>OY288292.1:35063151-36263151 GCA_958450335.1 Hibiscus tridactylites | reverse complement strand
CATTTCTTCATTAATAAAACCATTTAGAAAAGCACTTTTGACATCCATTTGAAAAAACTTGAATTCATGATAACATGCAAATGGAAGAAGTATCCTAATAGCTTCCATTCTAGCTATAGGTGCATTTGTTTCATCAAAATCAATTCTCTCTTCTTGAGTGTAACCTTGAGTAACAAGTCTAGCCTTGTTCCTCGCTATGGTACCACTCTCATCTAGTTTGTTTCTAAAAACCCATTTAATTTCTATAGTAGATTTATTACTAGGCCTATCAACTAATGTCCAAACTTGACTCCTCTCAAAATGATTTAATTCTTCTTGCATGGTCAATATCAAAAAATCATCTTTTAATGATTCTTTGATATTTTTAGGCTCTATGCATGAAATGAATGCAACATTATTCATAAGTCTAAGAGATGGTCTAGTGATTACCCCTTTGGATGGATCACCCAAAATCTCACCACCTTTGACATAGTTGAACACCCTTGGGTAGATTACTTCCTTCACCTCTAGAGTCATGTCCTTTAAGGCTTCTAGAGGTGGATCTCGTGCTTCTTCTTCCTTGGTTGAAACCTCATCCACCTTTGATGATTTTCCATCATCATTAGCTTCAATGATCCCTACATCATCATCATCACAAGAATCCTTCCTCGGAAGGAGGTTATCATCGAAAACCACATGAATAGATTCTTCAACAACTAAGGTTCTTTTGTTAAATACATGATAGGCTTTAGAGTTTAAAAAGTAACCTAGAAAAATATATTCATCACTTTTATCATCAAATTTACATAAATTATCTTTTCCATTATTTAAAACAAAACACTTGCATCCAAAAGGATGAAAATAGCTAATGTTAGGCTTCTTTTATTTCAAAATATCATAAGAGTTTTCTTTAAAATTGGCCTAATCATTACTCGGTTAATAATATAACAAGCGGTGTTTGTGAATTTTGCCCAAAAATATTTAGGTAAATTGTTTTCACAAAGCATGGTTCTAGCCATTTCTTCCAAAAGTTCAGTTTTCCTCTCAACTACCCCATTTTTTTAGGAGTGCAAAAAGCGGAAAAATTGTGGTTTATACCATTAGTGTTACAAAAATCCTCAAATCCTAAATTTTGAAATCTGGTCCATGGTCACTCCTAATATGAGAAATTTTTTGACCAAGATCATTTTGAGAAAATTTTGAAAATATGATGAACTTTTCTAAAGCCTCATCCTTAGTACTCAAGAATAGAACTCAAGTGTATCTAGAGTAATCATCAATTAACACAAAAGCATATGATTTTTACCCCAAGCTCATTGTCCTAATATGTACAAAGAGCTCCATATGGATCAATTGTAATACTCTACTAGTTGAAACATCACTAATAAGTTTAAAAGATACCCTTTTATGTTTACCCTTAGCACAAGCATCACAAATTTTATCTAGAGAAAATTTTAGCTTAGGTAAACCTCTTACTAGATCTTGGGAAACCAATTTTTCTAAAACATCCATGCTAGCATGTCCTAGTTTCTTATGCCATAAACATGAATCATGTTCATCCTTAGCTACAAAGCATGCATTAGAAATGTGAATGTCATCTAGATGCACCGTATATATATATTACCTATGTGATGACCTATGAGAATTATCTTATTTGTTTCAATGTTCATAATTTTGCAACCACTAACATCAAAGAGAACATAAAAACCTTTATCACATAATTGTCTAATGCTCAATAAATTATATTTTAGACCATTGATGTAAAGGACATTTTCAATGAGAATGGAAGAGTGATTACCAATGGAACCAATTCCTCCAATGTAGCCTTTGGATTTGTCACCAAACGTCACCACTCCTCCACTTTTTGGCTTTAATTCCAAGAATATACTCTTGTCGTTGGTCATGTGTCTTGAGCATCCACTACCAAGGTATCATGTGTTATTACTTGAAGCTTTGGCCTCGTAGCAATGCTCCCCCTACAAACAAAGATTAAGTCTTGATTTTTGGTACCCAAATCATTTTGGGTCCATGGACTTTAGCTCCCAAAATCTTGGTTCGCTTGGGAATCCAAGAAGTAATAGCATGCAAATCATTATAAGTAATTAGGTTCTTAGGAACCGAGACACTCCTAATTCTCTTACCTCTATAGGGCCTTTGAAAGCCTTTTTGTTTGTGGTCAACAAAGTTTCTTTTTACATAGTTAGGTTTTGAAGATTCACCTTTTTCAAAACTTGAGTTCTTAACTTTGTTCAAAGAAGCTTTAAGATCATTCACCTCTTTATGGTGATGAACATCAAGCTCGAATAGAATGTTGTTTAAATCAATGTTTTCTTTTTCAAAATAAGTTAAATTGTCTTTTAAAGCACAAACCTTCTTTTTAAATTCCGAGTTGGTTTTGGATAAAGAATCGTTTTGGTTTTTCAAAATCGATTCTTTAAACTTTTCTACCAACTCATCATAAGCTTCTTAAAGCTCTTCAAAAGTGAAATCAAGAGTAGATGAGTTAGGGTTTACTTTGTATCTTCCTCAAAAGCCATAAGATAAGGGTTGGCAACTTCTTGCTCCTCTTCATCAGATGATGATTCCTCATCACTCCAAGTAGCAACGTTGGCCATGAGCTTTTTCTTCTTCACGAAGCTCTTCTTTTTGAGTTGGGGGTATTCAGTTCTAATGTGGTGCGCCTTCTTGCACTCATAGCATATGAGTTGATCATTTTCTGCTTCCTTGTTCTCGCTCTTGAAGTCACTTTTTCTAAAGAACTTTCTTCCCCGATTGAACTTCATGAATCGAGGGAATCTTTTGGTTAGCATAAACATCTCTTCAAGCTCCTCCTCCCTTGAATCGCTCTCTTCTTGTGAAGCTTTGAGAGCAATTCTGATTTTCTTGTTCTTCACTTCCTTCTTCTCCATCTTCTTCTCCTTTCTTTTCTTTTCTTTTCTTTTCTTTTCTTTTCTTTTCTTTTCTTTTCTTTTCTTTTCTTTTCTTCTTCCCTTCCTTGCTTAATGATCTCATGAGTAAGGAGAGAACTCATGAGTGCATCGAGCTTCAATGTCATCAAGTCTTTTGCCTCGATGATGGCAGTTCTCTTCCCATCCCATAACTCGGGAAGAGAGTAGAGTAGTTTCCGGACAAACTTGTCTTCGGGGATTACTTCTCCGAAACCTTTGAGACCATTGACGATGACCAAGAACCGATCAAACATCTTCATGACACTCTCGTCGTGCTCCATTTTGAAATTCTCGTAGCTTAAACTGAGGAGTACAATCTTGGTCTCATTAACATCGTTGGCGCCTTCGTAGGTCATCTCGAGCGTGTCCCACACCTCTTTCATTATTGGTCATTTCTTGTTTGGCCTTAAGAACTTGTCTATCACCTTCTTGCTTCATTGGAATGGATGGTCTATCTTTGATTACATCCCAAAGAAGGTAATCGTTGGATTTGATGAATAGCCTCATCCGGTTCTTCCAATATGGGTAGTTGTCCCCATTGACGAAGGGAGGTTTGGTGGTGGATTGACTCTCATGCAAGTTGGTAGAAGTAGACGTCATTTCTTTGTTGTCGATTGATTGGATTGCTTCAAGGATTGACTCTTGTAGATGTTAATCTCTCAAATAGTTAGGCTCTGATACCAATTATTGTGTGGATCAATCGATGAATAAATGGCCAAGAGGGGGTGAATTGGCTTTTAAAAGTTTGAGGGATGAAATTAGTAAATTAAAAATAAAGGCAGAAGAGATTTATAGTGGTTCAAGCTTAGAACAAGCTCTACATCCACTACCTTAGCTCCCACTAAGGATTTTCAACCAATTTCACTAGAAATTCTTCTTCTTTTCTCAGGTACAAGCCAATTAAGCTTTCTAGCAAAGCTTAATCAAAGATCACTTTTAACAAGACAAGTTGTTGGCAAATGAAAATATACCTCACAAAGTTAAAATATTTTCCCCAAATTACAAGTACAATATCCCCAATCTTGAAATAAAGAATTACAAATGGATTACACAAGATGGGTACAAGGGTTTGGCTATATTTGGCTCAAATTGGATTGAAATTTTGCTTGAATGTGTTTGACTTGACCAATAGTTGTTGTTTTAGCTCTAATAGCTTGCTTTTATACCTATTCATTGAATTCTAACCGTTTGGGTAGTTGGCATCATCAATAGAGCCGTTGGGCTCTCCTTTTCCTACCATAAATGCACTTCTACAACCTATTGTATCGGTACTCGTGTCACCGTATCGATACCTATCAAACGAAGAAAGAACCGTTGTATACAAATAGAGTATCGATACGCGAAAAGGTGTATCGGTACGAAAACCATATTTTACAAAGGGGGTCGGTACGACATAGTGCATACCGGTACCGATTTTGCTCACTGGAACCTGAAGAATTGGTTAACCAAAAAGTGTATTGGTACGGTATGGAGCGTATCGATCCAGTAAGTAGTTTTTAGTTTCTAGGTTTACATCGATTCTAAAACCCGTATTGATACGGCAAGGAGCGTACCGGTACACTTTTCTTATCTCGTTTTCCAATAGCCAGCTATGCTCGTATTAATACAGATGTAACCGTATAGGTACCTATGGACCAAACTTGAAAATTTTAGTTCGAAAATACTTAAAAAATATTTTGAATACTTGGCTTTTGATTTAGAAATACTTACAGTTCGAATCCTTGTCATTTGTGAGTCTTTTGAGTATTTAAATATTTATTTCATTTTGCAATTAAGTCCTTGAAAAATATTATTATATCAAAATCATTTTTGGTTTTACACAAGTATCACTGCCTTCCATATGCTCTTGTATAGAAACACTTCCGTCAAAGATAGTCTCATCCTCACCATTACCCTTTTTAACCACATGCAGAATTGCATCAGGAATCGGTGAACCTGGTCGCTCCAGGTCGATTGACGTAGTGAGGACCACAATCTCGTCGGGTGGTCGACCACCCGAATTGCCAGACAGATCTTCAGTGAGAGCGGTTGTAGAGCTCGTGTTAGGGTTTTCCATTCTTATACTAGAAAAACTATTAGTATGATGTTATTTTCATCACAAGCAACATTAATCTATAGACATACATCTTTAGTTACTATTTTAAATAACTAAAAAATACGTCGACGGATTGAAAATACTTGTGAATAATTTTTTACTACTAATGTATTAGATAGTTACTAATTCTAACCTGTCTGTAATTACAATAGAATTAGATTTAAATTACATTATAAATATTATATAATTAAACTACATAACAATATTATATAAATATTTTTATTTTCTATTAATTTTAATCATTTTACTATGAATTTAGAAAAATAAAAAAATTACCAAAAAATAAAAATAAAAAACTAAACATTTTAAAAAATTTACAAAAAATTTATAAATAATAAAGAAAAAATTAGTAACATGTGGCTTAATTTCATAAAGAGACACTGATGGAGGCAACAAATCGGAGAAAGATGATATGTGTTCGATGATTTTTTATGTAATTAGTAACCTAAGGCTTTGTTCAAAGAATGTACGTGTTAGTCAACAATCTCTAGAGTAAGTGGTTAATAGTTTATAGTTAGTACCCTTATTTTTTTCTTAGACTATGGGTTTAATATCTATTAATATGGGCGAAGCGATCATGGTAAATGGGGTGTCACATGACACCCTAAATTTTCATTTTTTTAAAAAAATCACTTTAAATTTAAAATAAAATAATGTTAAAATAAAATTAACACAACTTTAAATGAATATTGACATCATTTAAAAGAAATTTGATGCCACATTAAAGGAAAATAATATTCGTTATTTGTTTTTTTTTTGCTAAATAAATATGATTTTATTAAAGGGAAAACCATACAACGACATTATCCGGAACCTCATTAAAAACCCCTACCACCTAAGTGGGCGAAAAGAGTACTCCGAGATAACGTTAAAAGAAACGAGTAACCAAAGCTACAATCTAAAGAACATGTAGCGGAACTCAAATCAACCACGTCCCAAAGAGCAAGCAACAAAACCCATAATTGAGAGCAAAAAATGACAGAGACCAAATGCAGCACCAAATCTTGGAAACTAGCATACCATTGCACCCCAAATGATAACCACAACCGAGAAACATCAGAGGCATACCCGAAGAATCAAGAAACGACCCACTTCACTCTTTGCTAAAGCATTCGTCATTCCATTCGCCTCACGATAAATGTAAGTAAAACACACGTTGGGCATTGGCGCACACGTTGTATCTATGCTTCGAAACATATCCCATAAATGCCAAGGTTGACGCTCAACATTAAGAATCGAACTAAACGCTACCATGGAATCTGACTCAATTACCACACTCAGACAACCCAACCAACGCGTATCCAACAACAAAGAAAAGGCGTAAGCGACCGCCCTCAATTTCTCTTTATTAGAGTCTAATCGACCTAAAGGTCCCATAAACAAAGCACACACATGACCATGGCAATTGCGCAACACTCCCTCTTGCCCGCAGGTCCTGGCTTCTTAAAGCAGCTTCATCCACGTTAAATTTAAGAGAATAATAAGGCAAAGGAGTCCAACTAACACCCATCCTTGGCTTTGGCACCACCAGAGAAGTCGAACAAGACCAAGGACATTCCCATCACTGAGCCTCCTCAATATAAACAGCCTCCTTCAACGCCTTCACCCAGTACAAGGATCGAAGCTTTGCCAATAGAAAAATCTCATCCAATGCCAAAAGTTTGTTATTAAAGACCTTTTCATTTCGAGCAAGCCAAATGAACCAAAGAAGTGCAGCACACCCTGACACCCACCATTGCTATACTAAACCAGAGAATGAGCAATGTAAACCCGGTACTAAGAAGGCTTTCAATGTCCGCGACAAAGAAACTCACCACCAAGATAAGAAGCGATACCACAAAGTTCTCACCTTAACACAAGAAAATAATAGATGATCAAGCTCGTCTTCTCTCTCCCAGAACCAAACGCAAACATCAAGTGCGATAGGCATTAGAACACCCCGTTGTCTAAAAAATTTAATGGTCGGCAAACGACCCAAACAAGCAAACCACATAATACTTGAACCTTCGGAGGCACTACAAGGCGTCATGCAAAACAAACCCCTAAGTCAGATCCTCCATCTCCCATTGAACACAGCAAATGAGCCAAAGCACGCACTGAAAATTTTCTATGTTTATCTGGCTTTCATGCAAGTTGATCAAGTTTATCCACTTGAATCTGGTACAATGAAACAGTCTCAACCAGCTGTTGTAGCATCACCCGCTCAAATGAACTCAAAGACCTGCGAAATAGCTGCTCCCTGTTCGAATGTATAAACAAGCCACCACGAGCATAATCCCAGACCAAAGCCATTTTGTCCACTGGAAGGGAAAATAAGCATGGAAACAAAATTAACAAAGGCTCCTCCTGGCACCATGAATCAGACCAAAATAAGACACTTTCCCCATTCCTGATCGACCAAATAAAACAAAATCAACAAAATATTGTCGCACCGAATCCGACAAGACCGTGTCCACAATTTGTCGCCATACCACCGATACAGATCTCTTCGGATCCAACTGAGGTCTCCACCAAGGGGTTGAGTCACCATATTTTGCAATTATTAAAGACCGCCATAATGATTGTCTATTCGTAGCAAAGAGCCACGCCCATTTCGATATTAATGCCAAATTACAGACTTGCAAATCACTCACTCCCATCCACCTAAAGCCCGAGCTTGACATGCCAAATCCCAATTCACTCGACTCATTTTACCCTTTAGTTCCACACCACCCCACAAACATACTCGGCGTAGTCAATCTAATTTCGCAATAACCCCCTTAGGTGCCACAAATATACCCATATAATATAAAGGTAAAGTTGAGATGACAGAATTTACCAAGATCAAACGCGCTGAAAATGAAAGAGAGGCCCGCTTCTAACCTGTAAACTTCGAACGAAAAGAAGCAACAACCGGCTCCTACATTGCCTTGCCATGAAGATTCACACCAAGCGACATTCACAAATATTGAAAAGGCAGATTACCAATTGCACAACCTAAAATCATGGAACTTGATTTTATGAAATTTATTTGTAACCCCAAACATATTTGAGAGCTAACCAGAACCTTCTTCCCATTTAACACCACTTCCAACGACCCATCAAGGAACAAGATTGTGTCGTCGGCAAAATAAAGATGTGAGAAAGAAAAATCTGTAGCCACTCTAATCTCATGAATCAAACTAGCCTCCTCTACTTTAACTAACATCCAGTGTAATGCCCCATCCACAATCACGAACAACAAAGGGGACAAAAGATCTCATTGTCGTAATCCCCTACCCATTACAATATCTTGTGTTGCACTCTCATTTAACAAAATTGACATCATTTCCATGCTCAAACATTCTCAAATCCAATGTCGCCATAGAGTTTCAAAACCCATCAGATCCATAACCAAATCGAAAAAATTCCCAACTAACGCTATCATATGCTTTTCAAGTCTAGTTTTAAGATAAAACATTTCTTCACCGGACGATCCTCCTTCAAAGAATGGATAATTTCATTGGCTAACATGATGTCATCTATGATTTGTCGACCTTGGACAAAGGCGCTTTGACTATCACTAATCAAACCACCCGAGACCTTCTGAAGATGTCTCGAGAGTAACTTCGCCAAGATTTTATAGATGAAATTGATAAGGCTTATAGGTCGATAATCACTAAGTCCCAACGGTGACTCATTTTTGGGATAATAATAACAAATATGGATTTAACACCCCTCGACAGTTGCCCCTTCGCAAAGAACTCCCCTATAAATTCCATCACGTCTGATTTTATAAACTTCTAGCCTACTTTAAAGAACTCCATAGTGAAACCATCGGGGTCCGGTGCCTTTGAACATGCACACGATAAAAGGGCCGAATGCACCTCCTCCTCTAAGAAATGAACCTCAAGTGCGTTAGCCTGAGCCGAATCAAGCATCTTAAATTCGGTTGATAGCTCTAACATGCTCAATTTACATACTTGTGCCAAATTTCACTTGAACACTGAGGAGACATAACTCTTTAACCTCGTAGGATCTGTAATTATTTATCATGTTATAGTCGAGTATTTTTACAGTTCATGAAACTCGAATAACTCGAAAAAATTTCAAATAAAGTTTGAGTTGTAAAATGGAAATTCGAATAACTCGAAATTTTTAGTAATTAGTGGATTTATTTTTAAGTTCGAGACGAGTCCCTCTATTTTTTATGATATATACATACTGATATATAAAAATATTAAAAAATATTGTCACATGTGAAAAAATATATATGTGCATATCTTATATGATTAGAGAAAGGTGTTTAAATTGGAATCAAACCCTACTATAACATGATAAATAATTACAGTTAAATTTTTATAGGAACTCGAAAACTTGACTCGACTCGAATTTCTTAAACTCGGCTCAAATCGAAAAAAATTCAAATAAAGTTTGAGTTGTAAAATATGACTCGTCAACTCGAATAACTCAAAATTTTTTGACTCTAATCGACTCGATCGAACGCTCACCCCTAGCAGAGGATTCAGAGATACTACGTAATTGTTCAGCCATTCTATTGATATGTTGTCTACTATCCAGCCAGCAATTAAGAAAATGAAACGGTTGCGGCCTCCAATAAGTTGTATCACTAACAAAAAGTAACAGAGAATGTCCAGACAAAAGGCGCGGCAAATTTACCAATTGCAAAAATGAAAATCAGTCCAACCAAGAACTATAAACCATAACGCTATCAATCCGACTAAATTGATCTCTTGAACCAAATCAAGTATATTGTTTCCCTTGGAGAGGAAGATCAATTAACCCCATAACGTCCATGAAATTCGCAAATTGGTTCATACCTAGAAAAATCGTGCTACATCATGGTCGCTCTGATAAATGTCTGATAGCGTTGAAATCGTCGCCCTTCAGGCAAAGATTAGCACACGCCCTTACCCTACAACCAGCAGTTTTCCACAACGTCTCTTGTTCCTCTACACCGCATGGAGCATAAATAGTGAAAATATTGCAGTAAAGTTCTCAACACACCATCGACCTTTAAGCATGAGAACATGTCTGTTTATCTTCGAATAAACTAAATCAAATCATCTCAGTTCCCACACAACCATAATTCCTCCCCACGCCCCAACGGATGGCACAAAAGCATAACTAAAATTATCTGATGGCCATAATCGGTGGATTGAATTAATGGTCACCTCCTCCAACTGGATTCTTGTATCAAAATCATCTCCCCTCGATTCCTTCAAATAACATCGTGAACTCCCCTCTTCTTTGCCGACATCCCCAAATCCACACGTTCTAAGAGATTATCCGCATTTTTCACGAAGAATTGCCTGATGGGGCAAGGGCTGTAATAATCTCCTTAATGATGTCTGCTTCTCGTCCCACAGTCGACACTCCAATTAAATTACTGACATCCAACACCGTTTGAGCTTCAGATTGCAACTCTTGATCTAAAAGATTAGCTCCACCTTGTTTCTCCTTTCGTGGTCTTCCTCGTTTTTTCTTAGCAGGCGATATTGATGTCTAAGCCTGTCCTACAGAGTTAATAGAGTCCTTCAAGCCTCGAATATCTTGAACAATCCCATCAGAAGCTACCAACTCCATCCGATTAGAATTTCGGAAAATCTCAGCTAAATCTTTTCCAAAACGAGATAAAGTCAAAACCTCATCCCCCTTATCCAATACAACGTTTGAATTCAAACTACCTAACCACAACCTTCCATCTTCAGCATGATGAAGTTTAAATCCCCCATCATCGTGTCTTACCAACTCTAATCTCGGGAAGCCTCCTTTAGTGGCTTATGAACCACCATTGCCAAATCATTCCCTAGATATTCCTCCCAAGATGTGTCAAACCCTATCTGTGAGCCTGTGGTAATCTCTCACAACTCTCTCTCGACCAGCCCTTGTTCCTCATCCAAAGAACAACCACTGGTAACCTAAGCTCTATCTCTCTGATCATGTCGCTCAAACCATAAAGCATTATCACGCCATGTCCATGGTTCCCCCTACTTTCATTCTCGCCCCTCAAGTTTATTTCCACCTTCTTATTTGGCTGATCATTTCCATCATGAACATGTTCTCGATAGTGTTGTCCCTCTCCTTCCGATTCGCTGCTCTTTGAGTCCTCCAATCCTAGGCAACACTCCGCACTACACATATTAGAAGAAGGTTCGAACTTAGTCACCCCAACAATATACTTTCTACCCTAAACATGCAACTTTACTGACTCATTTATCTCCTTGAATATCTTTGTCTCAATCAATAGTTTACCCATCTCAAATGAGGTAGGTCCAAAGTAGATTTGTTAATATGCATCAACGTTCCCCACATTGAAGCCAGATTATCAAAAGATCCTCGAAACCAAGCGTGTATCGGCACGCCAGAGATTGATAGCCAAACTCGTCTCATCTCCAACTTATAACCATGCAACCAAATTTCCACCTCACCAAACCATCGCCCAAGTGCCCCTGTGCGCAATACCTTACTATGTATCTCCCCGGATTCAAAAATTAAAAGGACCGTTTTCCCTGTTATCCTCAAGAGTGTTAGACCTCAAATATACGCTTCATATAATTCCCTCGCAAGGTCTGCTATTAATATAGGGAGTTTACACCCTCAATTGTACAATTTTGTAAAAACCTCCATCCTGCAGTCGTCCACCACCCCTCTAACAATTCTCCGATCCTTTTGTATATTTTGTGATATATCCTGGTGCGCCTCTAAATGAACAATCTGAACCTGAGAGATCTTTTGATCACCCTTATTACCACGTCGCCATGAATGATCATGTCTCGCTCTATGCGCCAATGAGAAGCGCACCCGCCATCCATATAGCCTGAAACCGTTAAGTCTCTCAATTGCCCGTATTGCGTATGCCTCAGACTCCATCTAATGAAGCCAAAATGGAAATCCTCTTTCAATTCTTTCTCAATATATAGACATCAACCACTACATCGTGTCTATCAAAGATCTGCCACACCCCTTTCTAATGCATCTGAGGCGTCAAATTGGCCACGAACAAGGTCCAGCACCGCCTTTGTTTCGCACCAATCCCACCGGCGACAAGGGTTTTCTCCAACTTTATTCCAATAAGAGAAAGAAAATCATTTATACTCGTTATTTGTTACCATGTACTTATTTTTTTTATGAATGTATTTAATCGTTTATAAATATTTTAAATTATATTTATAGTTTATAATTTTTGATATTTTAATTTTTTAGCGTTTTTATTTTCAATATTTTCTTACATTCTTATTTTTTAGATTAAAAATTAAATAAGCCATCAAACATTTAATTAAAATCAATTATGCTCTTGAAGTCAGCTAAAACAAAAAGGTCAGCCCCTCTATCACATCATCATCACATGTGTACAATCACGCTAGTATTGTTAAATACCACATCAACACCATAACTAGGGGTGTAAATGAACCAAGCTTGAACGAACAAGACTATGTTCATGTTCGTTTGTTTATTTTTAAAGGTGTTCATGTTCGGTTCGTGTTCGTGTTCGTGTTCGTTTATTTATTTTTGAAGGTGTTCATGTTCGTTTGTTTATTGTTCATGAACGTGTTCATTTAAGTGTCCGTGAACGTGTTCGTTTAAGTGTTCGCGAATGTGAACATGTTCCTTTAAGTGTTCGTGAACTTGAACGTTTATACGTCTGCGAACATGTTCATTTATATGTTCAGAAATGTTAACTAAATTAATAATAAATAAATAAAACAAAAGCAACAAAATAAAACTTACATTTCAACGTGAACTTATATACCATCCTTAGAATAAAAAGTAGTATTTAGATATATCCACAAGCATTTTATCCTATAAACGAGTCTAAACGAGTATATAAACGAGTCTATAAACGAGTCTATAAACGAGCCTATGAACGAGGTTGTTCGTGAAAGTAAATGAACCGAGCACGCCTCTGTTCGTGTTTGTTCGTTTATTAAACGAACATAAAAATTTTGTTCATACTCGTTTATTTAGCTTAATAAATGAACATAAACGAATGACATGCGAACAGTCCACGAACGGTTCATCGAACGCTTTGTTCATTTACATCCCTAACCGTAACGATCAATATTGGTCAAAAGACAAATCTAAACAATTTAAAAGTAAAGATAATATTATTAATTTTGGTTTACTTCATGAATTAGATGATGTTTTAAGCCTAATATGAAATATATCATACGTCAACAAAATGAATAATAAATTTAAATTGTTATATTGAAACAAGTGGAATAAAAACGGACAAATAAAAAAAATCTTGCCGGCAACTCATCTGACCTGGTCCATGGATAGTTTTGTTTTGCAATTCCTCGTATAACCTGGGTCATTAATGCTCAACTTCGCCACATATCACATTCAATTGTTTTAATTAGATTTAAATTGATTAAATCATTAAATGTATACATGTAGAGGATTAAAATGTGATATTGTACAAATTTTTGTAAGTATCATATCCTCTAATGGTATTTTACGGTATTTAACGGTTTAGTGACCATTTTGTAACAAAAATTAAAGTTTAATGATTATTATATAATTTTTAAAAGTTCAATGATAATTTTGAATTTTTTAGAATAGTTTAGTGACCATTTGTGTACTTTACCCTAAATAAAATTAATAAAACATTTTTGAATCAAACACTAGATTTTATTAAAATAATGAGAAGAAATATACAGATAAGCATACCCTAAAATATAAAAATAAACATAGAAAAGCAAAGAGTGTGCAAACATGAATAACAAATTTATCACTATAGCGACATCTTGGAGTGCTCACTAAAAGAGCGTAGATCATTGAATTACTCACAACAAAAAGATAGAAAGACATCTTGGTTATCTCCACAAACAACCAACCCACGCTATTTTATGTGGTAAGGTTCAACTGTAACATACACCAGATTATAGACGTCTTCAATATCAACGTACCATAAAGGCAGGTAAAGAACGTGTCATAACGACAGATGGAGAATAAGTCAAAACATTCGACGAAAAAAATAATAACAAAAAAACACGTAAAAGTAAAAAAAATAAAGAAATCACCGTTGGTAGACAGCCAAAGCTGACACCATTGGCCATCGTTAGCTTGAAATTTCTAAAATCTAAAAAAATAAATTTAAGAAAAAAATATCCGCTGCAGAAAAATTGTAATAGTAGGAGAAAATGAGAGAGAAATTTAGGATCAAAATTTACTATAATTAATAAGACATTTTAACATTGCATCCGTAATTAAATTGTCACTGCATATAAATATAAACTGTGATAATTTACACTAGGGAGGATTCAAGAACTCTTAGAAACTATGCAGAGGGACAAAACTGCGGTAAATGCATTGATAAAGGAGGAGATGAAGTTGAAATATGAAGAAATATTCGACTTTCTAGCTATTGGGTTACATTATTCAGTAAACTGCTTGAAGAAGGTGAGCTTTGTTCGCTCAACCAGGGATCTTGGACTGATACCGGTGAATGATCCTTCCTTCTTTCCATCGAGTTCGTAAAACCAACATTACTCATCCGAAGCATAAACAGACCTCTGTTTTCGATTCCACCCTTTTTACTAACTGCCTTGCTTAGTGGCTGCTCGCTTAGATTCGACAAAGACGAGCACGGAGACACCTCTGATGAAGCTTCACAAGTAATTTCTTCCCCAGGTACCCATCTACTTAGCCGTATTTGTTCCAATTCAATGGCCACTTCCAGCATTGTAGGTCTCATGTCTCTATGAAATGATAAGCACCTGAAAGCCAGCTCTGCAACCTTATGGATTGAAGACAACGTCCAAGAATCACTGTTGGGGTCTAAAAACGGGTCTATGATCTCGTCTAAACGTCCTTTGCTGATTCTATCAGTAGCAACAGCTGCCAAATTCGCTTCGTTTAGGGGCCTAGAAAAGTCCACCACTTTCAGCGCTGTTATGATCTCGATGAGAACTACCCCGAAACTATAAACGTCGCTTTTATCGGAAAGATGGAAGTTTTGATGGTATTGAGGGTCAAGGTATCCCGGTGTCCCTTGCGGCGCTGTTGAGATGTGGGATATTTCGGTTTCTCCAAGTCTAGAAAGACCAAAATCTGCTACTTTGGACCTGAAATTGTAATCTAGGAGAATGTTGCTAGACTTGATGTCCCTATGATATATAGGAGGATCTCTAGCAGAGTGGAGATGAGCGATGGCTTGTGCGGTTTCGGCAGCAATGGTAAGTCGAACCGGCCAGGCAAGTCCATCGCCTCGCTCTCGTTGTAAATGCTGGAACAATGTTCCATTCGGCATGAACTCATACACAAGTATTTGTTCACCGTTTTCTATAGAGCAACCCAGTAGACGTACCAGATTCGGGTGGCTGACGGATGAAATCAGCTTGATTTCATTCACCAGTTGCCCAATACAATCAGCGTCTCTATGCTTTATCCTTTTAATAGCAACCCATGAATTGTTATGAAGTTTGCCTGCATAGACTGTTCCAAACGCCCCGGTTCCAAGCCTTTGTTTCTCTGAGAAACCATTTGTGGCTTTCTCTATTTCTTTGTATGTGTGAATGGGAATGTTGATGTTTGGAGCTTCAGATAGGAGACTTTTCGTGCTTCGTATTGTTTTCAAATTCAATCGCCTCCGCATGACGCAGCAAATTAGAACTGTACAGATCATTAAAGAAGTTGCAGCTGCAATGCCTGAAAACATTGAACATAAAAATTAGTGCAGCATACATAGAAAATAACTCATCTTCACTGGTTTGAAGCCACCAGCATTAACTATGTAGTATGTTCTACATTGAATTACGATTACCTCCGACGAAAATGAAGACTCGAGTCGGTCCTCTGCACTTTCCAGTAATGTATCTTGCAGGGTTGCAATCTGAAGATGCTGTTGAGTTTTACATTGAAAACAAATACATTAATCTTCTGTTTTACATGTATAGAAATTCAGTTTTCTAACACATCTATTTGAACCTATCTTCTCTAAATCCTCAGTGAACTGGATACTTTCATGGGTATAATTACTTCCTTACATCCCCTAAGATCATTGGATCCCAAGGCCGTCTCTTTCTCTGTCATTTTCCTTGTTTCGGCAAAATTGAGGAAATATAGTTGTTTGAATTTTTATTTAAGATAAGGGTTGTTCGGGGAAATTTTAGAGAATAGGCATGTTTCTACAGTACCACGCCGTATGGAGGTGGCGAGGTTGGACCTCGCCATGTGCGGGTGGCGAGGTACAAGTAAAATTAAAAAAAAAAAACTCAATTTTTGCAAAGTTGGTAGGTGTGTAATACACAAGACCTCGCCACCTCTACATGGTGAGGTCCAAAGAACGCCATAAGCACACGGCGAGGTCCCCAAATACTTTAGATTTTGGCCTTCTAAAATTTCTCTCAAGCAACCCCTATCCCTTAAATAAAAAATTAAACTACCTTTTTTGTTTCTATATTGATTTTATAATTTATATACAAAAGTTAGTCTCAATTCTAAGAAATTTCCTAGGGGTCCCTCAATTGCGTTAGGTGAAACTACCCATTTCAAGTGAATGCTATTCTCTTAGAGCATCTTGTCGTTTGTTCTTTGGACCGGAGAAAATGGGGGAAAATCATCTATTTGATAAATGATGAAAGAAATTTGGTTCCTTTTTTTTATCAAAAAATTTGGTTCCTTTTGAGCTATATGAAAACTAGCCACATAAATTGTGCTAGGTTAGACTATGTGTCTTTTTAACATGTCATCTATAGAATCAACTAATAAAATACATTTATTTTATTAATGTTTTCATCTCATCTTTTTATTAAATAATTTTTACTTATATTTACTGTAAATTAAATTTAAAAACAGTTTTTACCAAGATTCACTTAGTAAATAGATGAGATAGAAAAATTAATGAAATGAATGCATTTTACTGGTTGGTCCTATGGATGAAGTTGTGAGAAGGACCCATGGTATAATTTTTTCAGAAATTGAGGATACTATGTCATTTAACAAGAGAAATTATTTTATGGACTCGACACATCACGTCATAATTAATTTCTATCTAACTACTCACCCTCTATTTACATGACATAAAAAAAAATTCATCTTTATAAAATTATAACATAAAAAAATAATTAATTAATTTTTAGTAGACATATCCATAAATGGCGTATTGCGCTGGACCGTATAATATTTTTTCTTTTTAACAGTGTAGCGTAACATAAAAGATAATATCGTGGTGCAGCGACGCAAAGCAATTACATTCAACCATAATTTGGAGGATGCGTCCCTTCCCATCAACTATGACTAATTGCCGTCTCTAAGTTATTACTAGATTTTATTACACCCACGATTGAATGAATGAGTTATTTTATATTAATAATATTTTCTCAAATTATAATATATTAATTGCTAAAAATATTCTTATATTAAAAGTTTTTTTACAAATAGTGAAAAAATTTACATAAATATCTATTTAAATTTAAGAATATAAAATTTATAACGCTAAACTCTAACTCTAAACTTTAAATTGAATACTTTAAAATATAAATTTCTAACATATAAACTATAAATTAAACCCTTAAATCTTACAATAAATCTGCTTGTATAACTAAAATTTACCCCGACGGTCATCGAATATATATTAACAATATTCTCCCAATTTTTCAAACAACACCTAATCAAATCTTATCCCGTGATTCCATAGCTAGATTTACTCTTATCTACCTTTATTTAATAATTCTTAGGTTAAAATTAGCTTGCCATTCAATTTTTATTTTTAAAATATGGATTATATCAATATTTCACAAGTCGGAGCAAATTAAATCACTAAAAGAGCTGAAATAATTCACTTACATGCCTTTTGTTGGAATCAGTAAAGATATGGTTTTAATTGCCAAGTTTTGATGCAGCATCAAAATAAAGAAGGGTAAACTACACTGGTAGTCACCGAACTTTTAGGGTGCTTTTATTAAGGTCACCGAACTTTTAAAACTTTCATTACAATCACCCAACTTTTAATTCGCTTTCAATAAGGTCACTACCGTCAACCACCGTTAAAAAAGCTGACGTGGCATGTTAAATTTAAGGGTAAAATACACTGTTAGTCACTGAACTTTTAAGAGGCTTTCAATATGGTCACCGAACTTTTAAAACTTTCATTACCATCACTCAACTTTTAATTCGCTTTCATTACCATTAAAAAAGTTGATGTGACACGTTAAGTTTAAAAATAAATTTTTCCCACCCTATTTTATCTCCATGTCTTATTTTCTTCCATCCAAACATGTCTATCTTTTAGATACATTAATATTTTCCTTTGAACTCCTCATTATCCAGTGCATGACTCAGTAAATGTCGGGCCTGAAGCATAAAGAGGATTTTTATGAGCAAAATTTTAGTTATTTCTTTATGATTCCATCATCGGATGTCTCCCAATATTTTTCACGTTCTCACACATGTCGCATGCATGTCTAGATACATTAATATTTTCCTTGATGTGTTACTAGAGAAGTAACGACCTTCACCAAAAAATTACAATTTGATTCATATGGAAGAAAGAGACATGTTTGGATGGAAGAAAATATGGTAGAAAACGTTTATTTTTAAACTTAACGTGTCACATTAGTTTTTTTTAACAGTAATGAAAGCGAATTAAAAGTTGAGTGATAGTAATGAAAGTTTTAAAAGTCCGGTGACCATATTAAAAGCCTCTTAAAAGTTTAGTGACTAACAGTGTATTTTACCCTTAAATTTAACATGCCACGTCAGCTTTTTTAACGGTGGTTGACGGCAGTGACCTTATTGAAAGCGAATTAAAAGTTGGGTGACTGTAATGAAAGTTTTAAAAGTTCGGTGACCTTATTGAAAGTGCCCTAAAAGTTCAGGGACTACCAGTGTAGTTTACCCAATAAAGAAATACTTCAATAATTAATTTAAAAATTCCCGAAGAGATTCAGTGAAGCGGAACAACTTACCTTTCCGGCAACCATTGCCGGCGCGAAACCCGTCGCCAATGAACCCTTTTCGGCATCTGCAATAGGATCCCGGCAGTCGATTAAACGGCGAAATAATCTCATCACAAATTGCAGTTTCAGAACATAAGTCAGAGCACCGTCCTTCAATCCACCACCTCAGCTCAACCACCTGGACCTCCAGCACACCTGATTCGTTGAAGAATTCCGTCGATATGGACGATAAAAAGGACTTGCAGTGAGTTCTGATCACCTTGCTGTAATCAACGAAACCATTAGTTTTGTTCTCCGAGTAGCAACTTATATTGCTGCTACCATTAGCAGAGCAGGCAAGGGCCTCGAAATGAGTGTAAACCATCGTCGATGGTATCATGCATGCCGCTGGCACGCTGCAGTTCTGCAGTAGAATCGCGTTTCGAGACGTCGGGGCGTAGTTCGGTCCGTAGAGACGGTGAAGGGCCCGGAGTGGACGATTGCAAGTGGCTTCAATGCTTATTTTTATGCGATCGTTGCTTATATTTAGGATTGGGAAACCAGCAATATTAAGCGGCTGATGGGCGTTTGAGCTGCAGTTTAGAGGGATTCGGCAGCCGGTAGAGAATCCAAATGGATAAGGAACAAGCTTGTCACCACATGATCGGTTGCACTTGGTTGATTGAACCATGATTAATGATGGTATCAATATTGCTAAGAGCAAAAGGATGGGTTCTTTGAGAATCATGATTGGCAAATGTAAACTTGTGAAAATGAAACAAAGAATGTATGCTTAAGAGTATTTGATCAAAGAAATTGGAATGATTTTCTTCTTGCTGAGATCATTTCTTTGTTGTTGGCTGCTTTGAACAGAGTTTCTTGAGAAAATAAAAAAGGAAAGGAAACTCGTTCTTCTTTCTCATGTGTACTGCACTTATCCTAGAAAGGAAACACTTTGTTGAATAATACTAGGAATTTTAAGCTTGTGAGATTGGAATTTGGTGTGATCTTTGATCAGCAGTTAAACTAACTGCAAAAGTAACACTAATAATAATAATAACGAATAAAAAATATATGTCCTTTTTTGTTTTCCTCTACACCAAAAAAATTAGGTTTAAGGTTTAAGATTAAATTTTAGAATTAAAGTCTAATAAATTAGACTTAGAGTTTATTTTAGGGTTTATGATTTACAGTTTAGGGATATACTTTAACTTTTTAATGTTAGAGCATAGGAAGGGACACCGAAAAGGATAGAATTTTTGTTCACTAATAACTGTCTTATGTTATATATAGAGAGAGAGGATCCGTTTACGTAGTGTAAGATTTTTTAAATTTTACACGTTTTTTGAATCGTTAGATCGGTGAAATGAATGATTGAGATTAATTGTAGGATATGTGACACGAGCCCATATCCTTGCTTTTCTATCAATTTCTAATTCTAACCTCCCCCCCCAATCTGATATTATGGTACCAGTATAAACCTAAATTCCGTTATGATCCAATTCGGATCGATAATAGATACCGGGGCTTTGCAATATTTGATTGATCACAATTCTGTATATTCCATTTACTATAGATGTTCCGAGGGAGTTCATTAAAGGAATGTTTCCAATAAAAATTGTTTGTTCTTGCATATCCTTACTGGTTTTTCAAATTAATCACGCGGATACATATAATTCAGAAGAATATGTGAGTGATTCATATACATCATCCCTTTCTTTTATCAACGGTTCCACCAATTGATATATTTCCACAAATAATTGAAATTCAATTTTTTGATCTGTATCTTCAATTTTTGAAAACTTATAAAGTTCTTCTGTTAAGCTCCAATTCATGAACCCACAAAATCCTTCAAATTGTATCTGATTCAACCCAGGTATTGTAAACATTTCCCCATTTTCATCTTCGAGCATTTTGAATTTCCCGCTTATCAAAAAATCCCATTCTTTTCTCATTCTTCATCGAATCATACGAATCGATCTAATAATGATGGAATTGAATTTCTATTATGTTTACTGAGTCACATGAAATTTTATCCAACTCAATATAAATTTTATCTAACTCCATATAATATATATGGAATGTGTGAAATATGAAATGCGTATTAACGGAAGAAGAAAAATTATACTCAAATTTGAATTTATATTTATAACTATAACAAACAGATACAGAAAAGAATTGATAAATGCTATTTGGGGGAAAAGTAAGGAGTTAATCAAATCATCCATTTCACTCATAGAACGATCTAAAAATCTTGTTTTTAAACTGTGTGTAAGTGAATCTTTTATATATATATATAGAAAAATCAAATGAATTTTTTTAAAGATCGAATATATTGAAAAAAAATATATTTTGGAAAGGGATTATATTGAGTAGAGTGAGAAATCATTGCTAAAGCTCGTTTTATAATATTATTTTCATTGGTTTCACATTACTCTTTGTCTTATTGTTCTAAATCCATGAGAAAACCCCAAGTTGGAAAGCAACTTCCATTTTCTTTTTCTTTTTTTAATTAGAATGACCAAAGCATCCTTCGAAAGTTAACCAGACGTGAAACTTGGGATGGGCCCAGAGATGTTTCCTCAGGAGTTTCCTTCCTTGGCATTCACCACCAAATCTAATCTTACTCGGATAATTATTTGTTGCTTAACCTTTTACATTTTGTTTGATACTAGAATGTTTCTAATATGAAATTCCTTCAAAGAAACTAAAAGAAAAAAAAAGGGGGGGGGGGGGTTAAATTATGTAAAATGATTTTAAGGGATCAATTATGGTTACTTTAAAACTTTTTAAAAAGTAGAGTGCAAATTACAAGCATGCATATCATGTCTGCCATAGTGCTTATCCAATAATGTCCTAAAATCATCACAATACAGTTGATGCAATAAAAAAGAAACCTAGACTCATAGCATCTAACAAAAGATGCATGATCAAAGAGTCAAATTGGGTTTTCCACAAATCATGCACGCAAATGAAAAACTGTGGGCTATGTAGGTAGAAGCAATTTAGAATATATCTATGTCTTGTTGTTGTATCAAATCAGAATGCTGAAATTATAATGTGAATCCCCCCAATCCATCGTCAATATGGGACCAACCCCTTGTATATTTAAGGAACTAACAAGTATCCCGTGATAATGAGAATTGATATATAATACGTTTGGGGACCATAATTTGCAGTATCATACACGGCAAACCAACCCACATATTTTGTACTTTACTTTACTCCCATGATTTCAACATTTTCCTTTTTATATAAGGATTTAGGATGGATGACACACCACTAATGCTACACATCATTAATTTTTTATTATAAAAAATCTCAAAAATTCAACATGCAGTTAATTATATTTCCTACATACCCTTAAACCCTTCTTTTTCCGTTACCACCACCAACATCGCCGGAGATCACCGTTACCCATTTTCCAAAATGCATATCAATTAATATAATTTAAACTGGTAAGCACGGATTTATAATTAAAACAATATTATTTTCATAGAATTTTCATATCAATTATTAAAATTTAAATTGCTAGTAAACATGACAATCACGTTGTGAATCAAGAATAATAATAATAAAGAATGGGTGGTATATTGTCCCTTCTGGACTTTCTACTTAACCAGAGTTTGAAACATATATGAAAATGAATTAGAACTGAAGATCAGGCATATTGTCCCAGCAGAAAAAGCTGGACGGCGATGGTGATATCCAGCGGAGACGGCGGTAACGGAAAGAGAAGGATTTAGGGATGTTTAGGGTTTATTGAGGATGGAGAGTTTAATACTAGTTATTCAATCTAAATTATAATTTTATTTTGAAACATGGTTAATTGTATGTCGAGTCTTTGAGATTTTTAATAATTATTTAAAATTCACTAAAAATTTAGTGGAGTGTATCGGTGTGTATCGCTCGTTCTAAAATTTTCCTTTATATAAATATATATGTATACATCCCAAATCTAATAAATTGTCTTCGTTAAAAATATATTATTATTCGAAGAAGACACGAAATCGAGTAACTTTATCAGTAAAGTATACATAATTTGAACATGGAGCGGTTGTAAGTTATTTACCAGTTCAAACAGAACATACGACATTAAAGATCAATTTGGATTAGCTAATTTTGTTTAAATAAAATTGACTTGATACATTAAGGGTCTGTTTGTTTCACTGAAAACTGTTTCCGGAAAATGAATTCTGGAAAATGAACTACAATTGTTGGAAAACTAATTGCAGAAACTATTTTCCGGTGTTTGGATGATGTTGTACAATTCATTTTACACTGTTTGGTAGAGTTTCCTGAAAATTTCATGAACAATCTACAAACAAGCATCGATAATGGTAAAAACAAGTTCCAACCAAAACATGGTTTAAGGTTTAGGTTAGTGTTTAGGGTTTAGGGTTTAGGATATCATTTATGGTTTAGATCAGTATTTAGTGTTTATGGTAGCATTTAGGGATTAGTATTTAAGGTTTAGGATTTAGGGTTTAGATTAGTGTATATGGTTTAGGGTTTAAGGTTTATGTTAGTGTTTAAGGTTTAGGGTTTATGTTGGTGGTTAGGGTTTATGGTTTAGCATTTAGGTTTTATGAGTTAGTGTTTAAGGTAAGGGTTTATGTTAGTGTTTGAGGTTTAATATATAGGGTTTAAGGTTTATGTTAGCATTTATTGTTTATAGTTTAACATTTAGGGTTTAGGGGTTTGTTTTAGGGTTTATGTTTATGATATAGCATTTACAATTTGTGTTTATGGATCAATGTTTATGGTTTAGGGTTATGTTAGTGTTTACGGTTTAACATTTAGGGTTTAGGGTTTTATTTTAGAGTTTATGTTTATGATATAGCATTTAGGGTTTTGTATTTATAGATTAGTGTTTATGGTCTAGGGTTATGTTAATGTTTAAGGTTTAGCATATAAGGTTTATGGTTTAGGGTTTAGCATTTATTGTTTAGGGTTTAAGTTAGAATTTAGGGTTTATGGTTTAATTTCTCATTCAGGGTTTAAGGTTTATGTTAGTGTTTAATGTTTAGGGTTTGTTGTTATTGTTTAGTGTTATGTTAATATTTCAGGTTTAGTGTTTGTGTTAGTGTTTAGTGTTTATGTTAACATTTAAGATTTAAGGGTTTGTGTTTTTAATGTTTAGTGTTTAACATTTATCGTTTAGTGTTTAAGGTTTGAGGTTTAGGGTTTAATGTCTCATTTAGGGTTTAAAGTTTATGTTAGTGTTGAATGTTTAGGGTTTGTTGTTAGTGTTTAGTGTTTATGTGAATATTTAGGGTTTAGTGTTTAGGCTAGTGTTTAGTGTTCAATATTTATGTTAACATTTAAGGTTTAGGGGTTTGTGTTTAGGGTTTTTAATATTTATGGTTTAACATTTATGGTTTAATGTTTAAGGTTTAAGGTTTAGGGTTTAGGATTTAATGTTTAGGGTTTGAGGTTTAGGGTTTAGTTTTTATGTTAGTATTTAGGGTTTTTGTTTTAAGGTTCATGGTTTAGGTTAGTATTTGTAGAGAGAATGTGAGGAAGGAAAGAGACTTACCGAAAATCAATGAGTAAGTCATTTTACACTGAAACAAGGTTTGTTTTCCATTGACTGTAATTGATTTTCCTTTGACTTTTTCATTTTCCATGAACCAAACAGCGGAAGGTTATGAAAACATTTTCAGGAAAATCAATTACAGTGAAACAAACAGACCCTAAGTAGTTGTAAGTTATTTACCAGTTTAAACAATTTTCATCAAGTAATTTCTAAGAATGATTTATCGAACATGATAAAAGAAATAAAATCATAAGATTCGTGGTGTTTCGGGGTATGAACGAGTAAGGTTTTGAGGGTCATTGAGTGCAGCGCGGCCAAGCAGGTGTCTCTTAGAGTATGTCTAAAAACTAATTATGAGATGATTGTATTAATATAATTTTTTATTGTATTTATTGAATAAAATTATTGTCATTATTATTTTTCAGTTATATTTCTGTGTTTTAAATAAACTGAAAGATAATGAAGTTCATATAATAATATGATTGTTATTAAAAGATCCTTAGTTGAGTATTATTATGCGCATGGACAATAATAATACGTTCAAGGCTAACATATAGTTGATTGATAACAACATGTTGTCATTGTCATAGAGATGTCAAGATCGATATATGAGTACGTTGTTAGAGAACAACATGTTGGATTGACCCGCTATGAGCATATGTCTTGAATTATTATGTGACGGTCACAACATTGCTCATGGTCGTGACTACATGTATGATCCTCAGATTTGAGATCATTACTATCTCAACATATATTGTTGTATATTTTAATACAGTTAAACATGCTCCGTAATTGGTCGCACTATAAAGATTGGTGTTGAACATATCACGATATATGTAGTGGAGTGTGAATGATCAAGATAGGATTTGTCCCTCCTACATAATAGGAGTTATATATCACATGCCACTTGATTGAGTGGGACTAGAAATGCATGACCATGCTCGAACAAGTTGATATAGGATATCATAAATTGTTCGTTTGTTGTAGTCTACTCTAGATATCAAGAGATATCAGATAAGCTATACAAGTGTGACTGTTCCAGGACTTGTGACTATTCTAGATATAAAGGACAAAATGATATAATACATAAAAAAGTTAATCACGAAGATGTTATGTCGAATCACGACTTCTTGTAACTTAGATGACCATGATACATTGCTAGATGTCACTCATTGTCTGTAATATTAGAATGGTTCTAATAATTATTATTAATGTTGCGGGAACCTACAGAATCACATCCAAGGGTTGAATTGAGCAAATATCAAACGAATTATAATTGTACAATTTTATTGTACATGGATGAAGTATATAATTAAACTCAATATATATATATTTGATATATATGTGTAATTTTAATTATCCCAAATTTGTTAAATAAATATTAAAAGAATGTAATTATGATCCATGGAGTAGTCCACATGTACTTCATTCTAATATGATATTATTTATTTTATTTGCTACATTAGTTTATAATTTAAAATTATAATGATTTCAATATATATATATATATAATACATGAAATAAGCATAAATTTTCATGTCAACACCAATATTTAACCTTTTAATTAGTTTTTCTATTAAAAATTTACGATTCAACTACATAAGCGAATTAATTTGGCATTATCCCTTATAAATTCTTGAGTAAGTACACAAATGGACAATAAACTAAATAAAAATATTATGATCGTTGGAGTTTCAAAAATTACAAAATAATCCGTAAACATATCAAACTATTATAAAAAACAATTTGTATTAATTACTGTATAGCTTTAGAAACTTCAATAATAAAAATAACATTTTTACTTAATCAATTTGTATAATTTACTCTAAACTCTTTACATAATTTTGGTGCTAGAGAATAGAGACACGGTTGCTTCTAAAAGCAAGCAAAGCAAGAAAAGATGTGGTATGTCACAAGTCTAAAAGTTGCAGAAAGAAGTCAACTCTACTCATGATAGGTGGGGACAATTTAAGGAATAAAATTATTTGTTCTTTATCGGTGCCTCTATTTAATTCTTATACTAAAAATTAAATTTAGAGTTTAAGATTGATGTTTAAGGTTAGGGTTTAGAGTAAGGTTTATTTTTTAAATTTTAGAGTTTAAAATTTAAAATTTATAGTTAGAACTTAATTTAATGTTAGAGCATAGAAAGGACATCGTTGGTCGATTTGGATCTTTCAAACTAAATGATTGTCACCAAGTGTTTGTTGCCATACATGATTTGGAATAATCTTTTGACTTAACTACAAAATAAATGCTCAAATTATGCCTCTTTTTGCAATAGATGCCTAAAGTATTTTTTGACTGAAACAAGTGCCTGAAATTTCGTTTTTGGCTGAAATAAGTGCCTAAACTTTCATTTTTGTTGAAATAGGTGCCCAAGTAGGTGCCAAAATTGACTTTAAAATAAGCTAAAAATAAAAGTTTAGGCACCTATTTCAACCAAAAAATATTTTAGGCACCTATTAGAAAAACATAGTTTAGACACTTATTTTATAGTTTAGCCTAATCTTTTTTGTGTCGTGTTATCTTTTTAATAAAATATACCTTAAATCATTCAATTATTTTTTAAAAAGAAAAAATATGTCTCGTTAATTTCTCTGTTAACTTATTAAATTGAATCTCTAGTACGGCAACAGAAGGAGAAAAGACTCTTTTATTTGGTACATGTCCTACATAAATGACCACTTAATTATAGAAGAATTGAATCTTTAGTACTACATAAATGACCACCTAACTATAGAGTTGATGTCAATATGGCCACTATACTTTTAAATTTTGGTAAATATACCATTAAACTATTTAATTAGTTCCAATATGATCACCAACCGTTAAAAAGTAATGGAGACACTGACGTGAATGTTAAATAAATTGGTATAATTACACATTTGGTCCCCATTATTTACACAATATATCAATTTGGTCCTAATTTTAATTTAATAAAATAAATTAATTATTATATTCAGCGGTGACACGTGTCACCACCTTATTGGAAGACTTTAATTATTTTATTTTAATTTAATTAAGTAAATTTCCCCTCCAATCAGGTGATGAAACGTGTCACCTGATTGGGGGAAAGAAAAATCAAAGGCAAGGAGATGCCCCCGTGGAGACTCAAACCTGAGTCTTTAGTATGCAGTACAACCTTTAATATATGACTTATATGGTTTTTAATTCCCAGAGAAAAAAAGAGATAAAATGGCCCTAGGCGGATTTGAACCATGGTCCTTAGAGCACAAGTGATGTGTGCTTACCACTAAGCCAAGTATATTTCTATGACTTAAAGTACAATGTTTAGTATATGTCTTCTATGGTTATTAATGCCTGGAAAAAGGGAGGAAATGTGGTTTTAGGAATTTCGAGCGTGACAACATTAATTAAAAGTATAGTGGTCATATTGACACCAACCCCATAGTTAAGTGGTCATTTATGTAGTTTACCCTTTCTTCTAATACAACATTCTTCATCTATCGAGCGGCGCAAGTTTTATTTTTTCATTTTATTTAGCCGGCGGCGACGCCAGTTTTGATGTTGGTTGCCAACCGTCGGATTTGTTTTTCTTTATTTCTTTTCTAGTTTTTTTTAATAAAAATAACTTTACCTTTGTGGAACGTTTATCTATGTCTTTTGTCATGTTTTTTTTCCTTCATCGGTCATTTGGCCGTTCTTTTATTTTATGTTTTTTAAGGGCTGTGTTTGACGATGCCACGACTGATCAAGATGGAGCTTATTTGTAATCATGTTGATATTCCGTGCTCTAGACCCTTGGATTGAATTTGGATACGCGATTTGCGCTTGTAGATAGTTTCTCACAACGCTTGGCTCTAATTTATGGTTATCTGTGGTCTTTGTAAAACCAAAGAATTGATTTTGATATAACAAAGGATTTAATGACTAAATTGAAAATAGAAAATAAATTTTTAAGTCCTCAAAACTTCCCAAAACTTTTAAGCAAAATGGTCAAGTCAAAACCAAAGAATTATTCACATTTTTCTAAGTGTTTTCCAAGTCAAAAACAGTGATTTTGAGTCATCGTTTCGAAACAACCCTTAGGCATTTCAGAACGTTTTGAAACTGTGAACATTTGTTTCGGAACAAGTCCTCCCATTTCGATACGGTAGTATCGAAACAAGACCCCATGTTTCGAAATGGATGAAGAACAACGGAACGAGCATATCTGTTTCGATATGGATGTATCGAAAAGACCTCCAACGTTTCGAAATAATATTTAAACTTGGATTAAAAAATATGACCGTTGCAATTTTATAACTGATTTTCAGAAAACGGTTAAGGTATATCGAAACGAGTTAAGCACGTTTCTATACGGGTTTTGACAGTGTCAAAATGTTTCGAAACGACATCAAGCAAGTTTCAGAACGGGCTCTTAGCAGTATCGAAATGATCGTAGCCATTTCGATACGATCTCTTAATTACACTCCAATGGTTATTTCTATTTTGGTCTGTTTCGAAACAAGTACATGTGTTTCGAAATGAGTAGTTGCAGAAGTGCATTTATGGTGGGAAGATTGCATCCCAACGGCTATATTTATGATGGCAACAATCCCAACAGCTAGAATTGAATGAGAAGGTATAAAAGGGAGTCCTAAAACAACCGACAATAACTATTGATCTTAAGAGAAACATTCCAACATCAAATCCAAGCTCAAGTGCTTAATTTCCCATATCTTTGTAAAACCCTAATTTTCTTTCTTTGTAATTCCTATTTTTCAAATTCAATTGGGTTGAGTGCTTATAATTTGGGCAACATTTGTATTGAGAGATACTTAGTTTTTTCCAAATTCTTCTTTATAACCTTGTGAGAGGGTTTGGTCAATTTTGGGTAGAAAATTGACCATTTGTGTAAAGGTTTCCTCCTAAGCCTAGAAAAAGGGAAGATCAACTAGTGGAGTTGTTTGAAAATCCTTAGTGGGAGCTAAGATAGTGGATGTAGAGTTCATGTGGAACTTGAACCACTATAAGTACCTTGTCTTCATTTTTTTAAAAATCCAATTCACCTCATCTTGGCATTTATCAATTCAACGATCCACTCAACAATTAGTATCAGATCCTACCTCTTTTGAAGGATCAACAACCACAAGAGGAGATCCTAGAAGAGTGTTATCAAATCTCAAGTTAAGCCATGGCTTCTACCTCAACCTCCAACATTTACGAGTCTCAATCCACCACTAAACCACCATTCTTCAATAGGGAAAACTACCCATATTAGAAGAATAGGATGCGTCTCTTCATCAAATCAACTGACTACATGGTTTAGGATGTAGTGGAAGAAGGGCATTACATTCCAATGAAAATAAATGATGAAGGAAGACTTGTCTCGAAGGTGAAATTGGAGATGACCGAGGAAGACAGACAGAGGATGCAAATCAATGATAAAGCTTTACACATCATATTTTGTGCACTTGGTCCAGACATCTACTCTAAGGGTTCTTCAATTGAGAGCGTGAAAGAAGTGTGGGACACTCTTGAGACAACTTATAAAGGTATTATCGACGTTAAGGAGATGAAGATCGGGCTACTAAGTTTGAGTTACGAGAACATCAAGATAGACCCCGATAAGAGTGTCTCTAAGATGTTTGATCGATTTTCGATCATCGTCAATGGTCTTAAAGGATTCGGCGAAGTGATTCCCGAAGACAAGCTAGTCAGGAAGCTTCTATATTCTCTCCCGGAATCTTGGGATGGTAAAAGAACGACCATCATTGAAGCTAAGAATTTGAAGACCTTAAAGCTTGATGAGCTAGTTGGTTCTCTCCTTACTCATGAGATTATGAAACAAGGAAGAGAAGAGGAAAAGAAGAAAGAAGAAAGAAGAAAAGAGATTAGAGAAGCAAGAGGTGGACAAGAAGAAGAAGCTATGAGTTGCTCTCAAAGCCTCTCTACAAGAGGATAGCTCTTCTAGTGAGGGGGAAGATTTTGAGGAATTGACTATGATAGCCAAACGCATCTCACGGTTCATGAAGTCTAACCAAGGGAGGAAATTTCAAAGAAAGATAGATTTCAAGAACAAAAGCAAAGAAGAAGAAAGGAGTCCCATCATTTTCTTTGAGTGCAAGAAGCCGTGTCACATTCGTTCCAATTGCCCTCAAATCAAGAAGAAAGGCTTTGAGAAGAAGAAGATGCTCAATGCCAAGATTGCTACTTGGAGTGATGAGGAGTCATCCGAGGACGAGGAACATGAAGTGGCCAACTTTTTCCTCATGGCTCTTGAGGAGGATTCTATGGTAACCTCTAACTCATCTTGCTTTGATTTTACATTTGATGAATTGCATGATGCATATGATGAGTTACAAGAGGTATATGATGAGTTGGTAGAGAAATATAAGGAGTCCGTTTTGAAAATCAAAAAAAGTCATTTCGGATTTAAAAGCTCAAAACGATTTACTCTCTAAAACTAACTCGTATTTTGAGAAAAAGGTTTTAAGATTTCAAGATGATTAAATTCTTTGAACAAGAAAATATTGATTTGAACAACCTTCTTTTTCAATGTAATGATGAACATCAAAAGTTGGTGAATGAGCTAAATGAGCTCAAAAATTCTTTCAAAAATGTTGGTTCTTCAAAGCTTGAAAAAGATAGATCTTCAAAAACCAACTTTGTAAAAAGAAAGAATTTGAACTACAAATAAAGTGGCTCCTATAGGCATTCTAGAACTAAAAAGATTAGAAGTGTATGGGTTTCTAAGGAACGTGTAAAAACTAATAATGTTTATGCCATGTCACCTTGGATTCCTAAGAGAACCAAGCTTTTGGGAGCTAACACTCATGGACCCAAAATGATTTGGGTACCAAAAATCAAAGTTTAAACTCTTTGTTTGTAGGGGAGCATTGCTACAAGGCCAAAGCACAAAGTCAAAATTTGTGGTACCTTGTTAGTAGATGCTCGAGACACATGAACGGAGACAAGAGTCGATTCATTGAATTAAAGCCAAAAAGTGGAGGAGTAGTAACTTTTGGTGACAACTCCAAAGGCCACATTGAAGGTATTGGCTCCATAGGTAATCACTCTTCCATACTTATTGAAAATGTTTTGTATGTCAATGGTCTAAAACACAATTTATTGAGCATTAGTCAACTATGCGATAAAGGGTTTAATGTCATGTTTGATGTAAATGGATGTAGAATAATAGACATTAAATCTAACAAAACAATGCCCATTGATCATCGCATAGGCAATATTTATATGGTGCATCTAGATGATATTCATACATCCCATGCATGCTTAGTTGCGCAAAATGAAAATGATGCATGGTTATGGCATAGGAAACTAGGACATGCCAGCATTAGCGTTTTAGAAAAATTAGTTTCCCTTAATCTAGTTCAAGGCCTACCTAAGCTCAAGTTCTCATTAGATAAAATTTGTGATGCATGTGCTAAAGGTAAACAACATAGAGCCTCTTTCAAGTCCATTAATGATGTTTCTACAAGTAGATGTTTGCAATTGATCCATATCGATCTCTTTAGGCCAATTAGGACTACTAGCTTGGGTGGAAATCATATGCATTTGTGCTTGTTGATGATTACTTTAGGTATACTTGGGTTTTCTTTTTAAGCACCAAAGATGAAGCTTTAGAAAACTTCATCACATTTTCAAAAATAACCCAAAATGATATTGAACTTAAAATTTCACATATTAGAAGTGATCATAGAACCAAATTTCAAAATATGAGTTTTGATGATTTTTTTAATGAAAATGAGATTAGCCATAATTTTTTGGCTCCTCGCACTCCTCAACAAAACGGGGTAGTTAAGAGGAAAAATAGAACTTTAGAAGAAATAGCTAGGACTATGCTTTGTGAAAATAATTTACCTAAGTATTTTTGGGCGGAAACCACTAACACCGCTTGCTATATTATAAACCGAGTAATGATTAGGTCTGTTTTAAAGAAAACTCCTTATGAGATTTTAAAATCTAAAAAGCCTAACATTAGCCATTTTCATCCTTTTGGTTGCAAGTGTTTTATTTTAAACAATGAAAAAGATAATTTAGGTAAATTTGATGCAAAGAGTGATGAAGCTATTTTTCTAGGTTACTATTTAAACTCTAAAGTATATCATGTGTTTAACAAAAGAACTTTAGTTGTAGAGGAATCTATTCATGTGGTTTTCGATGATAACCTCCTTTCGAGGAAGTGTTCTTGTGATGTAGATGATGTAGGGATCATTGAAGCCAATGATAGTAGAGAATCATCAAAGGTGAATGAGATTTTAACCAAAGAGGAAGAAACACAAGAACCGCCTCTAGAAGCATTGCAAAACATGTCTCTTGAGGAAAAGAAAGTGAGCTACCCAAGGGAGTACAACTATGTCAAGGGTGGTGAGATCTTGGGTGATTCATCCAAGGGGGTAACTACTCGTTCTTCTCTTAAAATGCTTAATAATGTTGCTTTTATCTCATGCATACAGCCTAAAAATGTTAAAGAAGCATTAAAAGGCGACTTTTGGATTATGGCCATGCAAGATGAGTTAAATCATTTTGAGAGAAGTAAAGTGTGGAAATTAGTTGATAGGCCTAAAAACAAATCTACTATAGAAACTAAATGGGTCTTTAGAAACAAACTAGATGAGAGTGGTAACATAGTGAGAAACAAGGCTAGGCTTGTTGCTCAAGGTTACACTCAAGAAGAGGGAAATGATTTTGATGAAACCTATGCACCCGTAGCTAGAATGGAAGCAATTAGGATGTTACTTGCATTTTCATGTTATCATGATTTCAAGCTTTTTCAAATGGATGTCAAAAGTGTGTTTTTAAATGGCTCTATAAACGAAGAAGTGTATGTGTAGACCTGGCAAACTTGACCCGAGACCCGAAACCCGAACCGAATTACCCAAACCGAAACCCGATTTTGACCCGAACATGATGATTCGAAGTTGACCCGAAACCCGAACCGAACCGAATCGAACCGAACCGAACGGAAATTTTTTGTTGAACCGAAATAGACCCGAATCGAAATAGACCCGAACCGAATAGACCCGAACCGAATGGACCCGAACCGAATGCTACCCGAACCGAAAACTGAACCGAAAGCTGAACCGAATATCGACCCAATTTTAACCCGATTTTGACCCGATTTTAACCCGAATATCTATTGTTAACAATATAATAAATAATAAAATGAAGTATAGAAATTTGAGATCTTGGTGAACAATTTTATAATTTCATCATAAAATATAGCATAAAATTGAAATTGTAGATTAAATTGACAGTTTGGAAGTGGAGAAATTTGAGAGTCCAATGATCAATTTTGTAATTATATCATATAAATAAATAGGGGTCAATTTTGGCTAAAAATTAAATCTTTGAAATTAAAATGAACGAAAATATCAATATATTAAATTAATAGACTAAATTACAAAGATTAGTCAATTTCAACTAAAAATAAATTTTTAGAGACTAAATATCACTACTGGGAGGGGATTTCTATATCTGAAGTCTAAACCGTGGGAATACTTGTGACTAAATTAAATTAAACTAAAACTTAAAGTTGACTAAAATGTAACATTATAAATGCAACATGACCTAAAAAGTAATTAATCTCTAGTTTAAAAAATTGGTGGCTTATTTCCCTCCAAAATTTTGTCTTTTCTCTCTCTATTTTTTCCAATTGTCTTTTTTTTCAATCTAGCTTAAAAAATTGGTGGCTTATTTCCCTCCAAAATTTTGTTTTTTCCCTCTCTATTCTTACCAATTGTCTTTCTATTTTTCTTGATTTAATTGAGTTTCAATTTAGATTAATTTAATTGAAATTTCACATTTAGTTTTAAAATTATTTTAATTATGTCCGTGATTTATGCTTTTAGATTTTAGTTAGTTCAATTAGATCCTAAGTTTAATAAATTAATTCATTTCAGACATTATTATTATTATTATTATCATAAACTTTGATTCAATATAATTATACAAAAAAATTATATGGATACATGAAGCTTTGATTTAAATATTTAATCAAATTCAAATGCATAGATTGACAAGTTGAATCATAATTAATCTCATACACTAATAACTCTAAACTGAACCATAAATACTAAACCTCAAACCTTTAACCCAACTCAAATCAAATTGACCCGAAAATTTAAATGTTGACCCGACCCGAAATTGACCCGAAATTGACTCGATTTTAACCCGAACCGAAAGCGACCCGAACGACCCGATTTTGACCCGAATCGAAAGCGACCGATCCGATATTGACCCGACCCGAAAACAACCGATCCGATTTTGACCCGATCCAATACCCGAACCGAATCTGACTCATCACATACCCGAATTAGACCCGAACCCGAACCGAACTGAATCTAAACCGATTCTAGATAGACCCGAAATGACCCGAACCGAAACGACCCGAACCGAACCCGAACCAAATGACCCGATTGCCACCTCTATGTATGTGGAACAACCACCAGGTTTTGAAGATCCTATTTTTCCAAACCATGTTTTCAAATTGTCAAAAGCTTTGTATGGTTTAAAACAAGCTCCTAGAGCTTGGTATGAAAGATTATCAAGTTTTCTAGTTGGAAAATGTTTTGAAAAAGGAAAGGTGGACACAACACTATTTATTAAAAACAATGGAAAAGATATCTAAGTAGTTCAAATTTATGTTGATGATATTATTATTGGTTCTACAAATGAGTTGCTTTGTCATGATTTTTCTAAGTTGATGCAAGGTGAATTTGAAATGAGCATGATGGGGGAGCTCTCATTCTTCTTGAGACTCCAAATCAAACAAATGAAGGATGAAATCTTCATCAATCAAGCTAAGTACATCAAAGATATGCTTAAAAAGTTTGGCTTGGAGCAAGCAAAGCCTCAAGCTACACCAATGAGCTCATCCACAAAGCTTGACAAAGATGAAGGAGGTATGTGTGTTGACTCTAAGCTTTTATCGTTCTATGATTGGGTCATTGCTTTACCTTACCGCAAGTAGACCAAATATATTGTTTAGTGTTTGCTTGTGTGCTAGGTTCCAAGCTAGTCCTAGAGAGTCACACCTTATAGCCGCTAAAAGGATCTTTAAGTACCTTAGAGATACTCATTGTTTAAGCCTTTGGTATCTTAGAGACTCAACCTTTAACCTTCATGCTTATTCGAATGCGGATTACAGGGGTTGTAAGATAGATAGGAAAAGTACTTCCGGTACTTGTCAATCCTTAGATAGTATGCTCATATCTTGGTTCTCTAAGAAACAAAATAGTGTAGCTTTATCTACCACCGAAGCAGAGTACATATCCTTAGGGAGTTGTTGTGCCCAAGTCCTTTGGATGAAACAACAACTCTTAGACTAAGGAATTGAGGTAGACACCATACCCCATAAGTGTTATAACACTAGTGCCACATATTTTTACCAAAAATCCCATCCAACACTCTAGAACCAAACATATAGAAATAAGACATCATTTCATTAGAGATCATATCCTTAAGGAAGATATTGTTTTAGAGTACGTAGACACCTTAATCAATTAGCGAACTTCTTTACCAAACCTCTAGATAAAGAGCATTTTTGATCCCTTAGGAGAGAGTTAGGTCTAACTAGCCTATCTTGACCTTTTAGGACCTTTTGTGCTTAAAATTGCTTGGATTCTTGTTAAATCTCATGCTTATGTGTTTTTGATCTTAATTGCATCCTTGCTTATAGTTAGAGGGGAGTATGTTTATGTTTTGATATGTTAAACTTGCTCATACATCTCATTCATGCATCTAGGATCAATTAAAGTTCAAATTTTCTGCATTTTAGAGCCCCATCTGCACTTCCAGGGCTATTGGTATCGAAACGGGTCACCCTGTTTCGTTACGGGCTGCCTCTTAAGAACACAAATGGACCAAGCTGTTTCGAAACGCCCCAAAGGGTTTCGAAACGTTTTGGTTCTGTTAAAACATGTATCAAAATGACCCCTATGCGTTTCGATACGGGCAATCTCTTGGGCTTCGATACAGTCAAACATGTATCAAAACGGTCAGCATGTTTCGGAACGTTCGAAAATGTTTCAATACGCCTGTTTCGAAACAATTTCCCCTATTTTGAAACGCGTATCTGAAAAGCATAATTTAAAGGATTTTAAATGCTAAAAGACTCTTACTTAAAACACAAAAACCCTCAAACCCTAAATAAAATTTCCTCTATAAAAACCCTCTAAATCTCTTTGTTTTTCATCAAAACTTGAGGGCTTTTACTTCCAAACGTAAATATAAGCAAGCTTCATCAATTTGGTGCAATTTCATCCACCAATTCTTCCAAAATTCCATATTTGAGGTATTTTCTATAATTTTCTTTTTCTTTTGATTTCGTTCAAATCTTACGTTAGAAAATTATAGTTTTGCATAGTATATTTGTTTTACATTATGGGTTTTCAAAACCTTGTAATTTTTTTTCAAATCTCAATTTTTTTGGTTCAAATATATTTTATTTTAATCGTATTTTTAACACTATTTTTCAAATTTGTTTTCATCAAAATAATTTATTATTATGTATATACTTTCAAAGTGTTTTTAAAACCTTAATGGGATTCATATTGGATCAAATTAGGATTTAATGCATACACTTAAATTTTCTTGCTTGCTTTGTTTTTATGTGTTTTTAAATGGATTCTAAGAAAAGAAAAATTGAAGGGGGTGAAGGTTCGAACTAAGGTGACAATATTCGTCCAAACCTTACCCTTCTCTATTCCAAGAGTCTTAGAAATCAAGATGCTAAGAATCGTTTTAAAATTCTTCAAGATGCCGTTGTTCGTTGAGAGCGTGTTGTAAACATGACATTCCTTGACTCTGAGCACTTCCTCTTCAGATACCTACCTCTTTTGACACAATGGAGTTTCCTAAGCTTTATGAGCATTCTCGACATCGTCTACAAGAATATGGTTTTGCTCTTCTAGTCCAATGCTATCCTTATTAACAATGAGGATCGTTCCGAAGTCATAGCCATTGAGTCTTACATCTTGGGCAAAAAGTTCCGCATTGATCCATCCACCTTAGTGAACATCCTTGGGCTTGTTGATGAAGGAATTGAGGATGAAAATCACTTTGTATCTCATATCGGATCGGTTCTTACTTTGGATGCCCATGACTGTTAATTGCACCTGATCATCTCATTGTTCTTTCGCCCATTTGGAGGTAAATTTTCTCACATCCGCCAAGTTGATACTTTTTGGCTCGAGTGTTTTAGACAAACTCAGCAACCTAATTTGGTGAAGATCATGTTTGCCGAAATGGTCCATCAAGTAAGGAATCGCCTATCCGACTCCATCACCTCCTTCACCTATGGGACAATTTTGAGCTACATCTTTGTTCGCATTGGTCTTGATTGGTCATATGATTTTTCGGAACCACAAAAGCAAAAACTTGGTGACTCTTCTCTTGTAAGATCTGGATTTCGTTACACTCTTGGTGATTGGATTTGTGTTGATCGAAGAGCTCAAGCACCTCAAGTTGAGCCTCAACCTCAACCTCAAGCTCTCGTTGTGGCTCCTAACAATGATGCTCTCATGGCCTTCCTCACCGAAAGGTTTAACACGATGGATATAAACATGGCTTCAGGATTTGCTGCTATCAACACTCGGTTATCATCATTGGAGGATCGTGTTCTTGGCAACGAGAATCTTCTTACCGCCCTTGAAACCCAACAATCATCCATTGATCTCTTCTTCTCCAACTTCTATGGTGATTGGAGGCGTTTTCGCAATGATCAAACAAAGGACAAGGATTATTTCTTGGATGATCTTGGAGACGATGATGATGATGAGGCACCCTAGGCTTATTGCATATCATCTTATTTTGTCATATTAGGATTGAGTTTGCACCTATTTTTGTTTTAAGGCCTATGCTTTGATTTTATGTTTTTAGGATTGAGTTTGATTTATGTTTGAATTTGTTTCTTGAACTTAATGATATCTATGCAAGTGTGTTGTTTGGTTTATTCTTTATGTCTCTTTTATTCTCATTTAGTCTTGATTATATATTTTGATCTAACAAAAAGGGGGAGAAGTAATTCCTAAGAGCCTAAGTGTTTTTAAGTTGGTTTTAAGTTTCAAGTGCTTTAAACTTCAATCTTTCAAAACTTTAAAACCTATCTTAAATTGAGGGGGAGTTAAAAGTTTTTCAAAGTTTCAAAACACTTAAAAATTTATACTTGGTCTTATTATATCAAAAAGGGGGAGATTGTAAAACCAAAGAATTGATTTTGATATACTAAAGGATTTAAGGACTAAACTGAAAATAGAAAATAAATTTTTAAGTCCTCAAAACATCCTAAAACTTTTAAGCAAAATGGTCAAGTCAAAACCAAAGAGTTATTCAAATTTTTCTAAGTGTTTTTCAAGTCAAAACAATGATTTTTGAGTCACCGTTTCGAAACAGCCCTTAGGCGTTTCAGAACGTTTTGAAACCGTGAACATTTGTTTCAGAACGAGTCCTCCAGTTTTGATACGGTAGTATCAAAACAGAACCCCAAGTTTCGAAACGGATGAAGAACAACGAAACGGGCAGATCTGTTTCAATACAGTAGTGTCGAAACGACCTCAAACATTTCAAAACGATATTTAAACTTGGATTCAAAAATATAACTGTTGCAATTTTATAACTGATTTTCAGAAAACGGTTAAGGTGTATCGAAATGAGTTAAGCACGTTTCGATACGGGTTTTGACAGTGTCAAAAGGTTTCGGAACGACATCAAGCATGTTTCGGAACGAGATCTTAGCATTATCAAAACGATCGTAGCCGTTTCGATACAGTCTCTTAATTACACCCCAACGACTATTTCTATTTTGGTCTGTTTCGAAACATGTACAAGTGTTTCGAAACAAGTAGTTGCAGAAGTGCATTTATGGTGGGAAGATTGCATCCCAACGGCTATATTTATGATGTCAACAACCCCAACGGCTAAGATTGAATGAGAAGGTATAAAATGGAGTCCTAAAACAACCAACAACAACTATTGATCCTAAGAGAAACATTCCAACATCAAATCTAAGCTCAAGTGCTTAATTTCTCATATCTTTGTAAAACACTAATTGTCTTTCTTTGTAATTCCTATTTTTCAGATTCAATTGGGTTGAGTGCTTGTAATTTGGGCAACATTTGTATTGAGAGATACTTAGTATTTGCCAAATTCTTTTTTGTAACCTTGTGAAAGGGTTTGGTCAATTTTAGGTAGAAAATTGATCATTTGTGTAAGTGTTTCCTCCTAAGCCTAGAAAAGGGGAAGATCAACTAGTGGAGTTGTTTGAAAATCCTTAGTGGGAGCTAAGGTAGTGGGTGTAGAGTTCATTTGGAACTTGAACCACTATAAGTGTCTTGTCTTCAATTTTTAATTTACCACTTTTCTACCAAACATTTTAAAAATCCAATTCACCTCCTCTTGGCATTTATTAATTCAATGATCCACTCAACAGTCTTTCAATAGATTAATCCCCTTTTGTGGTTCGTTTTCCGATGTATTCAGTGTAACCCCCTCGTCCCGGTCTGGTCGGATGACCGGTCCGAGTGGGCCACACGGGGAAAACCGAAGCGAAACCCGTTAAGGCTTCCCCTCGGTTAACGACCCAGAAAATTTCTTTTAATATTAGTCTTATCTAGATGCAATTAATTCCTATGTGAAGCACAGCAGCGGAAGAATCAAACAGCGCATCATTCACCGACCAATCAAACACAAAAAGTCCATTTTTCTTCAATTTCAGCAGGCCGTTTCGAAACACCTATAGGGTGTTCCGAAACGCCCTGACCTGGTCAAAGGGCCTGGGTCGACCACAAGGTGACCGTTCCGAAACAGGGGTGACCCGTATCGGAACGCCCTTGACGGTCAATATCTCGTGGTCAACGAGATTTGACCGTTTCGGAACTTCAAAGGCCCGTTCCGGAACGGCTTCATCTCGCCAATTTCTCAAAATTCCAGAGGCGAAAACGTTCCGGAACGACCCTCATCCGTTTCGAAACGGAAGGCCATTTACACAGGGGCCGTTTCGGAACACGGGGACCCGTTCCGAAACACCCCCTGTCTGCAGATTTTCTGGGCTGTTTTGAGGCACAAGGATGCCCCAAAACACCCACAAACCAACAAGCAACTTCAAGGCAATACATCCTAAGGTATGACACTTATACTAGCATGCTTCAACAATAATTAGACATGTCTAAAACCAAAGTCACAACCCAAATACATGCATTTGATCAACCATCATTCGAGCACAAGTTCATGCACTTAAAGCATAGTCCACAACTCAAGCAAGCAAAAGACGTAAGTTAACAACCACCATGGCAACACAACCATGCAAGAGCCCTACATGTAAAAGAGTCTACACATGCTCCTAACAACCAACAACAACTAACAAGTCTTACACATCCCATTGCTACAATTATTACATAACTTAGCATAAAACCATACTTGATGAACCTAAGTCCAAAACCACACTTGAAGGCCCTCCTCTTGCCGAGCAACCCACGAACTAAGGATCTGCAATGTTGAACAAGGAGAGCGTAAGCAATGATGCTTAGTGAGGGTAAGCTCTAAAAACAAACCTCAACATCGCAGGGTCCGAGCACGATCTAGCCAAGGCAACATACATAATTCAAGAGTCCACAAGATATAGATGCATGAGCAATTATATCACATATATGCCATAATCATGAGCTCAACACTACCATTCATGCAATCACATACAACATCCAAACAGCTCATAATCTCAACACATTGATACATATATCAAACAACATTGGCACCTAGTTATCGCTCAAATACACGGATAGACTCGTTGGAAACTCATATCCAACAACCACATTACCTCGGTGGGATTCCACTCATCACCGGCCTCGCGGAGGGGATTCCACTCATCCTCACGCCCCGTCGATGGGATTCCACTCATCATCGACTATATTTAGATACCATTTCCGGGCGTACCCGTACTCCTCCTTGGTGACTCAACGCCACCAAGGCCACGCGCGACTTTAGACTCATGTGTACACACTAACATCCTAATGATCGATCATTTGTATTTAAGTATACTAGTGCCAATATTTTACTCATTCCACAACACACATTTCAACCATTTCCGTGCTTAGCACGTACTCACCATGGACACAACCATGAACCATCACCATGCATGCTTTAAGCCATACGATCCATGCCTCAATTCACATGTATAAAACAATATACATACACAATCATATGACATAGCATACAAGGCATATACAATCATCCAAATGAGTTCATCCAAAGGTTTAGACCAAGTTTAGGATTAGGCTACCACCCTAATCCTAACTCTAGGTGGGTCTACCAAGCCCGACCTAGTCCGTATACTCGAACCAACTAATTTAAAATCATTCAAGGAAATCAACCACTCACCTAAGCTTCCAAGCACAAGACCACGCAAGCCACACCCTTCAACTCTCCGGATGCACTTCCGATGCTTCACCGATGCCCAAGCTCAATTCTAATCATCTCAAACACAACCAAAACGTTCGAATCAATAACACATCATCGGAAACAACCCGGATTAACACTAACAAGCATTTAACACCCCAAACAAAGTCACAAAGCAGAATTTTCGAGTAGCCTCTATCACCCACTGTTTTCTTCCATTTCAAACACCCAAACAAGCCTCAATTTCATCCAAAATGATCCTCATATATCATACTACCTACAGCCCTCAAAACCCAACATCAAACAGCCCCAAAACATACTTTAAAACCCTTCAAAAACCCTCTCAAAGCCCAATTCCGAAAATTGATTAAAATCGTTTGAAATTTACATATGTAGCATCATTTGGCTCCTATATTCCATATCTAACCTTAACAAATCGAAATATTAAGTTTAGCTACACAAAGGCACCATTTTTAATCAAGATTTTCAAAATTTCCATTTTCTCAAAACTTCATGGAAACGAAAATGAGTGGTACTTTCATGAAAGGGAAAGCGAGGGGAAGTCGAAAATACTCTTACCTTTCAAAACGGAGTTGAAATGAAGAAGTTGTGGAATGGAATAGTAAATGGGTTGGGAGCCTTTGTTTTCCCGTTGATGAAGAAGAGAATGAATAGTGGATGATGGGGGTTTTTGTTTTGTTTTAGTTTTAAAAACTCAAATGACTTATTTGCCCTTAATGAAATGAAATATTCACAAGGACATATAATTCATGGCCATTTAGGGTTTAATTGCAAAACATGGTAAATCAAATTAAATCAATTTAATTTGGAAATGAACCCTAAATTTTTAGAAACCATTTTAAATTATAAAACCGAGTTCAAAATAATATTTTAAATATTATTTTCACCTAACCCCTAAACCCGGGTGTTACAACTCTCCCCCACTTAAGGAAATTTCGTCCCCGAAATTACCTGGTGGAAACAAATACGGAAACTGCTCAACCATATCCGCTTTCCTCTCCCACGTGGCCTCTTCCACACCTCTATGTCTCCACAACACCTTGACCAACTCTATGGTCTTGCCACGCAACACCTTGCTATCAGAAGCAAGTATCTCAATGGGCTCTTCATTATAGGACAAATCCGGATTCAACTCTATCTCCTCAACGGGCATCACATGAGAAGGATCTGACCTATATCTCCTAAGCATAGACACATGAAAGACATCATGGATCTTTTCTAACTCAGAAGGTAACCTCAATCGATAAGCTACGGGCCCAATCCGCTCAACTATCTCATACGGACCAATGAACCTCGGACTCAACTTGCCCTTTCGGCCAAATCTCATCACCTTCTTCCATGGAGATACCTTCAGAAACACTTTCTCACCCACTGCGTACTCAATCTCTTTCCTCTTCGAATCTGCATAAGACTTATGATGATCCGAAGCCGCTTTCAAACGGTCACAAATCAACTTCACCTTTTCTGTGGTTCCCTTAAGCAAATCTGGCATAGGTAACAATCTCTGACCTGTCTCAGCCCAACAAATCGGAGTCCTACACCGTCTACCATACAAAGCCTCATAAGGAGCCATCTGAATACTAGACTGGTAACTGTTGTTGTAAGCAAACTCAACCAACGGTAAGTGTTTCTCCCAAGAACCCTGAAAATCAATCACACAACAACGAAGCATGTCCTCTAGAATCTGTATCACTCGCTCTGACTGCCCATCGGACTGCGGATGATAAGATGTGCTGAAGTGCAGACGACTACCCAAAGCACTATGCAAACAACTCCAGAACCTCGAAGTAAATCTAGGATCCCTATCTGAAACTATAGACTTCAGAACTCCATGAAGTCTCACAATCTCACGAATGTACAAGTTTGCCAACTTATCTAAGGAATCCGTAGTGTTCACGGCTAAGAAGTGAGCACACTTAGTGAACCTGTCAACAATCACCCACACTGAATTCTTCTTCGAAGGAGACAAAGGCAACCCCGATACGAAATCCATGGTGATTCTCTCCCATTTCCATTCCGGAATCTTCAGAGGCTGTAGCAAACCTGAAGGAACCTGATGTTCTGCCTTCACTCTCTGACAAACCATACAACGGCTCACATACTCGGCTACATCTCTCTTCAAACCAACCCAGAAGTAATCATTCTTCAAATCTCGATACATTTTGGTACTACCCGGATGCATAGAAAAGGGACTCGAATGTGCTTCACTCAAAATCTGACGTCTCAGCTCAACATCTTCCGGTACCACAATTCTATCTCTAAAGCACAACAAACCCTCACCACTGAAACTATACTCGGTCGGTCTTCCTTCAGCTATGTCTTGAACATGAGGGACTAGGCTCACATCTTGCAACTGCTTCTCTCTAATCAACTGAATCAAGGAAGGCTTCACTTGCAACTCGGTGATCAAACCACCATCATCTGACACACTCAGTCTAGCAAACATAGCTCTCAGCTCAACGGCCACTTTTCTACTCAAAGCATCGGCCACTACGTTTGCTTTACCCGGATGGTACTCAATAGTCAAATCATAATCTTTTAACAACTCTAGCCATCTCCTCTGTCTCAAGTTCAACTCTTTCTGTGTCATCAAGTACTTCAAGCTCTTGTGATCGGTGTAGACTATACACTTCTCACCATACAAATAGTGACGCCAAATTTTCAATGCAAACACGACTGCGGCTAGCTCTATGTCATGAGTAGGATAGTTCTTCTCATGAATCTTCAACTGTCTAGAAGCATAAGCAACAACTCTCCTATCTTGCATCAAAACACATCCTAAGCCTACGTAGGAAGCATCACTGTAAATCACAAACTCCTTACCTGAAACAGGCTGTACTAACACTGGAGCATTTGTCAAAGCTTCCTTCAACTTCTCAAAGGCCTTTTGTCTTGCATCTGACCATTCAAACTTGACTCCCTTTTGCAACAGCTTAGTCAAGGGAGCGGCTACTCTAGAGAAGCCATCCACAAACCTCCTATAGTAACCAGCTAATCCTAGGAAACTCCTAATCTCGGTCACGGACTTAGGTTGTTTCCACCCAACAATAGCCTCAATCTTCGATGGATCAACTCGGATGCCTTCGGCCGAAACAACATGGCCAAGAAATACAACCTCTCGAATCCAGAACTCACACTTACTGAGCTTCGCATACAACTGATTACTCAACAATCTCTGTAAGACAAATCTCAAGTGCTCATCGTGCTCTTCTTCTGTCTTCGAGTACACAAGTATATCATCAATGAAGACAACCACAAACCGGTCTAGATAGTCTCTAAAAATTCTGTTCATCATGTCCATGAATGCTGCTGGTGCATTCGTGAGCCCAAATGGCATCACAAGAAACTCATAGTGACCATATCTAGTTCTAAAAGCTGTCTTCGGAACATCACACTCCTTCACTTTCAGCTGATAGTATCCGGATCTCAAATCTATCTTCGAGAACACTGAAACACCTCTCAACTGATCAAACAAATCATCTATATGAGGCAACGGATACTTGTTCTTCACGGTCAACTGATTCAACTGCCTATAGTCAATACACATGCGCATGCTACCATCTTTCTTTTTCACAAACAGCACTGGAGCACCCCACGGAGAACTACTAGGCCTAATGAAACCACGGTCTAATAATTCTTGCAACTGACTCTTCAATTCCTTCAACTCTTTCGGAGCCATACGATACGGAGCTATCGAAACTGGGTTAGACCCTGAAACTGTCTCAATCACAAACTCAACATCTCTGTCAGGAGGCAAACCCGGCAACTCTTCCAGAAACACATCTGGAAAGTCACACACTGTTCTGATATCTTTCAGTCTAGCTTCACTCATATCCGGATTCATAACATAAGCCAAATAGGCCCCACATCCAGAGTCCATCAGCCTATGGGCCTCTAAAGCTGACACCACATTAGACAAGAACTTAATGTTCTCGCCCACTACCACTACCTCGTAGTCATCGGAAAGCTTCAAGGAAATTCTCTTTGTCTCAAAACCCACACTAGCCCGATGCTCAACCAACCAGTCCATACCCAATATAATATCAAAACCGTAGAAAGGAAGTTCCATCATATCAACTGAGAACACATGACCCTGAATCTTCAGTGGACATCTCCTATACATACGTCTAACTACAACTGTCTCACCAAAAGAGCTAGTAACATGCATACCTACATCTAAGATCTCAACAGGAATATCTAACTTCTGTGCATGCTCACTCAGGATGTAGGAATGTGTAGAACCCGAATCAACCAAAGAAAGCAAAGACATAGACTGTAACTCAAAATTACCTGCTATCACATCGGTGTCGTTCCCGGCCCCTCTCTGAGCATAGACTCTCGCTGGTCCTCCCGCCTCTGGTTGCACAGCCACAACATGAGCAAGGTTCCTCTGAGCATCTACCCTAGGTGCATCAGCCCTCGGCTGGAAGTAGCCACGACCGCGCCCACGGCCTCTCTGAAAATCATTACCTCTCGCAGGAGCCTGAGCTAAGTTCGGTGCCTGAGCTGCCTGACGTGGACAGTCCCTCCTAAAGTGGTCCCTCGAACCACAGTTCCAACAAGCATGAAAGTTACCCCAGCACTCTCCAGTGTGCTGTCTCCCACACTGTGCACACTCGGGCAAACGCCCTCCTCCTCTATGGCCCTGATGGCCCCTACCATGGTGGCCACCGCCACGCCTCTGATCAAACTGGTGTCCGCCACCCTTGTGTTTCTTAGCATCTCTACCATCAAAGTGGTTATGCCTCTTTCCAGAACCAGAACCACCAGCTCGTTTGGCTGAACCCAAACTATGCTCCAAATCCTTGGCCCTCGCGACCAACACATCAAAGTCCGAGTAGTCAGAAGCCAACGTGTACCTCTTAACCTCTTCATTCAATCCGTATCGGAATCGGTTGCAGCGTTCCATTTCAGTAGGAACCAACTCTGGGGCATACTGACTCAAGCGAACAAAGCGGATCTCATAATCGGTCACTGAAGCATCTCCCTGAGTAAGAGCCATAAACTCCCGCTTCTTCTCGTCCAAGTACCTCGGTCCCAAGTACCTCTTTCTGAAAGCAAACTCAAAGAAATCCCAATCTATCTCGGCCTCTGGAACCCCGGTAGTGATGGTGACCCACCAGGTGTAGGCATCACCCTGAAGCAGTGAAATCACACAACCCAATCTACGTGCGCCCGCACAACCCATCTGAGCCAAGATACGAACTGTCTTCTCCAACCATAACTCCGACCTCTCCGGAGTAGATCCTCTAAACTCCTCGGCTCCTAGGCTACGGAGCCTCTCCAAAGGTAAGCTAGCATCATCACACCTAGGCTGAACTGCAGCCTGAGCTCTCGCAACTGCGGCCTGGAACGCTCCTGCTATGGCTTGCACAAGCGGAGTCATATCAACCCCAGCTGGGCCTTGGCCACCTTGAGGTCCCTCTCCTCCAGCTCCAGGGGGAGGAGGTGGGGGTGGTGGTGGTGGAGGAGCGCCAACTCCCGCTGCCCCCGGTCCCTCTAGGTGAGCTCCCGCACCCACTACCGGCTCAACAGGAGCCATAACTCGTGGTTCCTGACGAACCAACCTCGGCCTACCTCTCGGTCTAGACATCGCTCTCACAGATATTAACTACAACCACAACAAACAAACACACAGGTTGGGTTAGCAAGGTGAGGCTCCCAAGTGTCCAAGTATGTTTCCTCACTTAAAATCATTTTTCCAATGTAATAGTAGCAATGGGACCCACACACACGTGCTTAAAGGTAAAACAATCAGCATACTTGTCACACAAGCAATCATCCTTGCAAAACAAGCAAACACCGTGCAATTTAATTTAAAAAAACCTAAACTTACCTCACTTACCTGCCCAAGGTCTCGGTAACCTTAGGCTCTGATACCAACAAGTGTAACCCCCTCGTCCCGGTCTGGTCGGATGACCGGTCCGAGTGGGCCACACGGGGAAAACCGAAGCGAAACCCGTTAAGGCTTCCCCTCGGTTAACGACCCAGAAAATTTCTTTTAATATTAGTCTTATCTAGATGCAATTAATTCCTATGTGAAGCACAGCAGCGGAAGAATCAAACAGCGCATCATTCACCGACCAATCAAACACAAAAAGTCCATTTTTCTTCAATTTCAGCAGGCCGTTTCGAAACACCTATAGGGTGTTCCGAAACGCCCTGACCTGGTCAAAGGGCCTGGGTCGACCACAAGGTGACCGTTCCGAAACAGGGGTGACCCGTATCGGAACGCCCTTGACGGTCAATATCTCGTGGTCAACGAGATTTGACCGTTTCGGAACTTCAAAGGCCCGTTCCGGAACGGCTTCATCTCGCCAATTTCTCAAAATTCCAGAGGCGAAAACGTTCCGGAACGACCCTCATCCGTTTCGAAACGGAAGGCCATTTACACAGGGGCCGTTTCGGAACACGGGGACCCGTTCCGAAACACCCCCTGTCTGCAGATTTTCTGGGCTGTTTTGAGGCACAAGGATGCCCCAAAACACCCACAAACCAACAAGCAACTTCAAGGCAATACATCCTAAGGTATGACACTTATACTAGCATGCTTCAACAATAATTAGACATGTCTAAAACCAAAGTCACAACCCAAATACATGCATTTGATCAACCATCATTCGAGCACAAGTTCATGCACTTAAAGCATAGTCCACAACTCAAGCAAGCAAAAGACGTAAGTTAACAACCACCATGGCAACACAACCATGCAAGAGCCCTACATGTAAAAGAGTCTACACATGCTCCTAACAACCAACAACAACTAACAAGTCTTACACATCCCATTGCTACAATTATTACATAACTTAGCATAAAACCATACTTGATGAACCTAAGTCCAAAACCACACTTGAAGGCCCTCCTCTTGCCGAGCAACCCACGAACTAAGGATCTGCAATGTTGAACAAGGAGAGCGTAAGCAATGATGCTTAGTGAGGGTAAGCTCTAAAAACAAACCTCAACATCGCAGGGTCCGAGCACGATCTAGCCAAGGCAACATACATAATTCAAGAGTCCACAAGATATAGATGCATGAGCAATTATATCACATATATGCCATAATCATGAGCTCAACACTACCATTCATGCAATCACATACAACATCCAAACAGCTCATAATCTCAACACATTGATACATATATCAAACAACATTGGCACCTAGTTATCGCTCAAATACACGGATAGACTCGTTGGAAACTCATATCCAACAACCACATTACCTCGGTGGGATTCCACTCATCACCGGCCTCGCGGAGGGGATTCCACTCATCCTCACGCCCCGTCGATGGGATTCCACTCATCATCGACTATATTTAGATACCATTTCCGGGCGTACCCGTACTCCTCCTTGGTGACTCAACGCCACCAAGGCCACGCGCGACTTTAGACTCATGTGTACACACTAACATCCTAATGATCGATCATTTGTATTTAAGTATACTAGTGCCAATATTTTACTCATTCCACAACACACATTTCAACCATTTCCGTGCTTAGCACGTACTCACCATGGACACAACCATGAACCATCACCATGCATGCTTTAAGCCATACGATCCATGCCTCAATTCACATGTATAAAACAATATACATACACAATCATATGACATAGCATACAAGGCATATACAATCATCCAAATGAGTTCATCCAAAGGTTTAGACCAAGTTTAGGATTAGGCTACCACCCTAATCCTAACTCTAGGTGGGTCTACCAAGCCCGACCTAGTCCGTATACTCGAACCAACTAATTTAAAATCATTCAAGGAAATCAACCACTCACCTAAGCTTCCAAGCACAAGACCACGCAAGCCACACCCTTCAACTCTCCGGATGCACTTCCGATGCTTCACCGATGCCCAAGCTCAATTCTAATCATCTCAAACACAACCAAAACGTTCGAATCAATAACACATCATCGGAAACAACCCGGATTAACACTAACAAGCATTTAACACCCCAAACAAAGTCACAAAGCAGAATTTTCGAGTAGCCTCTATCACCCACTGTTTTCTTCCATTTCAAACACCCAAACAAGCCTCAATTTCATCCAAAATGATCCTCATATATCATACTACCTACAGCCCTCAAAACCCAACATCAAACAGCCCCAAAACATACTTTAAAACCCTTCAAAAACCCTCTCAAAGCCCAATTCCGAAAATTGATTAAAATCGTTTGAAATTTACATATGTAGCATCATTTGGCTCCTATATTCCATATCTAACCTTAACAAATCGAAATATTAAGTTTAGCTACACAAAGGCACCATTTTTAATCAAGATTTTCAAAATTTCCATTTTCTCAAAACTTCATGGAAACGAAAATGAGTGGTACTTTCATGAAAGGGAAAGCGAGGGGAAGTCGAAAATACTCTTACCTTTCAAAACGGAGTTGAAATGAAGAAGTTGTGGAATGGAATAGTAAATGGGTTGGGAGCCTTTGTTTTCCCGTTGATGAAGAAGAGAATGAATAGTGGATGATGGGGGTTTTTGTTTTGTTTTAGTTTTAAAAACTCAAATGACTTATTTGCCCTTAATGAAATGAAATATTCACAAGGACATATAATTCATGGCCATTTAGGGTTTAATTGCAAAACATGGTAAATCAAATTAAATCAATTTAATTTGGAAATGAACCCTAAATTTTTAGAAACCATTTTAAATTATAAAACCGAGTTCAAAATAATATTTTAAATATTATTTTCACCTAACCCCTAAACCCGGGTGTTACATTCAGATTTATTCGTGTCTATTTTTCGTGCGAGTTATTTGGATGGATTTTTAACCTTTTTCATATATGACCCTTCCTTGTATAATCTAAAGTAGCTAGTTTTAGGGGAAATGTCTCTTTATTGTAATATTTTATCGTTTAATAAAACTAGTGGCTTATTTTCAAAAAAATTGAACCAAGATGTCAATAGGGGTCCAAGTGGTAAGTAGTTTGAAATAGCTTAAGCATGTATGTAGAAAATTTTCGCTTAAATACTTACCTACCAAAACTAGATAAATGATGTGGGCCAGTCCAGATTAATCAAATAAAAATCTTAAAAAGCTCGGAGGGTAACAAAAAAATTGAACTAAGATAGAGGACAACAATAAGTTCCTAACTCACAAAATTCACACGTTCCTAACCCATAAAGGAGTACTCCTTTTGTCACACTTATTTTGTCACATGTTGACTTTTCACTTAAGAAAAATAAATTTTGTGGTGTAAAATAATTTGAATGACATGTTTACCCTAATTAAAAAAAGATTAAAAAAATAAATTTATCTTATAAAAGTTGATTGAATTTTTTAAAGTAACAATTTGAGTGAGACAATTTTAAAATAGAAAAATAAAAATTTTATTAGGACATATGTAATGATTTTTAAGTTAGAATTTAGTCACTCAATCTAAAAACATTATAAGCATATCATTGGCCATTAAAATTGATGAAAGATGGTGGTGTTGTATGATATAATAACATTTTTGTCCCAAATTTTATCCAATCAATTAATTTAATTATAATTTGAAAGAATTTAATAAATTTAACCTTTCTTATTTAAAAATTTTCTCAATTTAGTCTTTGTTCTTCTCCTATATTGCATGTTCTTCTCCCATAAAATGTTATATTACTTTCATGTTGTAATTATACAACTATACTGCTTTTATCAGTAACTTTTATTGCTTTATTTTGAACAAAAAACTTGTAATTACTTTATGGTAGAGTACAATTATTCAATTGTTGCTTTAATATGATGGATTCACTTGGTTTGAAATATCGTAAAAAAGAATTAAATAGGTTAAATTTATTGAATTACTTTGAATTTGAACCAAATTGATCGTCTGTATAAATATTAATGATTAAAAATATTATTATACCAATTTACACTAGATATTCGTTTTAATTTCAATGAAGACAAATTGATATATTGGTGACAAATTTTTTATTTGCGTGACTAGATTATTATATATTTCTAGAAACCACTCGTTTTATAACTAAATAAAACTTTTGTTAAATAATCTCTCGTTGTATAACTAAATTGATACTTGACTTGTGACATATTTTATCAATTTTTTAAGTTTTATCGGGTGGTTTGAAAAATAGTTTTGTTACCTTTGTCGGTGCTTCTTGATTTATAACTTCAAAAAGGTTTATAATCAACTAATTTCTTCGTATACTTGCACGTAAATTACAACATTTATAAATTTGAAGTTTGAATTATAATATATATAGGAAAATATTTTGATACACAATCCTTTTAATTTTAGGGTTTAGAGTTTTAGGTTAGAGTTTAGGGGTTTAGTATGTAGGGTATAGAATTTATAATTTATGGTTAAAATTTAGAGTTTAAGATTTAGAGTTAGGTTTTAGAGTGTTAGGGCTAGGGAATTATGTTTTATATTTTATAGCTTGAATATAAAGAGGTGTATCAAAATATAACTCTCTCTCTCTCTCTCTATATATATATATATATATATATATATATATATAGCTTCAATCCAAGCACTCTGCCGTTAAACTGTAACGACCCGTTAAATGCAAAACGACGTTGTTTTGGATTAGTTGTGTTAGGTAGGCCAAAACGACGTCGTTTTGTTAGAGAAAAATTAAGAAGATATTACATTTGAAGAGACTCGAACCAAAAACCTCTAAGATTAAAGGTTTCTAACAAACCACTTAACCAACTTAAAGAATTAATATAATTTCAACGCAAAAAATATATAAATAAAACTGCAGTTGAACTTAATTTCATCTATCTCATGATATAGTTTTATAATATTTCAAAAATAATTTTATAAATATATTAACTTTATAAATAAATATTACTTATAATTTATATTACAAAAATAAAATATTACTTATAATATATATATAACTAAACCCTAAATCATATATATAACTAAAGTCCAAACCCTAAACTCTAAATATATATATATAACTAAATCCTAAACTCCAAACTTCAAACCCTAAAATTACAATATTATTTATAATATATATTAGGATTTGTAATATAAATTATAAATAATATTTTAGTTTTAGGGTTTAGGTTTAGGGTTTATAATTTAGTTATGTATATATATATATATATATATATTTAGGGTTTGTATTTAGGGTTTAGTTATATGATTTAGGGCTTATGATTTAGTTATATATATATATATAATTTAGGGTTTAGGGTTTAGTTATATATATGTTTTAGGTTTGGTGGTTTAGTTATATATATTATAAATAATATTTTAGTTTTGTGATATAAATTATAAGTAATATTTATTTATAAAGTTAATATATTTATAAAAATATATTATAAAATTATATCGTGAGATAAATGAAATTAAGTCAAATTGCAATATTATTTATATATTATTTGCGTTAGGATTATATCAAGTCTTTAAGTTAGTCATGTGGTATGGTGAAAACCTTTCATCCTAGAGATTCTAGGTTTGATCCTCCTCAAATGTAATATTTTTTATTTTTTTTTTCTAACAAAACGACGTCGTTTTGTCCTATCTTATGCATCAAAGCAACTGTACCAAAATTACGTTGTTTTACATTTAACGGGTCATTACAGTTTAGCGACATAATGCTTGAATTGAAGCCAAAAACAAAATACAGTGGTATAATAGTATCATTTTATAGTTTAGTAGTATTTTCGATAATAAAAAAAATAAACTCGGCGACATTTCGTATAGTTTACCTATATTTAAGTTATATTTTTATTAAAAATAAAGGTTCATGATTAGTAGGAGTAGATTTTGTGTAGGCGTCATAGATGTTTGCTATATCTAATCAAGAAACCCGAAATTTAGGGAGTTCCTCATCATCATCATACACAAAATTTAAGGTAGGGCTGTAAACATTATAAAGGGTTTTGTTTTCCTTTTGTTCCTTGAGAATGAGACAGCAGCATGCTGACAAAATCAATAGATTTTCATTTGTTTTTAGTTAATTCAGCTGTCCAAGCTTTGTTAAATCAGATCATGAATGGGTCCATGTGGATATATCATAATGGTGGGTCAAAATCAGATATTGAGGTGTGAATACACACTTGACCTTTATGATGTTTGAGACAAATATGTTGCTTCAAAATGTGAAATACGCGAAATATGCCACGCGTTCGTGTTATTTGGATACAAATGCATCCTAATATATCCCCACAAAACTTAATAAATCACATAAAGTATTAGGTGTTAGATTTATTTGAAATTATTTTTTTAACATTAACAAGTCAGCATCCATTAACATAAAAGAAGAACAAAGACAAAGCAGAGAAATATATGACTAAGAGAATCACAGAAACAAAACAAACAAAAAAAGCCAAATAAAGGAGAAAATAGGGAACGGAGAAAAAATAAGCAAACACAAAAATAGACACTAAGAGCAAAATATACATCAGAATAAAAAGTAGAGCCCCACACCCAGAAAGAGGGGGAAGAAAGATCCGACGGGGGAGAGAAAAGAACACCATGCCAGCAACTGATCTTGAACCTAAATATTCGTTTCTAACAACGCAGAAAGAAACATATAGAGAGTAGGTGATGAAACAAGAAATTCACTTGAAAAAATACTTCAAAATTTAGGGATGACGATGATAGGAGGAGGGCGAAAGAAGGGGATCAAAGGTCAAGCAAACAACCGAGCGAGGAGGCCGAATTAAAACCACCGAAGAAGGAGCCTAGTAGAACCAGAGGGAAGGGCCAAACCGACCACACATTTGTGATCCCAGGCTTTCCCTCACGGACGACGGACGTATCAGAGCTTTTGCCACCGGAAGAGAAATGTAACACCAAATAATAATACTAGTTGTGGGATTCGAACCCATATCCTAAAGGTTCTTAAGCTAAATACCCAGCCATCAGAGCTATAGAAGCTCTTGGTGTTAAGCTTCCCCAACTTTCTTTTATTTATTATATGCTTCGGGGTAAATGAAGTTTAATAAAACCGATAAACCCTCTGTTTGGTTTAATGTATGTCTAAAAAAATAAAACTTTCCAGAACCATCTTCTTCGCTCAACCTTTCATCTCCCCCGTTGGCTCTGCTCCGATCATCGTCACTGTTGCGTCGTGTCGTCCACCGTCACCACATTCTTGGTCGTCGTCCCGTACTAATCTCAGCCCATATCATCACTCGCGCAACCACCGTTCTGATCGTTGGGGTTGGAGGTTATAGGTTCGACAAACCTAGGTTTTGGTAACCCGTTCGACTGTCGTTGATTCTGGATGCCTTAGACGTCCGTTTGTGAAGCCATGGTTGCCATCGTCTTCCTTGTGCCGAGATGGTCAAAACCCTTCCAATAGCTCATCGTTTTGACGCCGGTAAGGCGCTTGATGGAGCTGCGCGTTTTCTGGCCTTTTGGGTTCGTTTTAGGTAAAATCCGATCAAATCCCAGCTTGCTTCTTTGAATTAAAGGTTTTGTTAGATCATGCGTTTGACGGGGTATCTTTTTTCGGCAGAATTGTATCGTTTGGGGTCTTCGACGACCTTTTCTGGTGACCGTCCGACGACTTGAAGCTCTAAAGTGGTAAGTGGGTCGAACCGGTCTACATCAAACTCGGTCCGAACCCATTAACCAAACCCAATCTGAGTCCAACCAAACCAAGCCCAGTTTGGTGTCTAATCCGGCCCACTGAGTCCATTTCAACCCGTCTACCCGAGTTCGGCCCAACCCGTATGCCTGAGTCCGATCCGACCCGTCTGCCGGAATCCGACCCGACCCGACCCGTCTGCCGAGTTGACTCAGCCGAGTTAAACCAGTTGACCAGTGACATCAGCGTTGACTTGATCGCTTACGTCAGCGTTGACTTTGACTATTGACGTCAGCGTTGACTTTGACTATTAACGTCAGCGTTGACTTTGACCACAAAAGTCAAATTTTCCGAAAAGCCCTATTTTATGTTTTTCGATGTCCTGAGCCCAATTTTGAAGCTCGTTTCACGAAATTTTGACACGAAAGCCTCCAAATTGGACCTTGAACCTAAACTTGTATACATGTTTATTTATTCAGTTAAGAGTACTTTGAATAAAAACTGAAATGGGATATTGTGTGACTGAAGGTGTTCTTGGTTTCTTGAATACGAATTGTTGAAGGACGTCAAATCCGGGTCCAAGGGTGTTCGAATGTCGTTCACGGATCGATCGATGTAGCTCAGTGCCAAGGTAATACATTACTACCTCCTGCATGCTTTTGAATCATATTGGTATTCGGTTAATGTTTGCACGACCATAATTTAGCATATGATTACTTTCCGCCCATGTAAATCAATTATGAAATAATGATAGTAATGGCCAAGGCACTAATATATGAATAAGGTGTTTGATAAATCGAAAGGACTTTTGAGTTAAGTATACAATTAATGAGACAGTTAATCTCTAAGTCTGGTTATTACTGTATTAAAAAGATAAATTTCGATAATATTTGTTTTTAAATGACAGAAATACCCTTGAAGGGTAAGAATGACTAAAATACCCTTGATGATGAATAATGTTTTGAGATCTACTCGGGGCCTAGTTAAATATCTAATTCATCCGGAATCCTCAACTTACTTGGACAAATTCGGTAATAAGAGTTATACCTTCGAGAATGTAAAATACTTGGGTTTTTCTCAATTTCAGAATAGTCTCCAAAGATAAATTTGCTAGAAGTTCTTCGTAAGTATGAACAAATTAAAATGATAGAAAAGACTGGATAAATTGAAATGACTGAAGTACCCTCGACCACTAATTACCAATTGACCAAAATGTTGAACATACCATCGAGATCTGAAATGAATGAATAGTTGGAAGAACCGAGAGGCTCAAAATAATTGAAACACCTTCGGACATTGAGGTGACTGGAAATACCTCTAAGATTTGGAATAAGAATTATTAATAAAGCCAAGCAAAGGCAATAGTCATAGAAGTGGTAATACACGACCCTTGTTGGTTGGTCGTTTTGAGAACTATTGTGATGTTGGAAGAAAACCATATAAAGGCATGTTCATGTTTTGGAGAAAGTATCTAGGTTTTTGGTAAGACAAACATGTTCTTCGTGTGTATTCGATGTTATGGATTGAATTTAGATGCATTACACATGTTCGATTACTTGGGAATTTCCATTTGAATACATGTTCGATTTCTTGTTGTATGTTCAGTGGTTGTTTGGCGAAGACGAGCTTTTGTTATACAATATAGTCAGTTCTGAGGAGTACTTGTGATGTACTGATCCGGTTAAATAATAAACCTTGTGCGATGGTTTGCGATTAGTTCAAAGGGACTCGGAAACCTGATAAGTAACCAGAACTTCTGAACTTCGTACATCACTACTTTTACCCGATAAACTAATTACCAAATTACCTCTGAATGTCAAAATGACCAAAATGCCCTCACAGGCTTAAATAATTGGATCACTCTCGATACATCTGAAATCCCAATTATTCTGATGCATCAACTTCTGATGTTGGTTCGATCCGTCATATCGAACTCCATATTCGTTGGGACCTCATTATGGAATCAATCCAAAATTGTCAAATGTCATATTTCTAATATCTATCAAGTATATATGAGAAATGAATTGGGTCATACAGCGCGTACCATGTATATGTAAATACTTTCTGTTCTAAACCAAGACGATATGCTTAAAATTTAAATGTATGACACTGTTATTCGAAAGGAAAGTAATTCTCTAGTTTCTGACCTCTGATACGAAAAACATATATGATATATGACATTAAATACGAAATGATAATAAAATAAACTTGGCACATGTCTTCTAGTATAAAAATAGATCTAATATCTATTTTCTGTAATACTGTCTTCTGAGTATAAACTAAAATCATCTGGGGTATATTATCTGGGATATAAATGAAGATATATAGGCTCAGCGCTGGTAAGCCCTTATGGACCTAAGCTCCTACGCCCAATGGGCTTAGGGTAAGCCTTTCTGTAAGCTCTTATGCCCGACGGGCCTAGGGTAAGTCTTTTTGGATACTATTCTGAGTTTCTACATATTGTCGTTTGGTTGGAGGGTAGTTAAGTAAATTAATAAAACTTTCTGACTTTTTCTGAACCACACCCTACTATATTAATGTATCAAAGTTGAACTCTCAGTAAACTTACAATTCGCGCTTAATGAACCATTCTGAACTCTTTGATCCAACTTTTGAAATCTGAATCTATTCTGAATCTCCGGCTTTAGATTCACCTCATAAGGTTCGAGTGATCGAATAAAGAACAATTATGTTACCTTCTGATTTATTGCTCTACGAAAATATCAAATCGTAAATTGAGCTTACCGTTGCCCAGTTCTTCACGATAGTGTTAACCTTGCTATTTACCTGCTTGTGTTTTTAGCATCCCTTGGTAGTCTGTATTACTGAGCTTTTCGAAGCTTATGTTGTTTTTACCATCACAAGTTAAAAGATCGACCATGTTGCTGCTATCAACGTCGGTATGAGAGTTTCTTCAGCTTGCTCGCGGAGTATGGTATCTGTATAATTAGGGGAATGTATGTCATGTTTTGATTTATATTCGAGTCTGAAACGTGTATTAATAATTTGTATCATAGTTTTGTTTCATTGTCTGAATGTTTTTTGAAATTTTATTTTAGTTCAAAACTTGATTTGTGATTTTAATGGTTTAGCAAATTGTTTATTTAAATTTTTAACGTGAGTCGCTCCTAATGTGACCCTAATGTGACTTCCTAGGATCTGTATTATCGCATAAGCGGGTTTAGGGGGTTACAAGAAGGCTTCGCAACCAAATGACCACCAGATAGTCAGAGAAAATCAGATGTTATGGATTAAAGGAAAGGGTAAACTACTTCATTGACCACCATATTATTGGAAAAATTGCGATTTGACCACATTACTTTTTTCGAAGCAATTAAACCACCAAACTATTTAAATGATATCAATGTGACCACTAGTTGTTAGAGGTTAACAGCGGGGTGATGTGGCCAGTTAAAAAAGGGTATAATTACACATTTGGTTCATGTTATTTACATATTATATCAATTTAGTCTTATTTTAAATTAATAAAAGAAATTAATTATTTAATTAGGCGGTGACACGTTGTAGAACTAATGTTTTGATATAATAATTGAAAAATGTTTTGGACAAAGTTAAAAAGAATTCAAAATCACTTTTTAGTCCAAACAACTTGAAATTATGTTTTATGGGATATTTCAAGAAGGTTTTCAAATGTTTTAAAACCAAATTTAACAAAACCATCCATGCGTTTTGAAACACCTCTAGGGTTTCGATATGGGGCTTTACAGTGGCAAAACATTTCGATACAGCCTTGCATGTTTCGAAACGGGACTTGATCTGGGTGAGAATTTTGCATAGTGTTTCGATACGGCCACTGCCGTTTCGATACGCCTATGTGACAATGACCTCAACGGTCATAAACCCTTAACAACTATTTCCCAACTACCTTTTAATTGCAGAGCGTTTTGATACGTGAACAAGCGTTTCGATACAACCGTTTCGATACGGCCAAGGGTGTTCCGAAACGGGTGCTGCATCAGACTGCAATGACTCTTTCTATTTCAAGAGTGTTTCGAAACAGGGTCGGGAGTTTCGAAATGAGATGTTGCAAAACTACATTTATGGTGGGAAATAAAGTCTCCAACGGCTCCAATTCAACCCCAACGGCTAGTAATAACTACAAACTCAATTAGAAGTATAAAAGGGACCTCCAAGCATCAAGTAATGGTTAATGCTTCAAATGTAATACAACATATGATCAAAATGTGTCTTAGTGCCTAATTGTCAATTCCTTGTATAGACAAACACTTGTGAGCCAAAATTGTTATATTTGCTCAAGTGTTTTAGGATTGGGTGAGAGCTTAATTGTGCAAACAAATACCTATTAGAGGGATTTGAGTTTTCTTATTTTTATCTCTTTGTAAAGTGGGTTTGATCAAAGCTTTGAGTAGAAAGCTTGATCGGTTTTGTAAGGGTTTCTTCCTAAGTCTAAAAAAGGGAACAAATCAATAGTGGATTGATTGGAAATTCTTAGTGGGAAGCTAAGGTAGTGGATGTAGACCTTGGTTAGAAGGTTAAACCACGATAAATTATCTTGTCTTTATCTTTTTAGCTTCCACTCCTCTATCACCCAAAATTTCACTTCTCCACCACTTGGCGAGCAAGAACGGTTGAAGAAATCGAGCACCTTAAAACCCAACACACGTGTCAACACCTTATTGGATGAATTTAATTATTTATATTTAATTTAATAAATATATTTTCATCCCCAATTAGGTGGTGACACGTGTAATATATGAAATTAATTTAAACTATATTTGCGAGTTTAGATTCGCTAAATGAATTTTTAATATAACAGAAATCATAATTCGTGAGCTTGGATTCTCTAAATAATTATTTTATTATAATTTAAAATTTTATTTTTTTCTAAATATAATTTAACATATATAAAAATTTAATTGAGATTTTTAATTAAATAAAAAAATAATCCTATGATTATATATGAAATTAAAAAAAATTAATGTAGGAAACAATAAGGCATGTATTATGAGTAGTGATTTATAACACAAACATGTGCTTAGTGCAGTGGCTAAGCCATTGCCTTTTTCACCTAGTTTGCTCAGGTTCCTGCACATGTCACCACCTGATTGGGGGAGGGAAATATATTTTTTAAATCAAATATAAATAATTAAAGTCCTCCAATAAGGTGTTGACACGTGTCACTACCTAATTAAATAATTAATTTATTTTATTAATTTCAAATTAGGACCAAATTAATAGATTTTTAAATATAGGGGACCAAATGTATAACTATACCAATTTTTTTTAACATTCCCGTCAACTTTTCTATTATTTTTAACGGTTGGTGGTCACATTGATACCATTTAAATAGTTTGGTGATTTAATTGCTTCGAAAAAAAGTAATGTGGTCAAATCACAACTTTTCCAATAATATAGTGGTCAATGAAGTATTTTACCCTAAAAGAAAAGCTGAAAAAGAGAAAAAAAAGAAGGAAAAGAGAAAGAGGGGCGGATGTGGGGTGGCTACCACTCAGAAAGTCAAAATGGCGCTACTCAAAGCTATCGAAAGGATAGGGTTAGGGTTTTTAGAGATTGGTTAGAAAAAAAGATTTTAGAGAGAAAAATCGATCCTTTAAATTTATTTGAAATTATTGAAAGATTGTGATTGCACAAATTAATAATTTTACTAAGTTTGTAACGCCCCGAGTTCAGGGCCGAGAGATATCAGGTTAGTTAAACCAGGATGGGTTAAATTTAATTGGAGATAAACTATTTTTAATGTACCAAAAAGAGTTTTAGAAGAAAAAGAGGCAAAAAGGAGATTTTTCATAAAAGGGGGTTTTTAGCAAAAGTCATATTCTTCTCTATTTTGAAATTCACATTCTAAAAACCTCCCTAAACCCTAGTCACTATTCCATTGAATTCCAAGCTCTCAACTAGGTGATTTCTTCAAGGTAATAACGTTTTCGACTTCTCCTCTTCATCCTCAACATTTTCATGGTCTTGGATTTCCATAAAACCCATTTTTGAGTTGTTTCAAGTGTTCAAAGTTTTAAATTAAAGATGGAAACTTTGTTGGTTTTTCGTTGAGTTCTTAATTTGTAAACTTCATATATGTTATAAACTTGCTTTTAAGCTTAACATATGTTAAAATGGTGATGTTTTAATGAAATCCTGAAATGGGTATTAGTGGGTTAGTTTAGAAGTGAAAATCTTGAGTTTTTAGGTAGTTATGTTGGGGGAAAGTTGGACGATGGTATGGTTACACTTGGGAGCTGCTTTGGACATGTTTAGTGAAGATTTGGATGATGAAATTGATGAGTAACTGCTGGGTTGTGTCCAGGTCCGAAAATGAAGAGTTTGGGTTAGTTCTTGGTTTGGAAATGTAGTGAAATTTGTCTTGGTTTGTAATCTGATTTGTGGATGTAATTTTATGGATGTTTTGATGTGTAATGCACTGTTTTTGGTTGATTAGAAGCAATGGAAAACATTGGAGAAGCTTCAGACTCAATTTCGGGGAACTTGGAGGCTTGATCGACATTTTCGACTTGTGCTGGGTTTCATCGGTGAGTGGATCGATTTTAAAAGCCTTAATGGGGTTAAAAAAGTGCTTTGGGAGTTTGGATTGAGCTGGAAAGGCTAACCCAAGCTCGAGAGTAAGTTTTAAAGGTTTACGCAATTAAATTGTGTTTTACGATTTCTTGAATGCGAGATGATCATGCTATGTTGTTATGTGTTGAATTGCATTTGTTATGCATGTTGAGATGTGAGACTTGTGTTTATACTTGCATTTGTGAGTACATGCCTTGCATAAAGTTGGACTTTGTAAGTGGTCCAAGCATCGGTAATGCTTGTGGTTGCGTTTGAGTATATTGACATGTGTTTGTTTGTTAACGGATATAATTGATCGATCAATAGGATTAGAGTGCACTCGAGGTAAAATTCGTGCGTGGCCTTAGTGATGTTAGATTCCACTAAGGAGGAGTACGGAGATGTGAGATTGTACCGGAAATTATTTTATTACTAGATGGGTGAGTACGGTGATGTGAGATTCCACCGGAAGTGTCTAGTAGTTTTGAGAACTATCCGTATATCCGAGTAAAAATGTTGAATGTCAATATACCCATGAATGCTCTAATTCTCATGTTAAACATGTTGTTGATTTTCCCTCTACTTATGCTTATGTTTATGCATTGTTGTTTATTTTGCTTGTGTTATGAGAATGAGCATATGGTAAGCCTATAGCTTGTGGTTGCATTCGGTAAATGCACGTGAAGGTAAAAGCCTGATATTGTGTGTGCAAGCATTGTGGAAATGATTTTGAAATGGTTTTGGTTTCAAGTAAACTTCCATTTTAAAACTGCATTGTTGTAGCTACCTTTTTTAGCACCGCTCACTAAGCTTAAACGCTTACGCTCTCTTTTCCAACAATGCAGGCCCTTGGACCTTCGGAGCATCTCGGGAAACAAGGGAGGATCCAAGGGAGTTTGGTTTGCTCAAGTATGGTTTAGACTTCGATAATTAGTATTTAAGCAATGAGATAAGACCTTTGTGTTTTGTGATGTTGATGGCATGTTCTTTTGCTTAGACAAGTTTGTTTAGACGTTTTGGGCTTGTATTGCCTTATACCATGTTGAAGTATGCTTTAGTTTAACTTTTGGCTATGTGGGTGAATGCCCTATATACATGTTTCGTCTAAGGATCTTATCATGATGAATGTTTCTTCGTTGAATGTTTAAATTGCTTCGTATGTTTATCCATGGATATTTTGTGTTGTATTTGAGTTTGTATGTTGCTTGACTAGTCGTTTAATGCCTCTAGAGTCGAGTCCTTGTGTTTTTTTGCAGCCAAAATAAGGCTTGCAGTGCAGGGCGTATCGGTACGCTCAAGGGCTGTATCGATACGGTCCCCTGCTTTAAACCTTGTTTTAGGCTATGCGTACCGGTACGCGGGGGTGTATCGATATGCCAAAAGCTCTTTGGAAATCTGAGAAATTGACGAGATTTTGGCGTATCGGTACGGGTCCCGAGAGTATCGATACGGTCTTTGTAATTTGACCCTGAAAAGTTGACCATTAAGAGCGTATCGATACGGTCTTCCAGCGTATCGATATAGTCTCCCTAGGTTGACTTTGGGAGTTGACCAAGTCTAGGCGTATCAATACGGTCCTTTAGCATATTGATACGACCTGTTGTAAAAGTAAAAAAAGGGTTGTTTGATTGTCCGTTTCGTGTGTCTTGTATCCACGCGTGTCTCCGCTGCGTGTCCTCTCACATAGGATATAATTAAACATCTAAACAAGATAATCTTTAAAAGAAATTTTCTAGGGTTGTTAATCGAACTGGAGCCTTAACGGGTTTCGCTTCCGTTTTCCACGTGTAACCCGTTCGATGCGGTCTGGCGACTAGGCCGGGTCGAGGGGGTTACAAAGTTTAAATTTACAGACACGTTTAAAAGGTAAATGTGTTCACAGGGCGGATCTTGAATTTTAATCTTGGTAGTTCACCAACCAGTGTAATAATCTAAAATCACTTTACATCGCTGCAATAATGTATTAATAAGGAATAATTGTTGTGCAAACAAATATGCTTTATAGTCAGAGACATATTAACACTGACAAATAAATCTATATTGTGTAAATATGATTGAGAAATAAGAACTATCTTGCATCGGTGTAATTGTGTTTTAGAGAGTAGAAAAACTTGCTCTAGTAAAATTAAGTATTAATAGTGACAATTGTTGTGCAAGCAAGCATAAATTTTATATTTCAAAATTTATTTGTAGTTCTAGGATTTTTCAAAATAATTACAAAAATCAAAATCATTTGAAGTGTCAAATACCCGAACCGATAAAACTTATCGGACAAAAAAAGAGAAAAAGGAATTTAGGTTTCAAAAATGGTTTGAACCATACGTGCTTTTCCAAATGAAGATGATTACACGAATAGAAAAAAAATGTTCTTGGAGGTAAGCGTGTATATTTGTGAACTAAAAAATATTTTACTAGTTTTTAATTTTATTTAAATTAAATTGTAATTATTTAAAAAATTTCAAATCAAAATTTTAGTTAACTCATTTCACATGAATGTCAATGCATTTAACCAAGGATTTTTAATAAGATTAACAAATATACTTAAAATAATTATAAAATAATAGATCAGATACTTGTTTTGACCAAAAATAATTTATGAGCTCAAAGTAAAAATTAAAATAATTTAAGGGTTGATTTTTGATTTAAACAAAACAAAACTTAATATTTTAGGGTAAACTACACTGTTAGTCACTGAACTTTTAGGGACTCTTCACTCTGGTCACTAAAATCAAAAAGCTCTCATTACAATAAATAAATTTTTAATTGGGTTTCACTACAGCCATTGCCGTTAAAAATACTGATATGACACGTTAAAATATTTTTTTTTTCAAAAAGAACCCCAAATATTTCAAAATCTCCACCAAGGCCACAATTACGATAAATGGAGACGTTGTCGATCAATCCCAATGGTGAGAAGGGTTTGTTTGGCCAAATTGTTAATATAGTTGTGTTTCAAATTGATCTGGTGATTAACACTTACATATTAAAAAGTTAACTTTTAATTTAAGTTGAGATTTAATGTATTATTGACATGATTATCAAATGTATTATTTGATAAAAAAATAATTTAAAGTTTAAAATAAAAAATTAAAATTTATTGACTGAATTTTAATTTAAACAAAAAAATAGGATAAACTACACTTGTGATCACTAACCTATATCTCTTTTCATATTTTGGTCATCGATTTTTTTGACAAAATCGTCAGTAACATTACGTTTTTTCAGTTTTAGTCATCTTTCGTTAAAAAGCTAACGAAAAAATAATATTTCTGTGACAAAATATAGAAAAGAAATAATAGATTGGCGATCAAAACAAGAAAAAATGTAACATTAGTGACTAAAATAGAAAAAATAATATAATTTTAATAAGATTTTACCAAAAATAATAGTTCGATGACCAAAACAGAAAAATAACAATAGGTTGATGACTACAAATGTAATTTATTAAAAAAAAGGTAAACTATACTAATGACCACCGAACTATGGGGTTGGTGTCGATTTGACCACTATATTTTCAACTGTGTTAAATATACAACATAACTGTTTAATTGGTTCCAATGTAGCCACATGCCGTTAAAAAATGGAAAAGTTGACGAGTCTGTTAAAATAATTGGTATATTTAAAAATTTGGTCCCCTTTATCTATACAATCTATCAATTTGGTCCTAATTTTAATATAATAAAAAATTATTTATTTTAATTCACCACCTAATTGGGGGATTTTAATTATTTTTATTTAACTAAATTAATTAATTTTCTCTCGTCTCGCTACGGGATCGATTCCTTTGTTACTGTGCGCCCGGGTCCGTAAAGTACACACTTTTGTAGTTATTTGTCCTGCGAATGATTCCTCCGGTATGATGTAGTTAGCCAATAAGGTAGTGACACGTGTCACCCTGATTGGAGTAGGAAAAATGAAAACCAAGGAACCACCATTGGTAGGAATTGAACTTAGGACCTTTGGGGAGTAGCACATACAAGTTTACCACTGAGTCAAGCATATACTTGTGATATGCAATACTAATAATAATATATGTGTTATACGATTAGAGAAAGAAAAAAAATAATATACTCACCCGTGGTAGGATTCGAACCTAAGAATCCTTAAGGTTTTAGCGTAGGTTTACCACTAAGCCAAATAAGTATTTTTAATTATTCGATTGTAATTTAGTTTAAAATATTAGATATATAATAATATTAAAATAATCAAAATTTAAAATTTTAAAAGAAAAGCAAACATAAAATATTAAAAAATAACTTTTAAATTTTAATTATTAACATAATTATATATTTAATATTCCAAATTAAGTTTTCCTTGAATTGATTTTTTTAACTTAATTTTGATTATTTTAATATTATTATATATATATTATTTCAAACTAAATTACAATCGAATAAGATATATTATAGTTAGTATTTCATATCAAAAATACTTATTTGGCCTAATGGCAAACCCATGCATCAACCCTTAAGGATTCCCAGGTTTGAATCCTACCAAGGGTGAGTATATTTTTTTTTCTTTCTCCATATGTGTAACACATATATTATTATTAGTATTGCACATCACCACCTAATTAAAATAAATAATTTTTTATTAGATTAAAATTAGGATCAAATTGATAGATTGTGTAAATTAAGGTGACCAAAATTGTAATTATACCAATTATTTTAACAGCCCTATCAACTTTTCCGTTTTTTTAACGGCAGGTGGCTACATTAGAACCAATTAAATAGTTATGTGGTATATTTAACACAATTAAAAATATAGTGGCCAAATCGACACCAACCCTATAGTTCGGTGATCATTAGTGTCGTTTACTCAAAAAAATAATGGTAGGTCACCGGACCTACCTTGCACTACGGTAGGTCCACCCCTGCGTGTTCATGTCTTGTACAAGACAGTGTTTGTAACGAGTCATACATATTAATACAATTTATATTTGTCTAAGTTCAACTTAATCTAAAATATGAGGGTTAAATTTTATTCAAATTCACTCATATTTATAAATAGCTGATTCAGTACAATGCAAGAGTGAGTTATCTATTTGTTTTCCTGGGTGTTGTTTAGTTTGGCTGTTGGTTCGTGGAAGGTGAGTATGTAAGGGAGTTTTGCTGTTATGCTTGTTTATTGTGGTCTTTGTTTGGTGATTTTCGGTTCGGATGCGTTGTATTTTTGCGTTGAGTGTACTCTTTCCTTTCATCTAAGCTTAGGGAGGTTTTTAACGAGGCACTCAATGCGGCGTAAAATTTTAAGTAATTTTAATAAAACTTATTTTGCCGTACAAAAAAAAGTCATAAAAGGGATCTTATAAACTTGTCCCAATCTAGATTAACATGCTCATAGGCACGGTTTTACTTAACTCAGCACCATATGACTTGAGCTGACGACAACCATACACCAACTATGCTTGCGCTCCCGGAAGACCCTACTTTTTCAAGACAATTTATGGCATATGATGCCCTCTCATTATTTCAATGAACCATTTCTTCGGACAAAAAAAATTATGTAGACTTGAAATCTCATTTGTCATATTTTATTTTAGTATATACAATTTTTTTTTGAAAAATTTATCGTGATATATATGATCCATGCATAATATCATGAAAAATGCATACATTTTTACTACTACTTAGTATCAACAATAGGTCTACAAACATATCTTAAAAATATTAAGATGTGGAGTGTGAATCAAACCCAAGTTTGATTTGAAATTGAGATATTAATGCAAGTTCTTCACTTTTGAATCAGATGTATTCATATTTGAATGATAATTAGTTCTTTTAAAATTGACTATTTATCACTCTATTAGGGGTGTTCTAAAGATATTCACAATATAGTAAATAGCTCTACAAACCTTTTTTTTAAGTAGGAGTATGATTATTATTGCATCGATCAATCGAACTTTAGCGTCGACTAAAGTCTCGTTAAAAAACTTCCCTAACACCTAACAAAGAAAAAAGAGTGCCCTAAGTCGAAGCCAAGGGCAAGAGCAAAAATTACACACATCTCACCATCACACACAACGTCACAAAAAGACTCGCCCTTGTCCCTATTGACCATAACAGGAAAGAGCTTTACGCGAATAAAAAATCACAAGCTGGTCACCTGATTACAAACATAGGAAACAAACTGCACCCAAATGGTGTCAGGCCTGAAACACCATGAGGGTGTCATGCTCGAAGCTTGCCCACCTACAACATCTATGTTTACACCTCTTCATCACTCAGCGAAAGGCAACGAAGAAAAGTGTGAGCTTAGGCTAGCTTAATAGACTCGAAATCCACTATTTGGTTGATCCCCCTCTTTGCCAAAATATCAGTAACATATAGTTTTTATATAATATATATGATTTTTATGTAATAAGTGTTTTTCATATAATACATACTATATGGTATATATATATATATAGTTTTCCTAATATAATATAATGTATAGTTTTATTTACAAAGTAAGTTTTTATAATATATAAAGTTTTTTTGTAATGTATATAATACATATCTTTTTATAATTTATAATATATTTTTGAACGCATATTACATTTGTTATATATATAGTATAATATATAGTTAAAGTGTAGTTTTTTTGTAGGTATATATGTGGTCTTTTTAATTTGTGCTTGGTTTGGATGGTTTGGGGCTTTGTTGTGTTTAATGGGCTTTAGGCTCGTTAAGATAATCTTACAGATTAAATTAAGGTAGGATTAGTTTAATTAATTTAAATTGTGTGCTCGTTTCATTGGGGCACAATCCTTAAATGCAATAACAAAAACAAGTAACACCAATTGTCAATTTCCGGCAACTACGCCAAAAACTTGATGTGTGTGATAAGTGCTACGTAATTGTGCAAGTACACACGTCGCAAAAAATAAAGTGATATGAGTATCGAGTATCATCTCCATAGGGATTGGGCTTTGGGCCACTTGCTTAAGTTACTGCACTGTAGAAAAAATCACAAATAAGTGATAGGAAGAGTTTTATCTTACAAATAAACTAAAGAACAATAAAAAATAAAAGATAGATAGATAGGTCGAATAAGAGAGAAGAGTAGGCCGAGTTAAGTTGTGTCGTAGTTTGGAAACCAATTGAATTGTCTCATTCTTTGAATGCAAGCAACATGGAACTGCCTTGGTATTGACCTAAGTCCCTGCCGCGGCCCCAATGGTTGAGTCCCTGCTGCGACAATTGTTAAATGTGCAAAAGTCCTATATTTATGCCCTAGTTTAGCTCAATTATTGTTGCTCTTAAGTATAGTTTAGATTGCATTTATTCGGAAAACATACACAAAACAACATAGATTAAATATTCTGCCTTATTTGATGAACTTAATTGATTTTATATATAAGATGCTGCTCATGTGCGTTTTCTTCCTGCGCGCAGGTACCCGCCTAGGCAGACGCCACCGAGGTAGCAAAGAGGGCAGAAGTGGAGAAGCTGGAGACTAAAGGAGGAAGCTGTTGGAACATCTAGAGAGCTGATCGAGGAGGAGAGAATCAGAATGAAGAACTGTGCCAAACCCTACACACCAGTCCACACCTCCACCGAGGCAGTCAACACTGTGCCACCGGGGTAGCAACTCGAGGAAGAATGGGAAAATACAAAGTGGTATGAGATAGAAAGAGCTCATCAAGCCCGATTTTTAAAGACCACTTGCACATGCATTGGAGCCCAGCAGACAAAGAAAAGACGGATCAAAGTCAAGTTGGAAAAAGTCAAACGAGAATCTAGGAAGATTTAATGATCTTTTAATGAGTTGTAATTATATTCCAACTAGTATTACTACCCTGAACCGACTTAGGCCTAGACTCCTCCCCTATATATATGTAATCAACTAGAAGTAGAGAACATAATTGAGATTAGAGAGAAAGTCCTTGTCGAAATCCTAGTGCCGTCAACCCCCATTATGTTATAAACCTTTCCTAGGGCTAAGGGTTGGTTGTGTCGTAGTTGTGAGAGTCTTGTTGTATTCATTTAGGATTTCAGTTTTGTAATAAAATTCAAGGTTTGTTTACTCTAGGTTCTTCATTGTCACAATCTTTATCGGGAGAGAAGAGAGCTTCAATCTATTTGTTCAATACCGGGAGAGTTAAACTCACGAAACGAGTAAACACAGTTTTATCCAACCATAGGGTAAAGCTACTTCAGCTTAGGGATAAGTTTAGAAGTTTAGTGACTAAGAGAGGTTTCACAATCGGTTGGTGTTCACCCTTACATTCACGCTGAGAGGTATCATTCGAGATGTGTTCATCAATAGTACTTCAAGCTTCGGGAGAAGAGGGAGTCATAGAAGGGAGCCTTGCCAAACCTTGAATCATCGCTTAACTGCCCAGACAGTCTCATTGGCCTCTACCGAGGCGGGGGCCTGCCGAAGCATACTTGTGGGCGGCTGCTGAAGTTGTTAAGTTGATCAGCAAAACTGTACCGAGACAGTACATCAATTCTCCACACTACGAAACATACAATATCGGCCCATTCTCTCACTCTGATTTCTCAATTTACTTTACTTGCTTTAGTTTTAGCTTTCATCAAAACCAACTCCTAATAATTATGTTTTTATTTTACTTGTGCAGAAAAGTGAACTCTGAAAGGTTGTCACAATCCCTGTGGAGACAATATCTTAAATACTATAACTTGGCACCGTGTATACTTGCACGCTAATTGCGCATCATTTTTTCACGCAACAAGTTTTTGGCGCCGTTGCTGGGGATTGGCGTACAACCTTTTGCTTTTATTTTTCTGCACTTTTTATTTTTTGGTTTAACCCCTTTGTTTCATTTTGTTTTTGACCAGAGCCAACCAGAAATCACCCTTGAGAGAATACGATCCAGAGCTTGAACGTACTACACGCAGATTAAGACAAGCAACTAAAGAAGCCATGGGTGATCAAGCAAACATCCAGGACCAACAACTACCACCGCCCCAGGCAACAATACTGTTGCAGGAAATAGCAGGCAACCTCCTTCCGCTCGGCGGCATTAGGCAACATCCATGGAGTTCATCCTGACGTGCTGTATCTCAGATTATTTCCCTATTCACTGTGGGATAGGGAAAAGACTTGGTCCAATAGCCTACCATCGAAGTCCATCGAATCTTGGACGGAACTATGCCGAGATATCTTAGCTCGATTTAATCCTATCAATTTGACTAATAAATTGCGTACCGACATCACTACTTTTCGATAGGTGTTGCGTGTCAAAAGTCTTATCGCAATGTAGTGCAAGTGTACACGACGCAAGTAGTAAAGTGATACTTGGAGTATCGGATATCGTCTCCACATGGACTGGAAATAGCTTTATCCTATAGTTGTTGCAAGAGAAAGAGAAAGAGAAAGAGTTTAAATTGTTTGGAAGGTAATATTGAAGAATAATGATTGTAAAAGATAAAATATTCAGGGTTAAGAGATAGGCCGATATTGATTTGCTCGGTAGTGTAGGTGTTGCACTGAAGAGAAACTCATGTTCTGTCGTCGTCCCTGTCGCGGCAGAAGTCTGTTGTTGTCGCGGCAGCGATCACACAACTCTGCACTTCAAGCTTGGCAAGAATCCCTGCTATGAGTTGTCCTATCCCTAGGCCCAAATGCTGTTGATGAACACTTATTGGATGATACCTCCCTGCATGAATCGAAGGGTGAACACCAATGTTGTTGAATTCTTCCTTAGCCACTTAACCTCGTCCTATCCCTAGGTCCGAGATAGTTCAACCATAAACTGGTGAACCAGTACTTACTCCTTTCATATACTTAACTCTCCCGATATTAAGTAAATATATAATCTTACAATGCTCTCCCGATACTATTGCAAGATGTTGAAACCAGAATAAGCAAACTTGAAATTTTATTTCATTCAATCCTGACAACTACTGTACAAAATCAACCCTTAGCCCTAGGGGAAGTTTTAGAACATGATTAGAGGGGGAAAACGACAAGGGTTTTGGGGAAGACGACTAGAGATGAGATATCCTTCCCTAGGTCGAATTACATGCCTTTATATAGGCCTTGGGTTCAAGTTTTCTAATAAGGTAAGAATATAAGTTCAAACTAAAGTACAACTCTATTTAAGATTAAATCTTCTGAGTAGATGTCTTTAATTCGTCCTCTTTTCTTGCTTTGGGTTTCTTCCTTGAACTTTGGGCTTGGCCTTCATTCTGCTCCAGGGCTCAGAAAAATATAGGAGTGGTCCACGACAGACTGGCTTGAATTCCTCTATCTATCGAGCTCCACTTCACTTTTCCCTTTCACCAATGCTATCGTCATGGCCGGCAGCATCTTGCTTCTCGACTCCAATCCTGTGTTCCTGCTCTGCTCCTTTGCTGCCCTGAGTCTACCACAGTAGATGCCTGCAAAAAATGACCAAAATCAGTAGCAATTGTGCTATTTTATCTAATTGTGATGTATATGTGAAATTTTACCTAAATGCAATGAATTATGCTTGAATGCAGCAGAAATATGGGTTAAATAAGGGGTAAAATATAGAACTTTTGCACACTCAACATACCCCCAAACTCAAGTTCTTGCTTGCCCTCAAGCAAATATGACCTAATTAAATTTAAAATCTTTTTGGTTTGGCTTAATTCAATGAACTTTTCATTACCTACCACACATGCCCTATCACTAGCAATACCTTGTCGGGTGTTTCTGGATTTATTCGGAACCATGCTATAGGTCTCGTGTAGTGTGTGCATGTTTTGTGAACAAATATATGCCTATACTCCTTTAGTTTACTAGAATAGTCAAGCTACTTACTTGAATTTTTATGCCGAATTTCATTTTATTGGAGGCAATTCTTAGGCTCCTTTAGTTCTTTCTAAATTAGACTCGGTGTTTTTCTTTTTTTTAAGTTGACTAGAGCCTGTTTTTGGGCACCTCTAGCTAACTTCCTAGAGCCGGTATTAGGCACCTCTAGGGGTATTGAGTCTAAGTTTTCTTATTTTCTTTTCCTAGAGCCAATGTTAGGCACCTCTAGGGGCAACTCAAGAGGTTAAGCTTTCCTACTCTAGTTTATAAATAGAAGTCTAGACATCATATAAGAGTCACAAAGGGTGTTTAAAGATCAGAACTATAACAAGGCTCTAAATTGTTTCTAAAAACTTCCTAAGGCACTGCCACGATAAAGTATGTCACGACAGGTAAGTTCAGTTCAAAGACTTAAGCCAAATATTTTTTTTCAAAAAAAAAAACTAAATAAAAACTAATACTTAGACCCAATTTTTAAGACACAACTAATATTTCATTACTGGAGGGATGCCACCCCCAAACTCGAGGGTTGCATTGCCCTCAATGCATGACAACATGGAAAATAAAGAAAAGAAAAACAAAATACATCATAAAATATATAAAATACCAGGACAAAAAATATAAGATGGAAACTTATGTTGAGGAGCTGTCGTCGCTGCTGCTGCTGATCTGGAGCTGCCGGCGAGCAGTGTGCTAGGAGAGGCAGAGGCTGTCTTTTTCTTTGCTTCCCTCGGTGGCTGGACACGGGTTGGTGAGATGTGTGGGGGCTTGTCCAGCACCTCTACCTCATCGTCGGAGCTGCTGCTGCTGGCAGATTTTCCTTGGCCTGAGGGTCCTTCGCTAGCCTCGTTGGGCTTTTGCCTTTTCATTGGCGTGAAGTCCTTGGAGAGGGTTTGGGCAACTGAGGGCTCCTCGTCAGAATCCTGCTAGACGGACGATGAGGAGAAACCTTAAAAATATGCTTCGTTGAGTTCTAGCAGGGGCTCCTTTCTTTTCTTGCCTCTAGCAGTGGCAGTTTGGCTGTCACCTTCAGCTGTCGTGGCCGGTGTAGGTGTAGAGGCACCAGACGGAGTTTTTGGGCTCGCAGCAGGGGTAGGAGTATGTGTGGGGGCAGCAAAGAACTATTATGGGAAAGAGGGGGATGGTACATGTGTAAAATTTAAATCATTATGAATAAAATTTACCGTTGCTGCCGTGAAATCCCTCATGTAGCTCATCAACCCAAGCTGTCTTTCCTCCAATCTTTTAAGTATCGGCATCATCTGGGCAGAGGTGTCTGGTGGTGAAGCTGCTGTCGTTGGCTGCTGTTCTGCTGCGGCAGGTTCGACAGAGCTGGGGCCTGCTGTCTGCTTTGCCGTGGTAGAGGGGTTGAAGTAGGACAATGGGGTTGGCATCTTTCAACTCCATGAAGCTGAAAATGTTCTTCTCCGTCCACCCTTTCCCTCGGATTTTGACGTCTTCAGCAATTTTCGGTACGTTGTGGCCCCGACATATGGTGGTGATGAGGTATGGGAAGATAAAGGGTCCCGATGGTCGGAGGGCACATTCAAGAATTCCCTCCTTTATGTAGCAGCCGACATTTATAGATGTCTCATTTAAAATGGAATGGACCATGGCAAACCTTGGTCTGTTGACGGTGTTGTTGTGGGATGACAGCATGATGCGCTTCTTCACAAAGTGATTCCACAATTTGGCCTGTGGAGTCAGTTGAGTTCTCTTCACCGTCCATTGGTGTTTAGGGTCGGTATTCCATTCTGTCCCTTCCTCGGTTAGCTCTGCCATTACCTCGTCGTAGTCTGCCGGCGACAGAATATTGACGAATCTCTTGTGGGAGTCCTCCTTCTTACTCACTTATAGGCCGTATGATGTGACCACAACCAACAAGAATTCCAATGAATTTCCTAGAGGTCCCATGAATCGTGCAAGAGCTAAAATGATTCAAGATGCTGTGGAAAGTTTGCTTTGCCAATGCTGGAAAATGAATGAAGAAATGACAGCAACAATTAGATCTTGCAACGTTTTGAGTTTGTTGGAAAGTTGAAATAAGTTGCATAAGAATTTGCATGAGTAGTTGCATAATAGTTCATTCATTCCATGAGAATAAATATGCTTGTTTATGCATTTATGCAAGCACTTCATTTATGAAAATACTTCACTTATGTATGTGTTTCATTTAAGCATGTATGTTCATAATTTAAACTAGTTGATTCATTGAACTTGTTCAATTAATTCTTTAAGTTTGCATAACATTTTTATCATATTTTGATTAATATTTTATGTGTTTTTAGTGTCATTATACGTTGAGATTAAGATGAAAACAATTGAAGACTTTTCATCTTCTTCAAGGAGATATGCCATCTTTATCACCATTCGAAGAGATAGTCTTTTTGAATTCCATGGGGGATGAAGCATTTAGAAGACTTTATTATGCTTTTATTCAGCCAATAAAGTTGAGAAATAAAGAAAGGAAGTGGAAGAGACACATACACTTAGATGCAAACATGGGCAGATTCATTCCAAGTCATCTACATGCACTTTTAAGAGCCAAGCAAGTGGAATATCAAAGGATCCATCACTTGGACGTGTAAAAGTCTTCATTCAAGCCTTATTATGTCCAAACTCATTCTAAATTACACAAATGGCCAGCCACACTTGATAGGATTGAAGACAAACCATTGAATGTCATAAATTGGAGCCTTAATGCATTGTTTTGTCCATTCAAATTCTAGGCTGCCATGTACTATAAATAGGATGCTCATTTGCCTTTGTAGGGGACCTTTTTTTTCTGATGAAAATATATGGGAGTGTTCTCTTCATTGTTCTTTATGAACTTTATCGGCTTTCAAGCTAGTCTTGTGGCAAATTTTCTCTTTTCATTCCATTCTATTTATAGCGTTGGTTCCTAGCTTTCTAGCTAGCGGGTCACGTTCCACCATTCCACCATCACTTCCATTTGATTATATTGTTGGTTCTTAGCTCAATTATAGCTAAAGGGTCACAACCCAACCTTCTTCCATCATTTCACAAAGGGTAAGAACGTGTAAGGTTTAGGTCAAGATTCACTATCTTGTTGGTTCTTCCTTGTTCCACATCGATTCTATTCCATATATCCATATCAACTTCTATCCATTTTTTCCCTTACATTTATCTTTCAAACCATAATCACCAACCATTCCAGCACCTATTAAAACAACAACTTTCACCATCTTCATTCCATATACATCACTTCCATACTCAAGTTTCAAGTTTGCAACTTCATACTAGAATTACGATCGAGCAACATCACATACGAATTCGGTCATCACACAATCGGATACGTATCATTTGGCATCAGAGCTATTTTGATTCGGTAAGTTAAGTGTTTCTCTCTCCCGGTTTGCATAAAAAAGAAAAAAAGAAAAAAGGAAGTTTGGTTGTTGTTGGTATTACTCAATTCAGCAAATTTTTATTTCCTATTGCCTTGTTATTTTCTAATCATTCTACTTTTCTACCTATAGCCTTTTTTTTCTAAACCCTTTCTTCCAGCCAATTTCCACAAGCAAACTTGTTAGGCCTTGAGTAAGTTCATAAGGACTTTGATAGGAGAACAAGAGCGGTAAAAGGCAAGAGTGCACATCAAGGGTAAAAGCCATCCCGAGTGAAACACGAGTGTGACTGTTTTCCTTGGAGTGTAACGGTAAGAATTTGTGCTAGTGAGGTTTATTAGTTAACCATGTCTCAAGATTCCGTGAGAAACACTATTGGTGCTAGTAATAATGTTAACATAGATGCAACTAACTCCAATCTTCAAGATATTATCCGAGAGATGGACATGTTGTTGCAACAAAGGTTGGGGCCGATGTAAGAACGATTAGATCATTTGGAGGAAAGATCTCAACGAAGGCATAATTCAGATCACGAGGAAGAGTATGAGGGAGAGGTGGATGAAGAACTCATAGACGAGCGAGCCTCCCAGCAACGTTTGAGGCGTCGAGAACCTAGGTACCAAACAGCTCGGCCAAGAGTTGATGATAATCTTAGCAACATCAAAATAACCATTCCTTCTTTCCAAGGAAAAAAGGATCCTGAAGCTTATCTTGCATGGGAAAAAAAAGTTGAGCACATCTTTGAGTGCCACAACTACTCCGAGCTTAAGAAGGTAAAACTTGCAGCCATTGAATTTACAGATTATGCACTAATATGGTGGGATCAGTTGACATCTAGCAGGAGACGCAATGGCGAACATCCAATTTCTACTTGGAATGAGATGAAGGCCGTTATACGTAGGAGGTTCGTTCCAACTCACTATCATAGGGAGTTGTTCAACAAGCTTCAAAATCTCACCCAAGGCAACCGTACTGTTGAGGATTACTTCAAAGAGATGGAAGTAGCCATGATCCGAGCCAACATTGATGAGGATAGAGAAGCCACCATGGCCAGATTTCTATCCGGCCTTGATCCTAATATTGTGGCCACTGTTGAGTTGCAACATTATGTGGAGATCGAAGACATGGTTCATATGTCCATGAAGGTCGAGAGGCAACTCAAAAGGAAGGGCACAACTCGTGCCTATGGAGGCTCTTCTTCTAAATGGGGGCAGGGTACCTACAAACAGAAGGCATCCTTTACGCCTAATGAACGAAGCGTTCCAACAAAGAGTGCCAAACTCATTGCCGAAACTAGTAAGGGAAAGAGCACCGCTATGCCAGTTCGATCTTGTGATGTGCAATGCTTCAAATGCTTGGGGCGAGGTCACTTTGCTAGCCAATGTCCAAATCGCAACACAATGCTCATTCGAGAAGATGGAGAGATCGAAACTGACCAAGAGGAGGAAGAAGATGATGTTCCTATCCAAGAAGAAGAAGAGATGGAACATGCAGTAGATGGTGAGGTTCTTGTTGTGAAAAGAAGCCTAAGCTGCAAGCCATAGAAGGAGAAGATCAACGCGAGAACATCTTCCATACTCCCTGCCATGTAAACGAAAAGGTATGCTTTGTCATTATTGATGGAGGAAGTTGTACTAATGTTGCTAGTACTTTGATGGTAGAGAAGCTTAGATTGGCAACAACAAAGCATCCTCATCCTTACAAGCTACAATGGCTCAATGATGGGGGAGAACTCAAAGTCACCAAGCAAGTTCTTGTGCCATTTTCCATTGGAAAATACAAAGACGAGGTGTTGTGTGATGTTGTACCAATGCACGCTAGCCATATCTTGCTGGGGAGACCGTGGCAATTTGACAAAAAGGCTATACATGATGGTTATACCAATCGTTACACTTTAACCCATCAAACCAAAAAGATCACTTTAGCCCCTCTTTCACCAAAACAAGTCCATAAAGACCAAATCCACTTGAGAGAGAGTTTCAAAATAGCCAAAAAGAAAGAAAAAGAGTTTAAATCCAAAGAGAGTGACAAAAATGAGGGAAAACAAACCATTCTTTTTGCAAGAGAGAAAGAGATCAAAAAGTGTTTGCTTTCAGAGAAATGGGCACTTGTACTCATGTACAAGGAAAATCTTTTGAACACTAATGATCTTGATCATGGTTTGCCATCTTTTATTGTCTCTTTATTGCAGGAATTTGAAGATTTGTTTCTGGAGGAGATTCTGAATGGGCTTCCACCAATTCGAGGAATAGAGCATCAAATTGATTTCATTCCCGGAGCCATCATTCTAAATCGACCAGCATATAGAAGCAATCCGGAAGAAACTAAGGAGTTGCAAAGACAAGTATCCGAGTTAATGGAAAAAGGCTATGTGAGAGAGAGCCTTAGTCCATGTGCCATGCTGGTTTTACTTGTACCTAAGAAGGATGGAACTTGGCGTATGTGTGTGGACTGTCGAGCAGTGAACAAGATAACGGTAAAGTATCGTCATCCTATTCCTAGATTAGATGATATGCTTGATGAATTAAGTGGATCTAACATCTTTTCTAAGATTGATCTTAAGAGTGGGTACCACCAAATAAGAATGCGAGAAGGAGATGAGTGGAAGACAACATTCAAAACTAAGCAAGGTTTGTATGAGTGGTTGGTTATGCCATTTGGCTTAACTAATGCACCAAGTACATTCATGAGGTTAATGAATCATATACTTCGACCATTCTTGGGTAAGTTTTGTGTGGTGTATTTTGATGACATACTTGTGTATAGCCAAACTTTGAATGATCATGCTGAACATTTAAGGTTAGTATTAGATGTTTTGCAAAAAGAAAAGTTGTATGCTAACCTACAAAAATGTACATTTTGCACTAATAAAGTTGTGTTCTTAGGTTTTGTTGTTAGTTCAAAGGGTTTGGAGGTTGATCAAGAAAAGATTAAAGCAATTGAGAAATGGCTGAGACCTACTAACATTAGTCAAGTGATGAGTTTTCATGGACTTCCTAGTTTCTATCGCCGGTTTTTTTCCCAATTTCAGCACCATAGCCGCACCTTTGACCGGAGTTATCAAAAATAACTCTAGCTTCTTTTGGGGAGACGAACAAGAGAAGTCTTTTTGTTTGATTAAACAACTTTTAACCAATGCACCCTTATTATCTTTACCTGATTTTGATAAAGTTTTTGAAATTGAATGTGATGCATCAAGTTTAGGAGTTGGAGCTGTATTATCTCAAGAAGGACGTCCTATTGCATATTTCAGTGAGAAATTGAGTGGAGCAACTCTAAATTATTCAACTTATGACAAAGAGATGTATGCTCTCATAAGGGCATTAGAAACGTGGCAACACTATCTATGGCCTAAGGAGTTTATCATCCACACGGATCATGAGGCGCTGAAACACTTGAAGGGACAACACAAGCTTAATAAGAGACATGCCAAGTGGGTTGAATTCCTAGAAACATTCCCATATGTTATCAAATATAAGAAGGGTAAGGAAAATCTTGTTGCTGATGCTTTATCAAGAAGGTATACTCTTCTTAACCTTTTGGATTCTAGATTGGTAGGTTTTGCCTTAATTAAAGAGCTTTATGAATCTGATTATGATTTTGGTGAAATTTACAAAGCTTGTGAAAAAGGAACATATGAGAAGTTTTGTAGGGTTGATGGCTATCTTTTCAAGGAAGGAAAGCTTTGTATCCCTCAAGGATCCATTAGAGAATCGCTTATCAAAGAGGCCCATTGTGGAGGAGGGACACTTTGGAGTGGCCAAAACGCACTCTATATTGCAAGAACATTTGCATTGGCCAAAGATGAAATGAGACGTGGAGAAGTGGTGTGAGCATTGCATCACGTGTAAGAAGGCAAAGTCCAAAGTCATGCCCCATGGACTTTACACACCATTACCAATTCCAAATGCTCCATGGGAGGATATTTCCATGGATTTTGTGCTAGGACTTCCACGCACAAGGAATAACAAAGATTCCATTTTTGTTGTAGTAGATAGATTCTAAAAAGTGGCTCATTTCATTCCATGCAACAAGACTAATGATGCTTCCCATATTGCTAATTTGTTTTTTATGGAAGTTGTGAGATTACATGGAGTTCCAAGAACTATTGTGACTGATCGAGATGTGAAGTTCTTGAGTCAGTTTTGGAGGACGCTGTGGAGTAAGATTGGAACAAAGCTGTTGTTTTCTACAACTTGTCATCCACAAACGGATGGCCAAACTGAAGTTGTCAATCGTGTATTGTCCATGCTTCTTAGGACAATTATACGCAAGAATCTAAGGACTTGGGAAAAGGACTTGCCACAAGTTGAGTTTGCATACAATCGCTCTATGCATTCCGCCACTAAATGTTCTCCATTTGAAGTGGTATATGGTTTCAATCATTTGACCCCAATTCATTTGCTTCCTTTGCCTATTGATCAATTCAAAAATAAGGATGGGCAAAATAGAGCTGAATTTGTGAAGAAGCTTCACCAACAAGTGCGGGAGAACATTGAGAGGAGAACAAAGCAATATGAGCAGCAAGCTAACAAAGGTAGGAAACGAATAACTTTTGAACCCGAAGATTGGGTTTGGTTGCACTTGAGGAAAGAGAGGTTTCTAGCCCAATGCAAATCGAAACTTATGCCTCGAGGAGATGGTCCTTTCCAAGTGGTCAAGAGGATTAATGATAATGCCTATCAAATAGACCTTCCCGGTGAGTATAATGTGAGTGCTACTTTCAATGTTGTTGATCTATCTCCTTATGATGCAGGTGACAATTTGGGGGCAAATCGCTTTCAAGAGGGAGGGACTGATGTGACCACAACCAACAAGAATTCCAATGAATTTCCTAGAGGTCCTATGACTCGTGCAAGAGCTAAAATGATTCAAGATGCTGTGGAAAGTTTGATTTGCCAATGCTAGAAAATGAATGAAGAAATGACAGCAACAATTAGACCTTGAAACATTTTGAGTTTGTTGGAAAGTTGGAATAAGTTGCATAAGAATTTGCATGAGTAGTTGCATAATAGTTCATTCATTCCATGAGAATAAATATGCTTGTTTATGCATTTATGCAAGCACTTCATTTATGAAAATACTTCACTTATGTATGTGTTTCATTTAAGCATGTAGGTTCATTAATTAAACTAGTTCATTCATTGAACTTGTTCAATTAATTCTTTAAGTTTGCATAACATTTTTATCATATTTTGATTAATATTTTATGTGTTTTTAGTGTCATTATACGTTGGGATTAAGATGGAAGCAATTGAAGACTTTTCATATTCTTCAAGGAGACATGCCATCTTTATCACCATTCAAAGAGAGAGTCTTTTTGAATTCCATGGGGGATGAAGCATTTAGAAGACTTTATTATGCTTTTATTCAGCCAATAAAGTTGAGAAATAAAGAAAGGAAGTGGAAGAGACACATACACTTAGATGCAAACATGGGCAGATTCATTCCAAGTCATCTACATACACTTTTAAGAGCCAAGCAAGTGGAATATCAAAGGATCCATCACTTGGACGTGTATAAGTCTTCATTCAAGCCTTATTATGTCCAAATTCATTCTAAATTACACAAATGGCCAGCCACACTTGATAGGATTAAAGACAAACCATTGAATGTCATAAATTGGAGCCTTAATGCATTGTTTTGTCCATTCAAATTCTAGGCTGCCATGTACTATAAATAGGATGCTCATTTGCCTTTGTAGGGGACCTTTTTTTTGATGAAAATATATGAGAGTGTTCTCTTCATTGTTCTTTATGAACTTTATCGGCTTTCAAGCTAGTCTTGTGGCAAATTTTCTCTTTTCATTCCATTCTATTTATAGCGTTGGTTCCTAGCTTTCTAGCTAGCGGGTCACGTTCCACCATTCCACCATCACTTCCATTTGATTATATTGTTGGTTCTTAGCTCAATTATAGCTAAACGGTCACAATCCAACCTTCTTCCATCATTTCACAAAGGGTAAGAACGTGTAAGGTTTGGGTCAACATTCACTATCTTGTTGGTTCTTCCTTGTTCCACACCGATTCTATTCCATATATCCATATCAACTTCTATCCATTTTTCCCTTACATTTATCTTTCAAACCATAATCACCAACCATTCCAGCACTTATTAAAACAACAACTTTCACCATTTTCATTCCATATACATCACTTCCACACTCAAGTTTCAAGTTTGCAACTTCGTACTAGAATCACGATCGGGCAACATCACATACGAATTCGGTCATCACACAATCGGATACGTATCACCGTACAGGGTGTTGATGTAAGAAGGCTCGAAAGAAAGCTGTTTACTTCGAACTATCACTATCGTAGTGTCCTTGTTGTCGACGGCATCATAGAATTCCCTGACGAGCGTGATGTTCATCTCTTCCAGTTGGGCAGCAACCTGCTGCCATTTGAGGGCGTGGATCTTTCTTGCTATGAATCTTTCAAGCCCTAGGTCTCACGTGGGTTCGATGTAGAGAAACCCCCGTTCTTCCCACATCTCCCTCTTCTGAAAAGAATGATAGTATCTTGCGGCAGAGTTGGTGGAGGCGAAGCGGTCTGGAATGGCACTATGACTTGGGGTGCTTACTGCTGCGGCAGAATTGGAGGCAGCACTTCGACGAGTTTTTCTGCTAGTCATTTTGCAAGGAATGTGGAAAATGTAAGAAAAATTTTAAAGATCTTAAACAGAGGAAACAAGTGTAGAAAATGAGAATGAGGTGATAAATGAATATTGAATGGGGGTTTATATAGATGGGTGATTTTCTACCCTTTGCAGCTGTAACGATAGGCGCGAATAACGGGGCTAGCTATTACGCAGTTTCTGATGCGTCTGTCACGCGTTTCTATGTATGTTGCGCGTCTGTTATGCGTTTGCGTGTCTATCGTGACAGCTTGGTGACAGGCTATATTTTTCGCGTCTGTCACGACAGCTGATGACAGGCTGTGACGACATATTCGTCCGTTGGGCTTTTTGGGCTGCTATGGGTATGGTGGGCTTGTTCATTCCTTCTCTTTGGCTTGTTTCCTTGTTTCCTAAAATTTGATAAATAAAATAAAATATTAATTCCTAAAATAAAATAATTAAATCTAAATTCCTAATAAATAAATAAATAAATAAAATACTAAGTTAAATTAGGGATGCCTTGAGGGGCATCTCCTAAACTAACTACTTCCTGCATCCTTGGGGCTTCAGTCCCCTGATAATGCTTTAGTCTCTGTCTGTTGACTTTGAATTGGTGCTCGTCCTTTAGGGATTTGATTGTAATGACACCATGGGGAAAACCTGGATAACATTAAAAGGGCCGGACCATCTAGATTTAAGCTTTCCTGGGAAAAGTTTTAACCTAGAGTTAAACAAAAACACCTACTGCACTGCGCAGAACTGTCGTGGCAGCAGTTTCCTGTCGTGCCACCTTTTGGTTTTATCTTTGTATATCCTGGCATTGTCGTAGGCAATTTCTCGAATTTCTTCAATTTCATTCAAGTCCAGTAGCCTCTTTTGTCCTGCCTTATCCAAGTCCATATTTACTACCTTGAGAGCCCAGTAAGCTTTGTGTTCTATCTCAACAGGTAAATGACATGTTTTCTCATAGATAAGCCTGTAGGGTGACATTCCCAATGGTGTTTTGAATGGTGTTCTATAGGCCCAAAGTGCATCATTGAGGTGTAAAGACCAATCTTTTCGAGTAGGTTTAACCATTCTCTCAAGTATGTTCTTTACGTCCCGGTTGGATATTTCGGCTTGTCCATTGGTTTGAGGGTGGTATGATGTTTCAATCCGGTGCTTTAGTCCGTATTTTCTTAAGGCAGCAGTAATTACCCTATTATCAAAATGTCTCCCTTCGTCACTGATGATCGCCTTAGGAAATCCAAATCTGGATAAAATATTCTTATGTAGAAATCTCTGAACAATTTTGGCGTCATTTTTCTGAGTGGCGATTGCTTCTACCCACTTGAACACATAATCCACTGCCAGTAGGATGTATAGGTTCCCACAAGATGTCGGGAACGGTCCCATGAAGTCGATTCCCCATACATCAAAGATTTCGACTTCTAAAATATTCTCTAGTGGCATCTCATGCTTTCTCGAGATGTTCCCAGACCTATGGCATTTGTCACAGCCTTTGTAGAAGGCTTGTGCATCCTTGAACAGTGTGGGCCAATAGAGACCAGATTACAAAACCTTGGCAGCAGTTTTGTTTCCACCTAGGTGTCCTTCATATGGGGAAGCATGGCAGTGGTGAAGCACAACTTCCTGTTCATCCTATGGTACGCATCTCCTGATAATTTGATCTGCACAATGTTTGAAAAGAAGAGATTCATCCAAATAATAATGTTTTGCATCATTTTGGAACCTCTTCCTTGCTTGGTAATTAAGTTTAGGAGGTAGTACCCCGCTAACAATGTAATTAAAAAAATCAGCGTAGCAAGGGATTTCAGAAAACTTACCTGCCACCATGGCTGTCCCAGCAATGCTGGTGACAGCAAATAGCTGCTCGTCCAAGAAGGTCTCCAATATGTTGGTTTTATCTGTTGATTGACTCCTTCTCGTCTCTAATCTCGACAAGTGATCTGCTACTTGGTTTTATGTCCCTTTTTTATCCTTGATGTCAATGTTGAATTCTTGCAGCAGCAGAATCCAACGTATGAGTCTCGGTTTTGCATCCTTTTTCATGAACAGATACTTCAGTGCTGAATGGTCTGTATGGACCACCACCTTCGTTCCAAGTATGTACGGGCGGAACTTGTCAATTGAGAACACCACTGCTAATAGTTCCTTTTATGTTGTGGTGTAGTTCACTTGGGCATCATTCAGTGTTTTGCTGGCGTAATAAATCACATGGAAGAGCTTATCCTTCCTTTGCCCTAGCACTGTCGCGACAACATAGTCACTGGCATCACACATTATCTCAAATGGCAAACTCCAGTCTGGCGGCTGTACGATCAGGGCTGTTACCAGCTTCTCCTTCAGAATTCTGAATGCCTCAGTACATTCAGTATTAAAGTTAAAGGGACGATCCTGCTCCAATATGTGGCATATGGGCTTGGTAATCTTCGAGAAGTTGGCAATAAATCATCGATAAAACCCAGCATGCCCTAAGAAACTCCGAATCCCCTTGACTGTGGTGGGTGGCGGAAGCTTTTCGATGACTTCTATTTTTGCTCTGTCCACCTCTATGCCGCAGTAGCTTACCTTGTGGCCTAGGACAATCCCTTCATCCACCATGAAGTGGCATTTTTCCTAGTTTAAGACCAAGTTCGCTTCTTCGCATCTTTCAAGCACCTTCTGTAGTTTGCCTAAACAACCTTCAAAACTGTCTCCAAAGACAGAAAAACCGTCCATGAAAATTTCTAGGAAGTCCTCTACCATGTCGGAGAATATCGCCATCATGCACCTTTGGAAGGTTGCTGGTGCATTGCAGAATCCAAATGGCATTCTCCGAAAAGCATAAGTGTCGTATGGGCATTTGAAGGTCGTTTTCTATTGATCCTCTGGTGCAATAGCTATTTGATTGTAACCTGAGTAACCATCAAGAAAACAATAGTATGGTTTCCCTGCTAATCTATCAAGCATTTGATCAATAAAAGGTAGGGAAAATGGTCCTTCTGGGTAGCTTTGTTAAGCTTCCGGTAATCCATACAAACCCTCCAACCGGTCACAGTCATGGTTGGGATTAGTTCGTTCTCTTCGTTGGTCACCACGATTATTCCTCCCTTTTTGGGAACGCACTACACCGGGCTCACCCACTTACTATTCGAGATGGCGTATATGATTCCAGCGTCAAGCCATTTGATAATTTCTTTTCTCACCACTTCTTGTATAGCGTCGTTTAAGCGTCTCTGAGCATCAATGGTCGGCTTATGATCATCTTCCAAGAGAATTTTGTGCATACATAGTGCCGGACTGATGCCTTGGATTTCAGCTATTGTCCATTCAATGGCCTTCTTATGCTGCTGTAGCATTCCAATTAGTTGTTGCTCATGTTTCTACATTAACTTGGAAGAGATGATTACGGGAAAATATCATTTAAACCAAGAAAAACATATTTAAGCTGCCCTGACAGGGGCTTAAGATCTAGAATAGGTGGTACTTCAACTGAAGGTTTTTGGATTATGTGTTCATTCGAGGTATAATTTAGGGGCTCGAATAACTTCCTTGGACGATTGCCTATCTAATTTACCTCCTCATGACCTTTAGTGTCGGATATGTCTGAATCGGAGGAGTCACTATCATCGTTGCTGCTGTGACAGTCTTCTAGATGACTGCTGTGGCAGTGACCAAACTTTATGTCATGGCAGCTCGACCTGATGCAGGGTTGTTCAAGGATTACTTTAGTGATGGCCTTGCACTCTTCTTCCGCATCACATGTTTGATTGCTTGGAGAACATTGAGTTTGATTTCTTGATCATTTACTCTCATGGTCAGTTCTCCTTTCTCTACATCAATCACAGATCTGCCTGTGGCTAGGAAGGGTCGCCCCAGGATGATTGGTGCGTTTTCATCTGCTTCACAGTCTAACACAAGAAAGTTAGCAGGAAAAATAAATTTATACACTCTTACCAGAATATCTTTGATCTTCCCTTCTGGTTGTACGTAAGAGCGGTCTACCAGTTGTAGCATGACTGTCGTTGGTCGTGCTCGTCCAATACCTAACTTCTGAAACACAGATTTTGGCATTAAATTTATGCTAGCACCAAGATCACAAAGTGCCTTACCCATGAATTTGTAACCAATTATGCACGATATGATGAAGCTCCTAGGATCCTTCTTCTTCTGGGGTGGATGCCTGTGCAAGATAGTCATGCATCCTTCTTTCATTTTTACCGTTTCGAATTCCCCAAGTCTGGATCTTTTTCACATAGAATCCTTGAGAAATTTTGCATAATCATGCATCTGCTTGATGACCTGTAACAGTGGGATATTAATATGTACATGCTTAAAAATATCATAATTTTTTAAGCTGGTACTCCTGTTTCTGTTTTTGTAACCGCTGTGGGAAAGGAGGTGGAGGACGATAATCTTCAAGGCGTCCTTCACATGGTATTCGGATCTGAGTGGCTTAGGTTCCTCAGTATTCTTTTCTTGCTCCTCTGTCCCTTCTACTGCCGTAACAAGTGTGTCAGCAGCAGGTTGCTCGTCCTCTGCTGGGGCAGTGTTCACGACAGGTGTATCTAGGGTCGGTTCCACAATTGGTATGGTTCTCATCTCCGGCACTTGCAGTTGTTTCCCACTCCTAGTTGTAATTTCTTTACACTGCTCATGTGTGGGTTTTCTAGCGACCTCAGTATCACTAGGGAATCCTTCGTTTTGCCTTGGCTTAATATGATGGGAAACCTGGCCCATCTGTGTCTCCAGTGATTTCAGGGTGGCCTTATGGTTAGTCATCCTCATCTTTGTCTTGTCCATGAATGACTCAGTTTTCTTGAGAAAGTGGTCCATGTTTGCCATGTAAGCTCCTATCAGTGACATGAATGTGGCCAAAGTCTGCTCCAGTATACTAGGTGCGGCTACCGGCTGACGTGACAGGATTCTGGGTGCCCCTTGGTTTTGGTTGTTCTGCACCTGAGGATTCAATGCGTTGTTTGGATTGCTCCAGGAGAACTTGAGATCTTTCCTCCAGTTGGGATTGTAATTGTTGGGATCGTAATTTCTTGGCTTATTGTAATTTCCAATGTACATCCCTTCTTCCAACTGTAACAAACAGTCTTCTGAACTGTGGTTCACGCTGCAAGTTTCACATACCTCTTCTGCAGAATAGACAGGTTTCGAATCCTTCTGTAACATATTTTCTACCGCCTTTGTGAGGTAAGCAACCTGTGATTTCAGGGAATTGTCAGCTTCATAGTCTTTTACAGTTATCCCTCGTTTACCTCTCTTTGCTGTAGGGAATTGCTCGTCATTCTTTGCTAGGTTTTTCAACACCACCATTGCTTCGTCTGGATCTTTGTCCAACAATAGTCCATTTTTTGCTGAATCTATTCTCATACGAGTGTGTGTGTTGGCAGCATTGTAGAATTTAATGACTTGATTCCACACAGGGAAACCATGCATCGGGTAGTTCCTTAGAAGAGCTGTAAACCTGTCCCATGCCTCGTGCATTGGTTCTTCATCTTCCTGTTGAAAAGTAGCAATTTCATTCCGCAATTGCTTAGATAAGTGAGAATGATTAAAATGAGACAAAAATTCACGAGAGAGATCTGCCCAAGTTCGTATTAAACCTGGCGTTGGTTTATTCCATCGAGTTTTAGCTATGTCTCTCAGTGAATGAGGAAATAACCAGAGCCTTAGTATTTCCGGATTTATTCCTGGTAGCCTAAATGATCCACAGATTTCTTGGAACATTTTCAGGTGTTCTCGGGAATCCTCTGTTGCAGCACCACTAAACTGGCCATCAGAGTTGATCATGCTGAACATAATAGGTTTCAGCTCGAAGTTCTCAGCTTCCACGTCTGGCAAGGTGGTCTCTAGTTCCACATGATCATTGATCATGTAGTCACAGCAGGACTGTCGTGCGGCCACGACAGCAGCATGTCGTCCATTCTGGTCATCTAGGGGAGGATCTTTAGCATTCCTCTGTTCATTATTTACCCCGATGTGCATTGCTTCTAACTGTTCCTCAAGATAGTCGTTTCTTGCTATCAAAAGGCGGACTCGGTTCCTGAGGTTGCACTTACGTTCGATTTCAGGGTCTAGTTTGTGCTCAGGTTCTTTGCCTCATCTAGATCTGCGCATAAGCAAACAACTGACCTTGTGAAAAGCACAAGGTAAACAATATCAATAAAAATAAAAAATAAAAAAGTGCAGTAAAATAGGGGTAAAGATATGTTGCCAGTCCTCGGCAACAGCGCCAAAAACTTGTTGCGTGTCAAAAGTCCTATCGCAATGTAGTGCAAGTGTACACTACGCAAGTAGTAAAGTGATACTTGGAGTATCGGATATCGTCTCCATAGGGACTGGAAATAGCTTTATCCTATAGTTGCTGCACGAGAAAGAGAAAGAGTTTAAATTGTTTGGAAGGTAATATTGAAGAATAATGAATGTAAAAGATAAAATATTTAGGGTTAAGAGATAGGCCGATATTGATTTCCTCGGTAGTGCATGTGTTGCACTGAAGAGAAACGTTTTTTCTGTCGTCGTCCTTGTCGCAGTAGAAGTTTATTGTTGTCGCAGCAGCGATCACACAACTCTGCACTTCAAGCTTGGCAAGAATCCCTGCTATAACTTGTCCTATCACTAGGCCGAAGTGTTGTTGATGAACACTTCTTGGATGATACCTCCCGGTGTGAATCTAAGGGTGAACACCAATGTTGTTGAATTCTTCCTTAGCCACTTAACCTTGTCCTATCCCTAGGTTCGAGATAGTTCAACCATAAACTAGAGAACCAGTACTTACTCCTTTCATATACTTAACTCTCTCGATATTAAGTAAATAGATAATCTTACAATGCTCTCCCGATACTATTGCAAGATGTTGAAACCAGAATAAGCAAACTTGAAGTTTTATTTGAACCCTTAGCCCTAGGGGAAGTTTTAGAACATGATGAGAGGGGAAAACAGCAAGGGTTTTGGGGAAGACAGCTAGAGATGAGATATCCTTCCCTAGGTCGAATTACATGCTTTTATATAGGCCTTGGGTTCAAGTTTTCTAATAAGGTAAGAATATAAGTTCAAACTAAAGTACAACTCTATTTAAGATTAAATCTTTGGGTAGATGCCTTTAATTCGTCATCTTTTCTTGCTTTGGGTTTCTTCCTTTAACTTTGGGCTTGGCCTTCATTCTACTCCAGGGCTCAGAAAAATATAGGAGTGGTTCACGACAGACCGACTTGAATTTCTCTATCTGTCGAGCTCCACTTCACTTTTCCCTTTCACCAATGCTGTCGTCATGGTTGCCACGGCAGTGGCCACTACAGCATCTTGCTTCTCGAATCCAATCCTGTGTTCCAGCTCTACTCCTTTGCTGCCCTAAGTCTGCCACAGCAGATACCCTGCAAAAAATGACCAAAATCAGTAGCAACTGTGCTATTTTATCTAATTGTGATGTATATGTGAAATTTTACCTAAATGCAATGAATTATGCTTGAATGCAGCAGAAATATGGGTTAAATAAGGGCCAAAATATAGAACTTTTGCACACTCAACAATAGGTAGATGATGAACCAATGTACGAGGCATGGGAGAGATACTGGGAGTTGTTGAATAAATGCACCTCCCATGTATTTCCAGAATGGACACTAGTATCCATATTCTACAATGGTGTAAACACACCAATAAGGATGATGCTGGATTCTTCTGCCAATGGTACATTCCTGGACAAGGAGCATGCTGAAGCAATTCAAATCTTGAACATGATGGCCAAAAATGACTATCAGTTCCCTAATGCCCGCCGAGGCGGCATAAGAAGGCAGGCCACAACAAACGAGCAAGGAACATCAATTGAACTCATAGCACAAGTCGCTTGATTGATAAAGATGGTTGTAGGGCGTGTAGGTGTTCCCCTTTTTGTAAGAGTGCAAGTGCAAACTCCCGCAAAGTTATAGTATAAAAGATGTCGAATCCCAAGAGGATTGGACAACTTGTTTTGAATTGTCGTTCCTGCACAAGGAAAAGTAAATTGCACAAGTAAGGAGATTGTTTGAGAAGAAAAAGTAAAATAAAACACAAGTAATTAAAGAAGTAATTAGGTTGATAGAGAAGGCAGGGTTATGTTGCTGCTTAGTGTGAAACTACGTTGAAAAGGTCAAGTCGTTTTGTGCTGCCACGATATGTTGCCTCGGCAGGTAATGGTGGATAGAGGCTGCAGCAACTTTCGCTGCCATGGCGGAACTCTGCTCTTGCAACTTTTTCTGTCTCGGCAGGTTGAATGGAGAGAAGTCATGGCGGCAAGTCTGGCAGATACTCCAAGTTCGGTAGAAAAAATTCTAAAGTGATCTTTCCTATGTCTAGGCAAGGATTCTGTCACCACGTGATGTAGGCAATACCTAGCAATCTCAGCGTAAACCTAACACAGGCAGTCGACATTTGGTTGCTTCTTTTAGCCGCTGAAACTCGAACTTATGTCTAAACCGAATTAGTCAACACCTCGACATGATGAGATCGTACTTAATTCTTTCGTGAGTTTGGCACTCTCGTGCCCGACAAATAGATTTCTTCAACTGGACTTTTGGAACTAATTGAAGAAGTGAAGAACATGAATTAAGCAAACATGGAATATTTTATTGAAAACGAACTTGAAACCTAAACAACCATTTTCACAACTAATTTACAACATAACCCCAAACCCAAAGGAAGTATAGAACATGGCGGCAAAAAACCCAAGCTTTGTCTAGAGAAAACCTAAGATGATTTGAACTAGGAGTACAATGAGTATTTATAAACAAATAACTAGGTTTAGTTCTTCTTGAAGTAGAAGTCCTCCAAAGTAGCTTTCCAAAATTAATGTGACTTTAAACTCTGACTTCTTTGAGTTGAATGTGGATTTTATCATGTTTGCCTTGTCTCGCAAGCAATCTTGAGATTTCACTTTGGTAGCTCTGCTCGCTGCTACAAACGTCGGAAAATCGAGTGGTCGGTATCGATAGAATCAGGGTTTTTAGCTCTACAAACCGCACTCTGATTCTCCATCTCCATAGTTTACTTCTGTGGGCAGCAAGGTCGGCGACGACAACACTCGACAGCTACTATCTTCGGTTGGAACTGCTTCAGTACAACTCCATGGTTCGATTCCTCAGCATCACATCCTCAGCTCCTCTTTCCCTCTGTCAGTCGTTAGTACCTAAAACCAAAAGTACACAAAAATAGTGTCTCTTCTTCACCAAATAAAAGATAATCTATAAAAATAAGGTAAAGCGTAGAAACACTGTAAAATGCAATGCATGATCCTAAGATGTGCTCAAGAATGGCAATAATATGAGGTGGAATGTGCATGAAATATAGGACTTGTGGACAGTTTACACACCTCCAAACTCGAATTATTGCTTGTCCTCAAGCAATGCAACCTAACATACTTGCACTAATAATAATCAGAAAGAAAAACCAGTTTTTCTAACTTGATTTCATACCTCAAGGTCTTGGTACATATATTAAATTAGTGAAGGGAATAAAGCAAGAAAATAACTTGGAATTAATGTATCATGCCAATGCAGTATGTGCAGGACTGTGTACATGCTGAATATGCAGAATAACTAAATAAACAAATATGATGTTACGATGTATAAGGTTGCTGCTGAGACAGCACGGTCAAGCACAATATTTTAATCATGGCCATGAGGACTTCAGCTTATCACAACTACTCTTATAGGTCTGACCTTAAGATAGGAGCAAACTACGAAACCCCGAACCCTTGGAGTAGAGTCATCCCGTGAAGACTTTCATTCACTTATGCTAATGTTTCTGTCACTTCAAAGCTTTCAGATTCATGGACTTTGATAGCAGCGGAGTGTCCTCAAACATGATTCTTCCTAGAGCCTGTTGCGGGCACCTCTAGGGTAAAACAACAATGTTCTTTGTTTTACTTCTGCTGCCATGTTAGTGCTATATTTTCCTATTTCTTTTGCCTGCCTCGGTGGCTACCTGCAACCATTGTTAGAATTTTGCAAAGAATTCCAAAAATAAACAGGCAGTGTTCATCAGATATTCTAACACATTCACCAAGTAACAGAGGTGTTTGATACTTTTGGCAAAAAGAAAAAAAAATCTAAGTCATTTTCATGCTTTTCCCATATTAAGTTCAATTTTAATTTGGTGCGAAAATAAATTAATCGGCCATCCTATCATAGGCACACGTTATAACAAATTTTTATGTTCCGATTATTACTAAGGCAAGTACAATGCAACCTATATGCTCCTAAGTATTCCTAGACAAAATATGCAAGATCTATCCCCCCAAACTCGAGATGGGCATTGCCCTCAATGCACAAAACATGAAAAATGAATAAAAGAAAAATAAAGGCAAGAAAAGGGGAAGAAGGCTTAGGTTGCTGTCATTGGATGGTTACGGCAGCAGACTTGGAATTGTTGCATTGTGCTTTGTGGACTTTGATATTTTTGGGTTTGGATCTACATAATTAATTGTAAGACGGGAATAAATAATAAAGAAAATGAAAGCAAATAAAACCTAGTCCTAAAAACTACTCCTACTAAAGCGGTAAAGGTGTGAAAAGATAAGGTTATGTCACAGTGGGGTGGGCATCGCCCAATGTGAATACTTCTTGTTCTTTTGGGGCAGAGTCTTCGGTATAGTGCTTTAGTCGCTGCCCGTTAACTTTAAAATTTGTCCCTCCATTTACTGGTTTTATTGTCACAGTACCATGTGGGAAGGCTTGGACTACTTCGAACGGTCCTAACCATCTTGATTTTAACTTCCCTGGAAACAACCTAAGGCGGGAATTGAACAGTAGCACGTGCTGCATGGGCAAGAATTGCCGCTGCTGAGTCTTGCTGTCGTGCCATTTTTTTACTTTTTCCATGTGCAGCTTAGTGTTCTCGTATGCCTCCCGCCGGAATTCTTCCATTTCTGTCAGATTTAGTAGTCTCTTTTTGCCAGCCTGTTTCCAATCCATGTTCACTGACTTGACTGCCCAATACGCCTTGTGTTCTATCTCGACAAGGAGGTGGCAGGCCTTTCCGTATACTAGACGATATGGGGACATCCATAGTGGTGTTTTGTATGATGTTCGGTATGCCCAAAGAGCGTCGTCTAATTTCAATGACCAATCTTTCCTACTTGGGTTTACAACTTTCTCCAAGATGGTCTTGACTTCCCTGTTCGAAATTTCAGCATGCCAATTCGTTTGTGGGTGATACGCCGTAGCAATTTAATGCTTGACCTCAACTTTCTGGAGTACCTTGGCAATCAGTTTGTTATCGAAATGGGTGCCCTCGTCACTAATGATTGCTCTTGGAACTCTGAACCTTGTAAATATGTTCTTTCATAAGAACCTATGAACGAACTTTGCATCATTGTCGGGGTGGCAATGGCTTCTACCCACTTGGAAACATAGCCCAGTGCTAGAAGGATGTACATATATTACCGCATGAATATGGGAAGGGTCCCATAAAATCTATCCCCCACACATCAAATAACTTAACTTCCAAGATTGTTTGTAGGGGCATTTTGTTCCTTCTTGATATGTTTCCTGTTCTTTGGCAGCTGTCACAATGTTTGTAGAATGCTTGGGCGTTCTTACGCATTGTCGGCCAGTAGAAACTTGATTGCAGCACTTTGCTGTCGTGTGCTGGTCTAAAAAATGGCCTCCATATGGTGTTGCGTGGCACTGTGAGAGTATGGCTTGATGTTCATCCTCTGGGACACACCGTCTGATAACTTGGTCTTCACAGTTTTTAAACAAGAAAGGTGCGTCCCAAAAATAATGCTTAGCATCATATTGGAATTGTTTCTTTCCTTGAAAGTTAAGTTCATAGGGCAAAACACTAGATACTAAATAATTCACAATATCTGCGTACCATGGTGTGTCTGTCGATGTTGCTGCCACGGCTTCTTCGTGGGTGGCAAGTTAGAAGCCTTCAGCTTTCAGGGCGGCTACCAGAGCAGAGGCTAGTAGCAACTCTTCATCAGGGAATTCATCCTGAATTTCATTGTTGGAGGTTTTCTCTTATCCATGCTCAAGCCGAGAGAGATGATCTGCCACTTGATATTATGTGCCCTTCATGTCTCTAAGTTCTAGGTCAAACTCTTGCAGTAGCAGGATCCAACGGATCAGGCGGGGCTTTGTATCCTTCTTTTTGAACAGGTACCTTAAGGCGGAATGATCTGTGTGGACTATCACCTTTGTGCCGATATGGTAGGGCCAAAACTTATCAAATGCAAACACTACTATCAGCAATTCTTTCTCTGTAGTGGTGTAGTTGGTTTGGGCAGGATTTAGTGTTTTGCTGGCGTAGTAGATTACATGAAAGATCTTATCTTTGCGATGTCCTAGGGCGGCACCGACGGCAGTATCACTGTCATCACACATAAGCTCAAAGGGCTGACTTCAATCAGGGGAACTACCACATGTGCTGTCACTAGCTTTTCCTTTAAGGTTTTTAAGGCCTCCTGGCATGCCTTATCGAATTTGAACAGTTTGTCATGTTCCAGCAAAGTTCACAGTGGTTTAGAGATTTTTGAAAAATTCTCAATAAATCTACGATAAAAACCTGCGTGTCCCAGGAAACTCCGAATTCCCTTGACAACTGTCGGTGGCGGCAAGTTGGCAATTACTTAAATCTTTGCTTTGTCTACCTCCATTCCTTGTGCGGAAATTTTATGCCCCAGGACTATGCCTTCGTCGACCATAAAATGACACTTCTCTCAATTAAGTACCAGGTCTGTTTCCTCGCATCTGGTGAGCACCTTTTCAAGGTTGTTGAGGCAGCTATCGAAGTTGCTGCCGAAGACAGAGAAGTCATCCATGAATATTTCCATGAAGTCTTCTATTATGTCAGAGAAAATAGCCATTATGCATCACTTGAATGTGGCAGGGGCGTTGCATAGTCCGAATGGCATTCTCCGAAAAGCAAAATATCATATGGGCAGGTGAATGTTGTTTTGGTCTAGTTCTTCGGTGTGATGGATATCTGGTTATAACCTGAAAATCCATCCAAAAAGCAATAGAAGGGTTTGCCAGCAAGGCGGTCAAGCATTTGATCAATAAAAGGTAATGGAAAATGATCCTTTTTCTTTTCGTTACTTTATTTAACTTGCGGTAATCCATGCATATTATCCAACCAATTACTATTCTAGTTGGTATTAGCTCGTTGTTGTCATTGCTTACCACAGTTATACCTTTCTTTGGCACACATTGTACCAAGCTTACCCATTCTCTGTCTGAGATAGGATATATGATACCGACATCTAACCACTTGATGATTTCCTTTTTGATAACTTCTCTCATGGCCTCATTTAATCTCCTATGGGCATCTACAGTAGGCTTTTGGTCATGCTCGATCTGGATTTTGTGCATGCAGATGGCTGGGCTTATTCCCTTAATATCTGCAATGGTCTAACCTATTACCTTCTTATGCTGCGGCAACAATGTTGTCAGTTGATGTTCCTGTCTAGGATGCAACTTGGAAGAAATTATTATTGGCAGTGTATCATTAGGTCCCAGGAAAACGTACTTAAGTTGTGCAGGTAAGGCTTTTAACTCAAGAATGGGAGGTTGTTCGGTGGATGGTTTGAACATTTTACCCCCCCCCCATTCTCTGTGTAATTCAATGGTTCAAAGTACTTACCGGGATTGTTCGCTCTCCAGTATGCCTCTTCCTATTCCTCCAGCTCATGCTATGTCCACTTGTTGCGTTGTTCATCTTTCGGGCAGGTTTCTAAATGGCTGTCGAGGCAAGTGTCGAGGTTGCTGCCCGAGCAGTCTTGCTGTAAGCAAGGTCTGTTGTCTACAAAGTTGAACTCTGAGATGGCTTCCATTAGCTGGCATTGTTTCGGATCATCAGCTTGCCTCATGGATTGGAAGACATTTATTTTTACTTGTTAATCGTCTACTCTCATCATGAGTTCACCTTTTTCCACATCAATGAGTGTTCTGTCCGTAGCAAGGAATGGTCACCCTAGGATTATTGATGCCTTTTCATATGCTTCACAATCTAGTACTAGAAAATCGGCAGGGAAAATAGATTTGTCCACCTTTACCAGGATGTCCTCAATTTTTCCTTCCGGTTGTACGTATGTTTTGTCAGCCAGCTGGAGCATTACTTTGTTGGGCGGGCGTCTCCTATTCCTAGTTTCTAGAAAACAGATTTGGGCATTAAGTTGATGCTCGCCCCTAAGTCACATAGTTGCTGGCAATTTTGCAGGGAATTATGAAGTTGTCCGAATCTTTCTGTTTGGGTGGCACCTTATTGTGAAGCATAGCCATGCATCCTTCTGTCACTACCACTGTTTCAAATTCCCGATCCTTGTTCTCTTAGATACCATATCTTTTAAGAACTTTTCATAGCTGGGCATTTGTTCAATCAACTCTATCAGTGGAAGATTGATTTTGACTTTCTTTAGAACGTCCAGGAATTTCCTATACTGCATCTCTTGTTTCTGTTTCTTCAATCTTTGTGGAAATGGTGGTGGAGGTGTAGGGCCGACAATTTTTGCTTTGATGAGTATCCTATCCTGGGAGGAGGTAATTGGTTCAGAATCTGGCCGTTCATTCCTGGTGTCATACGCTAGTTCATGTTTTGGTTCCTTGTTTCTTTCGCTTGGTGCTGCCGCGGCAAGTTGTTCGGCGGCTTGAACTGGTTCGACAGGTGTTGTTTCTCTTGCAGCAGGCATGGTTGGGTTCTGTAGTGTTATCCAGCTTCTGGTTGTTACTGCTTTACACTGTCCATGGGATTTCCCTTTCACTGTTTTAGTGTCACTAGGTAATCCACCCATTGGCGTAGTACAGATAACCTGAGCAAACTTCCCGAACTTAGTCTCTAGATATTTTATCGCTGCCTCTTGACTGTTCATCCTGCTTTCCGTCATGTACATAAAAGATCCAGTTTTATCAATAATTTATTTGTATTAGAATGAAATCATTAGTGCGAGGACTTCCATCCAGGGTTGTTCTGGGCAGGTCTGTTGTTCCTCTTGTAACCCCTTAGCATGGCCTAGACGTCTGACCCGAACGAAGAAGATTACACGGGGAAAACCAAAGTCAACTCGCGAAAGTCAACCTTGATTAATGATCCTTTTTTTTCTTTTTAACTTTTCTAGATGCACATTATTAACTTATGTGAATAGCAAAACATTTCAGTGGATGAAACTCGATTAGGGGTTTAATTGCATACAACATCTTCTAGGGACTAATATGTAAATTTCCAAAATTTTAAGGTCTAACCAAGTTTTAAGGTTACCAATTCAAAATTAAACATACAATAAGTCAGCATGTCAAATTTCATCTTAAATGAATCATCCAAACTCATTTAATTAAGCATTCGAGACCCAAGGACCAAAACGCAAGAAAACAAAAACCTGAAACAATTCAAATTCAACTCCAACGGTCATTTGTTCCGAAACATTGTTCTCTGTATCGAAACAGCTGTTTCGAAACTATGCTGACCGTTTCGAAACTCGGGTGCGTTCCGAAACCAGTTTTGGAACCATTCTTTACAGTAGCAAAATGTTCTGGAACGTTCGCACCCATTCTGAAACCCCCTGGCCAATACAGGCCTTCGTTTCAATACGGATGAGGGCGTTCCGAAACATCCAGCCCTGCAACAACAGATTTTGGTGGTTTTATACATATTTCCACATCCGAAAACATTCCAATTCATGCCACAACATACATACAACATGTATAAGCATCAAGGATCAACATTACGAAGCACAAGCTAAAACATGGCATCATTCATACAAGCATTAGAACTATAGGCATGCTCCCTAGTCTTTCAAAGCCATCTAAAATCAACATTAAAGCAATAATCAATCCTTAAAGGCCATTTACAACCCAAAGATAAGCAACCAAACATGCTCAAAGTAATTAACAACATCTTCAAACATCCAAGAGTATAAATCCCACCCATTGCCTCTTATTACACTAAAGTAAAACCACATACTTTGCTAGACAAAAGTGCTTGGATTCCCCTTGCTTACTTGCTGCCTCAAAAGCCTAATTCTCTGCATTGATGAAACAAATGAGCGTAAGCACAAAGCTTAGTGAGGTTCGCTACAACAACATTCATCAATGCATTTCACACAACCGAAAAAACACCGTTTATCAACACATGCCTTCACTTAAAACATGCCCTTTCAATGCATCAATGCACTTTTCAAAACACGTGCTTGTATACATCATTTAAAAACAACAAATAAACTTTTGCTCATGCTTTACCAAGCATCACATGCATTCTAGGATAAATCACAAGTATCTCATGCTTAAACCATTAGTCAACAACATTATATTGGCTTAGAAGTGATCATTTCTCAAACCATACTAAAAGCAACTCAATAGACACAATCGGATACGTGGATTACAAGGGTTATCCCACACGCTTCATACATACTACCGGACTACACAAGGTGGAGTTACATGGCACAATCACAACCCTTCAACACACGCGATGGAGATTAATGGCACAATCACAATCCCTCAACATCACTCATCAGTAGTTGTATAATTCCACTAACGAGAGTAAGGGACACAAACTATAATATTCACACACGAGATTAAACCATTCACCGTTGTGATCTTAGCCTCAATCGTTAGGGTACTTGGATGGAGATTACGGCACAATCACAACCCATCGACATCCAAGGCGACTTATTTCACTATGCACCCAATCCTATAGCCGGCTAACTATATCCGATTACAAGAACCAAAAACCACTTTCATCACTTGCCAATATAATCATTTAACATCAATAATCCACTATTTTACAAGCATAAATACAATGCCAATTCTACAAGCATAACATGCTTAACATCATATTCATTTTCCACATAAAACCAAGGATCACTTACCTAGTGCATCCTTAACACAATGACATTAAAATACATCATTAATCATGCTTCTAACATGCTTTAAAACAGTAATCAAAACCATATTTAACTCAAGTGCATTTCCATCAAAACATAGCACATTTCCGAGAGAGACTTTCAAATCACTTACTCTTGAGCTTAGCTAAGCCTTTCAAACTTACACTAAGCTCCCAAGACCATGCTCAAAACGTTACAAAACTAGAAAATCCATTTCCACTCACCGATACACGAAGCCTCGCTTGTCGACACGAAAATTACTCCTCCGAAGCCTCCAACAACGCCTCGTTCGCTCCCAAATCAAGATCCCCTATTTTCACATCATCAAAACATAGATCTAAATGCATTAAAATGCATTTCAATATCAGCAACAAACCACAAAGTCGTTGCTCACCCAAACTACACTAATTTACCCATCCGAAACAACCGAAAACTCAATCGATTGCTTCCTAAACAAACCCCAACCATCATACATCACTTCCAATCAATTATAAACATCAAAACACATCTAATAAACAACCTAACCCATCCTTATACCTCCAGCAAGCATGATTGCACCGTTTCACCTCAAAAACTCACTTAAACTATCAAGAAACTCAAGGATCTCAAGGATTTCAGGATCCATGTTATCAAAACCTCATTTCAACTTAATAACCAACTTAAAACTCAATTAGAATCAATCCAAAATAGAGCTTAAAAAATCCGAAAATCAATTATAAACATCTAATAAAGAACCTAACCCATCCTTATACATCCAACAAGCATGATTCCACCATTTCACCAAAAAAACTTACTTAAAACTATCAAGAAACTCGAGGATCTCAAGGATTTCAGGATCTATGTGTTGAGTGTGTAAAAGTTCTATTATTTACCCCCTATTTAACCCATATTTCTGCTGCATTCAAGCATTATTTATTGCATATAGGTCAGTTTACATCAAAACATCACAAATATATTAAAAGGCACAGTTTCTACTTAATTTGGTTGCTTTGCTAGTAGAGGTATGTGGGAAGAGAGAGGCTTTATCTATACATCGACGGAGGAAAATCTGGGCCTCAAGACATTCATAGCCCGGAAGGTTAGAGCTTTACAGTGGCAAACCTTTGCGGAGCAGCCGGAGGAAATGAATGTCACGCTGGTTCGAGAATTTTATGCTGCCATCAGCAGCAGGACAGCGACATCGGTGTTCGTTCGAGGGAAAGAAGTGTCGTTTGAAGCAGAGTACATTAACACCTTATATGGCTTCTACATCGGCAACAATGACGATGCTCACCAGTAGTTCCTCAATACATTAGACAATGCTGCCTATGACGCTGTCATGGCAGAGTTGACCAGTGAGGGGACTCAATGGAACACCAGCCGGAAGAATCCAAGGACAGTGAAGAGGACCCAGCTGCTGCCGGAGGCAAAGTTATGGAATGCCTTCATAAAAAAGAGGATCATGCTGTCATCCCACAACACCACCGTCGACCAACCAAGGTTAGCGTTGATACACTCTATTCTACATGAACGGCCCATTAATGTGGGCAGCTATATTCGAGAAAGTATTTTGGAGTGTGCGCACAGACCGACAAGTCCCCTCTACCTTCCGTACCTCATCACCTCGCTCTGTCGCGGCCATAACGTAAAAGAAGTGTGCACTGATTTGCGAGTCGAAGGAAGAGGTTAGATTGAAAAGAACATCCTCAGCCTTATGGAGCTGACTGATGCCACCCCTCTGTCGTCATTCGACCTAGCTGCCACCACAGCCGACACGACAGAGTAGCCAAACACTGAACCAGCTACTGCAGCAGCTGCCCCGACAGACTCCTCCGCCCAGATATTAGCCGCCATTCAGAAGCTGGAGGAACGACAGCTGGGCTTAATGACCTTCATCAGGGACTTTGCTGCCTCTACGGTAACGTTTATACAAAATTCTTTAAATTTCCCTGATGCTGCCTTCCCAACTTTTCCTGCACATTACTTTACTGTCACTACACCTACCCACACTCCTACACCTGCTGCTACCCCACGGACACCCTCTGCCGCCTCAACGCCATCGCCTGCCCCGGCAGCAGCAGGCAGCACCCATGCTGAACCATCTGCCCGAGGCACGAAACGTCGAATGGCATCGGAGGAGCTTGATGCCTTTGTTGCTGGGTTCTCCTCCTCTTCTGTTTGGGCCGCCAGTGATAATGAACCCTCGATCAAGAGGAATCTGTCAAAGGAGTTCTCACCAATGAAGAGGCAGAAGCGGATGGCAGACAAACACAACATGCCAAAAGCCAGCAGCAGCGGCGGTGACGACAGCAGCGGTGGTGACAGCAGTAGCAGCGGCGAGAGCAGCAGCAGCTCTGAAATCCAGGTTGTGGAGCAACCTCCTCACATCTCCCCAACCAAGATCCAGCCACCACGAGAGGCCAAAGCAAAGACCACATCTGCCTCCCCCGTGCCCCAGCCAGCTCCGAAAGCCAGAGCCTACCGCCAGATCAGACTCAGCAGCAGCAGCGAAGACAGCGATTAAAAATTTAAGTTTCTTATCTTATTATTGCTGCCTGCTATATATATTTTGTGATGTACTACCTTAACTTTTGTTTTTTATTTTTCATTTGCATTGAGGGAAATGCAACACTCGAGTTTGGGGGTGGCAACCCTCCATTAATGGAGTACATCTTAGTTTAAAAATTGGTGTCTTTACTTAGTTTATTTTTGTCAAACAAAAATGAAAATATTGAAAACTTTGGCTGAAAACTGTGAACTGAACTTACCTGCCGTGACAACCCTGTCGTGGCAGTGACTTTAAGATAGTTTTTAGGAGAAGATTAGAGCCTTTCTATAGTTCTGAAAACTTAAACACATTTGTGACTGTTATACTGCTTAGAACTCTTCTAGTTAACTAGAATAAGAAGCTTAGCACTTGAATAGCCCCTAGAGGTGCCTAACACTTGCTCTAGGAAAGAAGTTTAGCAAAAGAGACTCAACAGCCCTAGAGGTGCCCAAAATTGGCTATAGGAAGTTATCTAGAGGTGCCCAAAACTGGCTCTAGTGAAACTTTAGCTAAAAAATAGAGAAATTGAGTCAAAGCAAAAAAAAAATTCAAATGAGCATGAAAAAGTGCCTTCAAAAGATAAACTTTGGCATAAAAATTCGAGTTAAGAGCTGAAATATTCTAGTAAAACTAAGAGAGTCTTGGCATATAACTATTCACAAGCATGCACACACTGTAGGAGGACTATAGTGAGACTCCGGACAGATCCTAAATTATCCGACAGGTTGCTGCCATCACAGGGAACGAACGACGGGTAAGGGAAAGTTCACTGTTTGAAAGCCAAAACAAAAATATTTCATTTTTCTTAGGTCTTAGTTGCTTGAGGGCAAGCAAAAACTTGAGTTTGGGGGTGTGTTGAGTGTGTAAAATTTCTATTATTTACCCCCTATTTAACCCATATTTCTGCTGCATTCAAGCATTATTTATTGCATTTAGGTCAGTTTACAGCAAAACATCACAATTATATTAAAAGGCACGGTTTCTACTTAATTTGGTTGCTTTTGCAGGTTGCTGCTGTAGCAAACGGAAAGGGCAGACGCAGGGCAGTGAAGCAGAAGAGCTGGAACTGGATAAGCAGTCAAGGAGGACGATGCTGCCATGGTTGCCGCCGTGACAGCAGAGGACGACAGCAGTTTTGAGGAGAAGAAGCAAAGTGGACCTCGACAGATAGAGAAAATTCAGCCCGTCTATCGTGCGAAATCACCATATTTTTCCAAGCCCCAGATCGAAAGGAATGTCAAGCCAAAAGTTCAAGGAGAGAAAATCCCAAGCAAGAAAGATGACGGCTGGAAAGTAGATTCTTTGAAGATTTAGTCTTTATTAGAATTGTACTTTAATTTAAAGTTGTACTCTTGCTATTTTAGAAAACTTGGACCCAAAGCCTATATAAGGGCATATATTTCGACCTATGAGGGGAGAACCGATTCCCTAGATTTCTTCCCAAAACCCTAGCCGTTTTCCTTCCCTCAACATGTTCTAAATTCCCCCTAGGGCCACGGGTTGTTTTGTAAAGTAGTTGCAAGGGTTGTTTTGTTTTAGGAATTTTCAGTTCAATAAAATAAACTTCAAGTTCTCTTATTTTGGTTATTAATATCTCGCAAGAGCATTGGGAGAGCATTGTGAGGTTATCAATTTACTTAGCATCGGGAGAGTTAAGTATACGAAAGGAATAAGAGCAAGTTCTCTAGTTTATAGTTGAACTATCTCGGACCTAGGGATAGGACGAGGTTAAGTGGCTAAAGAAGAATTCATTAACATCGGAGTTCATCCTTCGATTCATGCCGGGAGGTATCATCAAAGACGTGATCATCAACAGACTTGGACCTAGGGATAGGCCAAGGCACATCTGGGATTCTTGCCAAACTTGAAGTACTGAGTTGAGTATTCACTGCCGCGATAAGCAACGGACTGCTGCCGTGATAGGTGCTGCCGTGACAGGGACAACGACAGAACTGGATTTCCTAAACTCTACAATACATGCACTACTGAGCAATTCAATACCAGCCCATTCTCTCTATCTTGAATTCTCTACTCTTTTATTTACGTTTACGTTATTATTCTCGTGACAACTTTCTCAAATAATTTTCTTTACTTTCGTGCAGTGATTTAAGGTGAAGCTATTAGCCCAATCCCTGTGGAGACAATATTCGATACTTCGTATCACTTTACTACTTGCGTCGTGTACACTTGCACTACAATTGCGATAGACTCTTTTACACACAACACTATGTTATCAAAACCTCATTTCAACTTAATAACCAACTTAAAACTCAATTAGAATCAATCCAAAATAGAGCATACCAAAACAAATCTGAAAATCAAGATTTCAACCATATTTTTACAAGATTTTGATCACAAATCAAAACTATAATGAAAAATCAACCAAAAACAATAATTAGAAGCCAAAAATCTTGGGAATTTCAATAAAGAACTTTGATTAGAGGTTGAGAACAGGATTTACCTCCAATCCTTGCTTTCCTTAATGAATGACAAGTTTTCCTTAGCAAAATCTTGAAGAACTAGAAATGATTTCTTGAAAATTGTTTAGGAAATATTGAGAGAGTGTTTGGGAGAAAAGAATTCTGGAGAAAAATGAATTAAAGTTGTGTTTGGCTGAAAATGAGAAGAGGATGGTAGTTATGTGATGGAATCTCACTAATTAACTACCTAATTAATTAAATAAAATAAAAATCAATTAAAGCTATTTAATTAAAATCATTTTAAACACATGTCATATTAAGGAAAGGCTAAATTGCCATAAAACCCTAGAGATTCTAAGAATTTGGCTTCTCGTTTAAAAATCACATTTTCCACAGTTTTGAGGATATTTTTAGAGGATTTTAGCAATTTTTACCACTTACGAAAGTCTATTTTGTAAAATTGATTTGACCAACCTCTTAAGCATATTTTTAGAGGATTTTAGCAATTTTTACCACATTTTTATCCTATCTCGATATTTGATTTCCTTAAATCACCTTACGCAATTCTAACCGTTCTCGACCAGTCCGATCCGATCTAAAACATCTAGGCCCAAAACCAGGGCGTTACACCTCTCGTATCCTCCCATATAATTGGCAAATGAAGTACAGTAAGAGGAATCATGGTTGCCCCCACACTTGCCACAGAACGGTTCTACAGCCTTTACCTCATAAGCCTTCCCAGCAGGTTTCAGGATGCTCATTACCAGCTTCGTCAGCGTGTCAAGGCGAGCATTGACAGATTCTAAGGCTTTTACTTCGTTCACATTGGTTGGCCGCCTAATGCTGCCTCAGCGGGTTGTTGGATACTTGTAATCATTTTTGGCGGCCTGGTTTAGAAGCCTCAGTGCTTCTTCCGGTGGTCTGTCAAGGATGATCCCATTGGCTGAGGCATCAATCATCATTCGTCTTGGGTAGTTCACCCCGTTGTAGAATATTGATACATGTGTCCAAGCCAGAAGACCATGTAGCGGGCAGTTATTCAACATATGTTGGTACCACTCTCATGTTTCATACATCGGCTCGCCATCCCCTTGTCTAAAGGTTGTTATCTCATTCCCCAGTCTGTCAGTGACATTGGACGGGCTGAATCGGTCCAGGAAATCTTTACAAAGCTTTGTCCATGTGTTGAACAACCCTGTTGGCTGGTTATTTAACCACTGTTTTGCGCTCTCCCTTAGTGAAAATGGAAATAACCTTAGCCTCAAGACGTCTTGATGGACCCCATGTGTTTTAAATGCTCTGCAGATGTCAAATAATCCTCTCAAGTGCTGCCGAGCATCTTATGTGGTAGTCCCTCCAAAGTGCCCTAATGTATTGATCATGTTAAACATGACGGGCTTTATCTAGAAGTGGTCTGCCTCAATATCAGGTTCCGTCACTGTTGGATCAAACCCTTTGAAGTCATGTTCTAAGTAGTCTCTAGTGGTTCGAACATGCTGGGGCTGCTTGGGCAGAATAGGGGTTCTGCCTTGGTGGATCTTGTTGACCTCTGGGCGGCAAGTCTTGCTACCCATCCCTGTTGTTTGCAGCTATGTTGGCAGGGTTATCGTTTTCCATAATTACCTTTGCTTCTTCCTTTTTTTGTTTTTCGCTAGGACTACCCTGATCTCCTTCTTAAGTTCTCTTGCCTTACGCTCGATATCATCGTAAAAGAGGAGTTCTCCTTTTGAATTTGCCCTGATCATACACTAGCAAAGGATACTGTAAAATTCTTTTTTATCAATTAAAAATAAAATAAAAAGTAAAGAAAAAGTGCAGAAATTAAAAACAAAATTTGTTGTTACCAATCCCCGATAACAGTGCCAAAAACTTGTAGGGCGTCTAGGTGTTCCCCTTTTTGTAAGAGTGCAAGTGCACACTCATGCCAAGTTATAATATAAAAGATGTTGAATCCCACAAGGATTGGGCAGCTTGTTTCGAATTTTCGTTCCTACACAAGGAAAAGTAAATCGCACAAGGAGATTGTTTGAGAAGAAAAAGTAAAATAAAACACAAGTAATTAAGTAAGTAATCAGGTTAATAGAGAGAGGGTTATGTTGTTGCTTAGTGTGAAACTGCGTTGAAAAGGTCAAGTTGTTTTGCGCTGCCACGATATGCTGCCTCGACGGGTAATGTCAGATAGAGGTTGTGGCAACTTTCGCTGCCACGACGGAACTTTGCTCTTGCAACTTTCGATGTCTCGACAGGTGGAATGGAGAGAAGTCCTAGCGGCAAGTCTGGCAGATACTCCATATTCGACAGAGAAATTCTAAAGTAATCCTTCCTATGTCTAGGCAAGGATTCTGTCACCACGTGATGTAGGCAATACCTAGCAATCTCAGCGTAAACCTAACACAGGCAGTCGACGTTTGGTTGCTCCTTTTATCCGCTGAAACTCGAACTTATGTCGAAGCCGAATTAGTCAACACCTCAACATGATGAGACCATACTTAATTTTTTCATGAGTTTGACACTCTCGTGCCCGACAAATGGATTTCTCTAACTGGTCTTTTGGAACTAATTGAAGAAGTGAAGAACATGAATTAAGCAAACTTGGAATATTTTATTGAAAACAAACTTGAAACCTAAACAATCGTTTTCACAACTAATTTACAACATAACCCCAAACCCAAAGGAAGTATAGAACATGGCGGAGGCAGAAAACCCAAGCTTTGTCTAGAGAAAACCTAAGATGATTTGAACTAGGAGTACAATGAGTATTTATAGAAAAATAACTAGGTTTAGTCCTTCTTGAAGTAGAAGACCTCCAAAGTAGCTTTCCACATTTAATGTGACTTTAAACTCTGACTTCTTTGAGTTGAATATGGACTTTATCATGTTTGCCTTGTCCCGCAATCAATCTTGAGATTTCACTTCGGCGGCTCTACCCACTGCTACAGACGTCGGAAAATCGAGTGGTCGACATCGATAGAATCAGGGTTTTTAACTCTACAAATCGCACTCCGATTCTCCATCTCCATAGTTTGTTGTCGTGGGCAGCAAGGTCAGTGGCGGCAGTACTCGGTAGCTACTTCGGCAGCTACTGTCTTCAGCTGGAACTGCTTCAGTACAGCTCCATGGTTTGTTGCATCAACATCACATCCTCAGCTCCTCTTTCCCTCTGTTAGTCATTAGTACCTAAAACCAAAAGTACACTAAAATAGTATCTCTTCTTCACGAAATAAAAGATAATCTATAAAAACAAGGTAAAGCGTAGAAACACTGTAAATGCAATGCATGGTCCTAATTATGCCTAAGATGTGCTCAAAAATGGCAATAATATGAGGTGAAATGTGCATGAAATATAGGACTTGTGGACACTTTACAATGGTAAAAGCTATGCAAGGGCAGAACAATAAACAGCAAGTCAAAGCGATTGATGCCTTTTGCGACCAATGTGGGGGAGACCACGACGCGTCCGAGTGCCAACAGGGAACTGAGACCAACTGCTTTGTGGGGAACTTCAACGGAAACAAAAACCCTACATCAACAACTACAACCCTGGCAGGAAGAGGCACCCTAACTTTTCATGGATTAACCCCAACAACGCTCTGAATCCAGCTAATCAGACAAATCAATCGCAAGGATTTCAGCAGACTATGTCGCGGCAGTAGCCACAGCAACAGGCAGCACCCAGTGCCTTGGAGCAGACTCTAAGTGCCTTCATGACTCAAATAGGTACTTATATGTCCAACATGGATTTATTTGTTAAAATAACTGAAGCTTTCATGGACAGGACCGAGATGAGAATGCATAATCATGAAGCAACTTTAAAGTCACTGGAAACTCAAGAGGGACAATTTGCACAAGTCTTGAACACAAGATCTATGGGAGGATTGCCCAGTGATACAGAAGTCGCAAGGAAACCCACTTACGAGCAGTGCAAGGCCATCAAATCAGTTTCCTAGACGGAAACAAGAAAGGCCACCACGGCAGACCTAGAACCATCCATCACGGCAGACCCTAGTAGTGCTTCCGAGAAACGTGAAGTACGTGCACACCCACTTGTCCCACAGCAGCTGAAACCCTAGAAGCAAGACCACCAGTTCAAAAAGTTTCTGGACATTCTCAAGCAAGTGCATATCAACATACCCCTGGTGGAAGCCATACAACAAACGCCTAACTATGCCAAATTTCTAAATGACATGGTTTCCATACGAAAAAGAATCAGAGAATTTGAAATGATAGCCATGACGGAATAATGCTTGGTCATGCTGCACAATAAAACACCGCACAAACTGAGAGACCCAGGTAGTTTCCTCATTCCATGCTCTATTGGGAGCCATTACGAGGGGAAGGCCTTATGCGACCTTGGGGAAAGCATCAACGTAATGCCCAAATTGGTGTTTGAAAAGCTGGGAATCAGAAAAGCTAGACCCACCACCGTCATGCTCCAGTTAGCTTATCACTCTTACGTGTAACCGGAAGGAAAGATCGAAGACATCCTAGTAAGAGTAGACAATCTTATCTTTCCAGCTGATTTCTTGATTTTGGATTGTGAGGTAGACAACAAAGCACCCATCATCCTAGCAAGACCATTCCTAGCCACAAGCAAAACTCTAATAGATGTAGAGAATGGGGAGCTTACTATGAAGGTGGATGACCAAAAAACTAAACTGAACGTCCTGCAACATTTGAAGAAAATTGAAGACATATAAGAATGCCAGGACATTCATGATTCAACGGGCACCAAACCCAGCACAAAGCCAGAGCACTCCAGCCACAACTGCCAGGGCAGGCAACCTTGCAGTAACAATGATCAAGAGAAACACAGAGACCCGCCCTGGCAGAGGGTGAAGCATATGCTGCAGCAGCCCATGAAGTGGTTGTGTTGGGAAATGCATCTAGATGCATTCCCAACATAACTTAAATTTTCTTTATTTTATTTTATTTTACTTTTATGTTTTAGGATATAGATTTTTGCATTTTTTTAGTTCTTAGAAAGTAGATTAATTTAGGTATTTGTTTACTCTCTCATAATTTTTATTTCAGTTTTTTAGGAGAGACAATAGCCCAAGAGAAAGGAGAAGAAGAAAGCCCAAATCCATCAACTGCTCAAAGCCCGCCCGCCAAGTCTACCACGGCAGACAGTCGTTGCTTCTCGCTAAATCTAGTCGTTGCAGACTAGTCGTTCGCAGAAGCTCGTTCCGTTCCAACGGCTGCCTCGGCAGATGAAATGCCAACACCCATTCTCTATTTAAACCCCCTCATTTTTTTTACTATTCACTCTTCTTTACTTTCTCTTGCTTATTGTTTCACATATTTCCTTTGCTTTCAGATCTATTTCTTTTCCCACAGATTTTCAAACTCTCGCAACTCTCTTCACACAAAAACCTTAAGCCCAACTCAAGAATGGCAAGAACCTCCTGCCGTCGCGCTGTCCAGGCAGAATAAGAGGATTCCATCAACCGCTTCGCCACACCAAAATTTAAAGCCCGCCGTAACGACAAGCTTAAAGAAAGATCGGTGTGGAAGGAGTAGAGATTTCTCTACGAGCCAGGAAAGAAGAATCTAGGGCTCGAACAGTTCATATACTCCAAAATCACGCACCAACTGTGGCAAATCTTTTCCCAGCAACCAAAGCCGACAAATCAAACTATGGTGCGCGAGTACTATGCCCATGGGCCAACGAATGACGTGCCAACATTGAATCTCTGTGGACGGCCAGTATTAATTGACAAAGACAATATCAACTTATACTACAGCCTCCACATTCGCGAAGATCAGCACGTGGAGTTCCTTGCCTCCCTCATAGCGAATAGTTACGAGGCAATGAAGGAAGAACTTTGCATATCAAGGACGGTTTGGAACGAGGGAAGAAACAGAGGCACCATCAATCAGTGGAATTTGCTACCCGAAGCCAAGCTTTGGAACACGTTCGTGAAAAGACGATTGCTGCCCACGACCCACAACTTCACTGTCGACAGGCTGAGATTAGCACTCATCCACTCCATCATCATCAAAAGGTATATAAATGTGGATTCAATTATTGCTAACAAAATTTATGAGTTTGGGCAGAAAACGAAGGGGCAACTCTACTTCCCCAGCCTCATCACGGTAATGTGCAAGAAGGCACATGTTGCAGCCACCCCAACTGACACCATGACACTAGAACGAACTGGGTGGACGAGGGAAATAAACCTTCAGAAAATGAAGATCGCAGCAGCCACCCCGGAGAACTATTCCCAAGTGTCAGAGATGGGCAGTCAACAACACTTCCAGCAACCTGCCTCGAAAACCACCATCAACGGCTTGGAAGCAGAGCTAGATAGAATGGAACACCGCCAATTGACTTTCATGGCATACATACGGAACTTCAACAACGCTACTGTCACCACCATCAAAGAGAAGTTCCCAGCGGCCCTCTTCTTAGAGTTCCTCGGCGAGATATTTGTCCCGGCAGCACCAGCAATGCCCGCCGCACCATCTGCCTTAGCAACACATCCAGCTTTCTCAGCAACTCCAACCGCTCCCATGTCCACCAACCTCAAGCCTCCCCAGCTGCCACGGCCACCGAAGTCCTCTTCATATCCAATAACTGTGGAAATACATTGGCAGCCCCAATGAAAGAACAAGGGCAGACGTCAAGGGCAGCAGCTGACGCACCAGGACCATCCGACTCCGCCTACCTCAACAACTTCCTATCAGACGCCTCGGTATAGCAAGACACGGTTCGATCCATTACAATGAAGCTCGAACCATCATTTTCCCTAGGTGCAAAGAGAACACATACGGCCACCGAAGTCTGCCCCGACAGTGAAGAAGGCGAAGAACGAGAGGTCACGCAAAAAGCACAACCCAATCCACCTTTCCGTCAGCAGCTGCCGATGGCGGCCAAGCGCTTCAAGATGGCAGCTCGGAATTGAGTGATCATTTCCAGCGGCGACGACGACAACTCATCCGAGTCACAACCAATCTAACCTTCTCTCCCTTTCTTCTATTTTGCTTTATCTAATCCATGCTAAAATTTTGTGTATGTAGGCATGCATTGAGGACAATGCTCCTCTCGAGTTTGGGGGGAAATTAGTCCTCTAATTTTTTTTCTTTTTCTCTTTCTTTCATTTTCTAGTTTTTATGTCTTTATTTTTCTATTTATTTTGCATTTAGGTTCTAATGTAAGATGCCTTTATTTAAAGTCTAATGAACTCTTAGTTTGAGGAAAATTCTTGAGTACCTTTTACTCGCCGCGGTAGATGGCCTGCCTAGGCGGAAACCCTAACATGACTTTAGGTTAACTTAGAATCCTACTATAGTCTGAACTTAAAAGAAAACACACTTTGTGACTAGTTTGATTTTAGGACTTCTAGGAAACTTAGGTATTTCACCTAGTAAAATTGGGTAGAACTTGAAGTTTTAAAAAATAGAAGTCCTAGAGGTGCCCGAAATTGGCTCTAGGATAACCTAGAGGTGCCCGAAACTGGCTCTAGAGAAAAAAAAATGAAATCATTAGAGATTCCTATCAACAGCAGCTACTGGTTAAATTGAAAAAGAAACTAGAGGGAAACACAAGGGAATTAAGGTGTTTATCGAAGGTTTACTTAGAAGCCAAAGAATCATTTTTATCACAAGGAACACACACACTCACGAGAAGAATAGTTCGGTTCCGAGTAAATCTATTGTCATTCGAAAGGTTGCTAATTAGGTTTAAATCTATGTGGTATGTAAAGGTTGCTCAAGATGCTTTCTCGACTTAGTGTACATATGATTTTAAGTTTTGGCATGTTATTATTAGATTGCATTGCTTGAGGACAAGCAATAGTTCGAGTTTGGGGGTGTGTTAAGTGTGCAAAAGTTTTATATTTAAGCCTTAGTTTAGCTCAATTATTGTTGTTCTTAAGTATAGTTTAGATTGCATTTATTAGGAAAACATACACAAAACAACATAGATTAGATATTTTGCCTTATTTAATGAACTTAATTGGTTTTATATATAAGATATTGCTCAGGTGCATTTTCTTCCTACTCGCAGGTACTCGCCCAGGAAGACGTCGCCGAGGCAAAAAAGAGGGCAGAAGAGGAGAAGCTGGAGACTGAAGGAGGAAGTTGTTGGAACATCTGGAGAGCGGATTGAGGAGGAGAGAACCAGAATGAAGAACTGTGTCAACCCCTGCACACCAGTCCACACCTCTACCGAGGCAGCAACTCGAGGAAGAGTGGAAAAATGCAAAGTGGTATGCGATAGAAAGAGCTCATCAAGCCCGATTTTTAGAGACCACTTGCACGTGCATTGGAGCCCAGTAGAAAAAAAAATCCGAGTCAAAGTCAAGTTGGAAAAAGTCAAACGGGAATCTTGGAAGATTTAATGATCTTTTAATGAGTTGTAATTATATTCTAACTAGTATTCCTACCCTAAACCGACTTAGGCCTAGGATCCTCCCCTATATATATGTAATCGGCTAGAAGAAGATAACAGAATTGAGATTAGAGAGAAACTCCTTCTTGTCGAAACCCTAGTGTCGTCAACCCCTATTATGTTCTAAACCTTCCCTAGGGCTAAGGGTTGGTTGTGTAGTAGTTGTGAGAGTCTTGTTGTATTCGTTTAGGATTTCAGTTTTGCAATAAAATTCAAGGTTTGTTTACTCTAGGTTCTTCATTGTCGCAATCTTTATCGGGAGAGAAGAGAGCTTCAATTTATTTGTTCAATGTCGGGAGAGTTGAATTCATGAAACGAGTAAAAACGATTTTATCCAACCATAGGGTAAAGCTACTTCAGCTTAGGGATAAGTTTAGAAGTTCAGTGGCTAAGAGAGGTTTCACAATCAGTTAGTGTTCACCCTCAGAGTCACACCGGGAGGTATCATCCGAGACGTGTTCATCAATAGTACTTCAAGCTTCAAGAGAAGAGGGAGTCATAGAAGGTAGCCTTACCGAACCTTGAATCATCGCTTAACTGCCCAAGCAGTCTCATTGGTCTCTGCTGAGACGGGGGCCTACCGAGGCATACTTGTGGGCGGCTGCTGAAGTTGTTAAGTTGATCAGCAAAACTGTGCCGAAACAGTACATCAATTCCCCACACTATGAAACATCCAATATCGACCAATTCTCTCACTCTGATTTCTCAATTTACTTTACTTGTTTTAGTTTTAGCTTTCATCAAAACCAACTCCTAATAATTGTGTTTTTATTTTACTTGTGTAGAAAAGTGAACTCTGAAAGGTTGTCACAATCCTTGTGGAGACGATATCTTAAATACTATAACTTGGCACCGTGTACACTTGCATGCTAATTGCGCATCACTTTTGCACGTAACAGCAATCTCTTGCTCTTGGGCAGATGTTTGTTAAGGTTCAGCAAAGCGTCCTTGAATGGCTCCTCCTTATCTCTAAGCTCGGAACATTGTTAATGGATGAACTCTATCCATACCTCTCGGCGTAAACCAAAGACAAACACCAACTAATCACGCACTTCTCATAGCCGTCGAAACTCTTAACCTATCCCTAAGTCGAGTTAGTTAACACCTTGTGAGATGAAAACCGTGCTTAATCATTTCATGAGTTTAACTCTCTCGATATTGGACAAATGGGTAATCTCACAAGCTCTCTCTAGATAAGTATGCAAGAATGATTAAAGCCAAGAATAAGAAAACCTTAACTTAATTGCATTCAAAATTTAAACAAAATACAATTGTTTCCCACAACTACTAAATAAAATAACCTTAGCCTAAGAAAATAACTAGAACATGCTAAACCTCTCAAACTCTCTATACCCGACAATTTCAATTTGATGGCTTGGCCTTCTTTAAATAGGAGGAGGCTTGGGGAAAAGTCTTTTTTGGATAGGAAGTTAAGTTGGAGTTGGACTTGTCTTCATTAAAGAGGTGAATCTCTTTAATTTAATGTTTTTTCCCACTTTGGCCGAATTTCATCCTTAACATCCCTTCCATGCTTTTGTCGTCTTCTCGAACTCCGACTACCAGGCAAAGTGTGTAGAAAATTTCAGCATTTTATGCTCTTCAAATCTCCCACCACTTTGCATATTTTGCCTGCCTACAAGTTTGGTATTACAATACCTTGGCATTAGATGCCACTGAGGCAATGAGCTGTCGCGGCAAAGAATTCTCCTGCCTTGGCATGGTTCTGAAACTGGATATTCTCCGCAAGGCTTTATCTTTATAAATCAGCTTCATTCAGTAGAAGCTGTCATCTTTGGCTCAGCTCGATCTTGACCTGTCGAGAGCTCGTTCCGCACCACCCTCCCTTTTCTTCATTGCCCACGCGGCATCACATGCCCTAGCAATGAGTAAATCTGCACAAGCACCAAAATGCATCAAACATTACCTTTTTCATTAGGTAAATCAAATGTAAGGATCAAGGATAGAAACAATGTAATTAATGCATAGAGGGCCATAATGCATCTCAATTGGGTGTAGTTTGAGCAATAATTGCCATGTAAAAAAGGTGAAAATATAGAACTTTTAGACACTTATCACACCCCCAAACTTGAACTATTGCTTGTCCTCAAGCAATGCAAACCATCAATTGCCAAACCTTAATTTTCATAAACCGTCTATTTGGTCTTACTTTTCCTTCTCTCTTCAAACCATGGCTACGTCCATTCTTGGTCCTTAATGCGTCGGATGCCTTAGGAATTCCCTGGGATCAAGCTATAAGAAATAGTGAGCAAATTATGACAAGATGATTATATGGGTTCTAGGTAAACACTTAAGCATTAAACTACTTAACTTGGGTATTTTCTTTTCTTTTCTCTTTTTAAGCATTCTAACCTACTAGAGTCAGTTTCGGGCACCTCTAGTGATTAGCCTAGAGCTGGTTTCGGGCACCTCTAGGGCTTCCTTAAGTTAGAGCCAGTGTTAGGTACCTCTGACTTTTTACCCAAAATTTTCTTTCTAAGCAAGTCTATGCCCTAAGTGTACTAGAACTCCTTAAATCATTCAAGTCATGAAAAGTCTCAAAAGTTCTAATAGCAATTTCCTAAGTTATATTCCTTAAGCATCTTATAATAAAAGGCTTTAAATAGTTCTAAACAATGGTAAGAAGAGAGAGTTCTATTGCCAAGAAAGAAGATTTCATTAAAATTAAACTAAGGCAATTGATAAAGAGTATTGTCGAGGCATAAGCTTCATTCGGTTAAGGCAATGCATGCAATAAAAAATTTGACAATTATTAAACAAAACTGCATTTTTATATTATAATGTCGCGGCATGGATGTGCCTTGGTAGTCAAAACTAAACCCCCAAACTTAATATAAGCATTGCCCTCAATGCATTAATCACAATATATCATATGCATCTTATATGTAACCCCCTCGACACGGTCTAGTCACAAGACCGAATTGGGAGAGTTACACGGGGATAAACGGAGAGAAACCCGAGGATTTCCCACCAATTAACAACCCAAGGTATATTTTTTTATCTTTTCTAAAGGCTTCATTATTATCTTATATGTTCATGCAAGCAGAGGTTAAAACCTCACCTCAATCAAACATCGATTCAGAGTCCAATTGGTCTTTTTTTGTGGTTAGGGACTAAGACGTAAAAACAGATAAAAATAGATACTTTTAAGAAATTAAAGTTACCAATATGCAATTAGTCAGGTTTCATGCTCTCATGTTAAATTTCAGCTCTAAAAGATCATTCAAACTCACTCAAATGCATGTTAAACAATTAGGGACCAAAACTTAACTTTTCAAACTAACTTTAAACTTTACCAAACAAAGGTTTTGAAACCTTCTCAAAGGTTTCGAAACTTTCCTGCAGATTTCCAGAAAATTCAACAAGTTTCGAAACCTTAAGGTTGGTTTCGGAACCAGCTTTAAATGGTTTCGAAACCTTTTCAACTAGTTTCGAAACTTACCTGCATTTTGTAGAAAATTCACATTCAAGACACTTTAGAACCTTCCTAAACATAACCGAAACTACCCCAAAACTCTAACAAACTTCAAACATAACCACAACAAGATTAAAGATCAAACCTCGTCTACATAACACATAAACATCATCAAAACATCAAGTCTCCAAACATAAAACATAGCATCCCCATTGCTAGTAGTATTATTACAAACTTAAAATCATACTTGAGCCAAAGTGGAAATTGGCCTCGCTCCCCTTGCTTGCTTGCTTCCCGGAACTCTAGCGGTCTGCATTGCTGGAAAAGAGAGCGTAAGCATTTAAGCTTAGTGAGAGGAGCTCAAAACCAAACAACAACAATGTAGTTTTAAAACCATTTAGAGTTTTGAAAACCAAAACCTTTACCAAACCAAAATGTGCATACATCATCTTACAACAACATGCAACCAACAAGATCATCTTACCATTCAACCATTCTAACAAAAGCACAACTTACTCTTACAAGGCCTTACCAAACCTTACCCCCATCTTACCATAAGATATAAAAATCTTACAAGGAGAAGAGTAGCATATTGCATAATTAACAACAATACTTGGATATACAGATTTCTTACAATATTACAAGTCTTGCAGGACGTCGATGAGAGTAAACACAATCATCGTGCCTAAGCTAATCTTATACGTACGAATTTGTCTAACACGGCCGAATTTTCTTACACGTATGAATTTTGTCTTATACGCATGCGAGTTTTGTCTTACAAGTCTTACATGTGCACATTAATCCTAGTTGATCGATCAACTATATCCGGTAAAGATTCTAACTTATGCCAATATTATAACAATGGTCAAACTTACCAAATCTTACACAGCTATAAAGCCCATCTTACGACATCTTACTCTTACCAACATTTTCATACCATGCATGCCTTTACCAACACACACATCTTACAATCTTACAACAGCAACATAAGCATGCTCACAACATATCATAGGAAATAAAGGTAGGAAAAACAATAGGCAAATCAATCACAACTCTTACCACAATTTTATAGCATAACATACAATACCAAAAACATGGTGAAGTGTAAAACCACTTACTCTTGAGTTTAGATTGGCTTATCAAGCCCAATCTAAACCCTCAAAATCATCTTTGAACATTTCCAAATACTTTAAAACATTCCCACTCACCGATAAACTCGTTCCAAAAAGCTGAACCCCACAATTAGTTAACGGTCACCCGGATTTGCTCCCAAACTAGGATCCCTTGTTTCTAAGCAAGTTAAAACAGAGTATTAACACCCAAATAAGCTTTCAAACTTGCAGCACCACTGAAATCCAACAAATACTCTCAAATACCCAACAATCCAATACCGAAAATCATCAAAATCACTTCCAAAACGTCCAATTCACAAACCCGGCCATTACCCACCATTTCAACCATCAAAAACTCATCTATTAACATCAAAATCAACAACTTAAACATGCTAAATTCACTGTTGCTATTAAAAACCCAAAATCAAGCTTAACCTCAATATTTTTCATACCAAACTCAACTCAAACTTCAAGTTTCAGTTTCCTTATGATCCTCCCTTTATATAAACATCATTTAAACACCAAAACACCATTTCAAAACATTTTAAAACCCAACCTAAACCATTTGAACAAAAATCTTACAAAAACCCATTTTATTTCAAACTTTGAACCTTTAAATCAAAAGGGGTAAAGTATTTGATATTGATAGAAAACTAATAAAAACAAGTTTAATTAAAGAAAAGCAAGATGAAATCAAGTTTACCTCCCAAAACCTTGATGGGTAATCTCTTGGGTTGAAAATGCTTCAATGGTGGCTTGGTTTTTAAGAACTAACGTGAAAATGAGAGTGAGGCTGATTCAAAAGCCTTTCTTTTTGTTATAAAACCCTTTTAAAATAGGTTTGGGTTTAATTAAAAACTAGAACCATATTTTTGGCTGATTTTACAAAATGACCACCAACTTTTGAAAACTTGCGATTTGGTCACTAGACCGAAATCTCCATCCTTCTAGAATTGATTTTTCCAAAATTGTTTTCACAAAACTCTTATACATAATAAATAGTCATTTTAGAAATTATTCCCAACTTTTTAGGAATACCCGAAGAGAATTTTCCCTGGTCAAAACCCAAAATGCCAAACTAACTCATCGAGTTTCAAAATCCACATCCACAACATCTAGCCCCAAAATTGGGGTGTTACACTATATGCTGGTGTGCATTGTTGCCTGGACATTAACAGTAGCCATTGCCAACGCAGCAGGTCTTGCCGAGGCATGAGCTTAAAGGGTTGCTGAGGCATGCCCTTCATGGGTTGCCGAAGCATCAGGTATTGCTGAGGCATGCGCCATCTCATCCGTTTTGGCAGCGTTTTTGGGACAAGTGTTTGCTCCTTTGGGTGATCTCGAGCTTGCCATGGTTTTGACGTTCTTGGCCATGGTGGTTTGTTTCTTGATGTTGAAAACAAAGAAAACCTAAAAACTAATTATACTAAAGACAAAAAAAATTATATCCTAAAATAACCGAAAATAAAATAAAGATTCAAAAATTAAAAATTCTTAGAAAGAGGGTCATTTCCGACACTTCTTATAGTCCATATGTACCCTCCATCGAGTGACAATATTTCCCAAAAAGAGTTGGGCCAATATGCTCCCAGCTACTCCCGTTTGCGTTACCATGGTGGAGGTGTCTTTCTTTCACGTTTCCTTGTAGTCCATGTATACACTCCACCTTGTGATTGTTCCTGAAGGCATGAATATATTATTAGGAAAAATTATATCAACACCCAACCATTTACTTACCTCATTCTCGGTGAAATCCATCATGGTTAGATGTAGCCTTCATTGACGAGGCAATTGTTGTGGCAACCAATTGTCGTGGTAATATTCTGCCATAATTCGGTGCAAGTCAAAGGAAAACACAATTTTTTGAAAAGCTTGGTGGATCCAAACCCCGTTTTCTTTAGGTCCCCTCAAACATCACCATCAATAGAGATTTTGATGGCTTCAACTCTACCAGCGTTGTTTCCTCAAAGAATACCTACAATGGAAGAGATGAGTTTTTAAAGAATTGAAAAGGTTTAACCATTACCAGCTCATATTCCATTGGAAAAGTATTGTCATCTTGTTGATGTGGTGGAGGTCGAATATCCTCCTCAATCTTTTCATCTGTTTGAAACTTGATTGATGGAATTGTCGAGGCGTCAAGTCTTGCCAAGGCATGTGTAGTTGTTGAGCCATGTGGTGCTGTCGTGACATGTGGTGCTGCCATGGCATTCGCCATACTTCTCTCAACCTGGCAAAGTGTTGTTGCGGCATTGTTCCGTTCAGGCTCCTCAATCTTTGTCAAGGCAATTCGTTGCATAGGCTCATCATGTGCTGGGTAGTCTCTCTCATTGGAATCCTCTCTACTTGTTGGTTCTAGTTGTTCCCCACACATTGGGGAGCTCTCTTCGCATTGCTCCTCGTCATCTTGCCTTGGGACTTCAATATCCTTAGGAATGGATTGTTGGTGCATGCTATCCATGGAATATGTGGATCTCTTCAATCGATCTCCCGCTTTTCTTACTAGTTCAGCCATCATGGCAATGCACACATCCATAGAATTTAATAGCTCTTGATGAGGACTACATTGCCATGACATATATGCTGTCGTGACACTCTATTGTTGATAAAGACTATATTGCCAAGGCATGTCAACTGTCGAGGCATTGCATTACGAAGGCATGTCTGCTGCCGAGGCATTACATTGCCAAGGCATGTCTGATGCCGAGGCATTGCCTTGCCAAGGCATGTAACCCCCTCGACCCGGCATGGTCGATAGACCGAACTGAACGGATCATACGGGGAATATTGAAGTAAACCGGGAAGGTTTAACTCAATAAACGACCCTTTTTTCTTTTTATCTTGACTAGATGCATCTTAGGTTCCTATGTGTACGCACATAAGCAACGAATACAATATCCGCACAATCGCCCTTCGATTTAAGCCAATTAGGGTTTAAGGACCATTTTATAATTTTTATAAATTATAAGGGCTCTTATAAAATTTGAGTTACCAACCTTTAATTAGGTTCATTACATACTCCTCGGTGAAATTTCAGCTCAAAAAGACATTTAGAACTCATCCAATTGCGTACAAGGCCAACAGGGACCAAAATGTAAGAAACATAAACTCAGAACAATTCAAAAACAGGTTCAACGATTAAATGTTTCGGAACAGAATGCCCCATATCAGAACGGCCGTTTCGAAACACAACTGATTGTTTCGATACGCGGGTTCGTTTTGAAACTTCTTAAGACACGTTTCGGTACGATGGTTCAAAGAGGCAAAATGATCCGAAATAGGCCTCATTGTTCCGAAACACCAAGCAAAATTTCAGGCCACCGTTTCGAAATATGCAAGGGTGTTTCGAAACACCTAGGCCTGTAATGTTCTAAAAAAGCTGGTTTAATTCAATTTTTACCCTCCAAAACCATCCTGACACATGCCCTAACATATAGGCAACTTAAATACACATCAAAGACAAATTATACAAAGAATAAGCAACTTCATAGCATCATTCTCGGAAGAAATGGAACTAAAGGCATGCTTCCTAAAAGTTAAAAGCACCAAAAGGATAAAATTCAAATGTAAGCATAATCCAAAACTCAAAGGCCATTTACAAGTCCAAATATGCATCACAAACTTGCACAAAACCAGAAAATACCAAACTAACAACATTCATCGCATTGGACACCCCCATTGCCCTCATTACACTAGTTCAAAAGCACAACATACTTTTAGCAAAATGTCTTGATAAGATTCCTCGAAGATGCTGCCTCCAAAAGCCTAATTATATGCATTGATGAACAAAGAGAGCATAAGCATGCAAGCTTAGTGAGGGTTGCTCAAAACCAAAAACATCATCAATGCACAAAATCGTTTTTCACTCTTTACAAAACCATCATGCCTTTCTTAACAAACCATGCACTTTAACATCAAAATCATTGCATCAAACATCATGCAACATGATCCAATCAAAATCAGCAATTAAACCATTGCTACTCATTTTCCAAGCCTTTCAAGCATAAACACCATTATGCTAAGCCTAAGCCAAAACATGCATCTTTCACAATGTGCATTAACAACATTTCCACAATATTTCATTTTATTATATTGGCTCACAAGTGATAAACATCAATACCAAAAACAAGTATCAAATACACGGATTACCAAGGGTTGTCCCACACCCTTCATACACTCTACCGGCATCTCAAGGCTCACACACGAGAGTGACCCTCCATCATTATGACACCCGTGGTGGAGTATTCGGTACAATCACAACCCCTCAACACCACTCATCGGTAGATTTATAACCCACTAACAAGAGACGGGACACACACAAGGTTCGTACCCGGGAGCTACCCTCAATCGTTGCAACCTTAAACAATCCTCAATTATTAGGGTATTTGGATGGAGTATTCGGTACAATCACAACCCCTCAACATCCAATACGACTTGTTTATAGTGCACTCAATCCTATAGCCAGCTAACTATATCTGATTTCATTTATAAAACACTTTATTCAACATCACTTGCCAATATAATCAATATATCATGCATATCTCATTGTTTTAACAAAGCATTCATGATAAGCCATAAACAAGCATCAAACCATGCTTAAAACCCCATGCATCAACACATGCATACAAGGACCACTTACCTAGTGCATCCTTAAACCACATGGCATCATCATTCACAATTTATATACTAAAAACATGCTTTAAAACAGCATGTGAATGCAAATAAAATCAAGTGCAACAAAAGGCTCAAAACTAGCACAACTGAGGGAGAAATTTTGATTTACTTACTTCCGAACTTAATAAAGCGTTTCAAGCTCTTATTATGTTCCCAAAACCTTTTCTAAAACGTTTCCACAATGGAAAACCAAATTCCACACATTGACTTGCAAAACCACGCTTGTCGACACAACTATCGATCGTCCGAAGCTTCCAAAATCACCTCGTTTGCTTCCGAATTACTATCCCCTATCTTCAACACATCAAAACAGAGGTTTAATGCATTAAAATGCATCCAAAACTCTAGCACACACAAGAAATCCCGCAGCCATGCTCTAAAGCATCAAAGCACTCATCCGAAACAACCGAAAACTCAATCGATTGATCACTAACCTCAGCCCAGCCATCACCCAACTCATCCAACACATTTTAGGCATTAATCAACATCCAAAAACAACCTAAAACCATCCTTATACCTACAACAACTTGAATTCCTCAAGAACACCTCAAAAACTCACCCCAAAACACTTCAAAAACTAAGGGTCTCAAGGATTTCGGGATCTATATGATTAAGACTCCATTTCAACACCAAAAACCTTTCGAAACTCATTTAGAAACAATTTCAAACCAGTCGTTTAAATCAAACTTCGAAAATCGTCTTAAAATCTATTTTTCAATTGAGATTTCAAGAGTTTAACAATCTAACAACAAAACCTCAATCAAAATCAGTATTAAAGAGTCAAATGTCTTTGAATTTCATTAAAGAACTTAGATTAGAGGGATAGCACGAAAATTACCTCCAATCCTTGCTTCTCCTCTAACTTGGCAAGATTTGCTTGAAGAAACTTGAAGGAAAATGGAAGAAATCAATAGAGAAAAGATAGGAACCAAGAGAGGGTTTGAGAGAAAGGAAAGAGTGTTTGGCTGAAGTGAAAGTGAGAAATAAAAAGCTCGTCAAAAATTTTGTTAACTGATTAACTAACTTTCCTTAATTAATTAAATAAAGCCTTTTTAATTATTTAATAAACATTTAAAACACATGCCAAATTAGGGAAAGGCATAATTGCCGAGTAGGTCCCTAAAGATTCTAAGATTTTGACTCTTCATTAAAAAAACACATTTTCCAACTTTTAAATCTTTACATTTTGGTCAGTACCCAAAATGTACACTTTAGAAAACCCATTTTGTAAAATTGATTTAACCAACCTCTTAAACATTATTTTAGAGAATTTTAGGAATTTTTATCATATTTTTATCCCATCTCAAACCTTGATTTCCCTAACCCACCTTTTAACAGTTCGAACAATCGACACCGATTCCACCGGCCCAGCCCGACTCGTCAAAACATCTAAGCCCAAAACCGGGGCAGTACAAGGCATGTCTGTTGCTGCAACAAAATTGTTATGGTAAAAAAATTGAGCTTTTTGATCATACCATGAAGGATTTTGTTGTTGGTTCCATCTTTGGTTCTCTATGTAGTTATGTGCATCGAAAATGTGAGGGCAAGTTTCAAACACATGATTTTCTCCACACGTATCACAAGATTTTTCCACAATAGATGCTTTTCCCGGTTGATTCATCTCTTCAAACATCAACTCTCAAACAATTTTGCTTTTTGTAAAGTGTCCAGAAGTTCTATATTTATTGCACATTCCATCTCATACTATTGCTATTTTTAAGTACATTTTAGGCATAATCAGGTGCATGCATTGCATTTTACAATATTATTTACTTTGCCATGCTTTTTATTGATTATCTATTATTCGGTAAGGAAAAGATACCGTTTTAGTTTAGTTTTAGTTTCACGTACTAGAAGCTGGCAGAAGGAGAGAGGAGTTGGGGACATGAAGCTAAGGCAGCAGACCAAGAAGCTATACTGATTTAGTTCCAAACAAAGACAATAGTTGCCGCCGCCACACCTGCCGCCCAGGGCAGCAAGCTGAGGAATTGAAGAACTGGAGTGCGATCTGTAGATCAGAAAATCTTGATTCTAACGATGCTATCCACTCAATTTTTTGATGCTTATAGCAGCGGGCAGAGCCACCGAAAGAGGAGTTCTAGATAACTTGCGGAGCAAGGAAATGTGAAGGAGTCCACATTCAACTCAAAGAAGTCAGAATTAAAGGTTGCTTTTAATGCAAAAGCAACTTTGAAGACTTCTACTTCTAGGAGGACTAGACCTAGCTAATGCCTATATATACTCAATGTATTTTTACTTCAAAATAACTTAGGTTTTCCCTTAGGCATAGTTTAGGTTTTCTTGTCGCCATTATGTTCTAAATTCTCTTTTGGGTTTTGGTTATGTTGTAAACTTGTAACGCTCTGGTTTTGAACCTAGATGTTTTAGACATCGGGTTGAACCGGTCAGAAACGGTTCAAATCGTATTAGGTGGTTTAGGAAAATTAAGGATAGGGAAAGGATAAAATTATGAAAAAAAATTGCTAAATTCCTCTAAAATCATGTTTAAGAAGTTGGTCATATCGATTTTATAAAAAGAGTTTTGGAAGTGGTATATTTTGGGTGGTGACCAAAATGTAAAGTTTTAAAACTGTGGAAAATTTCAAATTTCAAGGAGTCAAAAGATTAGAATCTTTAGGGAGTTTTTATACAATTAAACCTTTCCTTAAATTGACATGTGTTTTAAAAGGATTTAAAAATAATTGAATGAAAAGGAATTTAATTTATTTAAGTGTTAAAATAGGAAATTGAGAAGTTTTTGACGTAACTAACTTTCATATTAGCAAAACCCATTTTCTCAACTCTTTCTCTAGAATTCTTTTCTCCCAAACACTCTATCTTTGATTTTCTAAATCATTTCCAAGAATTCTCTTCAAGTTCTTCAAGATTTGTGAAGCAAAAACTTGTCAATCTTTAAGGAAGGCAAGGATTGGAGGTAAATCCCGTTCTCAACCTCTAATCTAGGTTCTTTATTGAAATTCCCAAGATCTTTGGCTTCTAATTGTTGTTTTAACTGAGTTTTGATTATAGTTTTGATTTAAGATCAAAATCTTGCAAAATAGTGGTTTAAATCTTGATTTTCGGAGTGATGTAGATGAGCTTTGTTTTGGATTGATTCTAATTGAGTTTTGAGTTGATTATATTGTTGAAAAAGAGTTTTGATAATATAGATCCCGAAATCCTTGAGATCCTTGAGTTTTTTTATAGTTTTAGTTGGGTTTTTAAGGTGGTTTGATGGTGTTATGCTTGCTGGAAGTATAAGGAAGGGTTTATGTTGTTTTTAGATGTGTTTTGATGATTATTAATAGTTGGAAGTGATGTATGTTGGCTGAGCTTGGTTTAGGAAGCAATCGGTTGAGTTTTCGATTGTTTCGGATGGGTAGATAGGTGTAGTTTTGCTGAGCAACGAGTTTGTGTTTAGTTGCTGGTGTTGAAATGCATTATAATGCATTTGGATCTCTCTTTTGATGCTCTAAAAACAGGGGATCTTGATCCAGAAGCAAGCAAAGCATCTTTGGAGGCTTCGGATTAGTGATCTTCGCGTCGGCAAGCGAAGTTTTGCGTATCGATGAGTGGAAAAGGGTTTTCCATCTTTGAAATGTTTTGAACGTGGTTTGTGAGCTTAGTGTAAGTTTGAAACACTTAGCTAAGCTCAAGAGTAAGTAAATCGAAAGTCTCTCTCCGAATGTGCTATGTTTTGGTTTTAAATGCACTTGTTTTGAATGTGGTTTGATTACTATTTTAAAGCATGTTTTAAGCATTGATGATGTTGGTTTTAAATGTCATTTGGTTAAGGATGCACATGGTAAGTGATCCTTGGGTTTATATGATATATGCATTTGGTTTTAAGCATGATTGTGCTTGTGAAAGTGGCATTGTGGTTTATGCTTGTAAAACAGTGAATTAATGTTGATTAATGATTATACTGGCAAGTGATGGAGATGGTTTTTGATTGCTTTAATCGGATATAGTTAGTCGGCTATAGGACTGGGTGCACCGTGAATAAAGTTGCCTTGGATGTCGAGGGGTTGTGATTGTGTCGTAACTCCATCCAAGTACCCTAGCAATTGAGGAATTGGCATCACCACGATGGAGGGTGGCTCTCGTGGGTGGACTTGGTTAAGCGTCACAACAGTGGAGGATTGCTCCCATGTGTGAGCTTGGTTAAGGTGATTACAATGGTTGAGGTAGCTCCCATGTTTAAGCCTTGTTTTGTGTCCCGGCTCTCGCTAGTGGGTTATACAACTACCGATAAGTGATGTTGAGGGGTTGTGATTGTGCTGTTAAACTCCATCACAGGTGTTGATGGTTGTGATTGTGCCATTAAACTCCACATTGGGTGTCACAACAGTTGATGGTATAATCCCGTGTGTGAGCCTTGAGTGTCCGGTAGGGTGTATGGAGCATGTGGGACAACACTTGTAATCCGTGTACCCAATTGTGTCAATGGTGATGTGTTTTGATATGGATCATGTTTAAGATCACTTACGAGCCAATCTGATGATGATGACTTAATGAGTTAAAGATGGAAGCTTAATTGGAGAAAGCATGTGACGCTTGAGACTTATGCTAGAATGCATGTGTTACTTGGTTTAAGCATGAGCAAAGGTTTTTGCTGTTGTAATTAATGATGCTATGAGCATGTGATTTTGAAAGTGGTTTTGGTTTTCTAAAGTGCAAGTTTAAAGAAAGGCATATGATTACAAAGGATTATGTTTTGGTTTTCAAAATGCTTTGATGGATGTATTGGTTTTAATAGCGGTCCTCACTAAGCTTTATGCTTACGTTCATTTGTTTCATCAATGCAGAGAATAGAGCATTTTTGGCAGCAAGAGAGCAAGGAGAATCCAAGTGTTTTAGCTAAGCAAAGTATGTGCTTTCACTTTAGTGTAATAAGAGGCAATGAGAGGGATTTCTACTCATGGCTTTGTTTGGTGATGATAAACACCTTGAGCATGTTTGGGTTGTGTTTTGAGACTTGTAAATGATCTCTATTGGGTTTATGGCCTTGCTTATGGTACTTTGGCCATGCTATGGTTTATGTTTTAAAAGCATGCTTGAATAGTTAATGTTTCCCCATGAATTGCCATGCTTGATGCATCTGTGGTGAATGTTTGTTGATGCATAAGTGTTGGTATGATAATTATTACATGTATGAATGATTAGGACATGTTTAGATGATGAATAAATATGTTTAAGGGTCGTGGGAAGTGCATCTCTGGTATGTGTATCGATACACAGGGTTGAGTATCGATACGTTAAGGCTTTTAACAGGCAATTCGGCTTAGGGGTACCGATATGAGTTGCCTGCGTATCAATACGCCTAGTCAAAAGGTTGAAGGCCGTACTGATACGCGGGGAAGCGTATCGATACCTTTTTTCCATCTTTGGCTACTGCCATCCCGCGTATCCATACAGGCTAAGGTGTACCGATACGGGTCGTTAATTTCAGTTAAAAGAATCTTTTTAAGTTCTGAAATGATGCATTTTGTTCCCTGATGTTGTGTGGTCAATTGGTTGAGTTTGGATGATCCGTTTGATATAAAATTTGACATGTATGCATGTTGCATGACTAATTAAGGATCGGTAACGTCAAATTCCGATCACTGCGCCGTTTTCTTCTAAGTGTTTGGCTGAACATATATGATAATAATGTGCATATATAGAAGATAAAAAGGAAAAAGGGGTTATTAATCGAGGTTGACTTTGGTTTTCCTCGTGTAATCTTCTTAGTTCGAGTCGGGCGTCTAGGCGAGGCTAAAGGGGTTATATTTGTTGGTATCAGAGCTAGGTTACAAAAGAATTGGGGATGATGGTAAGTGAAATTGGTATGTTTTGATGTTCGATTCGGTGTTAAATGGCATGTTGTTTGAAAAATCATGTTTTTGGTTGAATGTTGGTGTTTATTCCATGCTTGGTTGTTATAAATCATATGTGAATTAAATATGATTGTGTGTTGATGATGTGATGAGAATGTGTGCTAATTTCGGATGATGTGAAGCATGATGAGTATGATAAGCTATTGTATGCTATGTTATGCTTGAGGGAAATCGGGGTGCCCATTGCCTTATTACACTAGTTAAATGTTTCAAATTGGATTTATAAACTTGGATCCTTGCTTGAGGCTGGCCTAAATCTTGGTTTGATTTGTTTTTGTTATTATGCCTTGTTAAAAATAGCACAATGAGTCTGAGGAGAGAGTTGGGATCGAATACGATTGTACCTGCGAGAGAGCAGGGTAATCAAGGGAACGATGTTCCGTTTGTTGAGAATGTGCTTGTTCGGCCATTCTTATCTGGAGTTGAGGCGATAGGGCAGCATGAGGGGGATGGGCTGTTGATGAGAGTTTTATCACCCGTGGTTGAAGAGATGTCTGGAGCATCTCAGGCCACGGTGAATGAAAAGCATGTACATGTGCCGACTGTCAGACAAGCTAGTTTGTCAAAACAACGCCTGCATGATTTGGGAGCTGTTGAGTATCATGGGTCAATGCCGGAGGCGTTCGAGGCTTGGTTAGCCAGTAAGATTCCAATCCTAGATCAGGAAGGGTGTGACAGCGCCTGTAAGCTTGGAAGCGTTGTCTCGTTAGTGTTGGATGATGCTTGTGCTTTGTGGACATCTGTGTCGGTTGTATCGAATATCCATGATTTGGATTGGGAGTTCTTTTATCTACCTTTAATAGGAGATATCTGAGAGATAGGTTCTCGGGGGTTAAGAACGTGAGAGCGTGGCTACAGATGGCGATGGTGACCTGCATGAGAGCAAAAAAGTTGCGAGTTCTAGCCTCGAGAATGGGCATTGTAAGAGACTTCGTGATAGAAGTTTTGTCCGGGTCCGAGGGTTGCGAATGGTGGTGGTGTGGATCAAGTATATCCAGGTTGGAGAGTGGTGGTTCTACTACCGGAGTGTGGTCTTTGTGAAAGGCGACACACTGGGATTTGCTGGGATAGTGGAGCTTGTTGGAGATGTGATGCGACGGGACATGTGAAGCGTAATTGTCCTCAGATGGCGAGACAAGCTTCAGCGCGTGAAGTTGAGTCTCAGAAGGGCCGTGAGCGCGGCCGAGACAGGTTCGGAGGTGGCAAGAAGGGCACAGATATGCTAGGTGCATGATGGTTGAATCTTGTTGGAAGTGTGGGTATGTTGGACATTTGAGGCGATATTGTCCAGTGTTAGCTTGGGGTTGTCAAGGTGGAATGTCTGTTGAAGCTCTCCGTGATCGTGAGTGCAGTCATGGTCCTTTACAGCAAGGAGACGGTGGTGTCCTCATGGTGTTGGTCGATGCTATGTTGGTGCAGCCGGACAATGATGGTTTTGCAGAATGAGTGCTCGTCTCTTGGAACTCTAGAAAAATAATGTGATTGCATGTATCTTTTTATGCAGTCTTTGTTATTGTTATCTTTGCATAGTTTTGGTTTTGTATCATCTTGTGTAGTGGTTAAGGTCCTATCGTTAGTGAGTTTTGGATAGTAATAGGAGTTGCTTTGAGAACAACTTTGGTGAAGAGGAATAATAGTTAGAGTGGTTTTCTTTAATGAGTTGTAAGAGTGGAGAAGCAGGAAAAGTTTGGAAATGAGATAAGAGGTTGTTCTTAGGTTGGTCTGAGGACGTTATTAGTAAGTGTAAACAGACATACATGCACAGTTAAAATCATTGGTATATATATATATATATATATATATATATATATATATATATATATATATATATATATATATATATATATATATATATATATATATATATTACATATGTTGGTACATGCATACATTTGGCATGACATTAGAAGTTTGCATACATGTGCATAGGCATTCATAAGGGCATATAGGTAATCATGCATACGAATGTTCACACTTACGAATAGCTAATTGGACGTGATAGTGATGAGTTATGATTAAGGTAGTTTGTGGGTTTAAAGTTTTGTTTTGGTACGAGTTGAAGAGTGGGTGTGAGATTAGGAAGTGAATAAGTTTACCGTTAGGAGATGTGTGGCCTAGTTTGGTTGGTCGGAGGTAAAGTTTCTAGGTGTTTTAAGGGCCATTGGCGAATGGGTGGCGAAGAGGAGACCGTTTTGGTTAGAAGAGGCCGAGGTCATTTGGTGTGCAGCTAAAAGTATTTTGAAGTAACCGTTTGGTGTTGTAGTTTCTCTGGTTTGGACCATTGTTGTAGGTTTGCGGATGTGGTTTTGAAGTGTTGTTGTATTCTTGCTTGAATGGTTATAGCAGGATGGTTGTTTTGGGTGGATGAAGTTTTGACGATGACCTTGGAGGAGTTGGAAGGAAGTTTTGACGATAGTTCTAATTGAGGTTTAGCTTGAGCTGAGTAGAGGATTCATGGCTCTTGGATGTGTTGCAAGAAGAGTGGTTAAGCGGGTTGGGAATGTTGTAGCGTATTCTTTCAAACGAATGTAAGGGTTTGGAGAATGAGCTTTATGTGTGGTTATGTAATCTCAAAAGCCATGTTGTTTTGGTTGGGTTTCCATGAGAGAGTGGTCTGTTGGTTGAGTGTAAGTAAACCTTCTTGAGATAGTTGATGTAAGTGGAGCAGCTGTTGGAGACGGTGTTAGAGTCTTGTGTTGAGGATTTTCGGATGGTGAGTGGGCAGATTTTGGGTTTTCATGTTGAGAAGTGTATAGTTCACGGATCACAAGAGTTTGAAGTATCTAATGTTTCAAAAAAAGATGAATCTTAGGCAATGGAGGTGGTTGGAGTTGATTAAGGAGTATGGTCTAATGATGAGGTATCAAGTTGGAAAGGTCAATGTTGTGGCCAATGCTTTGAGCAGGAAAGTGGCTTTGGAGTTCAGAGCGATGTGTGCTCGCTTGAGTGTATCTTGATATGGTGGTCTTGTTACCGGACTGTGGGTGGAATCATCCCTGAACCAGTTGATCAGGGATAAGTAGTTGCTTGATGTTTCTCTTGTATCGCGTGTTCAGGATATCGTGGATGGAAAGCCTTAAGATTTTGGTTTCAATGATGGTGGTGTTTTGAGTTTAGGGAATTGAATAGAGGTGTCAAATGATGTTGAATTGAGATGCTCTATGTTGGTTGAAGTCCATAGTGGTTCTTTTGCTATGCACCTTGGTAGTACGAAGGTGTATCATGCTTTGAGAGTTTGATGATACCTGACGAGGTGGAAAAAGGATGATGCAAAGTTTGTATGCAAATATTTGGTTTGTTAGCGGGTGGAAGCTGAGCTTTGATTTCCTTCTAAGTGTAGTAACCATTGAGGATCCCAGAATGGGAAATAGGAAAAGATTATCGTGGATTCGAGTTTAGATTACCTTTGACACCGTCAAAGAGGAATTTTGTTTGGATAATTGTTTACCGTCTTGCGAAGGGTGCACATTTCTTGGTAGTGCATACTACGTATGCGTTGGATAAGTTGGCCGAGTTGTTTGTTGCTAAAACTGTGCGGTTGCAAGGCGTGCCGAAGTCGGTAGTGTCGGATAGAGATCTGAGATTCACGTCGAGGTTTTGGGAATGTTTGCATCAAGCCTTGGGTACACGGTTGCTTTTCAGTACTTCTTATCATCCTCAAACGGATGAACAGTCGGAGCGTGTTGCCCAGGTGATTGAGAGTATGTTGTGATGTTGTGTGATAGACTTCCAAGGTTCATGGAGAAGCACTTGCCTTTGGTTGAGTTTGCTTACATAATAGTTATCAGGCAAGTTTTCAAATGGCTCCATACGAGGCTTTGTATGGAAGAAAGTGTAGAACGCCACTTTGTTGGGCGGAAACATGGAAAAAGTTGATTTCGACGCCGGATATGTTGAAAGGAACCACCGAGAAGGTGAAGCTCATTTGTGAGCGTCTGAAGGCAGCATCAGATCGGCAAAAGTCTTACGCGGGTTTGGGGCGTAAGGAGATGGAGTTCACGGTTGGCGAACGTGTGTTTTTGAAAGTATCACCTTGAAAGAAGGTGATGAGATTTGGGTGTGAGGGTAAGCTTAGCCCGAGGTTTATTGGACCTTATGAGGTTGTGGAGCGTGTTGGTCCTATGGCTTATCGGTTGAGGCTATCTCCCGAGCTAGTCAAGATTCATGATGTGTTTCATGTTTCGATGTTGTGGAGGTATAGATCGAATTCTTCGCATGTGATGCATATCGAGAAGATAGAGCTGAACCCAGATTTATTCCACGGTAAGGGATCGATGAAGATCCTTGGCTCGAACGGCAAGGTTCTTCGTGGTAAAACGATAGAGCTTGTGAAGGTGTTGTGGAGACACTGAGGAGTTGAGGAGACCACGTGTTAAAGCAAGCAAACATGTTGAAGCAGTTCTCTCATCTTTTTCTTTTGGGTGAAATTTCGAGGACAAAATTTCCTAAGTGGGGGATAGTTGTAACGCCCTGGTTTTGGGCCTAAATGTTTTAGACATCGAATCAAACCGGTCGAAAATGGTTTGATCGTATTACGTGGTTTAGGGAAATTAGGGATTGGAAAATTGAGAAAATCCTCCAAAATCATGTTTAGGAGGTTGGTCAAATCAATTTTATAAAAAGAGTTTTGGAAGTGGTACATTTTGGGTAGTGGCCAAAATGTAAAGTTTTAAAACTGTGGAAAATTTCAAATTTCAAGAAGGAGTCAAAAATCTTAGAATCTTTAGGGAGCTTTTGTACAATTAAACATTTCCTTAAATTGACATGTGTTTTAAAAGGATTTAAAAATAATTGAATAAAAAGGATTTTAATTTATTTAAGTGTTAAAATAGGAAATTGAGAAGTTTTTGATGTAACTAACTTTCATTTCAGCAAAACTCATTTTCTCAACTCTTTCTCCAGAATTCTTTTCGCCCAAACACTCTCTCTTTGATTTTCTAAATCATTTTCAAGATTTCACTTCAAGTTCTTCAAGAATTATGAAGCAAAAACTTGTCAATCTTTAAGGAAGGCAAAGATTGGAGGTAAATCCCATTCTCAACCTCTAACTTAGGTTCTTTATTGAAATTCCAAAGATATTTGGCTTCAAATTGTTGTTTTAACTGAGTTTTGATTATAGTTTTGATTTAAGATCAAAATCTTGCAAAATAGTGGTTTAAATCTTGATTTTCAGAGTGATGTAGATGAGCTATGTTTTGGATTGATTCTAATAAAGTTTTGAGTTGATTATATTGTTGAAAAAGAGTTTTGATAATATAGATCCTGAAATCCTTGAGATCCTTGAGTTTTTTTATAGTTTTATTTGGGGTTTTGAGGTGGTTTGATGGTGTTATGCTTACTGGAGGTATAAGGAAGGGATTATGTTGTTTTTAGATGTGTTTTGATGATTATTAACAGTTGGAAGTGATGCATGTTGATTGGGCTTGGTTTAGGAAGCAATCGATTGAGTTTTCGGTTGTTTCGGATGGGTAGATTGGTGTAGTTTTGATGAGCAACGAGTTTGTGTTTAGTTGCTGGTGTTAATGCATTTTAATGCATTTGGATCTCTGTTTTGATGTTCTAAAAGTAGGGGATCTTGATCCGGAAGCAAGCGAAGCATCATTGGAGGCTTCAGACGGGTGATCTTCGTGTCGACAAGCGAAGTTTCGAGTATCGATGAGTGGAAAAGGGTTTTCCAACTTTGAAACGTTTTGAACGTGGTTTTAGGAGCTTAGTGTAAGTTTGAAAAACTTAACTAAGCTCAAGAGTAAGTAAATCGAAAGTCTCTCTCGGAATGTGCTATGTTTTGGTTTTAAATGCACTTGTTTTGAATGTGGTTTGATTATTGTTTTAAAGCATGTTTTAGGCATTGATGATGCTGGTTTTAAATGTCATTTGGTTAAGGATGCACATGGTAAGTGATCCTTGGGTTTATATGATATATGCATTTGGTTTTAAGCTTGTTAGTGCTTCTGGAAGTGGCATTGTGGTTTATGCTTGTAAAACAGTGAATTAATGTTGATTAATGATTATATTGGCAAGTGATGGAGATGGTTTTTCATTTCTTTAATCGGATATACTTAGTCGGCTATAAGATTGGGTACATCGTGAATAAAGTCACCTTGGATGTCGAGGGGTTGTGATTATGTTGTAAACTCCATCCAAGTACCCTAGCGATTGAGGAATTTGCGTCACAACAATGGAGGATGGCTCTCGTGGGTGGACTTGGTTAAGCGTCACAACGGTGGAGGATTGCTCCCATGTGTGAGCTTGGTTAAGGTGATTACAATGGTTGAGGTAGCTCTCATGTGTAAGCCTTGTTTTGTGTCATGGCTCTCGCTAGTGGCTTATACAACTTCTGATGAATGATGTTGAAGGGTTGTGATTGTGTTGTTAAACTCCATCACGAGTGTTGAGGGATTGTGATTGTGCCATTAAACTCCACCTTGGGTGTCACGACGGTTGATGGTCTAATCCCGTGTGTGAGCCTTGAGTGTCTGGTAGGGTGTATGGAGCGTGTGGGACAACGCTTGTAATCCGCGTATTCGATTGTGTCGATGTTGTTGTGTTTTGATATGGATCATGTTTAAGATCACTTGCGAGCCAATATGATGATGATGACTTAATGAGTTAATGATGAAAGCTTAATTGGAGAAAGCATGTGACGCTTGAGACTTATGCTAGAATGCATGTGTTGCTTGGTTTAAGCATGAGCAAAGGTTTTTGCTGTTGTAATTAATGATGCTATGAGCATGTGATTTTTAAAGTGGTTTTGGTTTTCTAAAGTGCATGTTTAAGGAAAGGCCTATGTTTACAAAGGATGGTGTTTTGGTTTTCAAAATGCATTGATGAATGTATTGGTTTTAATAGCGGTCCTCACTAAGATTTATGCTTACGCTCATTTGTTTCATCAATGCAGATAATAGAGCATTTTTGGCAGCAAGAGAGCAAGGGGAATCCAAGTGTTTTAGCTAAGCAAAGTATGTGCTTTCAGTTTAGTGTAATAAGAGGCAATGGGAGGGATTTCTACTCATGGCTTTGTTTGGTGATGATAAACACCTTGAGCATGTTTGGGTTGTGTTTTGAGACTTGTAAATGATCTCTATTGGGTTTATGGCCTTGCTTATGGTACTTTGGACATGCTATGGTTTATGTTTTAAAACCATGCTTGAATAGTTAATGTCTCTCCATGAATTTCCATGCTTAATGCATATGTGGTGAATGTTTGTTGATGCATAGGTGTTGGTATGATAATTATTACATGTATGAATGATTAGGACATGTTTAGATGATGATTAAATGTGTTTTAAGAGCCGTGGGAAGTGCATCTCTGTTATGCGTATCGATACACGAGGTTGAGTATCGATACGCTAAGGCTTTTATCAGGCAATTCGGCTTAGGGGTACCGATACGAGTTGTCCGCGTATCGATACGGCTAAGCAAAAGTTTGAAGGTCGTACCGATACGCGGGGAAGCGTATCGATACCTTTTTGCCATCTTTAGCTATTGCCATCCCGTGTATCGATATGGGCTAAGGTGTACCGATACGGGCCGTTAATTTCAATTAAAAGAATCTTTTTATGTTCTGAAATGATGCATTTTAGTCCCTGATTGTTGTGTGGTCAATTGGTTGAGTTTGGATAATCTGTTTGAGATGAAATTTGACATTTTGGCATGTTGCATGACTAATTAAGGATTGGTAACGTTAAAATCTTAATAGTCCCTGCATTTTATGGAAATTATAGTTTAGTCCCTAAAAGTCAAACGTATGCCATTGAACCCCTAATGAAATTCCGATCGATGTGTCATTTTCTTCTAAGTGTTTGGCTGAACATATAGGATAATAATGTGCATCTAGAGAAGATAAAAAGAGAAAAAAAGGTTGTTAATCGAGGTTGCATTAATGAGTTGACTTCAGTTTTCTCCGTGTAATCTTCTTAGTTCGGGTCAGGCGTCTAGGCCGAGCTAAAAGGGTTACAAAACTAGTGTGTGAACGGTTGTTTAGGATTTAAGTTTGTTTTTGCAATAAAACTTCAAGGTTTGCTTATTCCATGTTCTTCATATTTTTCAATTAAGGTGAGAGATTAATTGTTTACTATCCATTTGTTCGGTATCGAGAGAGTCAAACTCATGAAAGGAGTAAGTACGGTTCTCACTCTTATCCAGTGTCGATCAATCCAACCTAGACATAACTTAGGATTTAAGGCGGCTAAAAGAGAACAAACCAAACATTGTTGTCTTTGCACGATTCACATCGCGGCTGGTATTATCTCCAGTGGGCATCAACAACATTCTGACTTAGACATAAGCGGGATCACTGTCGAAGCGTTATGTTGAGCCTTGAAGTACTGTTGAGTTTGCTGCCGAGACACACGTCCGTTCCACTACCGAGACAGAGAAAGCGTCAAACCAGCTAATTTGCCATCCCCCGCTGAGAAAGGAAAGCATGGCAGCGCAAAGCAACTTATCCTATTCAACGCAGTTTCACATTACACAGCAGCATAACCCGGCCCATTCCATCAATATGATCTCTTATCTATTATTTACTTGTGTTTTATTTAGTTTTCTTCTTAAACAAACTAAACTTATTTGTGCATTTAATTTTCCTTGTGCGGGAACTATGATTCGAGTTAAGCTGTCCAATCCATGTGGGAGACGATATCTTTTATACTATAACTTGACAAGAGTATGCACTTGCGCTCATATTTAGACAAGTAAAGTAAATAAAACACAAGTAGATAATAGAGAAGAGATCAGATTGATGGAATGGGCCAGATTATGCTATTGAGTAATGTGAAACAACGTTGAATAGGATTCGTTGCTTTATGCTGCCAGACTTTGTTTCCACGGCGGGGGATGGCCGATTAGCTTCTTTGACGCTTTCGCTGCCTCGACAGTGGAACGGATGTGTGTCTCGGTGGCAAACTCGGCAGTACTTCAAGGCTCTGCAGAATGCTTCGACAGTGATCCCACTTATGTCTGAGTTAGAATGTCGTTGATGCCCACTGCAATAAAATCAGTCATGGCGTGAATCGTGCAAAGACAACAATGTTTGGTTCATTGTCTTTTAGCCGGCTTAAACCCTAACATATATATAGGCTAGATTGATTAACACTTGAATAGAGTGAGGACCGTACTTACTCCTTTCGTGAGTTCGACTCTCTCGATACTGAACAAATGGATAGTAAACAATTAATCTCTCGCCTTAATTGAAAACTATGAAGAACATGGAATAAGCAAACCTTTAAGTTTTATTGCAAAAATAAACTTAAATCCTAAACAATCGTTCCCACACTAGTTTACAACATAACCCAAACCCAAAAGAGAATTTATAACATAATGGCGGCAAGAAAACCTAAACTATGCCTAGGGAAAACCTAAGTTGTTTGGAAGTAAAAATACATTGATTATATATAGGCATTAGCTAGGTCAAGTCCTTCTTGTAGTAGAAGTCTTCAAAGTGGTTTTTGCATTAAATATAACCTTTAATTATGACTTCTTTGAGTTGAATGTGGACTCCTTCACGTTGCCTTGCTCCGTAAGTTATCTCAAACTCCTTCTTCGGCGGCTCTGCCCGTTGCTACAGGCATCAGAAAATTGAGTGGATAGCATCGTTAGAATCACAATTTTCTTCTCTACAGATAGCAATAATATGAGATGGAATTTGGACAAAATATAGAACTTATGGACACTTTACACACCCCCAAACTCGAATTATTGCTTGTCCTCGAGCAATGCAAACCTAAACATACTTGCCCTTTAAACTAATCTGAAAGAAAAAAAATTGTTTTAAACTTTATTTAACACCTCAAAGGCATGGCACCTGTCATTAGATTAGTGAAAGGGGAATAACATGAATTACCTCAGAATTAAACTATAATGCCAGTGAAGTGTGTGAAGAACTGTGTACAGTCTGAATCTAATAAATATTCTAAGTAAACAAAAAATGATGCCATGATATATAAGGTTGCTGGCGAGGCAGCATAATTAAGCACAGTAAATAATCATGGCAATAAGGGCTTCAGCTCATCACAACTACTATTCTAGGTCTTAAATTAAGATAGGAGCAAACTACAAAACCCCGAACCCGTTGAATAGAGTCATCTTGTGAAGACTTTCATTCACTCATGCTAATTTGTCCGTCACTTCAAAGATTTTCATATTCATGGACTTTGATAGCAAGGGAGTGTCCTTGCACATGATTCTTCCTAGAGCCGGTTTCGGGCACCTCTACAGATAGTCAGCATAAAAATTTCTTTTCCTGCCATGGCAGTGCTTTTTTCTTATTTGTTGCTTGTTGCGGCAGCTTCCAGCAATCATGTTAGAGTTTTTCAAAAAATTCAAGCAGGCAATGTTTATCAGAAATTCAAACAAATTCAGCAAGTAACAACACTGTTTTAAATTTTTGGCAATTATAGAAAAATCCTACGTTTACTTCATGCTTTCCCCAAAATTAAGTTCATTGTAATTGGTGCGAAAATTTTTAATGTCGGCTATCCTATCATAGGCGCAAGTTCTAAAAAAATCTTTTTCGATTAATTTTCTAAGGCAAGTACATTGTGCAACCTAAGATGCACTAGTTATGCCTAACAAAAATGAGTGCTAACCCTCCCCCCCCAAACTCGAGACGGGCATTGCCCTCAATGCACAAAATAAAAAAACGGAATAACTGAAAAATAAATATGAGAAAATGGAAGGAGACTTAGGCTTAGTTGTTGTCAGATGGTGTAGAGGATTTGGAAGAGTTATCTGCTATGCCATCAATTGCGGGTTGTGGAAGCAGGCTTAGCAATGCTGCCCTCTACTGTGTGCGGCGGCTCGATTCTTAAGGGTTTGAATTTGTATAATTAGTTGTGAGACGGGAATAAATGGTAAAAATAAAACAAAATTTAGTCCTAAAAATATACTCCTAATTAGATAAAACGGTAAAGATGTGGAAAGATAATATTATGTCACAGTGGGGTGGGCATCCCTAATGTGAATACTTCTTGTTCTCTCGGGACAGAATCTCCTGCATAGTGCTTCAATCGCTGCCTGTTAACTTTGAATTTTGTCCCTCCATTCACTGGTTTTACTGTCACGGCTCCATGTGGGAAAGCTTGGACCACTTCGAACGGTCCTGACCATCTGGATTTTAATTTCCCTGGAAACGGGTTGAGGCGGGAGTTGAACAGCAACACTTGCTGCTCGAGCAGGAACTCCCTTTGTTGAATCTTGTTGTCGTGTCATTTTTTGACTTTTTCCTTGTATAGCTTGGTGTTCTCGTATGTCTCCCGTCGGAATTCCTCCATTTTGGTCAGATTGAGTAATCTCTTTTCGCCAGCCTGTTTCCAATCCATGTTCATTGCCTTGACTGCCCAATATGCCTTGTGTTCTATTTCGACAAGGAGGTGGCAGGCCTTGCCGTATACTAATTGATAAGGGGACATTCCGAGTGGCGTTTTGTATGTTTTCTAGTATGCCCAAAGAGCATCGTCTAATTTCAGCGACCAATCTTTCCTACTTGAATTGACAACTTTTTCCAAGATGGTTTTAACCTCTCTGTTCGAAATCTCTGCCTGCCCATTTGTTTGTGGATGGTATGCCTCGGCAATCTTGTGCTTGACACCAACTTTTTGAAGTGTCTTGGCAATTAGCTTGTTATCAAAATGGGTGCCCTCGTTAATAACGATGGCTCTTGGAATCCCAAACCTCGTGAATATGTTCTTACGTAGGAATATGTGGACGGTCTTTGCATCATTGTAAGGGGTGGCAATGGCTTCTACCCACTTGGAGACATAGTCGACTACTAGAAGGATGTACATGTTGCCACAAGAAGATAGGAATGGTCCCCATAAAATCTATCCCCCAAACATAGAATAATTCAAACTCCAGGATGGTTTGTAAGGGCATTTCGTTCCTTCTTGATAAGTTTCTTGTTCTTTGGCAACTATCGCACTGTTTGTAGAAGGTTTGGGCGTCTTTATGCAATGTTGGCCAAAAAATCCTAATTGGAGTACTTCTGCTGCCATGCGCCTCTGAAATTTCCTTCATATGGTGTCGCGTGGCACTAGGATAGTATGGCTTGTTGTTCATCCTCCGGGACACATCGTCTAATGACCTGATTTGCACAGTTTTTAAACAAGAAAGGCTCATCCCAAAAATAATGCTTAGCATCATATTGGAATTGTTTCTTTCCTTGGAAGTTAAGTCCATTAGGTAAAACACCAGTTACCAAGTAATTTATGATGTCTACGTACCAGGGTGTGGTTGTTGATGTTGCTGTCGCGGCCTCTTCATGGGCAGTCAGTGAGATGCCTTCAGCTTCCATGGCAGCTACCAGAGCGGAGGCTAGTAACAACTGTTCATTAGGGAATGCATCCTATATTTCACTGGTGGATATCTTTCCTTGTCCATTCTCAAGCCGAGATAAATGGTTCGCCACTTGGTTTTATGTGCACTTTTTGTCTCGGATTTCCAGATCAAACTCTTGTAATAGCAAGATCCAACGGATCAGGCGAGGTTTTGCATCCTTCTTTGCAAATAGGTACCTCAAGGCAGAATGATATGTGTGGAAAATCACCTTTGTTCCAATTAGATAGGGTCGAAACTTATCGAAGGTGAACACTACTGCCAATAATTCTTTCTCTGTAGTGGTGTAGTTGGTATGGGCAGGATTCAGCGTTTTGTTGGCGTAGTAGATGACATGGAAGATTTTGTCCCTATGTTGTCCTAGGGCAGCTCCGAAGGCAGTATCACTAGCGTCACACATTAGCTCAAAGAGCTGGTTCCAATCAGGGGGAACTACCACATGTGCTATCACGAGCTTCTCTTTTAGGGCTTTGAATGCTTCCAGGCATGCCTCGTCAAAATTGAATGGTTTGTCCAGTTCCAGCATGGTACACAGTGGTTTAGAAATTTTAGAAAAAATTTCAATAAATCGACGATAGAAACCTGCATGTCCTAGGAAACTCTGAATGCCCTTGAAAGAGGTCGTCGGCGGCAAGTTAGCGATTACTTTGATCTTAGCCTTGTCTACTTCTATTCCTTGTGCCGAGATTTTATGCCCCAGGACTATGCCTTCATCGACCATAAAGTGGCATTTTTCCCAATTGAGTACTAGGTCTATTTCCTCGCATCTGGTGAGTACTTTCTCGAGGTTTCCGGGGTAGCTGTTAAAGCTGTTGCCGAATACAGAGAAGCCGTCCATAAATATCTTCATGAGTTCTTCTATCATGTCAGAGAAAATAGTCATCATGCAGCGCTGGAATGTGGCAGGGGCGTTGCATAATCCGAATGGAATTCTTCAGAAGGCGTAGATGTCATATGGGCATGTGAATGTTGTTTTGGCATGGTCTTTCGATGCAATGGCAATCTGGTTATAACCTGAATATCCATCCAAAAAATAATAGAAAGGTTTGCCATCAAGGCGGTCAAGCATTTGATCAATAAAAGGTAATGGGAAATGATCCTTTTTAGTTGCTTTATTTAACTTGCGGTAATCCATGCATATTCTCCAACCAGATACTATTCTAGTTGAAATTTACTCATTATTGTCATTGCTTACCACAGTTATGCCACCTTTCTTTGGTACACATTGTACCGGGCTTACCCATTTGCTGTTTGAGATAGGATATATTATACCAGCATCTAACCATTTATGATCTTCTTTTTGACAACTTCTCTCATGGTGTCGTTTAATCTCCTCTGGGCATCCACAGCCGGTTTTTGATCTTGTTCGGGCTGGATTTTGTGCATACAGATTGTTGGGCTTATCCCTTTTATATCTGCAATGGTCCAGCCTATTGCCTTCTTGTGCTGCCGCAGAAGTGTTATCAGTTTCTGTTCTTCTGTAGGCTGCAACTTGGAGGAAATTATTGCATGCAATGTATCATTTGGTCCCAAGTAAACATACTTAAGTTGTACAGGTAAGGTTTTTAATTCAAGAGTATGGGTTTTTTCGATAGATGGTTTGAACATTTTGCCACCCTTTTCTGTATAATTCAAGGGTTCGAAGTACTTACCTGGCTTGTTTGCTATCCAATATGCTTCTTCTTGCTCCTCCAATTCATGTTTTGTCCACTCACTGCATTGTTCATTTTCTGGGCAATTTTCTGAATAATAAAATCATTAGTATAGGATATAAAAGTATGAAGAGTTGCTTCTAGTGAATTAGAGTTCATATTCTCTTGCTGTTGAGGCGGCTATCTAGACTAGTTCTACTGGTAGCCTCCTCGTTGCTGTCGTGAATTGACTACAGTTTTCAAATTGCTCCAGGAGAAGTTTGGATGATTCTTCCATCCAAAGTTGTACATGTTCGTGGTAGGCCTGTTGTTCCTCTCGTATCCTCCCATGAAATTGGCAGATGCAGTACATTCAGAAGAATCGTGGTTGCCCCCACACTTATTGCAGAACGGCTCTACAGCCTTGGCCTCATAGACTTTTCCAGTGGGTTTTACAATGTTCATAACCAGCTCTGTCAGTTTGTCAAGGCATGCATTGACAGATTCTGAGGCTTCCACTTCGTTCACAGTAGCTGGCCGCCTAATACCGCCTCAGCAAGCTGTTGGGAACTTGTAATCATTCTTGGCGGCTTGGTTCAGGATCTGCAGTGCCTCCTCTGGTGGTCTGTCGAGGATGATTCCATTGGCTGAGGCGTCGAGCATCATTCGAGTTGGGTAGTTCACCCTGTTGTAGGACATTGATACATGTTTCGGAGCCGGAAAACCATGAAGCAAACAATTATTAAGCATCTGTTGGTACTGCTCCCATGCTTCATACATTGGCTAGTCATCCCCTTGTCAGAAAGTTGTGATCTCGTTTGTCAATTTGTCTGTGATGTTAGATGGGCTGAAACGATCCAAAAAGTCCTTGCACAGTTCTGTCCATATATTGAATGATCTTGTCGGCTGGTTGCTCAACCACTTCTTTGCCCTATCCCTCAGTGAATAGGGGAATAACCTCAGCCTTAGCACATTTTAGTGGACTCTGTGTATTTTGAAGGCTCCGCATATGTCCAGGAATCCTCTCAACTGCTGTCGAGCATCTTCCGTGGCAGTCCCTCCGAATTGCCCCAAGGTGTTGGTCATATTGAACATCACGAGCTTTAACTCAAAGTGATCCGCCTCAATCTCAAGTTCTGTCACGGTAGGATCAAACCCTCTGAAGTCATGTCCCTGTCGTTCCAAGCATCATTGGCAGGGTTTTCGTCTATGTCGTTCATGATTGCCTATGTTTTTCCCTCTTCCTTAGCTTTCCCGAGGGTTGTTCTGATTTCCTTTTTAAGTTCTCTTGCTCTTCGTTCGATATCGTCAAAGTAAACGATTTCGCCTTTTGGATTTGCTCTGGTCATGCACTAGCATAGAAAACTATAAAAAATGAATAATAAAAATAATAAAAACTAAAAATTAAATGCAAATAAAAGTAAAAGTGTGGAAATGTAAATACGAATTTTGTGGTTACCAATCCCCGGTAACGACGCTAAAAACTTGTAGAGCGATTGGGTGTTCTCTAAATATGAGCGCAAGTGCACACTTCTGTCAAGTTATAGTATAAAAGGTATCGTCTCCCACGTGAATTGGATAGCTTAACTCGAATCGTAGTTCCTGCACAAGGAAAATTAAATGCAGAAATAAGTTTAGTTTGTTTAAGAAGAAAAGTAATAAAACACAAGTAAATAATAGATAAGAGATCAGATTGATGGAATGGGTCGGGTTATGCTGCTGAGTAATGTGAAACTGCGTTGAATAGGATAAGTTGCTTTGCGACGCCAGACTTTGCTGCCTCGGTGGGGGATGGCAGATTAGCTGCGTTGACGCTTTCGTTGCCTCAGTAGTGGAACAGACGTATGTCTGGGCGGCAAACTCGGCAGTCCTTCAAGGCTCGGCTGCTTCGACAGTGATCCCGCTTATGTCTAAGTTAGAATGTTGTGCAAAGACAACAATGTTTGGTTTGTTGTCTTTTAGCCACCTTAAACCCTAACCTATGTCTAGGCTGGATTGATCAACACTTGATTAGAGTGAGGACCGTACTTACTCCTTTCGTGAGTTCGACTCTCTCGATACTGAACAAATGGATAGTAAAAAATTAATCTCTTGCCTTAATTGAAAACCATGAAGAACATGGAATAAGCAAACCTTGAAGTTTTATTGCAAAAACAAACTTAAATCCTAAACAACCGTTCTCACACTAGTTTACAGCATAACCCAAACCCAAAAGAGAATTTAGAACATAATGGTGGCAAGAAAACCTAAACTATTCCTAAGGGAAAACATAAGTTGTTTTGAAGTAAAAATACATTGAGTATATATAGGCATTAGCTAGGTCAAGTCCTCCTTGTAGTAGAAGTCTTCAAAAGTAGCTTTTTGCATTGAATGCAACCTTTAATTCTGACTTCTTTGAGTTGAATAAGGACTTCTTCACGTTGCCTTGCACCGCAAGCTATCTTGTTTTCCTCCTTCGGCGGCTCTGTCCGCTGCTACAGGCATCAGAAAATTGAGTGGACGTCACCGTTAGAATCAGGATTTTCTGCTCTACAGATCGCACTCTAGTTCTCCAATTCCTTAGCTTACTGCCCTGAGCGGCGTGTATAGAGGCGGCAGCTACTCGACAACTGTTGTCTCTTTCTGGAACTGCATCAGTAAAGCTCATTGGTCTGCTGCCTCAGCTTGATGTCCTCAGCTCCTCTCTCCTTCTGCCAGCTTCTAGTACCTGAAACTAAAACTAAACTAAAACATTATCTTTTCTTTAGCAAATAATAGATAATCAATAAAAAGCATGGCAAAGTAAAGAATATTGTAAATCTAATGCATACACCTAATTATGCCTAAAATGTACGTAAAACATAAATAATATGAGATGGAATATGCACAAAATATAGAACTTATGGACACTTTACACTTATCTCTAAGCTCGAAACACTGTTGATGGCTGAACTCTGACCATACCTCTCGGTGTAAACCAAAGTCAAACACCAACTAATCACACGCTTCTCTTAGCCGCTGAAACTCTTAACCTATCCTTAGGTCTAGTTAGTTAACACCACATGGGATTAAAACCGTGCTTAATCTTTTCGTGAGTTCAACTCTCTCGATATTAAACAAATGGGTAATCTCACAAACTCTCTCTCAATAAGTATCCAAGAATGATTAAAGACAAGAATAAGGAAACCTTTACTTAATTGCATTAAAAACTTAAACAAAATACAATTGTTTTCCCACAACTACTAAACAAAATAACCCTAGCCTAAGAAAAGAACTAGAACATGCTAAACCTATCAAACTCTCTATACCTGACAATTTCAATCTGGTTACTGAGAACAATGCACCAGGTAAGTTCCCAGTAAAGAGAGGTGTATCACAGAGATCAATCAAATACCAAGTCTTTCCTAGCCAGAACTTTCCTAAACATGTAATGTCATAATACCACACTATTTTGCAACAACCGAGATAGCCTTCACTGAAGCTCTGATACAAATTGTTAGGGAAACTGAGTTATTTCCCACACGAACATAGCTTCAAATTTGAGTTGAAATGTCAAGATCGAAACTACCGAAATTTACACAGTGGACAAACCCGTTAAACTATTGAATATTGTAATCCAATAAAAAACTCAATATTGTACAATCAAAATAAATAATGGAGAGAACACACAGAATTTACGAAGTTCGATGAAATGTCGTCTACTCTTCGGGCACTACCACCGGATGATAACTTCACTATTACCAAAATGGTACAAGCAAAGAATTCCCAAATAAAACAAATGAGAGAAGAGAACCAAATGGGAGAGATGGTTTAGGATTTGGGATGCATTCAAATAAAAAAAGTTGAGCCCATTTATAGTTAAGCTGCAAGGACTAATCTTGTAAATAACTTAATAGTTTAGGGACCAAACACTAATTATCCCATGCCACATTTGATTTAGAATTAAATGGTTTGATTTTGATGACTTTGAAAATTCCTACGTTTCAAGCCACTTTTAACCGGTGTGGCATGCACAGTGCCCCAACAGTAGGGGCAAAGCAAAGGTTAACCTTGTTTCGATGTTGATTGTGGAAAGAACACAATGTTTTGTGTGGGCGTCGTTAATACAATATCAACTATGGGTGTCGTTGCCCTTAAATTATGTTCCGTGAGTGTTTTAGTTTTAGAGGTTAGGGATTTAGGTTTTAGAGTTTAGAATTTAGGGTATATGATTTAAAGTTTAGGATTTAGTTTTTAAAATTCAGGGTTAAAAATTTAAAATTTAAGTTTTGTAGTGTAAATATGTAAGTTTGTGTAAATTAAATTTTACACAACATATGTATTAAAATTTTACCATTAAATTAAACCAGTCGTCGTATCGTATGCAAATATAAACAAAACAACCTAAATCTCAACTAATAAAACTACCCAACTCCCTGGACCCATGAACCCCAATTTCATCCCAGTACTAGTCAAATTTTGACAGCCACACATATGTTGTACGATGCCCATCTTGCCTCTATAATTGCAATCTCAGAATATATACGAATGCATGGAATGCAAATGCAACCATATCCGTGTACTCTTTAACCCTTAAATATTTCATGTCCATCCTTCTCTCTGTTGTTTTCCTATATTTAGAATTCGTTTCTTTTGATAATTGGTATTTGGGGTTAGTTTGATTTGCTACATTCTCCATCTTTTTTTCATATTACCAAATTCTCTGGGATTGGAGTGAGAGACGAAGGGGGCACAATGCTAGAAGAGGCTGGCGGCATTCGGAAATCCAAGTTTGGGAAAACTATTCATTCGGATCCTAACATGTCCATGACTCCTCCTGTGGGTGAAGATGATTTATGCCTTCGTCACAGCAGCGCATCGGCTAATGATTCCGGCCCTTCCATTCCCGAACCGAACAGGTCCAGCGGAGAAGGCTCACCGATGATGATGTCCCCATGGAACCAAACCTTTCAATTCTACAATTCTCCCTCCCTGCCTTCCCGACGACGAAAATGTTCCAACTAACAGTCTCATCGGGTCTCTTACACGTGAAGAGGGCCACATTTATTCCTTAGCAGCCTCGGATGATCTACTTTACACCGGCTCCGATAGCAAGAACATTCGTGTGTGGAAGAATCTTAAAGAATTTTCGGGTTTCAAATCAAACAGTGGATTGGTTAAGGCCATTGTGATTTCAGGGGAAAAGATTTATACGGGTCATCAAGATGGGAAGATTCGGGTTTGGAAAGTCTCTCTTAAGAACCCGGGTGTTCATAAACGAGCTGGAACGTTGCCAACCCTGAAAGAGATCCTCAAAAACTCCATTAAACCAAGCAATTACATTGAAGTGAAGAGCAAGCGCTCTTTATGGATCAAACACTCGGATGCATTATCCTGTTTGAGCATGAATGAAGAACAAGGTCTTCTTTACTCAGCTTCCTGGGATAAAACGTTTAAAGTATGGAGAACTTCCGATTATAAATGCCTTGAGTCGGTTCATGCACACGACGACGCTGTTAACTCCGTCATTTCGAGCACCGGAGATATAGTTTTCACCGGTTCGGCCGATGGAACCATAAAAGTGTGGAAAAGGGAACGGGTGAAAAAAGGAACGAAGCATGTGTTGAGTCAAACTCTTTTGCAACAAGAATGTGCAGTTACAGCGTTGGCAATTAACAACCCTGCTTCAGTACTGTACTGTGGTTCCAGTGACGGCCTGGTTAATTTCTGGGAACTGGAAAAGGATCTAGCCTACGGCGGGGTACTTAAAGGGCACAAGCTGGCGGTTCTTTGCCTTGAGGCGGCTGGGAATTTGGTGTTTAGCGGATCAGCTGATAAAACCATATGCGTTTGGCGTAGGGATGGCAACATCCACACGTGCATCTCGGTGCTAACAGGGCATACGGGGCCAGTGAAGTGCTTGGCCGCGGAAAAGGACCAAGAAGTGAGGAATGAGCAGCGGTGGAAACTGTACAGTGGGAGCCTGGATAAGTCCGTCAAAGTGTGGAGCGTGTCAGAGTATGCTCAGATAGGGTCGACTCAGCAAAACCAGCAACAGGGGGCGGGGTATGAAAAGGAGTCCCAAACGAATCATACAAACTAGTTACCCTTTGGTTCACACATATCATGCAAATTCAGTTTACTTGTGTGTTGAAAAAAGAGTCGGGAAAGAATAAAACTAATGTGAATTGCTCAGAGAACCAATTACAGGACAAGCAAGAGCAATAAAAGTCATTATTATTATAGTATTTATTAATTTTCCAGTACAAAATACTTGTATATTCTTTGCTATATACGAAAATATTGAGCAAACTAATGAACCCATTACAAACATGCCATTCCCAAGTGTAGAGCGTCTTCAAGTAAAACAATTACAAGAAAGGGAAAAGAATATCATGTGATGATGCTCAACCATACAAGCATCAGTTTCCTGTTGAACCAATCCAGTCAGTGCGAAAGCTTTCGAGAATGGAGTCTCCTGGATTCCGGTTGTGTTTGAGTTTTCAATCCACGCAAATGACCACTTCTATTGCCGATTGAGTTCAGGTCTAAACTCAGAGGAATGCTGTTATCTCCTCCTTCAAGCATTCTAAGGATCTAACAATTTGCAAACAGATAAAAATCTCTCAATTTCAATAGCCATCTCAGGAAATGGGGTGAGAAGCTCCAACACAAAATATTATGGAAAAGGAAGAAACTATGAAAGAATTTAAAACTTGATGCACAAGGTAGAATACCTTTGACATAGGAGGTCTTGATTCTGGATCGTGACTTAGGCACAAGAAAGCGGCACGGCCCATGGCCCGGAGCTGATAAGTGTAGTCCTGGACTTTGCTGGAGGCTAAACATGGATCAATTAACTGATAAATGTTTGTCATTATTTGGTTTGAATTTAATGCAGCTACAGGGTGGAACCAGTCTGATAAGAAATTCTGTCCCTTGTAATATTGCAGGTCATTGATTCTTTGACCCGTCATTAACTCTAATAGCACCACTCCAAATGCATATACATCAACTTTCTGTGTAATCCTTCCACCATCCAAATACTCTGGGGCAAGGTACCTGGATTTAGTCATTTCATTTTTTAGGACCACTTAGAATGATAGAAATGTTCACAAGTTTAATAAAATATTTATTGTTTTATGTAAAATTCAGGCTACAAAAGATGCTCGATCATAAGGATCGTATGCCAAAGTTTTCTAACAAAGCATATTCGTGTAGTGTTTGTATTGTGAAACCAGGGTTACCTTTAATCCAAAGGAAAAAAGAAAGACAAGTTAGAAAGTACCCTGAAGTTCCAATAGTTCGTTCTTCGTTCCTAATCCATTGATCAGAATGCCATCTGGCGAGGCCAAAATCAGTAACCTAAAGACACTAAAACGTAAGGCATGTTTCGATATTAACAAAACAGAAAAAGAGATAGAAGTCCTACACAACAATATGTATCACGAGGAATCTACTAAACCATGAAACAATGCTCACAAGCCATATGAATACATCAAATTGAACCTTTGAGGTCCTTCACACATTTTGCATTAAAAAAGTAGTATCGACCAGTTATAATGAAGGTGAAACTTTTCAAACCAAAAACCTCTCTGCAAAGAATTTCAAACTCTACCACGACTAGCTTATATAGCCAAATGATTAAAACAGCTAAGATGAAACAATTCTCAGCAAGCCATATGAATATATCAAATGAACCTTTGAGGTCCTTCACACATTTTGCATTAAAAAAGTAGTATTGACCAGTTATAAATATAATGAAGGTGAAACTTTTGAAACCAAAAACCTCTCTGCAAAGAATTTCAAATTCTACCACGACTAGCTTATATAGCCAAATGATTAAAACAGCTAATCTGTGTGCTGTATTTTCCTTTACGATGAATTCAGGACTTGGTATTAACATGAATAAGCATAAATACTAATGCTTTCAGAAATGTCCAAGAGCTAACTACAAGTACCTGAGGCTCAAAATCGTGAGTTAGGAGAATATTTTTGGGCCGCATATCTCTGTGTACTATACAACCAACTCTACAATCTTCATGGAGGTATCGCAAGCCGCGTGCTGCTCCAATGGCTATTCTTAGTCGTGATTGCAAATCTAGAGAGCCTCTGTTGCTTCCTGTCAACCAGATGTAACTATTATCATTTTGGAAGACAGGTTCTAAGTACAAATAGAAAATGGTGCATACGGAAATTGTAAGATTGTATACAAAATATGATACTAAGAGAAAAAGAAATGAGAAAATGAATACCATGTAAATGGAAATCTAAGGATCCATTGCAGATGTACTCATAAACCATGACTCTCTTGTTGCCATCAATACAAAACCCAATTAGCAACACAACATTCCTATGTTGTGCGCAGCTCAAAACCTGTACCTCCCTGCAGAAATCAATATCCGCTTGACAACCGGCAAACTTTAACAGCTTCACTGCTACAAACTGACCATCTCTCAAAATCCCTCTATAAACAACACCAAAACCACCTTCTGCCAAAAAATTCACTTCCGCAAATCCATCAGTAGCTTCCTCTAGCTCCTCAAAAGAAAACCGTCTTGGCGGTTTGCCAAAGACTGGTGCCTTGTGTTGACAAAATGAGCATAGGGGTGGAGGTACTGAGGATGTTCTACCTAAGGCAACTGCATCTCTAATGTTTGAGCTAACCATGTAGTCTTTGTCATGGCTTTGATTGACAAGTCTACCTTCCTTTGCATCTTGATCATATTGAACAAACTTGTCAAGCAAGGTTTTGGAACTAGGTCTAGGAGGGATGACTCTATTGCTTAGGTTTTTACGAGGTTTTTCATCATTGTGATATTGGGGAATCCAAAATATACTATTGTCATTACTTCTCACAGAAGATGTCGAGTTTACTGATAGATTTATAAGCTTTTCTCCATGTGAATCAATGAGAGCAAGTTGGTTGTCCAAGTTATTCTTATTATCTACAAAAGTGTAATTTCCTCGGGTCATCCCTTCAAAAAGAGGATTTTCCTGATAGACCAGGAAAAGAGGTGTTGCTGAATCTGAATTTGGTAACAACCCCTCTTGGCTTGTTCTTGAATAAGAAGTACTCGGTTCTTCTGGGCTGCTGACAGGAGTAGAATGCTTCATCCTATGTCCTAGGTGGTCTCCAGCATCCATAACTGGAGAGGAAGCAGCGGAGAAATAAGGAGTTCGAAGTTCATTTACGCATTGCAAATTAAGCCTGAGAACTTTTGCTTGGGAACCCTTCATCAGTACAATGTTGCAGTGAAGTTCATCCATGCAATGTTTCAGCTCTTGCTTCAGTTTTCTGATTCAAAAACAACTCTTCATGAGTTAACACAAAATCAACATCTAGATTAAGTAACCGAGTTCCTGCCATGCCAAATTGTTATCATGAGATGTTACAGACCAAGCAAGCTATTATTATTTATGACCGGAAAACAACTGGATTATTCAGCCAGACCATTTCCATTTGGTTTTCCCTTGAATTGGTTGGTAAAGGTAGCAAAGACATACATTCTATACATGAATAACACAAAAACCTGAACTCAAACAAAGCATAACATGATTCAGAAACAATGTTAGTACTTAGCAATAGTTAGATTGATCTTTTACCAGACAGAATTAAGGAGTATAACGTATATTTTTATTTCAATGATTATTACTTTAAAAAGTACTATTATAACAAACACATGACAAAAATGTTTGCATATGCGCATATTCCAAAGGCGGTAGGTACCAATCTTTGACCACTAAAACTAACATATAAAACAAAGTTGAAGGAATAATGAACTAGTATAAAGCATGCAAGTAAAGGGGATAAGGCCACAATTATGACCAACCAATTAAACTAATAGCTTAGAAACAAGAAATAATACTTTTTTTTGTATGGTTAATTACTTGTCCAGTATGACCCAGTTGGCTCCATTGTTGTTTGCTTCAGCCGCCACTGAACTGCCAGTTGTATCTGACACCACCTTGATCCTCACATTAACCTGCAATTTAAGAACTCATTATTAACCCTAGGCAAACTCCTCCCAAAACAATAGTTTGCTTAGCATTTGGCTCCTAAGTAAATGAAGGTTTCATGTGACCATTGCAATTTTAGCTACCATGCGTGAAATTAAGAGTTATGAAACTTGCATAAAATCTCAAGGGACCCACTTCATGAACCATATAAAAAAATGGGGTTCCATGAAAAATAACTTTAATAATGTTGATAGGCAATAATGCTACTTAAAGTATACTTCATCATGCACATGGCAATGCCATTCAACCACCCCAAATTCCAACGTCTAAACAAGCCCTCTAATCATTAACTTTTTTTGTTTCCATCTGACGGCAGTGTTTAAGCCCTGTTTGGGTTCCTGGAATCTTCTAAACCCAGACACCCCAATCAGGCAGTAAATCCATTGCATGTTTAATGATGTTTCTTGGAAAGACAAAAGCATGTTACTTTGCTTTTGGTAAAGTTCATAGAAGAAATGGACCAAATACTCCATATGCAGGCACATGAAAGAAGCCAACACAACTGGAAAATGAAGCAACTTTAGACAATTAATTACCTCGACTTGGTTATGAAACTGAAGTACCATTTGAGAACATGACTCTGAGATCTGACAAATCCTTTCCGGTAATTCCTCCCGAATATTGCTCCCGCAATCTCCAGTAAGCATCGGAAAATTCCAAAATCTTTTCCCTTTAACAAATTCAAAGGGAAAAAAAGAGTTAGGCAAAACGGTGAAAAGAAACAAGAAACTCTGAATCTCGATTAGATGAAAAAAAATACCTTTTCTTTCGCCAGGGAAGATGGCGAGCAAGGTAACGCAATCACCAGGACGAACAACATGGGTGAGCGCCCAAGCCAAGGCGGTTTTGGAGATGACCCTCTCAGCTTTAACGGCAACCACTACTTTCTGTAGGGTGCTAGTGGTGGAGTGCTGCCTAAGGCTCAGCTCCATATTCCCAGGGGAAAATTGAAGGAGTAGAGCCAAATTCAAGCTCTGGGGGAGCAGAATCAGAGAAAGGGTGTCTCAGAATTTTGGGCGTATATGTGATCGACTTCTTTCATGAGTTGCCTTTCATAAAGGCAAGGCAAGGCGACAATACATGTTTGGTTTTCGTTGACTGTTAATGAGATGGCAATAGTATGTTGGGTCCCATATGTTTATTTAATATAGTTAAAGATTACTTGTTAAGTTTATTTAATAAATGAATGATTATCATCTTATGACAATGAAAAAATATATATAAATATTTTTTTTTGAATATGCTGGTGCGATGCAAGGGTAGCATCTGTTCAACTTTCTTAATCTTTTCTAAAACGGCACACACAGCATGGCATATTTGGTGTTCGAACTCGGGTCCCAAGGGATGATAAACATCTACCTTTGCCACCAGGACACAAGGGGATGAGCAAATATATATAAATATTTAATTTTTAGGGTTTAAAGTTAAATATTTTTAGTTAGGTTTTATGGTTTGGAAATAAATTTTATAATTTAAAATTTAGAGTTTAGGGTTAAAATTTATGTGTTAGGATACTTAAAAATGATACATAACAGTTTTAGAAATTTGTTTGTAAAACAAAAATTACTGACGACGCATCAACTTTTAGTGTTTATATTGTAGAGATTTTTTTTTGACACTGGAGGAGTGTTTTTGAGATACATGAGATATATTATGTATTTGTATTCATAGCCACCATGGTAGAAAGGGTGTCACATGACACTCAAAAATTTTGAATTTTTTTTTTTATAAATTTAATATAAAATAATGCTAAAATTTAAATTAACACACCTTTAAATAAATACTGATACCTCTTAGCAAAAAATTGACACTCATTTAAAGAAAATTGACATTCATTATTCGTTACCATATACTTATAAAAATTCTTTCATGAAAAAATTAAATTTTGACACCTCAAATTAAATCTTAGAATTTTACCTTTGTACTTGTTGTGATCTCTACATTATAGTAAATTATTTATTTTTCTAGTTTGTAAAAATAAACAAAATTAAATCATGTTAAATCTCATTTCTTTACACGTGTCTTATTTTTTAACAATGTGATCCTAAACCTTCAAGTTTAAGTTTTCGAAAAAGTAACCATCAATTAATCTAATTTTAATTATAATCACGTTAACCACTAAGCTTGCTTTGTGGACTAGATGTGGGTATTATTATTCACTTTTGTACAAAGACATTTTTCTTACTTTTTCTAGCTCCAGCCCCAGGATAATAAAAGCAATTGGGAAAAATCTTTCAACCATTTGGATGAGAAAGACGATGATATAGACAGATTTCTTTCATTACAAATTAATGTAAAAATATAAAATAAAAATTGAAATTTTTTTGAGAGTAAACCCTAAGAGAGAAAATTTCTCGAGAATGTAGGCCAAAGCAAAGATATTTGGCTTGGGCTGAAGGCCCTTTCTTTTATATTGTCCATTGACCAAACAAGTTGGTTATCAAAATTAACCAATATGTTAGAGAGACGGGCCTAACAAGAAATTGTTACAACAACCCAATTAACTAAACAAACAATTTCCAACCAAATTTACAACAGCTTTTCAATAAGTTCAATATTCCCTCTACTTCTTCCATGTCTTATTCCAGTAGCATCACAGAGTATCAAGAGAATGCACACTCATCTTTTGACGAAACTCACGGAAGTAGGTGTTACGAGTAAATAAGACTATCGCAAATAGTGCAAGTGTACACGACGCAAGTAGTAAAATGATACTAGAGTATCGGATATCGTCTCCACATGGACTGAAAATAACTATATCCTTAAATTACTGCACAAGAAAAAGAAATAGTTTAAATGATTGTTTGGAGAAATCTTGAGTAATAACTAAAGTACAAGATAAGGAAATCAGATTGAGAGAATAGGTCGGTATTGAATTGCTCAGTAGTTCAGGTGTTGCACTGTTCAGAGGAACTTCTGTTGTTCTGTCGTCGTGCCTGTCGCGGCAGCACTTGTCGCGACAGAGGTGCGTTGATGTCGCGGCAACGATCAACAACTACGTACTTCAAGTTTGACAAGAATCCCTGTTATGACTTGTCATATCCATAGGCCCAAGTTTTGTTGATGAACACGTCTTGGATGATACCTCCCGGCGTGAATCAAAGGGTGAACACCAATGTTTGTGAATTCTTCCTTAGCCACTTAACCTTGTACTTATCCCTAGGCCAAGATGGTTTAACCATAAATTGGAAAACACGTATTTACTCCTTTCGAATGCTTAACTCTCCCGATATTAAGCAAATGTATAACCTCACAATGCTCTCCCGAAACTCTTATGAGATGTTGAAAACCAGAGTAAATAAACTTGAAGTTTTATTACTTGAACAGAAAAATCCTAAGAACAATACAATCCTTACAACTACCTTACAAGATCAACCCTTAGTCCTTGGGGAAATTTAGAACATGATGGAGAGAGAGAAACGACTAGGGTTTTGAGGGAAGACGGCTATGAGCTAGATATCCTTCCCTAGGTCGAATTGCATGCCTTTATATAGGCCTTGGGTCCAAGTTTTCTAATATGGCAAGAATACAAGTTTAAATTAAAGTACAACTCTATTAAAGACTAAATCTTCTGAGTAGATGTCTTTAATTCGTTCTCTTTTCTTGCATTGAATTTCTTCCTTGAACATTGGGCCCGACCTTTCTTCTACTTCAGGGATCAGAAAAATATAGGAGTGATCCACTACAGACCGGCTCGAAATCCTCTATCTGTCGAGCTCTACTTCACTTTTCCACCTCAGTGTCCTGCTGTCGCCATCGCTGCCACGGCAGATGTCACGACAGGCGTCCTTTAACTCCAGCTCCGCAACTCGCCTCTGCTCCTTTGCTGCCCTAGATTGCTGCCGCGGCATATACCTGCAATAAGTGACCAAAATCAGCAGCATATGTGCAATTTTATCTAATTATGATGTGTATGAAAAATCTATCCTAAATGCAATAAATCATGCTTGAGTGCAGCAAAAATATGTGTAAATTAGGGTAAATATAGAACTTTTATGCACTCAACAGTAGGCTTTTGACAATGGTTTGGTAAGTCCATCGGCTGCCTGATGCTCAGCAAGCATGTAATTAACTTGAACTTTCTTTGCGACAACCCTCTCCCACACAAAGTGGACATCAAGTTCAACGTGTTTCGACCGTGAATGGAAGACTGGATTGGCAGACATTGTGACATCACTAGTATTATCACTCCACACCACTAGAGGAGTAGGGGAACATACACCCATGTCATGCAAAACTGTGTTCACCCATGTAACTTTAGACACGGCATCGACAACACTTCAATACTCCGCTTCGGATATGGATCGAGACACGGGTTTTGTTTCTTAGAGTTCCAGGCCACTAAACAATTATCAACATAGACGCAGTAACCAGTTGTCGACCGTCGATCATCCAAGTTGTTGCCCCAATCAGCATCAGCAAACGCAGTGACATGACATATTCCAATGTCAGATGCAGTGAACAACATGTCATAGTCGAGTGTGCCAACAAGATATCGAAGAATTTGCTTGACAGCTGCAAGAAGACCTTCACATGGTCGATGCATAAACTGGGCAACACGATGCACACTATATGAAATATCGGGACGAGTATGACACACATATAACAGGGCAACAACAACACTTCGATAGAAAAAGGGATTAGCAATAGGACTACCAACATCGTGTACAAGTTTAGTAGTTGACACCATGGGCGTGGGCGAGGGATTTTCTTGTCTCATCTTGGTCTTTTCCAATAGTTCCAGCGCATATTTCTTCTGACTAAGAAGTAAGGAGTCTCCAACACGATGAACCGCTATGCCAAGAAAGAAGGAGAGTTCTCCAAGATCTTTGAAAGAAAATGTAGAATTTAGTTTATGGATCACTTCTTCAACTAATTCATCAAAGGATCCAGTGACGATAATATCGTCGACGTAAACCAGCAAGTACGTATGAGTACCATTCTCAATTCGAACGAACAAAGATGTGTCGGCAGCAGACTCCTTAAATCCAAGCTCAAGAAAAAAAATCGTGCAACTTTGTGTACCAGTTGTGAGGGGCTTGTCGCAACCCGTACAACGCCTTTTTGAGCAAACAAATAAGACGATAACCATCAGAAGCAAAATGTTCAAAGCCTGGAGGTTGTTGCATGTACACCTCCTCATCCAATCCTCCATTCAAGAAAGCATTGTTAATGTCTATTTGGCAAAGTTTCCATTTATTAGTAACAGATAATGAAAGAAGAATATTAAGGGTGAAGAACCAAACTACCGGGCTAAATGTGTCATCGAAGTCTCGGCCGAGCACTTGAGAGAAGCCTTTTGCAACGAGCCAATCTTTGTACGAGACACAGAGCCATCAGGATTATGTTTCGCTCGGAAAATCCACTTACAACCAACATTGTTTCGTCCTTCAGGAAAGGGAACAAGAGACCAAGTGCCATTATCAAGCAACGCATTGTATTATGCTAGGACTGCTGCCTTCCACGAAGGGGACTGCAAAGCTTGCTCAACTGAGTCAGGAATAGATTCGGAAGTAAGCATGGTAGTGTAGACTTTTGGTTTGAAAATACCCTCTTACTCCTCGTGACCATGAGATGCAAATTTGTAGTAGATGCATCGACAGAGAAACCAGGGTGCACAAGAGGTTGCGCAACTTCAAAGTCACTTGCATCACAAGACTGACTTGCCTCAGATGTTGCACCATCGTTTACTGGACAAGAGGCATTTGTTGAAGTTGCAACTACTGGTGACACAGGGGCAGGACTATGAGCTGAAGTAAAGTCACACAAAGGAGATGTAACACCACTGTGTGTCCTGGCTGCAACAGACGACACCGCTTCAGGACCATTGTGTGCACTGGCTGCAACAGAACCATCGTGTGAACTGGCTGTAACAGGTGACACTGCACCAGAATCATCATGTGCACCAGCTGCAATAGGTGACACTGCACCAGAAACATCGTTTGCATGTTCAGGCATCTCTCCAATATAAAGAACAACCCCTGGACAAGTGGAAGCTGGTGTAGAGGCATCCAAGGAACAAGAACCAGTCGTAGATGTCACATGCAAGGATGGTGAAGTAGTTACTGGAGTGACTTGTTGAGATGAAACTTGCATAGAACTTGCACCAGCAAACGAAAACAAATACTCGTCAAACACAACGTGTCTGGATAACACAACTTTGCCTAATGGAGTAAGACATTTGTAGCCCTTATGTTGAACATTATATCCCAAAAAAACACAAGGTTGAGATTGAAATTACAGCTTGTGATTCTGAAATGGTCGAAGATAGGGATAACAACGACACCTAAAAACTCGAAGAAAGGTGTAATCTGGCTTCTGCTGGTGTAATTTTCATACGGACTAATGCCATTAAGAGCTCGTGTAGGTAGGCGATTGATAAGATGAACAGTAGTTACCACAACATGTGACCCAAAACGAAGAGGCATTGGCGCTTGCCCAAGTAAAGTGAGAGCAGATTCAATTATGTAGCGGTGTTTTCACTCCACCACTCCATTTTGCTTCGAGGTGTGAGGGCAAGAGACATGATGTCGAATGCCAGACTGAGCAAGAACTTTCGATAAGCTGCGAAATTTACCACCCCAGTCACTCTGGATCTCCTTAATGTCTGCACCAAACTGAGTGAGTATGAACTACGAAAACAACTTAAAAGCATTAACATCATGAGATTTATCCTTTAGAAGGTACACCCAAGTGTGCCTCGTACACGCATCAACAAACGCAATATAGTATGCATAACCTTCAGATTTCACATGGGCAGGGCCCCATAAATTAGTAAAAACAAGCTGAAATGGACGATCATACACAGTTCGAGAGCCAGTAAACGGAAGCTTGTGACTTTTTCCAAGTTGACAAACAGAACAAACACCATTTTCATATTTATTGGAAACATGATCAAAAGTGATATTACAATATTTTAGAACCTCAACTAGAGAAGCATGGGCAAGATGTCCTAGCCTACGATGCCAAACAACATATTCTATACATTTGTCCCAATCAGAAGAGACCTCAGTGTTATTAATAGAAGGAAAAACACTATGAAAAGTATATAAACCATCAATTTCTGTTTTGCGCAACAGTTCTTCACTGGAAAGCTCATCTCGAACCACACAAAAGCCCGCATGAAACTCAAAATAAACTCCATTGTCTCTAGCTCACTTTGAAATAGAGATGAGATTTTTAGTAATCCGGGGAACCAACATAAGATTGTGTAACAACAAATCACGAGAATTACAGTGCAAAAATGAAGAACCAACTTTGGAAATGTTTAGTCCCTTACCATCACCAACCAGGAGCTTACTTGGACCAGAGAAGTCAGAGCACTACTGGACATTGGACGCCTCTGGTGTCACATGATGAGTCGCACCTGTGTCCACGAACCATTGTCCAGAAGAGCCAGATGAACCAGAGGAGGCATCATGAAAACATTGGCCAGAAGTGGAACAACCAACATCAGTGGAAACACCATGACCAGGGTTGGACGAACCTGATTCGGACCTGAACCAGAAGAAAAAGAACTGGCAGGATCCAAGGAACAAAGATTAGCACTGTGCGATCCTTCATTGTTAGAGGACTTGTACAAACTAGCCGAAATGCCAGGAAAATTCTGGTCAAACTGCTTGAAGAACCGATCAGCAAGGTAGCCCAACTTGCCACAAAGTTGACATTGATATCGATTTCGATTGCGACCTCGACCGCCACTCAAGTTTTGTTGACGATAAGGCCTCTGAGCAAAGTTATTACTCGATTGCGCAGAGGACATCTGAACAGTGTGAGCACTCATTGTGATAGAATGATCTTGATCGAAAATGCCTTGTTGTGCCTCAACATCAATGAGTATGGTAGTAACAGTATCCACCGAGAGTGACTCACGAGTAGTTGTTATAATTGCAACAAACGGTTTGTATTCCGACGGAAGTCCAGCAAGAATCGTCGCAATCTGCTCAGTTTTCGAGACTAGACTGCTGCACGAGGCAAGAGCACAATAGATGTCCTTCACCATGGAAATGTACGCTCTCATACTCAGATCACCTTTACGAACAGAGTGAAGCTTGAAGTGTAGAGACATGATCGTGGTAGTGGAACAGCTGCTGAAGTGGTCAGTTAGTATGGACCAGATCTGAAACGACGATTCAGCTCCCACAAAGTGCGTCAACAAATATAGACTCATAGTCGAGAGGAGCCACGACGCAAGAGTGGAGTCTTGAGCAACAAAATCATCATACGCTTCATTCGCCACTTCAAATTCGTCAGCCTTGCGAACTGTCTGCGGCAGAGCTTTGCTTGTGCCGGTGAGAAAACCTTCGATTCGATGACTACGAATCGTGAAGAGAATCTGTTGTTTCCAGATCAAGAAATTGGACTCGTCGAGAAGAATATTCACTCTCTTGTTGGTGAAAGCCTTACCGGATTGTGTCGACGAATCAACATTGCCATCGCCGGAACTCAAATCAGAGGCGGACGACATTGCGACACACGGAAACGGCAGAGAAAAGAAGATGATGAGAGTTAGAAGATGTATCCAGGAAGCGGCCCAGCCTCTGATACCATAATGGAAAAATAGAAAATAGAAAATGGGAATTTTTTTTAGAGTAAACCCTAAGAGAGAAAGCTTCTCTAAAATGTAGGCCGAAGCAAAGGTACTTGGCCTAGGCCGAAGGCCCTTTCTTTTATATTGCCCATTGACCAAACAAGTTGGTTATCAAAATTAACCAATCTGTTAGAGAGACGGTCCTAACAAGAAATTGTTACAACAACCCAATTAACTGAACAAACAATCTCCAACCAAATTTACAACAAATTTTCAATAAACTCAATACAAATTCAATCAACACTCCATTAACCTATAATTGGAAACTCACTAGGGGCCATTGAACTGGTTTTGTATTGGATTGGATAATCTAGATTTTGTTTTTCAGCTCATTCATTACATGTCATTTTGAGTTGGTGTTGTTCTCGAATATCGATCATTTTGAGTTCGTTTTGTTTTAAATTTGAACTATTTCATGTTTATAGATTATTTTGAGTTTAAGTCAATTGAATTTGTCAGACAAATTCAAATCATTTGAAATTCGTATCGTTATAAGTTTCAATCATTCTAAAATCTGAATTATCGATTTTTATAATAAAATTAGATGAAATTCATATTCAAATTAAATTTTTGAGTATAAGTTAAAATTGACATGTCTACAAGCCTTCTTCTAACTTTGATAGAAAGGGGGTTTATGGTATATGTGTCTGTTCAATTCATGAAAGCTAAAAGTTTTGCTCTGTTTGAAGGGTGGCTCATCATTTAAGGATAAAGTCAGGTTGAGGTGAGATTATTGGATGGATCTGGCTCATCATGTGATATATGATTCATCGAATAATATTCATCTATTTCAGTGTAATTTTTAAATAACTACTTACTCCTTAGTTACATATAAGAAATAGGTGAAAATTTATCTTAAAAAATGACATATAAAAATATTATTAGATAAAATAATGGATGACGTGATAAAACGAAGCGTAGCAAATACTTTTTCCAAGTTGAGAGACGAATTGGGAGATCCTCTGAATGAGGCTACATCAGACAGTTGATGTATTGGACGACTGAGATTGTTGAGATAACGGCCAATCATATAAGAAAATCAAGCCGAGTGTCAGATCATGTCATAGTGGAAGTCACCCATGTGATGATAGTAATGAAATGGGGTTAATAAATACAATCCTTTTAAGGACCACGTTTGTTATGATGATATAAAGGAAAGTAGGGTAATGGACCATTTTAGGTTAATGTTATGTCAAAGTATCCATTGTCATGGATAGGATTGATCATGTAATTGATTTTAAACTAGTAAATAAATTTTGAGTTAGTTGAGTTGATAGTTATACTTTATAATTTAAATTTTATTTTATAATTTAAAGTGATTATTGATTATTTGTGATAGACATATATCAGACATAGTCGAGGACTCGACTCAAACTTGAGACAGATCCATTAATTACTAAAAAAAATTAATTATTCAAAATCAATTTTTACAACTCAAATTTTATTTATTTTTTTCGAATCGAGTTAAATTTATGAAATTACAAATCAAATTAAGTCGAGTCAAACTTTTTATGACAAATTAAATCGAAAAATTCAAAATTTTCGAATTGAGACGAATTTTGCTTGCTCGAAATCAAGGTCGATCAAACCGAGGGTTCAGACTCATATTGGAATTGTAATAATTAAACAGGGCAACCGAGGATAGGATAAAATTCGTCTGCCCCTTTTCGGTGCCCCTACATATGCCCCAACACTAAAAAACACTACAAAATTAAATTCTAAGCCTTAACTCTAAATTCTAAATCCTAAACCCTACACCCTATACCCTAAAAATACACTATACCCTAAATTCCCTAAACCCTAACCACAACCACTAACCTAAAACCCTAAACTCTAAAATTAATTTTGAACGTAGAGACATATGTAGGGGCACCCAACAAAAGGGTAGAGGATTTCCATCCCGAGGATACCGTTTAATGTTATATAGGCATTACTATCGTGGGTTAATTTCTAGTTTTTGTCCTTTATTATACCCAATCTTCAAGTTTAACCATTATAATCAATTTAACACAATTTCATTATCTTTATCATTATTTTTTACGCAATGCCACTATTTTATTATCCAAACCCCCCGAACCTTATTTTAATATGATGCATATTTTACTATCCAGACATCTAAACTAAAAGATATCGGCATGTTTTGTAAAAAGCAGTTTGAGTCAAAATTAAATGTTTAACCGATTAAATCTATTAATTTAGATGTTTGGTAAATAGTTGATTGAAATAGCGGATTGAGGTAAAATTTTTAATTTATAAAAAACGGCTAATATGAGCTTTTTAAAATTAGAGGTTTTGACATAAGAATTATAAGGACGCTTTTACCATTAACAATTATAAAAAATCTTTAAATAACCTAAATTTAACATTTTCTATTTTAATTCTTCATTTTTTGTATTTATATTGTGACATTTGTAAACTAATATTTTTTTATTTTTTACTTTTAATTCTCACCCAATTATATTTGTATTTAAATTTAATAATTAATTAAATTGTATTAAAAATAATTATACAAATAATAAATTAATATATAGATCATTCAAATATGCTTAGTAATATTAAAAAATATTTTTCATAATCTAATTAATATTAATAGATACAAAATATTGATAACTAATAAACTATTCAAACAAGTATCGAATATAATAATGTTCTTATATGCCATTTTGCTTGTTTAAATAATCAAATATCTATTAGCTAACAGTTAATTTTACCAAACGCTTTTATAGAATCAACTAATACAATCCGTTAGTCAAATCAGCTAATGCAATCAACTATCAGCTAATGTAATCTGCTATCAACTATAAGCTACCCGCTAATTACTAAACATGGCCATTGTGCATTTGAGTGTGTTAAAATCTACATTTTAAATATTGTAAGAGTTATATTTTGATACACAAGTTGTGTAAAAAATTACACAATCTTTCATATTTAAACTATAAAATCTAAAACATAAATTCCTAACTCTAACGCCTTAAACTCTAAACCCTAAATTCTAATCATAAGCCCTAAAATTTAAACCTTATAACATAAACACCTCAACACCTAACCCTAAAATTGAAAGACTTGTATAAATTAAAATTTATATAAACTTGTGTATGAAAATATTTTTTATATAAATTTTATATCGCACATGCAATTTGCGGATGACACTATTCTGTTTATACAGGGTGAGGTGGTGTTGGCGCGCAACTTGAAACGTGTTCTGACTTGCTTTGAGTATGCTTTCGGACTTCAAATTAATTATGAGAAGTTGTGTCTCTTTGGGGTTGGGGTTGACGAGGCTGTCCTTGCAGAGATTGCGGGTGTGATGGGATGCAAAAGTGGCTCTTTTCCGATACATTACTTGGGAATTTCGTTAGGTGTTCATCCACGTGGAATGGAGGTTTGGGAACCTTTAATACAACGGTTTCGCAAACGACTTTCGGGATGGAAACGAGATTCTTTATCCTTCGCTGGAAGACTACTCTTGGTGAACTCAGTGTTGTCAGCTTTGCCGGTATTTTACATGGGGGTATTTTTGGTTCCGCGTCACATTGTTCTGAAAAATAATCAGATCAGACGTAACTTTCTTTGGGGGGGGGGGGGTAAGGTGGAGCGGGCAAAGATGAGGAGAGTAAATTGGAACCTGGCATGTCAGCCGAAACGGGTGGGGGGCCTTGGGGTGTTGAATTTACGTACTAGGAATTTAGCATTGCTCGCTAAATGGGCATGGCGACATGCGCAAACGGATAAGTCGCTATGGAAACCAATCAATGTTGCGAAGTATGGTGTGGATGTCAGGTCTTGGAGAATTCATATTCGAGGAAAGGCTCACATGTCGGCAATGTGGAAGCAGATTGTGGAGGTACAAAATCATGAGTATGTCGATAGGTTCCTTAACGCGTCTCAATTCGTGTAGATTTTGGGTGATGGATCGAGTGTTTTATTTTGGTGGGATTGCTGGTGTTTAGCCGAGCCCTTGAAGAATGTTTTTCCACGTCTATTTGGATTGGCAAATAACAAAGTGGCGTTTGTGTGCGAGTTCTTGGGCTTGCCGATGGATGCATAGGAGGGATGCTTCCGACGTGCTTTGTGTTCCTTCGAGCTAAAGCAATTGCGTGAGTTACAATCATGTATCTTTGAGAAATCGGATGGTAGATAGGCTAGTGTGGATTCATGAAGCATCGGGACAATTTACAGTTAGTAAGCTTCACAAATTGATGTCATCTTTTGGTATGCAGGAGGCCTTGGAAGTTAGCATGGCGTGGAGCATGCCTTTGTTGCCGAAAATCCAATGTTTTGTTTGATTTATAATGGTGGATCGGCTGCCAACACTTCAGATGTTGTTTGATCGTGGCATTCCCCTCTTGAATTCATCGCTCGGATGCCGATGGTGTGGGGTGGGTGAGGATAATGCCGATCATATTCTGTGGCTTTGTGATCTTGCGTGTAGTGTATGGAATGCTTTCTTCTTGTGGTGGGATGTACCGGTTGTATGGCCACGACATATTGGTGATTTTCTCCTTCAGTGTTGGCATGGTTTCTTTGGAGGAGACATTCGATTATGGTGGATGATAGGGTGCGAGAGTGTGGTGTGGTCGTTGTGGATTGTGAGGAATGAGCTCATGTTTCAGAGTCGACGCTCCACGAGTCAGGTTGTTTTCTTCCTTGTGCAATTGCGTTCGCTTTATTGGACCCGGGCACGTGTGAGCCATGGCTGTTTTAGCGAGGCCGCTTGGTGGGAGAGTCCACATCGATGTTGGATAGCGCCATTGGTCAGGAAGACCGCTCGAGTGGGTATCGAATGGATGCCTCCTTCGTCGGGGGTATGGAAGTTCAACGTGGATGGAGCGGCTCGTGGAAAGCCAGGGTTGGCAGGTTGCGGGGGTGTCCTCCGGTATTGGAACAGCAGGATCGTGGCCCTATTCTCAGGGCCGGTCGGGGTGGTTGAGTCTAACGAGGCTGAACTTCAGGCCATTGTTTACGCAATGAGGATGCTCCTGAAGCTTAATTGGAGTGGGATATCATCGGCTGTGGTTGAATCCGATTCGACAGTGGCGGTTTCTTGGATACTTAGGACTGAACGAAGGCCTTGGCGTTTCTGGCGATGGTTCCACCAAATTGACGAGGCTTGTGAGTTATTGCCGAGTGTGTGTTTCACAAATATCTATCGAGAAGCTAATGGTGTTGCGAATGCCTTGGCAAAGAGTGGCGTAGACCGATCCAAGTGGGTGTGGTTGAGTATGAGTTGATCGTGGTTTTATTCTTTGTCGTGGTTCTCTTTGTCGCACGCATCGGCACTCTTTTCCTCTATCTAGGTTTAGAGAAGTTTTTAACGAGGCCGATGTTGTGTGTGCTGATGTATGATTATGCTTAATAAAGTCATGCATTTTGCCGTTCCAAAAAAAAAAATAGTATGACAACCGAGTTAAAATTCAGTTTAACAATTATTTTATCTTTATTAATGTTATGCTTTAAACAAAATCACTTATACAGCTAAAAACTTCGGTTAGTTTACTTTAAAAAAACAGATCAAATTATTAGGTTGGACTGATTTTTTAAAATGATAATTTAGTTAAAAAAATGTTTCTCAAGGTATTATTTGAATCCGATGATTAATTATTCTTGTTTTGTTGGCTCATATAAAGGGTAGACGTAAATTACAAGTTTTAAAGTTGTTCCATACTCATAACTATGATCAAACCCTCGACCATTGGTTAAGATAAAAAAAATTACAAAAATTAAGTACAAGTCCCAAAATTTTATTTTTCCTCCTCCTACAAACAGTATTAAGATCTGAGAAGAATTAATAGGAAAATGGGAGAGATGATGCATTGCATTATGTTAATTCAGTTGAAATTTGTGGCGACCTAAAGATTAGTAAATGATTATTCAAGTATTTTTACTAAAATTATGTATTATGCACAGCGGTCCAAATACTAATTTTCATCCATTTCTTTTATGGCAAAATTGAAAATCAGTCCTTTGATTACTATATTTTATTAGAACTTTGTCTTCGTCTTTTACGAAAATTGAAATTTTAATTTAGTTATTAATGAACAAAAGAACTTAAATTATTGGTTTTTATAGGTCCACGATTTAATGACAATATTTTACAATATTATCCAGCAATATTAACTTCCCAGTTTTATAATGTACGGGGATTAAATTGTGAGAAATTGAAAAAAATAATAACTTTTCAGTGTTTACAAAGTAATAGAATAAAATTCATAATTATTCTATGTAGGTTGAATATTAGTGTGTACATTGACCAAACATGTACTTTCAATGTTCAAAATATGATTGAATACGTAGAATATTAGCAGGTACAATGACCTAATTATACATCCTACATTGAAATTAGCAAGTACATAGACGAGAGTTATCTATATATAGTTTGTGTAAGAGGTTAACTAGTTATTCACTCAATTAGGAAAAGATTAAAGATTTAATGCATGGTTTGGTCCTAAAAGAATAATATTTTCCCACTTAGCCATTAAAGTTTTTTTGGTCTAGATAAAGACTTAAATTTATCAAACATTAAACGGTTTAGTCCTTCTACATTAAAAAACTGAGAAAGAGAACCCATTGAGTGGTCCAGTAATAGAGGGTGACATTGTTAAGATTAAGAATTGAGAGAGATTTTGACTCGTGAGATTGGAAAAAAGAAAGTCAAAGATAGTAAAACAATATAAACTTCACTTACTTTATTCATTTACTATTTACAATATAAATAATAATAAAGAAACTGATTAAAGAATCAATTAAAAGTCCAGCTGTCAACAACTAATCCTAACCACCTATAACTGTATTCTAATAGCTCTCTCAAGTTAGAAAATACAAATTTTGAATGCACAACTTGATTAAAAACTCGTGAAATAGACTGAAGAGCCTTTGTAAAGCAATCAACAAGCTGATTGTGAGTCGAGATAGAAAGAAGTGTTATAAGTCCTTGTTGTATTTTTTCTCGAATAAGATGACAATCAATTTCGATGTGCTTGGTCCATTCATAATAAAATGAGTTCTCTGCAATTTTAATAGCAGACAAATTGTCACAATAAAGATTAGCTGAAGATAAATGAATCTTTAAATCAGAAAGGAGATAAGAAATCTATTGTATTTCACAGGTTACAGAAGCTAACACCCTGTACTCTGCCTCACTAGATGATCTTGAGACAGTTTGTTGTTTTTTCGATTTCCAGAAGATCAAAGAAGGTCATAAAAACACACAGAAATCAGTAGCTGACTTCCGTGAACCGAGACAAGATGCTCAATCTGAATCTGATAAAGCACTAAGTTTCAAATTATTGTTAGCGGAAAAAATAACCCATGTCAAGGTGTACCCTTTAAGTATCGAAGAATCCTATGAGCAACATCCATGTGAGTTTCAGTAGGTATAGACAAAAATTGGGACAATTGCTGAACAACATATGCAATATCGGGTATAGTATTAGTGAGATAAACAAGCTTTCCTATAAGTCTCCTATAAGAAGTAATATCAGTCAAGGGAATACCATCGTGTTTAGACATTTTACAATTCAAAGGTGTAAAAACAAGTTTAGGTCCCATAAATCTAGTTTCTTGCAATAGATCTAAAGTGTACTTTCTTTGACAAAGGTTGATACCTTTGGAAGACCTAGCTACTTCAAACCCAAGAAAAAACTTCAAATCTTCTAAATCTTTGATTTTAAAAGTCTCATGTAAGAACTGTTTTATGTTACTTATTGAAGCAGAGTTTGGACTAATAATGACAATGTCATCAACATACACTGCCAGAGCAATAAAATCAGAATATGCACCTTTAATAAAGAGAGAATTATCAGATGAAGCCTGTTTAAAACCTTGATCAATTAAAGCAGAAATTAGCCTTTCATTACATTCTCTACTAGCCTGTTTTAAACCATATAGGCTTTTATTTAATTTACAGATCAAACCAAAATCATTAAAGGAAAAATCAGGAGGTGATTCCATATAGACTTTTTCATTTAAGAAATCATGTAAGAAGACATTATTAACATCCAACTGTTGTAACTTCCAAATTTTAGCTGCAACAACAACTATAAAAGTTCTAATAGTTGTAGTCTTAGCAACAGAACTAAAGGTATTAATAAAGTCTATGCCTGATTGCTGAGTGTACCCTTTGACAACTAGTCTAACTTTATACATTTCTAAAGTACCATCTGACTTTAACTTAGTCTTATAAACCCATTTACAACCAATTGTTTGTTTTCATGGAGGCACAAGTACTAAATCCTAAGCACCATCTGATATGGAATAGAGATGATATTGTAAGATAAAACCTGATTAATATTGTGAGGAGTTGTCCTGGAAGAAGCCTTTGTCTTTGGTAAATCAACTTGATAGCCCTTGAATTTGCTTGGCAACTTAACATTTCTGGAAGGTCTTATAGGTTGAACAGAAACAAGATCACCAGTCGAATCGTGTTGTGAGATATCGATTGAAGATGTTTCTTCAATTCTCTTAGAATTTTCAAGAACAATTTCCTTACTTGGGGAACCGTTAGAATTCTCGAATGTATGATCTATACTAGTTTGCATTGTGGGTAAGAAATCATCAAATAAACCATTATTTTTCAGAAGCTGGCAAAATGACTTTATAAGGAGAATTAGTGTTTTTAAAAGGAAACTTAATTTCTGAAAAAACTACATCTCTAGATACAAAGACATTCTTTGTCTTTAAATCAAATAGTCTGAAACCTTTAATGTTCCTTGGATATCCAAGAAACAAACACTTTGTAGCCTTAGGATTTAGTTTTATCCTAGGTTTAGTGTAACCCCCTAGACCCGCCTATGCGTTAATACGGATCCTAGGGAGTCACATTAGGGTCACCGGAGCGACCCACGATAAAATTTTAAATAAACAAATTTGTTGAACCATTTGAAATCATAAATCAAGTTTTGAATTAAAATACAATTTAATAAAAAAAAATTTTACACAATGAAACAAAACTATGATACAAATTATTAATACAAGTTTCAAACTCGAATATAAATCAAAACATGACATACATGCCCCCTAATTATACAGATACCATACTCCTCAAGCAAGCCGAAGAAACTCCCATACCGACATTAATAACTGCAACATGGTCGATCTTTTAAACTGTGATGGTAAAAACAACGTGAGCTTCGGAAAGCTCAGTAATACAGACTACCCAAGGATGATAAAAGCACAAGCAGGTAAAATGGCAAGCTTGACACTGTCATGATGAACTCGGCAATGATAAGCTCAAATTACGATTCGATATTTCAGTGAAGCATTATACCAGAAGGTAATAGAACTATTATTTACTCGATCACTCGAACCTTAGGAGGTAAGTCTAAAGCCGGAGATTCAGAAGGGATCCAAATTATAGAAGTTGAGTCAAAGAGTTTAGGGTGGTTCATTAAGTGTAGATTAGAAGTATGCTGAGTGTTCTAGACTTAGATACATTAATTCAGAAAGGCAAACTTCAGAAAAGGTCAGAAAGTTTTTATTAATTTACTTTAACTACCCTTCAACCGTACATCAATATGCAGAAACCCAGAATTGTATCCAGAAAGACTTACCCTAGGCCCATCGGGCGTAGGAGCTTACCTAAGGGAATGTCTTAGGTCCAAAAAGACTTACCCTATGCCCATTGGGCGTAGGAGCTTAGGTCCAGAAGGGCTTACCAGTGCTGAGCCTACAGAACTTCATTTATATCCTAGATAATACACCCTAGATGAATTTAGTTTATAAATAGAAGGTGGTAACACCAGAAGATATTTATCCGATCTATGTTTTATACCAGAAGACAAATGTCAGATTTATTTTGTTTTATTATTATTATTATTATTATTATTATTATTATTATTATTATTATTATTATTATTACGTATTCAAAGCCATGTATCAGATATATTTTCATATTAGAGGACAGGAGCCATGAATTGCTTTCTTTTCGAATAACAATGTCATACTTTTGAATTTTAGGCAGATAGTGTTTTGGTTTAGAACATAGATTATTTACGAATACATGGTACGTGCCTTACGACCTAATTTATTTTTTTAGAAACACTTGATAAGTATCAGAAATAGACATTCGACAATCTTTGGATGGATTTCAGAACGAGGTCCCTACAAAAATGGGAGTTCATAAAACGACTCAGACCAAACATCGGAAGTTGATGCATCGGGATTTCAGATATATCGTGAGCGAATCAAACGTTACAACTTACGAGGGTATTATGGTCATTTTGACCTTTATAGATAATTTGATAATTTAGACCAACCAAGCATAAGCAACGATACACGGAATTCAAGAATTCGAGTTGCTCTTCAGGTTTCCGAGTCCCTTGAACAGGTCAGAACCCAACAGTACGATGTTTATCATTTTACCGGATAGGTACGCCTTAAACATTTGTTTCGCAGAACTGACCACAACGTACAACCAAAAGTAGTTCACCTTCACCAATCACCCACTAAACTTATTACCAAGAATCGAGCATATATTCGAACGGTATTTTCCAAGTATTCGAACATGTGCATTGCTCTTGAACTCATTCCAAAACATCGAATGTGCCTTATGAGAACAGATCTCTCTTACTATTAACTATGTACTTTCTCCAAACAAATTGTACACCTTCATATGGTATTCCTCCAATATCATCTTAGTATCAGAAACGACCAACAGACACGAGTCGTATATTACCACTTTTTGTTTGAGCCATTAAATGGTTAGCTTTATTTGGAGTTCTCAATTCCATGTCTTAGAAATATTCTCAGTCATTATAATATCCGAGGGTATTTCAGACAATTCGATGCTCGAAGGTGTTACGATTTTTCAGAGTCTTCCGATCATTCCAACTATTCATTCATTTAAGTTCTCGAGGGTAAATCTATCATTTTGATTAATTTGGCAATTCATGCCGAGGATAGATTATTCTTTTTGGTCATTATGGATATTCTGATCAGTTCAACATTATCAGTATTTCCAAACATTTTAGTCATTTCAATCAATTCAACAATTTACGCAACTTTGTCTAATTCAACATACAAATATTTTCTAATAAATGTCTTCAGAGATTTATTCAATTTCAAATAGAATCTGGGCAATTTACAATCTCAAAGGTGAAGCATTGTTATTATAACTTCCCAAGCCAGTTTCAAGATTTTCAGAAGAATCAGTTGATATACCGGATCTAGTGTAGATTCTTAGACAACTTTCATTGATATGGGTATTTTAGTCATTTTTATACATCAAGGGCATTTCGTAATTTATTAGCCAACATAATCAGATTTGGAGATCAATCGTTTTTGTTAATCGCTTACTGAACTCAGAAGTCCTTTCGATTTATCAAACCTCTTATTCGAATATATGCCTTGGCAACTAATATACTTATTTCTTAATTGATCGACATTAGCAGAATTAATCATATGCTCAATCATGGTTGTGCAAGCATTAACCGAATACCAACAAGTTTTGAAAGCATGCAGGAGGTAGTAATGTATTACCTTGGCTCTGAGCTACAACGATCGATCTGTGAACGACATTCGAACACCCTTGAACCCAGATTTGACATCCCCCAAAAATTCATATTCCATGAACTATGAGTACCCAAAAATTCTAGTTGCTGGACGATCGCCGGAAAGTTGCCGAAACATCGCTAAAATGCCGATTCCAAACCGAACCAAAACAATCGAAAAAGACGTAGCTCCAACGAGGCTTCTCTCGGCATTGAAAGAATAAATGGTCAAAGGGGTTTTGCTCGTCGCGGTGCGAAGAGCTCAGATCCGATGGCTGTGTCTCGAAAGGGCGTTGTGGGTGGCCGAAAATGATGAAAAATAGAAGGGAGACACTTGGTGTTTCTCGTTGCACCTTCAACCCAAGTTTTACGGCAAATGGCGGCTCGTATATGCGCGTGAAGGCCAAGGGTTTGATCGGGCTGCGGCGACGCTTCTGATGGTTGGGGCAGTGGCAGCCACGGACGGACGGCGGCCAAGATCGTCGACAATGGGAGATGTGGCTAAGGAGAAAGTTCAGAACCTTCTAAGTTCTCTAAAAAAATGAACCGACATCCATTAAGGGGTAGTTGGGGAGTCACTTCTGAATTTTATTAATTGATTCAAAAATAATTGACCCATGCATAAAATTGACTTGCAATAATTTACCTCTAAAACACCATCTAGCCTAATTGGTTAAGCCATCGAACTTGGCAGCCAAGGTCACGAGTTCAAACCCCCTTGGCTGCATTAAACATACATATTATTTTTTTTGGGTGTTACAATTCTCCCCTCTTAAAAGAAATTTCGTCCTCGAAATTTACCTAAGCCAGAGAGATGCAAAAGCTGCTCTTTTATCCCTTCATGTACTAAAACAATTCCATCAGAGTATCCTTGTTTTCTCAGGATTCTCAGACGATCACTGATCAATATGATAGTGTTATCAGTCACTCGAATTGCCTTTGGACCAAAAGTCATCCCATTATACATCTCAGACCAACCAATCAGAATACGATATATGAATCTATACAGAACTTACGAAGTCAACGAACACTGGTCTCATAATTGTTATAATAATGGTCTAAGCCATGGGTCAGAATCTTCCCAACTACCACAGAAGTCAATCTTACAACCCTAAAGTATCTTCTCTATAATCTTAATTATTCTACTAAGTTGAATATCAATTTACGGAAGAAGAGTGGTACCTGAAATACAGACAAGTACTCAAGGCCTCCACCAGGGCCTTTCCAGAATCAGGATGTAACACCAAATTTCAGTCAAGGATGATATAACGATACATCATGCCACATTTTCATATAATGGGTCTTTATTCAAGTCGAAGCATAACCAAGGTTTTATACGGATATCACTCACCTTCAATGAAATTTTCAGAAAAATTGCTTTCTTCGTGTATTATAAAGTCACCATAGAACTTACACTTTCGCCACATTCACAGACACATTACTTTTAAATTAATACTGCTTTTATCAAACTTCTATTAGAATATCTCAAACATTATCATCATCACCGGATAACATTACGTGAAATATTATATCTGTTACCTCACATTATCAAACATTTATTCTCAATCTGATTTTGATTCCTCAATTTCACCTGCATGAACCATCTCAAATTCTTTATCCGAATTCGAATCCATCAATTTAATCCAAAACACAAGCGAACAATATAGACATTTCTTGCTAGTACAGATCGATCTATGGAAGGCATAATGCTTAAGTTCACTTAATTCAGAAAAAGGGATTCGACATCTGAGTTTCGACTAAGAGGAGTACGGTTATGCTAGGGCATGCACAGACCAAACACCCTATGACAGACGATCAGCCGATCTACCCAGAACGACGCAACTCTAAGCTCTAATACCACTAAATGTAACCCCCTGGACTCGTCTATGCGTTAATACGGATCCTAAGAAGTCATATTAGGGTCACCGGAGTGACCCACATTAATATTTCAAATAAACAAATTTGCTGAACCATTTGAAATCATAAATTAAGTTTTGAATTAAAATACAATTTCAGAAAAAAAAATTTAGACAATGAAACAAAACTATGATACAAATTATTAATACAAGTTTCAAACTCGAATATAAATCAAAACATGACATACATGCCCCCTAATTATACAGGTACCATACTTCGCAAGCAAGCCGAAGAAACTCCCATACCGACATTGATAACTGCAACATGGTCGATCTTTTAACTTGTGACGGTAAAAAAACGTGAGCTTCAGAAAGCTCAGTAATACAGACTACCCAAGGATGCTAAAAGCACAAGCATGTAAAATGGCAAGTTTGACACTGTCATGATGAACTGGGCAATGATAAGCTCAAATTATGATTCGATATTTCAGTGAAGCATTATATAAGAAGGTAACAGAGTTGTTCTTTACTCGATCACTCGAACCTTAGGAGGAAAGTCTAAAGCCGGAGATTCAGAAGGGATCCAGATTATAGAAGTTGAGTCAAAGAGTTCAGGGTGGTTCATTAAGTGCAGATTAGAAGTATGCTGAGTGTTCCAGACTTAGAAACATTAATTCAGAAGGGTAGACTTCAGAAGAGGTTCGAAAGTTTTTATTAATTTACTTAACTACCCTTCAACTGTACGTCAATATGCAGAAACCCAGAATAGTTTCCAGAAAGACTTACCCTAGGCCCGTCGGGCGTAGGAGCTTACCTAAGGGAATGCCTTAGGTCTAGAAAGACTTACCCTAGGCCCATTGGGAGTAGAAGCTTAGGTTCAGAAGAGCTTACCAGCGTTGAGCCTACAAAACTTCATTTATATCCCAGATAATACACCCAGATGAATTTAGTTTATAAAAAGAAGGTGGTAATACTAGAAGATATTTATCCAATCTATTTTTTGTACCAGAAGACAAATGTCAGATTTATTTTATTATTATTATTATTATTATTATTATTATTATTATTATTATTATTATTATTATTATTATTATTATTATTATTATTATTATTATTATTATTATTATTATTATTATTATTATTATTACGTATTCAAAGCCATGTATCTGATATATTTTCATATTAGAGGACAAAAGCCATGAATTGCTTTCTTTTCGAATAACAATGTCATAGTTTTGAATTTTAGACAGATAGTGTTTTGGTTTAGAACAGAGAGTATTTACGGATACATGGTACGTGCCTTACTGACCAATTTATTTTTCAGAAACACTCGATAAGTATCAGAAAGAGACATTCAACAGTCTTTGGACGGATTTCAGAACGAGGTCCCTTGAACTGCTAAGAACCCAACAATATGATGTTTATTATTTAACCGGATAGGTACGCCTTAAACATTTTTGTTTTGCAGAACTGACCACAACGTACAACCAAAAGTAGTTCACCTTCACCAATCGCCCACTAAACTTATTACCAGGAATCGAGCATATATTCGAACAATATTTTCCAAGTATTTGAACATATGCATTGCACTTGAACTCATTCCAAAACATCGAATGTGCCTTATGAGAATAGATCTCTCTTACTATTAACTGCGTACTTTCTCCAAACAAATTGTACGCCTTCATATGCTATTCCTCCAATATCATCTTAGTATCAGAAATGACCAACAAACATGGGTTATATATTACCACTTTTTGTTTGAGCCATTACATGGTTGGCTTTATTTGGAGTTATCAATTCCATGTCTTAGAAATATTCTCAGTCATTATAATATCTGAGGGTATTTAAGACAATTTGATGCTCGAAGGTGTTACGATTGTTCAGAGTCTTTCGGTCCTTCCAACTATTCATTCATTTAAGTTCTCGAGGGTAAATCCATCATTTTGATTAATTAGGCAATTGTGCCGAGGATAGATTATTTTATTTTGGTCATTATGGATATTCTGATCAGTTCAACATTATCATTATTTCCAAACATTTTAGTCATTTCAATCAATTCAGCAATTTACGCAACTTTGACTAATTCAACATACAAATATTTTTTCGCAAATGTCTTTAGAGATTTATTCAATTTCAAATAGAATCTGAGCAAACTAATTCAACATACAATCTCAAAGATGAAGCTTCTTTATTATAACTTCCCAAGCCAGTTTCAAGATTTTAGGAAGAATCAGTTGATATATCGGATCTAGTGTAGATTCTTAGACCACTTTCATTGATAGAAGTATTTTTGTCATTTTCATACATCAAGGGCATTTTTGTAATTCATTAGCCAACATAATCAGATTTGGAGATCAACCATTTTTATTAATCGCTTACTGAACTCGGAAGTCTTTTGGATTTATCAAACCTCTTATTCGAATATATGCCTTGGCCACTAATATGCTTATTTCTTAATTGATCGACATTAGCAGAATTAATCATATGCTCAATCATGGTCGTGCAAGCATTAACCGAATACCAACAAGTTTTGAAAGCATGTAGAAGGTAGTAACGTGTTTCCTTGGTTCCGAGCTACAACGATCGATCTGTGAACGACATTCGAACACCCTTGAACCCGGATTTGATATCCCTCAAAAATTCATATTCCAGGAACTATGAGTACCCAAAAATTCTAGTTGTCGGACGGTCGTCAGAATGTCGTCGGAACATCACCGAAATGCCGATTCCAAATCGAACCAAAACAACCGAAAAACACGTAGCTCCAACGATGCTTCTCCCGACGTCGAAACAATAAACGGTCAAAGGGGTTTTGCTCGTCGCGGTGCGAGGAGCTCAGATCTTATGGCTGTGTCTCAAACGAACCTTGTGGGTGGCCGGGAATGATAAAAAATAGAAGGGCGGCACTTGGGGTTTCTCATCGCACCTTCAACCCAAGTTTCACGGAAAACGGCGGCTTGTATCTGCGCGTAAAGGCCAAGGGTTTGATCGAGCTGCGGTGGTGCTTCCGATGGCTGGGGCGGTGGCAGCCACAGACGGACTGTTGCGTGTAATATAGTCTATCGCAATTGTAGTGCAAGCATACACGACGCAAGTAGTAAAGTGATACGAAGTATCGAATATCGTCTCCACATGGATTGGGCTAATAGCTTCACCTAAATTCACTGCACGAAGTAAAAGAAATATTTAAGAGAATTGTCACGAGAAATAATAAAGTAAAACGTAAATAAAAGTATTGAGATATCAAGATAAAGAGAATGGGCTGGTATTGAATTGCTCAGTAGTGCAGGTATTGAATTGCATAGGAACTCCAGTTCTGTCGTCGCGCCCGTCGCCAACAGCACCTGTCGCGGCGGCTGTCTGTTAGTTGTCGCGGCAGCGAACACTAACTCCGTACTCCAAGTTTGGCAAGAATCCCAGATCTGCCTTGGCCTATCCCTAGGTCCAAGTCTGTCGGTGATCACATCTTTGATGATACCTCCCGGCGTGAATCGAAGGATGAACACCGATGTGTATGAATTCTTCCTTAGCCACTTAACCTCGCCCTATCCCTAGGCACGAGATGGTTCAACTATAAACTAGAGAACGCGCTCTTATCTCTTTCGTATACTTAACTCTCCCGATGCTAAGTAAATAGATAACCTCACAACGCTCTCCCGATGCTCTTGCAAGATATTAAAACCAAGATAAGAGAACTTGAAGTTTATTTTATTGAACTTAGAAAATCCTAAAACAAAACAACCCTTGCAACTACTTTACAAAACAACCCGTGGCCCTAGGGGGAATTTAGAACATGTCGGTGACGGGTAAACGACAGAGGGGTTTAGTTTTCGGTTATGGGGTGTTGGATGCCTCCTAGGTTAAATCTATGCCCTTATATAAGCTTTGGGCTCAAGTATTCTAAGTTAACAAGGATTACAACTTTAATGAAAAGTAAGATTCTAATAAATGCTTAATCTCTAAGGATTCCTACTTTTCAGCCGCCTCCTTGTTTCATGGGAATTCCTCTCCTTGAGCTTTGGCTTGACATATCTTTTGATCCGGGGCTTGGAAAAATATTTGGCTTTCACACGACAGACGAGCAGATTTTTCTCTATCTATCGAGGTCCACTTGACTTTTCCTCTTCATGGAGCTGCTGTCACCTTGCTGTCACGACAGGTCCATGGCAGCTTCGTCCTCGTCGTCTGCTTGTCTAGTTCAGCTCTTCTGCTTCTCTGCCCTGCGCCTGCCTTCTTTGTCAACTATGGCAGATACCTGCAAAATAAGCCATCTTTTAGTAGAATCCGTACCTTTTATATATTTGTGATGTTTTATTAGAAACTAACCTAAATGCAATGCAATGATGCTTGAATGCAGCAAAAATATGGGTTACAAAGGGTGTAAATAATAGAACTTTTACACACTCAACACACCCCCAAACTCAAGTTCTTGCTTGCCCTCAAGCAATTAATCCTAAAAGAAGAGAAAATATTTTTGTGTTGGCTATCAAACAGTGAACTGTCCCTTACCCGTCGCTCATTCTCTATGGCGGCAGCAACCTGTCGGAAGGTTTTAGGATCTGTCCGGAATCTCCCTATAGCTCTCGTGCAGTGTGTGCATGCTTGTGAACAGTTATATGCTAAGACTCTCTTAGTTTTACTAGAATATTCAACTTTTTTAACTTGAATTTTTATGCCAAAGTTTATTTTTGAAGGCACATTTTCATGCTTCTTTTCTTTTTATTTTCAAGCTAAGTTTTTACTAGAGCCAGTTTTGGGCACCTCTAGTTAGCTTCCTAGAGCCGGTTTCAGGCACCTCTAGGTTATTTTCTTTTGCTAAACTTCTTTCCTAGAGCCAGTGTTAGGCACCTCTAGGGGCTATTCAAGTTCTAAGCATCCTATTCTAGTTTGGCTAAAAGAAATCTAAGCAATATAACAGTCACAAAGGTGTTTAAGTTTTCAGAACTATAGAAAAGCTCTAAACTTCTCCCTAAACTGTCCTAAAGATGCTGCCACGACAGAGCTTTCATGACAGGTAAGCTAAATTCACAGTTTTAAGCCAACGGTTTTATATTTTCTGTTTTTTTTTGTTTTTTTTAAGAGAACTTAAATAAAAAAGAAGACACAACAATAATAAAAAGATGTACTTAAGACTCCATTAATGATGGAGGGTTGCCACCCCCAAACTCGAGGGTTGCATTGCCCTCAATGCAAAATGACAGATAAATGGCAGGTACATCACAAAATAAATATAAGCATGCAGCAGGATAAGAAAAAGAAAAGACTTAAATTTAATCGCTGTCTTCGCTGCTGCTGCTAACACGGATCTGGCGGTGGCGTCTGGGCTGTGGAGGAGGCTGGGCAGGTTCAGGGGCAGGTTGCTCCACGAGCTGAACGTCAGAACTGCTGCCACTGCCCCAAGTGCTGCTGGTGGTGGTGCTAGCCTTGGGCATTAATTTCCTGTCTGCCACGTGTTTGATCCTCTTGACCGGCGTAAATTCCCTCTCCAAGTTCCTCCTGATCAGAGGGCTGTCATCAGAGGCAGGTCTCTTCGTTCCTCTGGCAGAGGTGTCGGCCGGTGGACTGCCTGCTGCCGTCGGGGCAGGTGATGGGGTGGAAGCAGTAGAGTGGGAATATGGGGAGGCAGGTGATGTGGGGACAGGGGAGGGGATATGGAAATAATGGGCAGGAAAAGTAAGGAACTGAACATCGGGAAAATTTAAAGTGTGGGTAATGAAGTTTACCGTCGAATTTGTGAAATCCCGGATGAAGGTCATCAATCCCATTTGTCTCTCCTCTACCCGTTGTAGCGCAACAAGAATGTGGGCAGACTGGTCTGTCGGAGCTGTGGCGGCAGCTGCGGTAGGTTCCGTGGCAGGTTCCGTGGCAGGTTCCTCGTCTGAATCTGCTGAGCCTGCTGCAGGGTTGAAAAAGTTGATAGGTGTAGCGGCTATCAGCTCCATGAGGCTATTGATGTTATTGTTTGTCCAGCCTCTTCCTTGGATTAGTTTGTCGGAGGGCTCCTCGGGGACAGCAGCACAGTGGCATAAGGAGGTTATTGTGAATGGCAGGCAGAGGCGGGAGTCGGAGCGGAAAGTGCATTCCAGGATGCTGTCCCTCATATAACGGCCCACATTGATAGGCCTGTCGTGCATGATGGAATGAATGAGGGCGAGCCGCTGCCGGTTAACCGTCGTGTGGTGGGAAGAAGGCATGATACGCTTTTTGATGAAAGCGTTCCAGAGTTTGGCTTCCGGGAGGAGCTGACCCCTGTTGACGGAGTGGGGGTTCTTTTTGCTGGTTGTCCATGATGTTCCATCCTCTGTCACTTCAACCATTATAGCATCATAAGCAGCAGCATCAAGGGAGTCGAGGAATTTCTGGTGGGCATCATCATCGGGGCCAAAGTAGAGGCCAAACATGTGGTTGATGCTGTCAGCAGTGAATGGCACCTTTACTCCTCGAACGGTGACAGATGTTGCCGTTCTACTGTCTATGGCCGCATAGAACTCCCGGACTAATGTGTCGTTTAGTTCTGCTGGTTGTTCAGCAAAGTGCTCCCATAGTTGAGCCGTGATGGCCTTTACAATGAACGACCGGAGTCCCATGTGGGGTGCTTTTTGAATGTACACGAAACCTCTGTCCTCCCATAACTCCTTTGTGGCGAAGGGTGTCGCTGCTGCTGAAGAAGAGGCGGAGGCAGCGCTACGACGGGTCTGTCTAGACGACATGTTAGTTGCAAGGGTTGTGAAATAGAGAAAGCAAATAAAAACTAGAGGAGAAAGCAAGAGAGAATAAGCAGAAGTGATGAAAAATGAAAGTGAAAACGGGTTTTATAGCGGTCGAGGATCTGCCCATTTAATGCCGCAACGGCAGGCGTGAATAACGGAGCGACTGTTGGGATTTAGCGTGTCTAACGCGTCTGACACGTATTTATGCGTCTGTTGTGCGTCTGCCGCACGCTTCTACGTCTGCCGTGTCAGTCTATTGACAGCCTGTCATATCCGTCTGCGGCGGCAGCCGAAACGACAGGCTTCATAAATGGGCTTTGTTGGGCTGATGGATGGATGGTGGGCTTGGGTCACTTCTCCTTTTCTTCTTGACTCCTTTATTTCCTAAAAACAGAAAAATAAAAACATTATTCGAATAAAATAAATCTAATTTCCTAATAAATAATAAATAATAAAAATAAAAAATAAAATTAGCTTAAATTAGGGATGCCTTGTGGGGCATCTCCTAAAGTAACCACTTCCTGTATTCCTGGGGCTTCAGTCCCCTGATAGTGCTTGAGGCGATGCCCGTTGACTTTGAATTGGTGCCCGTTGACTTTGAATTGGTGCCCGTCTTTTAATGATTGAATTGTGATGGCACCATGGGGAAAAACTTGAACCACTTGGAATGGGCCAGACCATCTAGATTTAAGCTTCCCTGGGAAAAGTTTCAACCTAGAATTAAACAACAACACAAGCTGCCCTGGGCAGAACTGTCGTGGCAGCAACTTCCTATCATGCCACTTCTTAGTCTTTTCCTTGTAGATTCTTGCGTTGTCGTAGGCCATTGTCCGTAATTCCTCAATCTCATTTAGATCTAACAGCCTCTTCTGGCCTGCCTTGTCCAAGTCCATGTTCACTGCCTTGATTGCCCAATATGCCTTGTGCTCTATCTCGACAGGCAGATGACAGGTTTTCCCATAAATCAAACGGTATGGAGACATGCCCAATGGAGTTTTAAAAGCTGTCCTATATGCCCATAATGCATCATTAAGGAGTAAAGACCAATCTTTCCTAGTTGGCTTAACCATCTTTTCAAGAATGTTCTTCACTTCTCTATTGGATATCTCAGCCTGTCCATTGGTCTGTGGGTGGTATGCTGTCGCGATCCTGTGCTTGACACCATACTTCTTTAGGGCGGCAGCAATAACCCTATTGTCAAAATGTCTCCCTTCATCACTGATAATCGCCTTAGGGATGCCAAATCTAGAAAAAATGTTTTTGTGCAAAAACTTTTGGACCGTCTTGGCATCATTCTTTTGAGTGGCGATGGCTTCAACCCACTTGGAGACGTAATCTACTGCTAGGAGGATGTACAAATTTCCACACGAAGATGGAAAAGGTCCCATAAAATCAATCCCCCAAACGTCGAAGATCTCGACTTCTAAAATATTCTGCAGTGGCATCTCGTTTCTCCTCGAGATGTTACCTGTCCGCTGGCACCTGTCACAGTTCTTGTAAAAGTTCTGTGCATCTTTATACAGTGCCGGCCAGTAGAACCCTGACTGCAGCACATTGGCAGCAGTTTTGTTGCCTCCTAAGTGACCTCCATATTGTGAAGCATGACAGTGATGGAGAATGTCTTCTTGCTCTTCTTGTGGTACACACCTCCTAATAACCTGATCTGCGCACATTTTGAAAAGAAGAGGTTCGTCCCAATAATAATGTTTAACATCATTTTGAAACCTCTTCCTGGCTTGATAGTTAAGGTCAGAAGGAAGTATTCCGCTAACTATAAAATTAACGAAATCAGCATACCAGGGGAGTTCAGAAGACTTACCTGCCACCATGGCTGTCGCGACAGCGATTGCGGCAGCAAAGAGCTGCTCATCTGGGAAGGTCTCCAGTATGTTTGTCTCGTCGATTGGTAGACTCTGTCCCTTCTACAACCTTGACAAGTGGTCTGCCACCTGATTTTCTGTCCCCTTTTTGTCCTTGATCTCAAGGTCAAATTCTTGTAATAGCAAGATCCACCGTATCAATCTAGGCTTTGCATCCTTCTTTGCGAACAAATACTTTAGGGCAGAATGGTCAGTGTGTATTATTACTTTTGTCCCAAGTTTGTAAGAACGAAACTTGTCAATGGAGAACACCACAGCTAACGGCTCCTTTTCTGTGGTGGTATAATTCACTTGGGCGTCATTCAACGTTTTGCTGGCATAGTATATGACGTGAAACAGCTTATCTCTGCGCTGCCCAAGTGCTGCCCCGACAGCATAGTCGCTAGCATCACACATGATCTCAAATGGCTGTGTCCAGTCTGGTGGCTGTACTATGGGGGCTGTCACTAGTTTTTCCTTCAGAACCTTGAATGCTTCAGTACATTCTTCATTAAAGTCAAAGGGTCGGTTCTGCTCTAAGAGATGACATAGGGGTTTCGTGATTTTCGAGAAATTCGCGATAAATCTCCGATAAAAACCAGCATGCCCTAAAAAACTTCTAATGCCCTTGACTGTGGTCGGCGGCGGCAGCTTCTCGATTACTTCAATCTTAGCCCTGTCGACTTCTATCCCACGACAGCTAATCTTATGGCCAAGGACTATCCCCTCATCCACCATAAAGTGGCATTTTTCCCAATTTAAAACAAGATTAGCTTTTTCACATCTTTCAAGTACCTTTTGAAGATTGCCGAGGCAACTCTCAAAATTGTCTCCAAAGACGGAAAAATCATCCATGAAAATCTCTAGGAAGTCCTCTACCATATCGGAGAATATGGCCATCATGCACCTTTGGAAGGTGGCAGGTGCATTACAGAGTCCAAACGGCATCCTCCTAAACGCGTATGTTCCGTAGGGGCATGTAAAAGTCGTTTTTTCTTGATCCTCCGGTGCAATAGCAATTTGATTGTACCCTGAATAACCATCAAGAAAACAATAGTAAGGTTTACCCGCTAATCTATCAAGCATTTGATCAATAAAGGGTAAAGGAAAGTGGTCCTTTCGGGTAGCTTTGTTAAGCTTCCGATAGTCCATACAAACCCTCCAACCGGTCACAGTCCTGGTTGGGATTAACTCATTGTTCTCGTTGGTTACCACGGTCATTCCTCCTTTCTTTGGAACGCATTGCACCGGGCTTACCCATTTGCTGTCGGAGATGGCGTAAATAATACCAGCATCTAACCATTTGATTATCTCCTTACGCACGACCTCCTTCATCGCATGGTTTAGCCGCCTTTGGGCCTCAATAGTCGGCTTATGATCTTCCTCTAGGAGGATTTTGTGCATGCATAACGCCGGACTAATGCCTTGAATGTCTGCTATCGTCCATCCAATCGCCTTCTTGTGCTGCCGTAACATGTCGATTAGCTTTCGTTCCTGTTCCTGCGGCAGCTTAGAAGAGATGATTACGGGCAACGTATCATTTGAACCAAGAAAAGCATATTTAAGCTGCCTTGGCAGGGGCTTCAGTTCTAAGGCAGGTGGTTCAACAGTAGATGGCTTTTGGATTAAATGGTTATCCGAAGTATAATTTAAAGGTTCAAATAACTTACCTGGACGATTGCCCATCCAGTTTACCTCCTCTTGACCTTCAGTATCAGATGTATCGGATTCAGAGGAGTCGCTGTCGTCGGTGCTGTCGTTGTTGCTGTCGTGACAGGCCTGTAGGTGGTTGTCGCGGCAGTGACCAAATTTTATATCATGGCAGCCCGACCTGATGCAGGGTTGATCAAGGGTCACCTCAATGATGGCCTTGCATTCCTCGTCCACATCAGCATGTTTCATCGCTTGGAGAACATTCAACTTAATCTCTTGATCGTTTACTCGCATGGTGAGTTCTCCTTTCTCCACATCAATCAGTGATCTTCCCGTGGCTAAGAAGGGTCGCCCAAGGATGACTGGTGCGTTTTCGTCTGCCTCACAATCTAAGATAAGAAAGTCAGCAGGAAAAATAAGCTTATCCACTCTTACCAAAATATCTTCAAATTTTCCTTCGGGATGAACGTAAGAGCGGTCGGCTAGCTGCAGAGTTACTGTCGTGGGCCGCGCCTTCCCAATACCTAATTTCTGAAAAACAGATTTGGGCATTAGATTAACACTAGCACCAAGATCACAAAGTGCCTTACCCACAAATTTGTCGCCGATTACACAAGGTATGATGAAGCTCCCCGGATCCTTCTTTTTCTGGGGTGGCTGCCGATGAAGAATGCTCATACAACCTTCTGTCATCTTTACCGTTTCGAATTCCCCAAGTTTAGATTTTTTCGACATAACATCCTTGAGAAATTTAGCATAACCGGGCATCTCCCTAACGACATCTAACAATGGAATATTAATATGAACCTGCTTAAAAATATCATAAATCTTTTTAAGTTGAGATTCATGCTTAGCTTGCTGTATCCGTTGAGGGAAGGGTGGTGGGGGACGGTAGTCAGCAATTCGTCCTTCCCATTGCATGCGAATCTGAGGACGATATTCATCTTTCTTCTCCTCTGTCGCTTCTGCTGTCGTGACAGGCTCATCGGCAGCAGTCTGTTTATCACCTGTCGGGGTAGCTTCCTCGGCAGGTTTATCTAAGGCTGGATCCTTTTCTGTTTCAGCTTCCTTTTCCGGCCCTGGTAGTTTCTTCCCACTCCTAGTAGTAATGGCCTTACATTGCTCATGTGTGGGTGGTCTAGCATTTTCTGTATTGCTAGGGAATCCTCCAGTCTTCCTCGGCTTAATATGTTGCGACACCTGGCCCATTTGTGTCTCCAGAGATTTCAAGGTGGCTTCATGATTTGTCATCCTCATCTCCGTCTTATCCATGAAATTCTCTGTCTTCTTGACAAACTGATTCATATTTTCAATATAAGTACCGGTCTGAGACATAAAAGTGGCCAGAGTCTGTTCCAAAATACTGCTCGTGGCAGGTGGTGGCTGTTGTTGTTGTGGCGGCGGCAGGTTCTGCGGTAGCTGCTGTCACGTCAACAGTCTAGGACCTCCCTGATTCTGATTATGTGCGTGAGGATTCAGGGCATTGTTGGGATTACTCCATGAAAATTTAGGATCCTTCCTCCAATTGGGATTATAGTTGTTGGAATTATAATTTGGCTTGTAATTTCCAACATATTTTCCCTCTTCGACATTTATTGGGCACTCATCCCTACTATGATTCCCCTCACAGATATCGCATACTTCCTCAACAGCAAATCCTTGTAAACCATCATCATTCAATAACCTTTTCATTGCTTTAGCAAGGAATGCTACCTGTGATTTCATAGTGCTGTCGGCCTCATAATCCTTGACAGCAAGTACTCGTTTACCCCCTCTTCTTGCAGTCGGAAATTGCTCCTCATTCTTAGCCAGATTTTTCAGAACTTGCAACGCCTCGTTCGGATCTTTATCCAATAATAGTCCATTTGCTGCATAATCAATTCGAATGCGAGTTTGTAAGTTAGCAGCATTATAGAACTTAGTTACCTGATTCTAGACGGGGAATCCATGCATTGGGCAGTTTCGAAGAAGAGTAGTAAATCTGTCCCAGGCCTCGTGCATTGGCTCGTCATCTTCCTGTTGAAAAGTAGCAATTTCGTTACGTAACCGCTCAGCTAAATGCGAAGGATTAAAACGAGATAAGAATTCACGAGTTAAATCTGCCCAGGTCATAATTGAACCCGGTGTAAGTTTATTCCACCAAGTTTTAGCTCTATCCCTCAATGAATGAGGAAATAACCGAAGCCTCAGTATCTCCGGACTAACTCCTGGCAGTCTAAACGAACCACAGATCTCCTGGAACGTTTTGAGATGCTCTCTAGTATCTTCTGTCGCAGCACCACTAAACTGCCCGGCATTGTTGATCATACTAAACATGACAGGCTTAAGCTCGAAGTTATCAACATCAATATCCGGCAGCGGGGTCTCCAGCTCTACATGATCGTTCAGCATGTAGTCACGACATGACCGCCGTCCATCTGCCGCGGGCGGGTCATCGACAGGCGGGATACCTCCACCATCGGGCTGATTACGGGCCATCTGCTCTAGTTGTTCCTCAAGGTACTCGTTCCGGTCTAGAAGGTGGCGAATCTGTTTCTTGAGATTGAAGGAACGTTCAACTTCCGGATCTAACTTATACTCAGGATCTTCGCCTCTTTTAGATCTGCGCATAAACAAGAGAACCTTGTGAAAAGCGAGAGTTGAAAGCACAAAAGAAAAATTAAAGAAAATTAAAATAAAAACAAAAAAAAAGCGAAAATAAAAAGAAAGAGAAAAGTGCAAGAAAAGAAAGGTGTAGTTATGTTGCCAATCCCCGGCAACGGCGCCAAAAACTTGTTGCGTGTAATATAGTCTATCGCAATTGTAGTGCAAGCATACACGACGCAAGTAGTAAAGTGATACGAAGTATCGGATATCGTCTCCACAGGGATTGGGCTAATAGCTTCACCTAAATTCACTGCACGAAGTAAAAGAAATATTTAAGAGAATTGTCACGAGAAATAATAAAGTAAAACGTAAATAAAAGTATTGAGATATCAAGATAGAGAGAATGGGCTGGTATTGAATTGCTCAGTATTGCAGGTATTGAATTGCTTAGGAACTCCAGTTCTGTCGTCGCGCCCGTCGTTAACAGCACCTGTTGCGGTGGCTGTCCGTTAGCTGTCGCGGCAGCGAACATTAACTCCGTACTCCAAGTTTGGCAAGAATCCCAGATCTGCCTTGGCCTATCCCTAGGTCCAAGCCTGTCGGCGATCACGTCTTTGATGATACCTCCCGGCGTGAATCGAAGGATGAACACCGATGTGTATGAATTCTTCCTTAGCCACTTAACCTCGCCCTATCCTTAGGCACGAGATGGTTCAACTATAAACTAGAGAACGCGCTCTTATCTCTTTCGTATACTTAACTCTCCCGATGCTAAGTAAATAGATAACCTCACAACGCTCTCCCGATGCTCTTGCAAGATATTAAAACCAAGATAAGAGAACTTGAAGTTTATTTTATTGAACTTAGAAAATCCTAAAACAAAACAACCCTTGCAACTACTTTACAAAACAACCCGTGGCCCTAGGGGGAATTTAGAACATGTCGGTGACGGGTAAACGGCAGAGGGGTTTAGGTTTCGGTTATGGGGTGTTGGATGCCTCCTAGGTTAAATCTATGCCCTTATATAAGCTTTGGGCTCAAGTATTCTAAGTTAACAAGGATTACAACTTTAATGAAAAGTAAGATTCTAATAAATGCTTAATCTCTAAGGATTCCTACTTTTCAGCCGCATCCTTGTTTCATGGGAATTCCTCTCCTTGAGCTTTGGCTTGACATATCTTTTGATCCGGGGCTTGGAAAAATATTTGGCTTTCACACGACAGACGAGCAGATTTTTCTCTATCTATCGAGGTCCACTTGACTTTTCCTCTTGATGGAGCTGCTGTCACCTTGCTGTCACGACAGGTCCATGGCAGCTTCGTCCTCGTCGTCTGCTTGTCTAGTTCAGCTCTTCTGCTTCTCTGCCCTGCGCCTGCCTTCTTTGTCAACTATGGCAGATACCTGCAAAATAAGCCATCTTTTAGTAGAATCCGTGCCTTTTATATATTTGTGATGTTTTATTAGAAACTAACCTAAATGCAATGCAATGATGATTGAATGCAGCAAAAATATGGGTTACAAAGGGTGTAAATAATAGAACTTTTACACACTCAACACGGACTGTGGCCAAGATCGCCGACAACGGGAGAGGTGGCTGATGAGAAAGTTCAGAACCTTCTAGGTTCTCTAAAAAAAATTGAACCGACATCCATTAAGGAGTAGTTGGGGAGTCACTTCTGAATTTTATTAATTGATTCAAAAATAATTGACCCATGGATAAAATTGACATGCAGTAATTTACTACTAAACACCATCTAGCCCAATAGGTTGAGCCATCAAACTTCGCAGCCACGGTCACGGGTTCAAACCCCCTTTGTTGCATTAAACATACATATTATTTTTTTGGGTGTTACATTTAGGCAGGACAAAAGCATAAGCTAAACAATCGAATATTTTAATATTATCATGTTTTGGTTTAATCTAAAATAATTCTTCAAAGGGTGTTTTATTTTGTAAATTAGGAGTAAGAGTCCTATTGATTAAAAAAACAGAATGTAAGACACAGTCTATCCAAAAATTCAATGGTAAATTAGCAAAATATGTTGATGCTTTATTTCTACAATATTATTTTGTTGTGGAGTGTATGTACATGAGTTCTGATGAATTATGCCTTTGGATTTAAAGAAATCTAGCATATCAAATTCATGTGCATTATCAGCGCGTATACACTATATTTTAGTAGAAAACTGAGTATCAACAAGTTGACAAAACTCAACAACAAAATTTCAAACCTCAGATTTATTCTTCATAGGAAACAACCAAACATATCTGCTTTTTTCCTCAATCACAGTTAGAAAATAAGCATGGCCATATAAACTTTTAACAGGAAATGGACCCCAAATGTCCAGATGCACTAAATCAAACAAAAAATCAGAAATTGAATTACTAATATGAAAAGGAAGTCTCTTCTGCTTAGCTAAGTGAAAAACATCACATTCAGGACAAGAATTAACAGGAATATCACTATGTAATTGAGAAAAGTGTCTCATCCTTCCATGAGAGGGATGCCCTAATCTAGCATGCCATAAACTTGAAGAAACAAGAGAACAAACAATAGACTTATTGTTTAAAGCAGAATGTAATGCCCCGGGTTTAGGGTCTGGGAGTTTAGACCGGGACCTAGAAAAGGTTCGTAACTCAAGTTTTGGGGTTCAAGTTGTCTTTAAAGGAAATTGGTTTCATAAAGAGTTTTAAAATGTTAAATTGAGCTTTTAGGGATAAATAAAAATAAAATGAGGCAAGAAAGGATTTTTGTTAAAAAGAAAATTTTAAAATAAAAGGAGAAATAAAATAGAATATTTCAAAAAAAGACATCCACTTTCTTCTTCCCCTTTCCAAAACCTTTTCACGTCAAGAACTCCCAAAGCCAAGCCACCATCCATTTTCACCAAACTCCGCCATTTTGAAGGGTTCAAAGAGGTAAACAACTTGGTTTTCACTATTCTCTTCGTTTAAATCTTGCTTGTAACATTTTCTTTCCAAAAGATTGGTGATTTCTCAAGTTCTCTCATTTTAGGTAAAATGGGTTTTTGAAGGGTTTAAGTGTAGAGCGTTTGGGTGTTCTCTATTTGTGAGCACAAGTGCACACTCATGTCAAGTTATAGTATAAAAGATATCGTCTCCCACAGGGATTGGACAGCTTGATTCGAGTTCTTGTTCCTGCACAAGAAAAGTAAATGCACAATTAAGTTGAATGTTTGAAAAGAAAAGTAAAATAAAACCACAAGTAATTAAAAGGGAAGTGATCAGATTGATAGAAAGGGCAAGGTTATGTTGCTGCTGAGACCCTCTCGCTGCCTCGGCAGGGGATGGTAGGTAGACTACTGAGACCCTCTCGCTGCCTCGGCAGGGGAATGGAACTGTGTCTCGGCGGCAAACTTGGCAAAACTACAAGGCTCGGCAAAACGCTTCGAAAGTGACTCCGCTTATGTGTAACTAAGAGTTATGTTGATTCCCACTGCAGATATTACCAGTCGCGGCGTGAATCATGCAAAGACAGCAATGTTGATTCGTCCTCTTTTAGCCGCCTTAAACCCTTAACCCATGTCTAGGCCAGATTGATCGCACCGTCTATAGATGAAATCGTACTTACTCCTTTTGTGAGTTCGACTCTCTCGATACCGAAAAAATGAATAGAATTCAACTAATTTTTCGCATTAATTGAAAACTATGGAGAACATGGAATAAGTAAACCTTGGAATTTTATTTGCAAAAACATACTTGAAATCCTAAGCAACCGTTCTCACAACTAATTACAACATAACCCAAACTCAAGGAGAAATTTAGAACATGATGGCGGGCAAGAAAACCTAAATTATGCCTAAGGAAAACCTAAGTTGTCTGGAAATAGAATTACAATGGGTATATATAGGCATTAGCTAGGTCTAGTTCTTCTTGAAGTAGAAGTCTTCAAAGTAGCTTTTCACATTAAATGTGACTTTAAACTCCGACTTCTTTGAGTTGAATATGGACTTTATCACGTTGCCTTGTTCCATAAGAAATCTTTAGATTCACCTTTGGCGGCTCTGCCCGCTGCTACAGACGTCGGAAAATTGAGTGGACAACATCGATAGAATCAGGATTTTCTACTCTACAAATCGCACTCCAGTTCTCCAACTCCATAGTCTACTATCTTAGGCAGCACGGTGGGCGGCGGCAGCTACTCGGCAGCTGCTGTCTCTGTTTGGAACTACATTAGTACAGCTCCCTGGTTCGCTGCCTCAGCATCACATCTTCTGCTCCTCTTTCCCTCTGTCAGCCTCTAGTACCTAAAACCAAAAGTATACTAAAACAATACCTTTTCTTTACCAAAAAAAGGATAATCTAGAAAAACACGGTAAAGTAAAGAAATACTGTAAAATGCAATGCATGGTCCTAATTATGCCTAAAATGTACTAAAAAATAGAAATAATATGAGATGGAATGTGCATGAACTATAGAACTTGTGGACACTTTACACACCCCGAAACTCAAACTATTACTTGTTCTAAAGCAATGCAACCTAAACACACTTGCCCTTATATTAACCAGAAAGAAAAACCTATTTTCAACTTGATTTCAAACTTCAAGGTCGTGGCACCTATATTAAATTAGTGAAATGAACTTAGCAAGAAAATAACTCAGAATTAATTTCTAAGGCTAGTGCAGTGTGTGCAGGACTGTGTACAGGCTGAATATGCAGAATAACTAGATAAACAAAACAGTTAAGCACACTATTTAATCATGGCAATGAGGGTATCAACTTATTACAACTACTCTTCTAGGTCTGAAATTAAGATAGGAGCAAACTAAAAAACCCCGAACCCATGGAGTAGAGTCATCCCGTGAAGACTTTCATTCACTCATGCTAATTTGTCTGTCACTTCAAAATAATTCTAAGTCATTTTGCATGCTTTTCCCATATTAAGTTCAATTTATTTATTGGTGCGAAAATAAGTAATCGGCTAACTATCATAAGCATAAGTTATATAACAAAATTTTCTGTTCCGATTAAAACTAAGGCAAGTACAATGCAACCTATATGCTACTAAGTATGCCTAGACAAAGGATGCGAGAGCTATCCCCCCCAAAATCGAGATGGACATTGCCCTCAATGCACAAAATAAAACAGAAAATGATAAAAGCAGAAAAGTAAATACAAGAAAAAGGGAAGAAGACTTAGGCTTAGTCAAATGGTGTAGAGGATTTCGAGGAGTTTTCTGCCGTCTTCCGCAGGTTACGGCAATGGGCTTAGCATTGCTACCCTTTTCTGTGCTTAGCGGTCTTGATTTTTTTAGGGTCTGGACATGCATAATTAATTGTGAGACGGGAATAAACAATAAAGAAAATGAAAAAATAAAACCTAGTCCTAAAAAAATCTACTTCTACTAAAGCGGTAAAGATATGGAAAAGAGTATGTCACATTGGGGTGGGTGTTCCCCAATGTGAATACTTCATGTTCTTTCGGGACAGAATCTCATGTATAATGCTTTAATCGCTGCCCGTTAACTTTGAATTCTGTCCCCCCAATTTACTGGTTTAACTGTTACGGCACCATGTGGGAAGGCTTGGACTACTTCGAATGGTCCTGACCATCTGGATTTTAACTTCCCAGGAAACAGCTTGAGGCGAGAATTGAACAGCAGCACTTGCTGCCCGGGCAGGAACTGCCGCTGTTGAATCTTGCTGTCGTGCCATTTTTTGACTTTTTCCTTGTACAACTTGGGGTTCTCGTATGCCTCCCGCCAGAATTCCTCCATTTCTGTCAGGTTTAGTAGTCTCTTTTCGCCAGCCTGTTTCCAGTCCATGTTCACTATCTTGACCGCCCAATACACTTTGTGTTCTATTTCGACAGGGAGGTGGCAGGCCTTTTCGTATACTAGACGATATGTGGACATTCTGAGTGGTGTTTTGTATGCTGTCCGGTATGCCTAAAGAGCATCGTCTAATTTCAACGACCAATCTTTCCTACTTGGGTTTACCACTTTCTCCAAGATGGTCTTGACTTCCCTGTTTGAAATCTCTACCTGCCCATTTGTCTGTGGATGATATGCTGCGGCAATCTTGTGCTTAACACCAACTTTTTGGAGTGCCTTGGAAATGAGCTTGTTATCGAAATGGGTGCCCTCATCGCTAATGATGGCTCTTGGAACTCCGAACCTTGTGAATATATTCTTTCGTAAGAATCTATGGACGGTCTTTGAATCATTGTGGGGGGGTGGAAATAGCTTCTACCCACTTGGAAACATAGTCTACTACTAGAAGGATGTACATATTACCACATGAAGATGGGAATGTGTTGGGCTTGTAGCACGCTCGAATCGATCATTGAAACCGTCAATGAGGGTTGTTTTTGTTTGGTGGTTGAATTGGCTAAAATCGAAATAAAGGTAAACAAGAGACACAATAATTTTAGAGTGGTTCGGCCTTCTAACAAGCACCTACATCCACTACCTTAGCACACTAGTAAGGATTTCCCAATTCACTCAACAATGGATTCGTCCCCTTTTCCCGGTTTAAGAGGAAACCGTTACAACCCTATCTTTTGGGCTTGGCTAAGATAAAACCAACTATAGTTTTTCTCTCAAGGCTAAACTAGAACCTCTCCTTTTACAAGGGATTTGTTTGGGTAAACTAAATACCTCACAAGGTTGGTGTTTACACAATTTAAGCTCACAAGAGTACAAGGATTTACAATTAAGCACTCTCTCTAAAGACTATGTACAAGAGAATGGTAAAATAAAGACTTAAAATCTAATTCTCTTGATCATGTTGCTTGGATGTAGTCTCTAACATTCTTCAAGTGTTCCAGCCTTCAATTTATAGTCCCAATTGAGTTTGTGGCTGTTACTAGCCGTTGAGGATGTTTTGGAGCCGTTGGAGACTTTATTTCCCATCTTAAATGCTGTTTTGGAGCCTTCCGTACCGATACGCGAGGACCTGTATCAGTACACTCTTCTTCAGAAACTAGCCGATGGGCTCTTGCCAGCCTAAGCGTATCGATACGCTTGAGGGCGTATCGGTACGGTATGTCATTTAAAAGACCGTTGGGAAATAGTCGTTGGGGTTGTTAAAACAGGGATCAACACGCCTAGTGTGCGTATCGAAACGATCCCTCTCCGTATCGATACTGTATCCTCTATATCGATACGAGTTTTGGTAGATTCAAAACTTGGGCAAAAGGGCATCGATACGGGGTATACCGTATCGGTACGGGCTTGCTGAAAAGTCAAGTTTGGCTATTTTAAAGCATTAAAAACTTTGCCAAAAACCTTTGAAAATGCCTCAAACTTATTTTCAAGTTGTTTGGACTTAAAGACATATTTTAAATTCTTTTCAAATTAGTCCAAAACATTTTTCAATTATTATATAAAAACATTAGTTCTACAGAATGGTACCATAAAATATATTCCCAAATGTCGAATAACTCAACCTCCATGATGGTTTGTAGGGGCATTTCGTTCCTTCTCGATATGTTTCTCGTTCTTTGGCAGCTGTCACACTGTCTGTAGAATGCTTGGGCGTCTTTATACAAAGTCGGCCAAAAGAAATCTGATTGGAGTACTTTTGTGGTCGTGCACTGCCCTCCAAAATGGCCTCCATATGGTGCTGCGTGGCACTGCGATAGTATGGCTTGTTGTTTTTCCTCTGGGACACATCATCTGATAACCTGGTTTGCACAATTTTTAAACAAGAAAGGCTCGTCCCAAAAATAATGCTTAGCATCATGTTGGAATCGTTTCTTTCCTTCAAAGTTAAGTTCATAGGGTAAAACACCAAATACTAAATAATTCACAATATCTGCGTACCAGGGTGTGGCTGTCGATGCACCCGCGGCCTCTTCGTGGGCGGCAAGTGAGATGCCTTCAGCTTCTAGAGCAGCTACCAGTGTAGAGGCTAGAAGCAGCTGTTTATCCGGGAATGCATCCTGAATTTCACTGTTGGAAGTCTTCTCTTGTCCATTCTCAAGTCGAGAGAGGTGGTCCACCACTTGATTTTCTGTGCCCTTTCTGTCTCGAATTTCCAGATCAAATTCTTGTAGTAGCAGGATCCAACAGATCAGGCGAGGCTTTGCATCTTTCTTTGCAAACATGTACCTCAAGGTAGAATGATCTGTGTGGACTATCACCTTTGTTCCAATTAGGTAGGGTTAGAACTTATCGAAGGTGAACACTACTGCCAGTAACTCTTTCTCTATACTGGTGTAGTAGGTTTGGGCAGGATTTAGTGTTTTGCTGGCGTAGTAATTACATGGAAGATTTTGTCTCTGCGCTGTCCTAGGGCGACGTAGACAACAGTATCACCAACATCACACATCAGCTCAAATGGTTGACTCCAATCAGGGGGAACTACCACAAGTGCTGTCACTAGCTTCTCTTTTAAGGTTTTGAATGCTTCCTGGAATGCCTCATCAATGTTGAATGGTTTGTCCTGTTCCAGCAAAGTACACATTAGTTTAGAGATTTTGTTGAGTTGATCAAACAATTGCAAATGGCCAAGAGCGGGGTGAATTGGCAATTAAAATTTTGGTGGGAAGAATGAGTGAAAAAATGAAATTGACACAAGTAGTTAGAGTGGTTCAAGTTCTCCAAATGAACTCTACATCAACTACCTTAGTTCCCACTAAGGATTTTCAGCCAATTCACTACTTGAATTCTTCCCCTTTTCTTGGATGAGGAGGTAACCTTACAAATTCGAATAAGCTTTCTACCCAAAGCTTAATCCACTCAAATTACAAAGAGAAATTGTGGTAAACTCAAATGTTTACTCTCAAAGGACAAATGTCTACCCAATTACAATTTTAATCACCCAAACTCACAATACAAAATGACAATTGAAAAACACTAGAGTTGGGTACAAGAATTTGACTTTGAATAGCACAAGGGTTTTGATTTTTGCTTTGATGATGCTTGTGGGTTGAATAGTTGTTGCTGACCTTCAAAGGACTTCAATTTATATCTCCTATATTAATTCTAGCCGTTTAGGTGGTTGGGAACATGAATAGAGCCATTGGTGGTGTTATCTCACCTCCATAAATGGAGTCTGCAACCACCCGTTTCGGAACACGAGGACCTGTTTCGAAACGGACCAAAATAGAAAGAGCCGTTGGGGTGCATTTAAGAGCCCGTTTCGAAACGTATTGAAACCGTTTCGAAACACTTTTTCCACTGTCAAGGGTCGTTTCAAAACAGCTTGAGCCCGTTTCGAAACACCCTAACGGTTTTCTGAAAATTCAGTTAAAACATTACAACGGTCATAATTTTCAAATCAAAATGAAGAACCGTTTCGAAACGCTTGAAGTCGTTTTGATACGGGTTCATATGTTCTAAAACCGTTTCGATACGCATTTCGGAACAGGGGTCGACAGTGGTGAAATCGTTTCGAAACGCCTTAGGCCGTTTCGAAACAGGGACTTGAAAAACACTGTTTGGGCTTTAAAACACTTAGAAAATATTTGAAATACTTAGTTTTTAACTTTGGCATATTCTTAAATCATATGGGGATGTTTGAGGACTTAAAAAATCGTTTTGACATTTTCAATTTAGTCCTTAGGTTTTTAGTTATATCAAAATTAAAATATCGGTTTCACAATCTCCCCCTTTTTGATATAACAAAACCAAAGTTAGAATTTTTAAGAGTTTTGAAAATTTTGAACATATTCTAACTCCCCCTTAATTTAAGATAGGGTTTTAAAGTTTTTTTAAAAAATATTTTAACTTTGAAATTCAAGTTTTAAAACTTAAAAACACTTTAAACAAACGAATTTTTTGTTTGGCTCTTAAATTTCTTCTCCCCCTTTTTATTAGATCAAAAATAAGAAATAAGGCTCATAGAGAAGACAAAGGATTAGTACCAATAAGCATGAAGTAATAAGCAACAATAATATCAATCCATAAAATTAAAATATCCAAAGCATAAATCAACATTAAGTTCAAAATATAATCCCAACTAAGATCAAAAGCATAGGTTCCTAAAACATAATGAAACATAAAGATGCAAACTTAAACCTAAAATGCATAGATAATATGATATGATATGAATCCTAGGCCTCGTCACCACCATCATCATCATCCGAAGTCTCATCATCGCTCTTGACTTGAGAACGGCGAAACTTCGTCCATTGGCCATAGAGAGTAGAGAAGGAAAAATCCAAGTTCGAGTGGGAAGTCTCAAGAGATAGGAGGCGATCCTCTACATTTTGCAAGCGAGTGTTGATGGCACCAAAACCCGAAGCTATGTTAGTATCCATAGCATTGAACCGTTCGGTAATGAGAGACGTAAGAGCTTCATTGTTTCCAACTGGAGCTTGAGGTTCAACGGGAGGAGGAGGAGGAGGTGCTTCTCTATCAACACGTTCCCAAACATTGTTCACATAGTGAAACCCGGACTTGCGAAGAGAGGACTCACCAATCTTGGACTTACGAGGTTCCGGGGAGTCGTAGGTGCAATCGAGACCAATCGTGCTGAAGATGTGACTTAAGATCGTGCCATAAGTAAAGGATTTCAAGCCATCAGTGTCAATAAGCTTAACATTATTAACCATCTCGGCAAAAATGATCTTAGCAACATTAGGGCGCTCACTATGACGGAAACATTCAAGCCAAAAGTAATCAACTTGACGGATATGAGAGTATTTACCTCCGGAGGGGCGAAGGAACCATGAAACCATCAAGTGAAGAAAATGATTGTGCGCATCCAAGGAAAGTACTTGACCGGTGTTAGTGCCAAAGTGACGTTCATTCTCAATTCCTTCATCTTTAAGGGAAAAAGTGGACTCCAAGAGAGCAACATTAACAGTAAACTTTTTCCCTATCATAAAAGATTCAATTCCTACAACCTCGGTATTTGTTTCATCATTAATAAGACGAGCATTGGAGTAAAAGATGAGTACCACATGTTTGTAGCGAATGTCCGGGATGCTCAACAAAGGAAGAAGATCACATTCGCTCAAACGCTCAAGGTAACGGAAAAGGAATCTCTCGGAGTTAAGGAATTCAAGATCAATGACGCGCTCACGACGAACTTTGAAATCTTGGACATATTTGAAACGAGCTCACATCTCTGGAGTTCGAAGGGATTTTTGAAAGAGCTGAGCGAGATTCGGACGCATGCTCGACTCACCGGTTTGAACGGACTTACGCTTTTTGCTAGCATGTTCCGACATCCTAAAAACATTAAGCAAGCATGTTTTAAAAAATAAGTGTATGCATAAATTTTTAAATTCAATCCAATAATAAATCCCACTAAGGTTAAAAAAAATTAAAACAAAGAAAAAATTAAAAAAACAGTAAAAGAAAATACGAGTGAAAATTTTTATATTCGAATAAAAAAATTTAAGTTTTTGAAATTTTTTTACAAGGTATGGAAAACCCAAGCATAAAAACATATAATCTATAGAAAAATAAAATTTTCTAACCTAAGATTCGAACATAAATTGAAAGAAAAAGAAAAAAGAGGAAAAATACCTTAGTTTGGGATTTTGGATGAATGGATGAAAATCCTTGCACAATGTTGATGAAACTTGCTTAGACTAGATTTTTAGAGAAAAACCCCTCAAGATTTGGTGAAAAACAAAGAGGTTTAGAGGGGTTTTATAGGGAAAAAGTTGGGTTAGGGTTTTTAGGGTTTTGAAGAGTTTTAGTTTAAAGTGAATTTTAACATTAAAAGCCCTACTTAAAGCTGTCCGTGAAACCGTTTCGGAACGGTCTTGACCGTTTCGAAACGTGAGCACGAGAGTTTGACCGTTTTCAGAATTTTAGCTGACCGTTTCGATACGGTGTTGACCGTATCGAAGCCCCACTGAGTCGTATCGAAACTCGTTTCGATACACCCCTTGGCAGTAGCAAAAACGTTTCGAAACCCTTTTGAGGCGTTTCGAAACGCCCTTCTCTCAGGCATGATTTTAAGGCATCCGTATCGAAACAGGTTGACCCGTTTCGATACACCTGGGCCTGGAAGTGCAGATGAGGCTCTAAAAGTGCAGAAAATTGAGTTTTTCTAAGGCCTAACTTGCATGAATGACATGAATGAGCAGGCAAAACATATGCAAACATAAACATACTCCCCTAGCTATAAGCATGGATAAAATTAGGAGTCAAAACACATAAACATGGTATTTCACAAGATCAAGCAATTTTAAGTACAAAAGAGGTCCTAAAAGGTCAAGATAGGCTAGCTAAACCTAACTCTCTCCTAAGGGACCAAAAACGCTCTTTATCTAAAGGTTTTGTAAATATATCCGCTAATTGGTTTAAGGTGTCAACATATTCTATAACAACATCATTTTTCAAAACATGATCTCTAATGAAATGATGTCTAATTTATATGTGTTTAGTTCTAGAGTGTTGGATGGGATTCTTAGTGAGACAAATGGCACTAGTGTTGTCACACTTAAGGGGTATGGTTTCTACCTCAACACCATAATCTAAGAGTTGTTGCTTCATCCAAAGGACTTGAGCACAACAACTCCCTAAGGATATGTACTCCGCTTCGGTGGTAGATAAAGCTACGCTATTTTGTTTCTTAGAGAACCAAGATACGAGCATACTACCTAAGAATTGGCATGTCCCGGAAGTACTTTTTCTATCTATCTTACATCCCCCATAATCCGCATCCAAATAAGCATGAAGGATAAAGGAAGAATCTTTTGGATACCAAAGGCCTAAAGTAGGTGTGTCTCTAAGGTATCTAAAAATTCTCTTAATGGCAACTAAGTGTGATTCTCTAGGACTAGCTTGAAACCTAGCACACAAGCAAACACTAAACATAATATCCGGTCTACTTGTGGTAAGGTAAAGCAAAGAACCTATCATGGATCTATAAAGCTTAGAATCAACACACTTACCTCCTTCATCTTTGTCAAGCTTTATGGAAGAACTCATAGGAGTGGCTTGAGGTTTTGCATTCTCCAAGCCAAACTTTTTGAGCATATCATTCATGTACTTAGCTTGATTTATGAAGGTGCCATCTTTCCTTTGTTTGATTTGGAGTCCCAAAAAGAATGAGAGCTCCCCCATCATGCTCATCTCGAACTCACCTTGCATTAGCTTAGAAAATTCTTTACAATAACACTCATTAGTAGAACCAAAAATGATATCATCAACATAAATTTGAACTACTAAGATGTCATTGTTATATCTTTTTATGAAGAGTGTAGTATCCACCTTTCCCTTTTCATAACCCTTTTCAATTAAGAAATTTGAAAGTCTCTCATACCAAGCTCTAGGAGCCTGTTTTAAACCATAGAGAGCTTTTGTAAGTTTAAACACATGGTTTGGAAATTTTGAATCCTCAAAACCCTGTGGTTGTTCAACATACACTTTTTCATTTATAAAACCATTTAAAAAGACACTTTTCACATCCATTTGAAAAAGCTTGAAATTATGATAACATGCAAATGCAAGCAACATCCTAATAGCTTCTATTCTAGCTACGGGTGCATAAGTCTCATCAAAATCAATTCCCTCTTCTTGTGTATAGCCTTGAGCAACAAGCCTAGCCTTGTTTCTCACTATATTACCACTTTCATCTAATTTATTCCTAAAAACCCATTTTGTACCTATAGTAGATTGATTATTAGGCCTTTCAAATAATGTCCAAACTCTACTTCTCTCAAATTGATTTAATTCCTCTTGCATGGCCAAAATCCAAAAATCATCTTTTAAAGCTTCTTTAATATTTTTAGGCTCAATGCATTAAAGAAATGCAACATGATTCATTAATTTGAGACAGGATCTAGTAGTTACCCCCTTGGATGGATCACCCAAGATTTCACCACCTTTGACATAATATAACTCCCTTGGGTAAGACACCTCCCTTTCCTCAAGAGCCAAGTCCTTCAAGGCTTCAAGAGGTGGATCTTGTGTATCCTCATCTTTAGTTGGAATCTCATCCACCTTTGACGTTTGTCCTCCATCAATGGCATCAAGGATTCCTACATCATCATCATCACAAGATTCCTTCCTCGGAAGGAGGTTATCATCGAAAACAACATGTATAGACTCTTCAACTACTAGAGTTCTCTTATTAAATACACGATAGACTTTAGAGTTTAAAGAGTACCCTAAGAAAATAGCTTCATCACTTTTAGCATCAAATTTACCTAAGTTTTCTTTACCATTATTCAAAACAAAACACTTGCAACCAAAAGGGTGGAAATAGCTAATGTTAGGCTTCTTAGATTTTAAAATGTCATAAGGTGTTTTCTTCAAAATTGGCCTAATCATTACTCGATTTATAATATAGCAAGCGGTATTTGTGTCTTCCGCCCAAAAATATTTAGGTAAATTATTTTCGCAAAACATGGTTCTAGCCATTTCTTCTAAAGTTCGATTTTTCCTCTCAACTACCCCATTTTGTTGGGGAGTGCGAGGTGCGGAAAAATTGTGGCTAATCACATTTTCATTTAAAAACTCATCGAAACCTAGATTTTGAAATTCGGTTCCATGATCACTTCTAATGTGAGAAATTTTAAGTTCAAGATCATTTTGAGTTATTTTAGAAAATGTGATGAATTTTTCTAAAGCCTCATCCTTTGTACTTAAGAATAGAACCCAAGTAAACCTAGAATAGTCATCTACAAGCACAAAAGCATATGATTTTCTACCCAAGCTCATTGTTCTAATAGGCCCAAAAAGATCCATATGAATAAATTGTAAACATCCACTAGTAGAGACATCATTTATGGATTTAAAAGAAGTTCCATGTTGTTTACCCTTTGAGCATGCATCACAAATTTTATCATTAGAAAATTTAAGTTTGGGTAAACCTCTAACTAGATTAAGGGAAATTAATTTTTCTAAGACACTCATGCTAGCATGTCCGAATTTTCTATGCCAAAGCCATGAGTCATGTTCATCATGTGCAACTAAGCATGTATGAGATGAATGAATGTCATCTAGATGCACCATGTATATGTTTCCTATGCGATGACCAATGAGCATTAGTTGATTTGTTTTAATGTTTACAATTTTGCAACCACTTTTATCAAATAAAACATTAAAACCCTTGTCACATAATTGACTAATACTCAATAAGTTATGTTTAAGACCGTTGACATACAAAACATTTTCAATGAAAATAGAAGAGTGATTACCAATGGAGCCTATTCCTTCAATGTGGCCTTTGGGGTTGTCACCGAAAGTTACCACTCCACCATTCTTTGGCATTAGTTCCACAAATCTACTCTTGTCACCGGTCATGTGTCTTGAGCATCCACTATCAAGGTACCAATAATTTTTGCTTGAAGCTTTAGCCTTGTAGCAATGCTCCCCCTACAAACAAAGAAATTAGGCCTTGATTTTTGGTACCCAAATCATTTTGGGTCCATGAGTGTTAGCTTCAACATTTTGGTTCCCTTAGGAATCCAAGAAGCAATAGCATTCATATTATTAGAAATAACGAGTTCCTTAGGAACCCAAACACTCCTAACTCTTTGACCTCTAGATTGCTTATTAAAATTTCTTTGTTTAGGAATAAAAGGTTTTCTTTTTACATATTGGGATTTAGAATGATTTCCTTTTTCAAAATTGTTTTTCCCAATAGCAATAGATGTTTTAAGATTATCCACTTCCTTTGTGTGATAATCTTGAAAATCGGAAAGAAGTTTTTCAAGTTCAAGATTTTTTGTTTTAAGACCATTTGAAAGATTTACTAAAAACAAAACTTTCTTTTCCAATTCGGAGTTAGCTTTAAAAAATGTCTCATTTTGATTTTTCAAATCGGAAATAGTTTTCTTGTTTTTCAAAATGGATTCTTTGTATTTTCCTACTAACTCATCATAAACCTTTTGCAATTCATCATAAGCATCTTGAAGTTCATCAAAAGTAAAATCAAAATTGGATAAGTTGGAATTTACCTTTGGTTCATCATCAATGGCCATGAGACATAGATTGGCCACTTCCTCCTCTTCCTTGGATGACTCATCGTCACTCCAAGTGGCTATTTGAGCTTTGAGCTTGTTCTTCTTCCCAAAGCTCTTCCTCTTCAATTGAGGACATTCGGAACGGATGTGACCCGGTTTCTTGCATTCATAACAAGTGATTTGGTCCTTTTCCTCTTCCTTGCTCTTACTCTTGAAGTCTCCCTTTCTAATGAACTTTCTTCCATGATTTGACTTTATGAACCGAGTAAACCGTTTGGCCAACATGGCCATCTCCTCATCTTCATCCTCACTTGAATCACTTTCTTGATGTGAAGCTTTTAGAGCGATTCCCACTTTCTTCTTCTCAACCTCCTTCTTCTCAACTATTTTCTTCTCTTGTTCTCTTCCTTTCCTCATAATCTCATGGGTAAGTAGAGATCCAACAAGAGCATCAAGCTTGAGAGTCTTCAAATCTCTAGCTTCAATAATAGCCGTTCTCTTGCCATCCCATTACTCCGGAAGAGAGTACAACAATTTTCTCACTAGTTTGTCTTCGAGGATGATCTCTCCGAACCCCTTCAATCCGTTGACAATGACCGAGAATCGATCAAACATCTTGGAGACACTTTCATCGGGATCCATCTTGAAGTTTTCATAGCTTAGATTGAGTAGCCCAATCTTTGTCTCCTTGACGTCACTAGTTCCCTCATATGTTGTCTCGAGGGTGTCCCAAACCTCCTTGGCATTTTCGATTGAAGACACCTTGGAGTAGATATCCAGACCAAGTGCACAAAATATAACATGGAGAGCTTTGTCATTCACTTGCATCCTTCTTCTTTCATCATCCGTCATCTCGGCTTTTACCTTTGGGACGAGTCTTTCTCCATCTCTCTTCATGGGAATGTATAGACATTTTTCAACCACATCCCACACCATGTAGTCGGTAGACTTGATGAAAAGCATCATCTTATTCTTCCAATATGGGTAGTTGTCCCCATTGAAGAATGGTGGCTTGGTGGTGGATTGAGACTCATAGTTGGAGGTGGAAGCCATTACTTGACTAGTTGTTGATCAAACTCTCCTAGAATCAACTCAAGAGGGTTGTAATCCTTCCAATGAGTGTAGATCTGATACCAATTGTTAAGTTGATCAAACAATTGCAAATGGCCAAGAGGGGGTGAATTGACAATTAAAATTTTGGTGGGAAGAATGAGTGAAAAAATGAAATTGACACAAGTAGTTAGAGTGGTTCAAGTTCTCCAAATGAACTCTACATCCACTACCTTAGTTCTCACTAAGGATTTTCAACCAATTCACTACTTGAATTCTTCCCCTTTTCTTGGATGAGGAGGTAACCTTACAAATTCGATTAAGCTTTCTACCCAAAGCTTAATCCACTCAAATTACAAAGAGAAATTGTGGTAAACTGAAATGATTCCTCTCAAAGGACAAATGTGTACCCAATTACAATTTTAATCACCCCAAACTCACAATACAAAATGACAATTGAAAAACACTAGAGTTGGGTACAAAAATTTGACTTTGAATAGCACAAGGGTTTTGATATTTGCTTTGATGATGCTTGTGGGTTGAATAGTTGTTGCTGACCTTCAAAGGACTTCAATTTATATCTCCTCTATTAATTCTAGCCGTTTAGGTGGTTGGGAACATGAATAGAGCCGTTGGTGGTGTTATCTCACCTCCATAAATGGAGTCTGCAACCACCCGTTTCGGAACGCAGGGACCTGTTTCGAAACAAACCAAAATAGAAAGAGCCGTTGGGGTGCATTTAAGAGCCCGTTTCGAAACGTATTGAAACCGTTTCGAAACACTTTTTCCACTGTCAAGGGTCGTTTCGAAATAGCTTGAGCCCGTTTCGAAACACCCTAACGGTTTCTGAAAATTCAGTTAAAAACATTACAACGGTCATAATTTTCAAATCAAAATGAAGAACCGTTTCGAAACGCTTGAAGTCATTTCGATACGGGTTCATATATTCTAAAGCTGTTTCGATACGTGTTTCGGAACAAGGGTCGACAGTGGTGAAATCGTTTCGAAACGCCTTAGGCCGTTTCAAAACAGGGACTTGAAAAACACTATTTCGGCTTTAAAACACTTAGAAAATATTTGAAATACTTAGTTTTTAACTTTGGCATATTCTTAAATCATATGGGGATGTTTGAGGACTTAAAAAATTGTTTTGACATTTTCAATTTAGTCCTTAGGTTTTTAGTTATATCAAAATCAAAATATCGGTTTCACAAATTTTAGAAAAATTCTCAATGAATCTGTAATAAAAACCCGCGTGTCCAAGGAAACTTCGAATGCCATTGACAGAGGTTGGCGGCGGCAAGTTGGTAATCACTTCAATTTTGGCTTTGTCTACTTCTATTCTTTGTGCGGAAATTTTACCTTCATTGACCATAAAGTGGCATTTTCCCCAATTAAGCACCAGGTCAGTTTCCTCTCATCTGGTGAGTACTTTTTCAAGATTGCCGAGGTAGCTGTCAAAGCTTCTTCCGAAGACAGAGAAGTCATCCATGAATATTTCCATGAAGTCTTCTATCACGTCAGAGAAAATAGCCATCATGCATCGCTGGAATGTGGCAGGGGCGTTGCATAATCCGAATGGCATTCTTCAAAAAGCATAAATGCCACATGGGGTAGGTGAATGTTGTTTTGGCTTGGTCTTCCGGTGCGATGGAGATCTGGTTATAACCTGAATATCCATACAAAAAATAGTTGAAAGGTTTGCCAGCAAGGCAATCAAGCATTTGATCAATAAAAGGTAACAAAAAATGATCCTTTTTCGTTGTTTTATTTAACTTGTGGTAATCCATGCATATTCTCCAGCTAGTCACTGTTCTAGTTGGTATTAACTCGTTATTGTCATTGCTTACCATATTTATACCACCTTTCATTAGTAAACATTGTATCGGGCTTACCCATCCGCTGTCCGAGATAGGATATATGATACCAACGTCTAACCATTTGATGATCTCCTTTTTGACAACTTCTCTCATGGCATCGTTTAATCTCCCCTGGGCATCTACAATTGGCTTTTGGTCCTGCTTGAGCTGGATTTTGTGCATGCAAATGGCTGGCTTATTCCCTTTATATCTGTAATGGTCCAGCCTATTGCCTTCTTATGCTGCCACATTAGTGCTATCAGTTGTTGTTCTTGTCTGGGCTGCAGCTTGGAAGAAATTATTACTGGTAGTGTATCATTAGGTCCCAAGAAAACATAATTAAGTTGTGCATGTAAGGCTTTTAATTCGAGAGTGGGAGGTTTGGTAGATTCAAAACTTGGGCAAAAGGGTATCGATACGGGGTATACCGTATCGGTACGGGCTTGCTGAAAAGTCAAGTTTGGCTATTTTAAAGCATTAAAAACTTTGCCAAAAACCTTTGAAAATGCCTCAAACTTATTTTCAAGTTGTTTGGACTTAAAGACATATTTTAAATTCTTTTCAAATTAGTCCAAAACATTTTTCAATTATTATATAAAAACATTAGTTCTACAGAATGGTACCATAAAATATATTCCCAAATGTCGAATAACTCAACCTCCATGATGGTTTGTAGGGGCATTTCGTTCCTTCTCGATATGTTTCTCGTTCTTTGGCAGCTGTCACACTGTCTGTAGAATGCTTGGGCGTCTTTATACAAAGTCGGCCAAAAGAAATCCGATTGGAGTACTTTTGTGGTCGTGCACTGCCCTCCAAAATGGCCTCCATATGGTGCTGCGTGGCACTGCGATAGTATGGCTTGCTGTTTTTCCTCTGGGACACATCATCTGATAACCTGGTTTGCACAATTTTTAAACAAGAAAGGCTCGTCCCAAAAATAATGCTTAGCATCATGTTGGAATCGTTTCCTTCCTTCAAAGTTAAGTTCATAGGGTAAAACACCAAATACTAAATAATTCACAATATCTGCGTACCAGGGTGTGGCTGTCGATGCACCCGCGGCCTCTTTGTGGGCGGCAAGTGAGATGCCTTCAGCTTCTAGAGCAGCTACCAGTGTAGAGGCTAGAAGCAGCTGTTTATCCGGGAATGCATCCTGAATTTCACTGTTGGAAGTCTTCTCTTGTCCATTCTCAAGTCGAGAGAGGTGGTCCACCACTTGATTTTCTGTGCCCTTTCTGTCTCGAATTTCCAGATCAAATTCTTGTAGTAGCAGGATCCAACAGATCAGGCGAGGCTTTGCATCTTTCTTTGCAAACATGTACCTCAAGGTAGAATGATCTGTGTGGACTATCACCTTTGTTCCAATTAGGTAGGGTTAGAACTTATCGAAGGTGAACACTACTGCCAGTAACTCTTTCTCTATACTGGTGTAGTAGGTTTGGGCAGAATTTAGTGTTTTGCTGGCGTAGTAAATTACATGGAAGATTTTGTCTCTGCGCTGTCCTAGGGCGACGCAGACAACAATATCACCAGCATCACACATCAGCTCAAATGGTTGACTCCAATCAGGGGGAACTACCACAAGTGCTGTCACTAGCTTCTCTTTTAAGGTTTTGAATGCTTCCTGGCATGCCTCATCAAAGTTGAATGGTTTGTCCTGTTCCAGCAAAGTACACATTAGTTTAGAGATTTTGTTGAGTTGATCAAACAATTGCAAATGGCCAAGAGCGGGGTGAATTGGCAATTAAAATTTTGGTGGGAAGAATGAGTGAAAAAATGAAATTGACACAAGTAGTTAGAGTGGTTCAAGTTCTCCAAATGAACTCTACATCAACTACCTTAGTTCCCACTAAGGATTTTTAGCCAATTCACTACTTGAATTCTTCCCCTTTTCTTGGATGAGGAGGTAACCTTACAAATTCGATTAAGCTTTCTACCCAAAGCTTAATCCACTCAAATTACAAAAGAGAAATTATGGTAAACTCAAATGTTTCCTCTCAAAGGACAAATGTCTACCCAATTCCAATTTTAATCACCCAAACTCACAATACAAAATGACAATTGAAAAACACTAGAGTTGGGTACAAGAATTTGACTTTGAATAGCACAAGGGTTTTGATTTTTGCTTTGATGATGCTTGTGGGTTGAATAGTTGTTGCTGACCTTCAAAGGACTTCAATTTGTATCTCCTATATTAATTCTAGCCGTTTAGGTGGTTGGGAACATGAATAGAGCCGTTGGTGGTGTTATCTCACCTCCATAAATGGAGTCTGCAACCACCCGTTTCGGAACACAGGGACCTGTTTCGAAACGGACCAAAATAGAAAGAGCCGTTGGGGTGCATTTAAGAGCCCGTTTCGAAACGTATTGAAACCGTTTCGAAACACTTTTTCCACTGTCAAGGGTCGTTTCAAAACAGCTTGAGCCCGTTTCGAAACACCCTAACGGTTTCTGAAAATTCAGTTAAAAACATTACAACGGTCATAATTTTCAAATCAAAATGAAGAACCGTTTCGAAACGCATGAAGTCGTTTTGATATGGGTTCATATGTTCTAAAGCCGTTTCGATACGCATTTCGGAACAGGGGTCGACAGTGGTGAAATCGTTTCGAAACGCCTTAGGCCGTTTCGAAACAGGGACTTGAAAAACACTGTTTGGGCTTTAAAACACTTAGAAAATATTTGAAATACTTAGTTTTTAACTTTGGCATATTCTTAAATCATATGGGGATGTTTGAGGACTTAAAAAATCGTTTTGACATTTTCAATTTAGTCCTTAGGTTTTTAGTTATATCAAAATTAAAGTATCGGTTTCACAATCTCCCCCTTTTTGATATAACAAAACCAAAGTTATAATTTTTAAGAGTTTTGAAAATTTTGAACATATTCTAACTCCCCCTTAATTTAAGATAGGGTTTTAAAGTTTTTTTAAAAAATATTTTAACTTTGAAATTCAAGTTTTAAAACTTAAAAACACTTTAAACAAACGAATTTTTTGTTTGGCTCTTAAATTTCTTCTCCCCCTTTTTGTTAGATCAAAAATAAGAAATAAGGCTCATAGAGAAGACAAAGGATTAGTACCAATAAGCATGAAGTAATAAGCAACAATAATATCAATCCATAAAATTAAAATATCCAAAGCATAAATCAACATTAAGTTCAAAATATAATCCCAACTAAGATCAAAAGCATAGGTTCCTAGAACATAATGAAACATAAAGATGAAAACTTAAACCTAAAATGCATAGATAATATGATATGATATGAATCCTAGGCCTCGTCACCACCATCATCATCATCCGAAGTCTCATCATCGCTCTTGACTTGAGAACGGCGAAACTTCGTCCATTGGCCATAGAGAGTAGAGAAGGAAAAATCCAAGTTCGAGTGGGAAGTCTCAAGAGATAGGAGGCGATCCTCTACATTTTGCAAGCGAGTGTTGATGGCACCAAAACCCGAAGCTATGTTAGTATCCATAGCATTGAACCGTTCGGTAATGAGAGTCGTAAGAGCTTCATTGTTTCCAACTGGAGATTGAGGTTCAACGGGAGGAGGAGGAGGTCACCCGAACTCATACAACCTTCGAAGGGTTGAGAAGATGGTCTGTATGTTTAAGCTGGGCGATGTTCTAGTAAGGCAAGTGTTGTGGTCAAAGCTTGAAGTGGAAGGACAATGAAAGACCGAAGGCTTTCGTTGGTTGTTTGGGTTCTTGTGAGAAGTGGTTGGCTGGTTGTGGTTAAGAAAGTTCCGTTTGAAGTCAGTTTGTGGTGTGTGGAACGGCTGACGAATTCAAGTTGGGGTTGGGATGTAATTTTTGGTATCTGGGTGTGTAGTCCTGGTGGGCTGTTATGGTAATGTTTGTGGCGGATGTGAAGGATTGTCAGCTTCGTTGAAGAGCTTGAGTAAACAGTTGATGTTTAAGGATTTTTGCTTGTTGGGAAAATCTTTGGAAGAGGTTTGGGAGTCGCAAGAGTTTTAGAAGCAGAGAAGTTGCCTAGTGGCTGAATTGGTTTGGTGGTTGTCTCTGTGTAGACAAGTCTTGGGAGTTGTGTGTTACAGTGTTGTCTGCTGTAAGAGCTGAAGTTCTTCAGGTTGATGTTGGGATTGTGTATAGTCCGGTTATGTGGAAGGTTAAGTCGTGGTTACCTTTGAGAGTTTGGATTTGTGAACAGTGTATGGTGGTGTTATGTTTTGGTGGAGGTTTTGTGTGGAATGTGTTCAGTGAGGTTGAGGCGGTTGTGTTGTCTTGTGTGTTGCTTTGAGAAGGTTGTGGTTCTCTTTTCGCCGGTTGAAATTTCGAGGACGAAATTTCTTAAGGGGGGGAGAGTCGTAACGCCCCGGTTTTGGGCTTGGAAGTTTCGGGCGTTGACCGGTTCGGTCAAAGTGCTGATCGAATATATAAGAGTGAATTTAGGAAAACCTAGTTCGGGTTGCATTAAAAATATGGAAAAATGATCTAAAATCATCTTTTAATATATATAAGTGAACTGTGAAATCAATTTTGGAAAATGAGGTTCGGAAGGTTGACATTTTGGCTAGTGACCAAAATGTAATTTTTGAAAGTTTGGTGACTGTTTTATAAAGGATTGAAACTTTGAATCTTTAAGGAGCTATTATTCCAAAAAGAGTTTCTCCAGATTTTTCTAAGATATTTTAAGGCTTTATTCTGATTTTAAAGATTTTGAAAGTGGAGGGAAATCATTTTTACTATTTCTTAACTAACTTTCCATTTTCTCTCAATTTTCCTTTTCTCTCATTTTCTCTCAACCCATACACAATTCTCCAGATTTCTTTCTCTGATTTTGGCATCTAAATCTCTCATTTCAACTCTCATTTGATTCCTAATCATCTCATCAACAAAACCTCTCAATTTGCAAGTTGTTTCATCAAGCTTTTTGGCTCTAAAAAGGAGAAATTCAAGTTTGGAGGTAAGAACGTCCTTCTCCTCTAAACTATCAGTTCTTTACTGAAATTCCTAAGTTCTCAATCCTTGATTTATGTTTTGTTAATGGCTTTTCAATTGAAATCTTGATTTTTGGCTAAAATGCAAGATTTGGTGATTTTTGGTGAAATTTTCGTGTGATCTGTTTGGGCAGTGTTTTGAAGTGTCAAAATGATGTTAAATGAATGCTAAATTGATTAGAAGTTGAGGTTTAACTAATGCAATCCCGGATAGGTTGAATTTCCTAAGTTTGGCTTGAGTTTTTGGTTGTTTTTGGAGTGTTTTTGGTGATCTGTTATACCTGGAGGTATAAGGATGTGTTTGTAATCATTTTGGATGTTAAATGATGTTTAAAAATGGTTAGAAGTGATGGATCTTGGCTGGGTTAAGTTTTGGAAGTGTTTGGAGGTGATTTCGGTTGTGTTTGGTAGCCGAATTGTTGGGTTTGTGATGAGCAGCGAGTTGAGTCTTATTGCTGGTGTTCTTAATGCATAAAGATGCATTAATGTTCTGTTTTTGTGTGCTTGAAACAGGGGAGTTTGATCCGTGAACTTTGGTGGTGTTGCGGAAGATTTTCGGATGCTTGGAAGGCTTGTTGATTAGCCTTGTTTTGGTTATCGGTGAGTGAAGTTGGGATTTTAGCTTTTAAACCAAGGTTTGAAGGTTTTTGGGAGCTTAGTGTAAGTCTAAACAACTTTGCTAAGCTCAAGAGTAAGTGAATGGATTTTGCTCTTGAATTGTGTTGTGATTTGGTTTTAAAAGCAAATGTGGTTGATGATTGAAATGCATGTGTTTTGCATGGTTTAATTCTGTTTTGTAAGCATATTTTAGCATGGTTTAATGCTGGTTTTGAAAGCCGTATGTGAAGGATGCACAAGGTAAGAGATCCTTGATTTTTATACATTGAAAATGTGGTTTTGACGCATGGTGTTGCATGGTGTTTCATGGCTTTGTGTAATGCTTTAAAACAGTGAATTGACGATGATAAATGATGGTTTTGCATATTGGTTATGCATGTGAAACATTGGACTAATGTGGTAAGATGGTTATATTGGCAAGTGATGTAAGTGGCTCTTGGTTCGTTGATCGGATATAGTTAGCCGGCTATAGGATTGGGTGCACCGTGAATTAAGTCGCCTTGGAGGTGGAGTGGTCAAGAGTGGACCGGGAAACTCCCTTCAAGTATCCTAACGAGATGATTGAGGTCATAATGGAGGTGTTGCCCATTCGAGGACCTTGGTTGAGCAAAGGTTATATGGTGGTTAAAAGTCCATATGTGAGAACCTTGTGCTTGTTGAGATCACAATGGCAGTGTTAAGTCCATGTGTGGATCTTGTGTAGGGTGTCCCGGATCTCGTTAGTGATGTTCTACAACTACCAGTCGGTGAATGCAAAGGTTGTATGGTGTTTGAAAGTCCATACATGGGAATCTTGTGCATGTCAAGGTTGTATGGTGGTTAAAAGTCCATACATGGGAACCTTGGGGAAAAGCTAAGGTTGTATGGTGTTTAAAAGTCCATACATGGGAACCTTAGGATGTTGAGGTCAAATGGTGGCTAAAAGTCCATTTGGGAGACCTTGGATTGGTAGGGTGTAGGGAGCGTAGGGACAACGCTCGGAATCCGCGTATCCGATTGGATGTTGAGTTGAAAAGTGGATGTGGTTGATCACTTGAAGGCCAATATGATATTCTTGATTGTAAAGAAGCATGGGATGCTTGAAATGATGCATAATTGCATGTGAGGCATGAGATGCTTGGAAAAGATGCATGGTTGCATGTAAAGTGTATAATGCTTGTGAATGCATGTTTACTTGTTAAGTTGAACAAGTGTTGATTATCATTTGGTAAATGATGCATGTGAGCATGAAATGTCTTTATTGCATTGGAGTCTTGTAAGACTTGTTTTTAAAGGCATGTGAAGATGATGTTATGGTTCTTATGTTGCCTTGGTTAAATGCATGTGATGGATTATTTGAGTTATGGTTTTAAAAAGGTTTCTTGCTTGAAATGGCTTTCAAGTTTAAGAAAGGTATGTTGTGAAATGGGAGTGTTTTCCATGGTTTTGTTTTAATGTTGTTGCTAATGTTGTTGGAACATGAATTGGCTTAAATGAGATTGATTTGGAAGGTTTATGCTTAAATGGTTGCTTGTGTAGGAAGCTTGCCTGTAGAATTGGGGCTTTTCATATGTGTGGATATTTTGTTGATTTGTTGATGCAAGAATGTCTCATATATGTTGAATTGCATGTTGGTAAAGTTTGGTGGCTTTTGGAGCATGTTTGGTGGATCGATTGCATGTTTAAGTATGCAAAATGCTGCATTTTGTGCAGGGTGTTTCGGAACAGTTGACACCGTTTCGGAACGGGTGCCCTGAACCAACCCAGGCGTCCGAAACGGGTGACACCGTTCCGAAACGGAATGGCTTCTGCCAGACCCCCGTTGCGGAACGCGTTGCGGAACAGCCCCGTGTTTTGAAACGGGCTTTGCCTGTTTCGGAACGGGTGACCGTTGGGGGCTGACATGGGTGGTTAAATGTTTCAAAATGTTTGCATTTTGGTCCTGAATCTTGTTTGTGCAATTGTATGAGTTCGGGATGTCCGTTTGAGCTGAAATTTGGCAGGGAAGCATGAAACCTAATTAATTTTAAGTTGGTAACTTAAAATCTGGTTAAGTCCTTAAAGTACTTGCGAAGAGAGGACTCACCAATCTTGGACTTGCGAGGTTCCGGGGAGTCGTAGGTGCAATCGAGACCAATCGTGCTGAAGATGTGACTTAAGATCGTGCCATAAGTAAAGGATTTCAAGCCATCAGTGTCAATAAGCTTAACATTATTAACCATCTCGACAAAAATGATCTTAGCAACATTAGGGCGCTCACTATGACGGAAACATTCAAGCCAAAAGTAATCAACTTGACGGATATGAGAGTATTTACCTCCGGAGGGGCGAAGGAACCATGAAACCATCAAGTGAAGAAAATGATTGTGCGCATCCAAGGAAAGTACTTGATCGGTGTTAGTGCCAAAGTGACGTTCATTCTCAATTCCTTCATCTTTAAGGGAAAAAGTGGACTCCAAGAGAGCAACATTACCAGTAAACTTTTTCCCTATCATAAAAGATTCAATTCCTACAACCTCGGTATTTGTTTCATCATTAATAAGACGAGCATTGGAGTAAAAGATGAGTACCATATGTTTGTAGCGAATGTCCGGGATGCTCAACAAAGGAAGAAGATCCCATTCGCTCAAACGCTCAAGGTAACGGAAAAGGAATCTCTCGGAGTTAAGGAATTCAAGATCAATGACGCGCTCACGACGAACTTTGAAATCTTGGGCATATTTGAAACGAGCTCACATCTCTGGAATTCGAAGGGATTTTTGAAAGAGCTGGGCGAGATTCGGACGCATGCTCGACTCACCGGTTTGAACGGACTTACGCTTTTTGCTAGCATGTTCCGACATCCTAAAAACATTAAGCAAGCATGTTTTAAAAATTAAGTGTATGCATAAATTTTTAAATTCAATCCAATAATAAATCCCACTTAGGTTAAAAAAAATTAAAACAAAGAAAAAATTAAAAAATAGTAAAAGAAAATACGAGTGAAAATTTTTATATTCGAATAAAAAAATTTAAGTTTTTGAAATTTTTTTACAAGGTATGGAAAACCCAAGCATAAAAACATATAATCTATAGAAAAATAAAATTTTCTAACCTAAGATTCGAACATAAATTGAAAGAAAAAGAAAAAAGAGGAAAAATACCTTAGTTTGGGATTTTGGATGAATGGATGAAAATCCTTGCACAATGTTGATGAAACTTGCTTAGACTAGATTTTTAGAGAAAAAACCCTCAAGATTTGGTGAAAAACAAAGAGGTTTAGAGGGTTTTTATAGGGAAAAAGTTGGGTTAGGGTTTTTAGGGTTTTGAAGAGTTTTAGTTTAAAGTGAATTTTAACATTAAAAGCCCTACTTAAAGCTGTCCGTGAAACCGTTTCGGAACGGTCTTGACCGTTTCGAAACGTGAGCACGAGAGTTTGACCGTTTTCAGAATTTCAGCTGACCGTTTCGATACGGTGTTGACCGTATCGAAGCCCCGCTGACTCGTATCGAAACTCGTTTCGATACACCCCTTGGCAGTAGCAAAAACGTTTCGAAACCCTTTTGAGGCGTTTCAAAACGCCCTTCTCTCAGGCATGATTTTAAGGCATCCGTATCGAAACAGGTTGACCCGTTTCGATACACCTGGGCCTGGAAGTGCAGATGAGGCTCTAAAAGTGCAGAAAATTGAGTTTTTCTAAGGCCTAACTTGCATGAATGACATGAATGAGCAGGCAAAACATATGCAAACATAAACATACTCCCCCTAGCTATAAGCATGGATAAAATTAGGAGTCAAAACACATAAACATGGTATTTCACAAGATCAAGCAATTCTAAGCACAAAAGAGGTCCTAAAAGGTCAAGATAGGCTAGCTAAACCTAACTCTCTCCTAAGGGACCAAAAACGCTCTTTATCTAAAGGTTTTGTAAATATATCCGCTAATTGGTTTAAGGTGTCAACATATTCTATAACAACATCATTTTTCAAAACATGATCTCTAATGAAATGATGTCTAATTTATATGTGTTTAGTTCTAGAGTGTTGGATGGGATTCTTAGTGAGACAAATGGCACTAGTGTTGTCACACTTAAGGGGTATGGTTTCTACCTCAACACCATAATCTAAGAGTTGTTGCTTCATCCAAAGGACTTGAGCACAACAACTCCCTAAGGATATGTACTCCGCTTCGGTGGTAGATAAAGCTACGCTATTTTGTTTCTTAGAGAACCAAGATACGAGCATACTACCTAAGAATTGGCATGTCCAGGAAGTACTTTTTCTATCTATCTTACATCCCCCATAATCCGCATCCGAATAAGCATGAAGGATAAAGGAAGAATCTTTTGGATACCAAAGGCCTAAAGTAGGTGTGTCTCTAAGGTATCTAAAAATTCTCTTAATGGCAACTAAGTGTGATTCTCTAGGACTAGCTTGAAACCTAGCACACAAGCAAACACTAAACATAATATCCGGTCTACTTGTGGTAAGGTAAAGCAAAGAACCTATCATGGATCTATAAAGCTTAGAATCAACACACTTACCTCCTTCATCTTTGTCAAGCTTTATGGAAGAACTCATAGGAGTAGCTTGAGGTTTTGCATTCTCCAAGCCAAACTTTTTGAGCATATCATTCATGTACTTAGCTTGATTTATGAAGGTGCCATCTTTCCTTTGTTTGATTTGGAGTCCCAAAAAGAATGAGAGCTCCCCCATCATGCTCATCTCGAACTCACCTTGCATTAGCTTAGAAAATTCTTTACAATAACACTCATTAGTAGAACCAAAAATGATATCATCAACATAAATTTGAACTACTAAGATGTCATTGTTATATCTTTTTATGAAGAGTGTAGTATCCACCTTTCCCTTTTCATAACCCTTTTCAATTAAGAAATTTGAAAGTCTCTCATACAAAGCTATAGGAGCTTGTTTTAAAGCATAGAGAGCTTTTGTAAGTTTAAACACATGGTTTGGAAATTTTGAATCCTCAAAACCCGGTGGTTGTTCAACATACACTTCTTCATTTATAAAACCATTTAAAAAGACACTTTTCACATCCATTTGAAAAAGCTTGAAATTGTGATAACATGCAAATGCAAGCAACATCCTAATAGCTTCTATTCTAGCTACGGGTGCATAAGTCTCATCAAAATCAATTCCCTCTTCTTGTGTATAGCCTTGAGCAACAAGCCTAGCCTTGTTTCTCACTATATTACCACTTTCATCTAATTTATTCCTAAAAACCCATTTTGTACCTATAGTAGATTGATTATTAGGCCTTTCAACTAATGTCCAAACTCTACTACTCTCAAATTGATTTAATTCCTCTTGCATGGCCAAAATCCAAAAATCATATTTTAAAGCTTCTTTAATATTTTTAGGCTCAATGCATGAAAGAAATGCAACATGATTCATTAATTTGAGACAGGATCTGGTAGTTACCCCCTTGGATGGATCACCCAAGATTTCACCACCTTTGACATAGTATAACTCCCTTGGGTAAGACACCTCCCTTTCCTCAAGAGCCAAGTCCTTCAAGGCTTCAAGAGGTGGATCTTGTGTATCCTCATCTTTAGTTGGAATCTCATCCACCTTTGACGTTTGTCCTCCATCAATGGCATCAAGGATTCCTACATCATCATCATCACAAGATTCCTTCCTCGGAAGGAGGTTATCATCGAAAACAACATGTATAGACTCTTCAACTACTAGAGTTCTCTTATTAAATACACGATAGACTTTAGAGTTTAAAAAGTACCCTAAGAAAATAGCTTCATCACTTTTAGCATCAAATTTACCTAAATTTTCTTTACCATTATTCAAAACAAAACACTTGCAACCAAAAGGGTGGAAATAGCTAATGTTAGGCTTCTTAGATTTTAAAATCTCATAAGGTGTTTTCTTCAAAATTGGCCTAATCGTTACTCGATTTATAATATAGCAAGCGGTATTTGTGTCTTCCGCCCAAAAATATTTAGGTAAATTATTTTCGCAAAACATGGTTCTAGCCATTTCTTCTAAAGTTCGATTTTTCCTCTCAACTACCCCATTTTGTTGAGGAGTGCGAGGTGCGGAAAAATTGTGGCTAATCATATTTTCATTTAAAAACTCATCGAAACCTAGATTTTGAAATTCGGTTCCATGATCACTTCTAATGTGAGAAATTTTAAGTTCAAGATCATTTTGAGTTATTTTAGAAAATGTGATGAATTTTTCTAAAGCCTCATCCTTTGTACTTACGAATAGAACCCAAGTAAACCTAGAATAGTCATCTACAAGCACAAAAGCATATGATTTTCCACCCAAGCTCATTGTTCTAATAGGCCCAAAAAGATCCATATGAATAAATTGTAAACATCCACTAGTAGAGACATCATTTATGGATTTAAAGAAGTTCCATGTTGTTTACCCTTTGAGCATGCATCACAAATTTTATCATTAGAAAATTTAAGTTTGGGTAAACCTCTAACTAGATTAAGGGAAATTAATTTTTCTAAGACACTCATGCTAGCATGTCCGAATTTTCTATGCCAAAGCCATGAGTCATGTTCATCATGTGCAACTAAGCATGTATGAGATGAATGAATGTCATCTAGATGCACCATGTATATGTTTCCTATGCGATGACCAATGAGCATTAGTTGATTTGTTTTAATGTTTACAATTTTGCAACCACTTTTATCAAATAAAACATTAAAACCCTTGTCACATAATTGACTAATACTCAATAAGTTATGTTTAAGACCGTTGACATACAAAACATTTTCAATGAAAATAGAAGAGTGATTACCAATGGAGCCTATTCCTTCAATGTGGCCTTTGGGGTTGTCACCGAAAGTTACCACTCCACCATTCTTTGGCATTAGTTCCACAAATCTACTCTTGTCACCGGTCATGTGTCTTGAGCATCCACTATCAAGGTACCAAGAATTTTTGCTTGAAGCTTTAGCCTTGTAGCAATGCTCCCCCTACAAACAAAGAAATTAGGCCTTGATTTTTGGTACCCAAATCATTTTGGGTCCATGAGTGTTAGCTTCAACATTTTGGTTCCCTTAGGAATCCAAGAAGCAATAGCATTCATATTATTAGAAATAACGAGTTCCTTAGGAACCCAAACACTCCTAACTCTTTGACCTCTAGATTGCTTATTAAAATTTCTTTGTTTAGGAATAAAAGGTTTTCTTTTTACATATTGGGATTTAGAATGATTTCCTTTTTCAAAATTGTTTTTCCCAATAGCAATAGATGTTTTAAGATTATCCACTTCCTTTGTGTGATAATCTTGAAAATCGGAAAGAAGTTTTTCAAGTTCAAGATTTTTTGTTTTAAGACCATTCGAAAGATTTACTAAAAACAAAACTTTCTTTTCCAATTCGGAGTTAGCTTTAAAAAATGTCTCATTTTGATTTTTCAAATCGGAAATAGTTTTCTTGTTTTTCAAAATGGATTCTTTGTATTTTCCTACTAACTCATCATAAACCTCTTGCAATTCATCATAAGCATCTTGAAGTTCATCAAAAGTAAAATCAAAATTGGATAAGTTGGAATTTACCTTTGGTTCATCATCAATGGCCATGAGACATAGATTGGCCACTTCCTCCTCTTCCTTGGATGACTCATCGTCACTCCAAGTGGCTATTTGAGCTTTGAGCTTGTTCTTCTTCCCAAAGCTCTTCCTCTTCAATTGAGGACATTCGGAACGGATGTGACCCGGTTTCTTGCATTCATAACAAGTGATTTGGTCCTTCTCCTCTTCCTTGCTCTTACTCTTGAAGTCTCCCTTTCTAATGAACTTTCTTCCATGATTTGACTTTATGAACCGAGTAAACCGTTTGGCCAACATGGCCATCTCCTCATCTTCATCCTCACTTGAATCACTTTCTTGATGTGAAGCTTTTAGAGCGATTCCCACTTTCTTCTTCTCAACCTCCTTCTTCTCAACTATTTTCTTCTCTTGTTCTCTTCCCTTCCTCATAATCTCATGGGTAAGTAGAGATCCAACAAGAGCATCAAGCTTGAGAGTCTTCAAATCTCTAGCTTCAATAATAGCCGTTCTCTTGCTATCCCATGACTCTGGAAGAGAGTACAACAATTTTCTCACTAGTTTGTCTTCGGGGATGATCTCTCCGAACCCCTTCAATCTGTTGACAATGACCGAGAATCGATCAAACATCTTGGAGACACTTTCATCGGGATCCATCTTGAAGTTTTCATAGCTTAGATTGAGTAGCCCAATCTTTGTCTCCTTGACGTCACTAGTTCCCTCATATGTTGTCTCGAGGGTGTCCCAAACCTCCTTGGCATTTTCGATTGAAGACACCTTGGATTAGATATCCAGACCAAGTGCACAAAATATAACATGAAGAGCTTTGTCATTCACTTGCATCCTTCTTCTTTCATCATCCGTCATCTCGGCTTTTACCTTTGGGACGAGTCTTTCTCCATCTCTCTTCATGGGAATGTATAGACATTCTTCAACCACAACCCACACCATGTAGTCGGTAGACTTGATGAAAAGCATCATCTTATTCTTCCAATATGGGTAGTTGTTCCCATTGAAGAATGGTGGCTTGGTGGTGGATTGAGACTCATAGTTGGAGGTGGAAGCCATTGCTTGACTAGTTGTTGATCAAACTCTCCTAGAATCAACTCAAGAGGGTTGTAATCCTTCCAATGAGTGTAGATCTGATACCAATTGTTAAGTTGATCAAAGAATTGCAAATGGCCAAGAGGGGGTGAATTGACAATTAAAATTTTGGTGGGAAGAATGAGTGAAAAAATGAAATTGACACAAGTAGTTAGAGTGGTTCAAGTTCTACAAATGAACTCTACATCCACTACCTTAGTTCCCACTAAGGATTTTCAACCAATTCACTACTTGAATTCTTCCCTTTTTCTTGGATGAGGAGGTAACCTTACAAATTCGATTAAGCTTTCTACCCAAAGCTTAATCCACTCAAATTACAAAGAGAAATTGTGGTAAACTCAAATGATTCCTCTCAAAGGACAAATGTGTACCCAATTACAATTTTAATCACCCCAAACTCACAATACAAAATGACAATTGAAAAACACTAGAGTTGGGTACAAAATTTTGACTTTGAATAGCACAAGGGTTTTGATTGCTTTGATGATGCTTGTGGGTTGAATAGTTGTTGCTGACCTTCAAAGGACTTCAATTTATATCTCCTCTATTAATTCTAGCCGTTTAGGTGGTTGGGAACATGAATAGAGCCGTTGGTGGTGTTATCTCACCTCCATAAATGGAGTCTGCAACCACCCGTTTCGGAACGCAGGGACCTGTTTCGAAACAGACCAAAATAGAAAGAGCCGTTGGGGTGCATTTAAGAGCCCGTTTCGAAACGTATTGAAACCGTTTCGAAACACTTTTTCCACTGTCAAGGGTCGTTTCGAAACAGCTTGAGCCCGTTTCAAAACACCCTAACGGTTTCTGAAAATTCAGTTAAAAACATTACAACGGTCATAATTTTCAAATCAAAATGAAGAACCATTTCGAAACGCTTGAAGTTATTTCGATACGGGTTCATATATTCTAAAGCTGTTTCGATACGCGTTTCGGAACAGGGGTTGACAGTGGTGAAATCGTTTCCAAACGCCTTAGGCCGTTTCAAAACAGGGACTTGAAAAACACTATTTCGGCTTTAAAACACTTAGAAAATATTTGAAATACTTAGTTTTTAACTTTGGCATATTCTTAAATCATATGGGGATGTTTGAGGACTTAAAAAATTGTTTTGACATTTTCAATTTAGTCCTTAGGTTTTTAGTTATATCAAAATTAAAATATCGGTTTCACAAATTTTAGAAAAATTCTCAATGAATCTGCAATAAAAACCCGCGTGTCCAAGGAAACTCCGAATGCCCTTGACAGCGGTTGGCGGCGGCAAGTTGGCAATCACTTCGATTTTGGCTTTGTCTACTTCTATTCTTTGTGCGGAAATTTTACCTTCATCGACCATAAAGTGGCATTTTCCCCAATTAAGCACCAGGTCAGTTTCCTCGCATCTGGTGAGTACTTTTTCAAGATTGCCGAGGTAGCTGTCAAAGCTTCTTCCGAAGACAGAGAAGTCATCCATGAATATTTCCATGAAGTCTTCTATCATGTCAGAGAAAATAGCCATCATGCATCGCTGGAATGTGGCAGGGGCGTTGCATAATCCGAATGGCATTCTTCAAAAAGCATAAATGCCACATGGGGCAGGTGAATGTTGTTTTGGCTTGGTCTTCTGGTGCGATGGAGATCTGGTTATAACCTGAATATCCATATAAAAAATAGTTGAAAGGTTTGCCAGCAAGGCAATCAAGCATTTGATCAATAAAAGGTAACAAAAAATGATCCTTTTTCGTTGTTTTATTTAACTTGCGGTAATCCATGCATATTCTCCAGCTAGTCACTGTTCTAGTTGGTATTAACTCGTTATTGTCATTGCTTACCATATTTATGCCACCTTTCATTAGTAAACATTGTATCGGGCTTACCCATCCGCTGTCCGAGATAGGATATATGATACCAAGGTCTAACCATTTGATGATCTCCTTTTGACAACTTCTCTCATGGCATCGTTTAATCTTCCCTGGGCATCTACAATTGGCTTTTGGTCCTGCTCGAGCTGGATTTTGTGCATGCAAATGGCTGGCTTATTCCCTTTATATCTGTAATGGTCCAGCCTATTGCCTTCTTATGCTGCCACATTAGTGCTATCAGTTGTTGTTCTTGTCTGGGCTGCAGCTTGGAAGAAATTATTACTGGTAGTGTATCATTAGGTCCCAAGAAAACATAATTAAGTTGTGCATGTAAGGCTTTTAATTCGAGAGTGGGAGGTTGTTCGATAGATGGCTTGAACATTTCCCTCCTTTTCTGTGTAATTTAATGGTTCGAAGTACTTACCTGGCCTGTTTGCTATCCAGTATGCTTCTTCTTGTTCCTCCAATTCATGTTCTGTCCACTCACTGCGTTGCTTATCTTCTGGGCAGGTTTCTAAATGGCTTCCGAAAAAGCTGCTGAGGTCTCTGCCCGGGCAGTCTTGCTGTAGGTAGGGTCTGTTGGCTACAAAGTTGAACTCTAATATGGCTTTCATTAGCTGGCATTCTTCTGGATCATCAGCCTGCCTCATGGTTTGGAAGACATTCAATTTTACTTGTTGGTCGTTTACCCTCATCGTAAGTTCACCTTTTTCCACATCAATTAGTGTTCTGCCCGTAGCAAGGAATGGTTGCCCCAAGATTATTGGTGCCTTTTCAACTACTTCACAGTCTAGTACTAGGAAATCGGCAGGAAAAATAAATTTGTCTACCTTCACCAAGATGTCCTCAATTTTTTCCTTCCAGTTGCTCGTATGTTCTGTCGGCTAGCTGGAACATTACTGTTGTTGGGCGGGCGTCTCCTATTCCTAGTTTCTGGAAAATGGATTTGGGCATTAAGTTGATGCTTGCCTCTAAATCACATAGGGCTCGTACGGAGTGGTTACTGCCTATTTTTCAAGGTATTATAAAGCTGCCCGAATCTTTCTGTTTGGGTGGTGCCTTATTATACAGCATGGCCATGCATCCTTCTGTCACTGTCACTGTTTCAAATTCCCCATATCCTTGTTCTTTTGGATACCATGTATTTTAAGAACTTGGCATAGATGGGCATCTGTTCGATCAACTCTACCCGTGGAAGATTGATTTTTACTTGTTTCAGCACGTCCAGGAATTTTTTGCAATGCATATAATGTTTCTGCTTTTTCAATCTTTGTGGAAATGGTGGTGGAGGTGCCAGGGTGACAGTCTTTACTTTAAGGGTATCCTATCTTGAGAGGAGGTAACTGGATCAGAATCTGGCTGTTCATTCCTGGTGTCATCTGTCAGTTCTTGTTCTGGTTCCTTGTTGCTTTCGTCCGGTACTGTCGCAACAGGTTGTCCGGCGGCTTGTACTGGTTCGACATATGCTGTTTTTCTTGCGGCAAGCATGGATGGTTCTCGTAGTGTTATCCTACTTCTGGTTGTTATAGCTTTGCAGTGTTCATGGGATTTCCCTTTCGTGATTTCAGTGTCACTAGGTAATCCACCCATTGGCCTAGTATTGATAACCTGAGCAAACCTTCTGAACTGGGTCTCCAGATTTTTTATCGCTGCCTCTTGGTTGTTCATCCTGCTTTCAGTCCTGTCCATGAAAGAATCAATTTTATCAATGAATTTATTAGTGTGAAAAATAAAATCACCAGTTCTAGTCATAAAAGTATGAAGAGTTGCTTCTAGTGAATTATTGTTTTGCGGTTGCTTAGCCTGTTGTCTGGAAAGGTTTTGTTGGTAGCCTCCCTATTGCTGTTGTGGGTTTGCAGCAGTCGTTGGGTTGCTCTAGGAGAAGTTGAGATGATTCTTCTATCCAGGGTTGTAGGTGTTCTGGGCAGGCCTGTTGTTCCTCTCGTATCCTCCCATAAAGTTGACAAATGCAGTGCATTTAGAGGAATCATGGTTGCCCCCACTCATCACAGAACGACTCCACATCCTTGACCTCGTGGACTTTCCCAGCTGGTTTCACGATGCTCATGACCAGCTCTGTCAGCTTGTCACGGCAGGCATTGACTGATTTTGAGGCTTGTACTTCATTCACAGTAGCTGGCCGCCTAACGTCATCTCGGCGGGCTGTTGGATACTTGTAGTCGTTCTTGACGGCTTGGTTCAGAATCCGTATTGCCTCCTTTCATGGTCTGTCAAGGATGATTCCATTGGCTGAGGCATCAATCATCATCCGTGTTGGGTAGTTCACCCCGTTGTAGAACATTGATACTTGTGTCCAAGCCGGAAAACCATGTGGCAGGCAATTGTTCAGCATATATTGGTACCGCTCCCATGCTTCATACATCGGCTCGTCATCCCCTTGTCGGAAGGCTATTATTTCGTTTCGCAGTTTGTCTGTGACATTGGATGGGCTGAAACGGTTGTTACGTGTAAAAGAGTCTATCGCAATTATAGTGCAAGTGTACAAGACGCAAGTAGTAAAGTGATATGGAAGTATCAGATATCGTCTCCATAGGGACTGGGCTAATAACTTCACCTTGAATCACTGCACGAAAGTAAAGAAAATATTTGGGAAAGTTGTCACGAGAATAATAAAGAAAACTTAAATAAAAGAGTAGAGAAATCAAGATAGAGAGAATGGGCTGGTATTGAATTGCTCAGTAGTGCAGGTATTGCTGAGTTTAGGAAATCCAGTTTTGTCGTCGTTCCCATCGCAGCAGCACCTGTCGCGGCAGTAGTCCGTTGCTTGTCGCTGCAGCGAACACTCAACACCGTACTTCAAGTTTGGCAAGAATCCCTGCTGTGCCTTGGCCTATCCCTAGGTCCAAGTTTTTCGATGATCACGTCTTTGATGATACCTCCCGGCGTGAATCGAAGGATGAACACCGATGTTGTTGAATTCTTCTTTAGCCACTTAACCTCGTCCTATCCCTAGGTCCGAGATAGTTCAACTATAAACTAGAGAACTCGCACTTATTCCTTTCGTATACTTAACTATCCCGATATTAAGTAAATAGATAACCTCACAATGCTCTCCCGTTGCTCTTGCAAGATGTTAATAACCAGAATAAGAGAACTTGAAGTTTATTTTATTGAACTGAAAATTCCTAAAACAAAGACAACCCTTGCAACTACTTTACAAAACAACCCGTGGCCCTAAGGGGAATTTAGAACATGATGAGAGGAAGAAAACGGCTAGGGTTTTGGGAAGAAGGCTAGAGAATAGGTTATATCCTCCCTAGGTCGAAATACATGCCCTTATATAGGCTTTGGGTCCAAGTTTTCTAAAATAGCAAGAATACAACTTTAAATTAAAGTACAACTCTAATAAAGACTAAATCTTTAGAGAATCTAACTTTAAGTCGTCCTCCTTCTTGCTTGGGATTTTCTCTCCTTGAACTTTGGGCTTGACATTCCTTCTGATCTGGGGCTTGGAAAAATATAGTGGTTTTACACGACAAACGGGCTGAATTTTCTCTATCTGTCGAGGTCCACTTTGCTTCTTCTCCTCAAAACTGTTGTCGTCCTCTGCTGTCACGGCGGCAACCATGGCAGCATCAACCTCCTTGACTGCTCATCCAGTTCCAGCTCTTCTGCTTCACTGCCCAGCGCCTGCCTTTCCCGCCTGCTACAGCAGCAACCTGCAAAAGCAACCAATTTCAGTAGAAACTGTGCCGTTTACTATATTTGTGATGTTTAACTGTAAACTAACCTAAATGCAATGAATTATGCTTGAATGCAGCAAAAAAATAGGTTAAATAGGGGGTAAATAATAGAACGTTTACTCACTCAACACACCCCCAAACTCAAGTTTTTGCTTTCCCTCAAGCAATTAAGACCTAAAAGAAAAACGAAATATTTTTGTTTTGACTCAAAACAATGAACTTTCCCTTACCCTTCATTCGTTCCCTGTGGCAGCAGCACCCTGTCGGATAATCTAGGATCTGTCCGGAGTCTCACTATAGTCCTCGTGCAGTGTGTGCATGCTTGTGAACAGTTATATGCCAAGACTCTCTTAGTTTCACTAGAATATTTCATCCCTTAACTCGAATTTTTATGCCAAAGTTTATTTTATTTTTTTTGAAGGCATTTCTTATGCTTCTTTAATTTTTTTGTTTTGAATCGATTTCACTATTTTTAAGCTAAAGTTTCACTAGAGCCAGTTTTAGGCACCTCTAGCTAACTTCCTAGAGCCAGTTTCGGGCACCTCTAGGGCTATTGAGTCTCTTTTGCTAAACTTCTTTCCTAGAGCCAGTGTTAGGCACCTCTAGGGGCTATTCAAGTGCTAGGCTTCCTATTCTAGTTGGCTAAAAGAGTTCTAAGCAGTATAACAGTCACAATGATGTTTAAGTTTTCAGAACTATAGAAAGGCTCTAAACTTCTCCTAAAAATTATCCTAAAGGCACTGCCACGACAGAGCTGTCACGGCAGGTAAGTTCAGTTCACAGACTTAAGCCAATATTTTCATATTTTCATCATTTTTTTACCAAAAAGAAACTAAGTAAAAGACACAAATTTTAAAACTAAAATGGACTCCATTAATGGAGGGATGCCACCCCCAAACTCAAGGGTTGCATTTCCCTCAATGCAAATGACAAGATGCAATAAAAATAAACAGTACATCACAAATATATAAGCAGACAGAAATAAGAAGATAAGAAACTTAAATTTTTAATTGTTGTCCTCGCTGCTGCTGCTGAGTCTGATCTGGCGGCGAGCACGAGCTTTTGGAGCTGGCTGGGGAATGGGGGAGGCAGATGTGTTCTTTGCTTTGGCCTCCCGTGGTGGCTGGATTCTGGTTGGGGAGATATGAGGAGGTTGCTGTCGGTGTGGAGCTGGAAGCAGCATTCCTACGAGTTTCCTGGAAGACATTGTTGCAAGGGTTGTGGAAATAAAAATGAAAGCAAGTAAAATTTAGTGGGAGCAAGTAAAAAGAGTAGAAGTGAGTGAAAATGAAAAATGAAACGGGTTATATAGAGAAGGAATTGCTGCACGTTGAAGCTGTAACGGCAGGCGTGAATAACGGGGCCAGCTGTTACGCAGTAGCGTGTCTAACGCGTCTGTCACGCGTTTCCGTGTCTGTTGCGCGTCTGTGACGTGTTTCCGCGTCTGTCATGACAGCATGTTGACAACATGTATCTTCTGCGTCTGTCGCGGCAGCTGTAACGACAGGCTCTAAAATTTTAGGCTTTGTTGGGCTGGTGGATGGATGGTGGGCTGAGTTCACTTCTCCTGTTCTTCTTGACTCCTTTATTTCATAAAAACAGAAAAATAAAAACTTTATTCAAATACATCTTATTTCCTAATAAATAATAAGTAATAATAAAACTAAAAATAAAATTAGGTGCAATTAGGAGTGCCAGGTGGGACATCTCCTAAGGTAACCACTTCCTGTATTCATGGGGCTTCAGTCCCCTAATAATGCTTTAAGCGCTGGCCGTTGACTTTGAATTGATGCCCATCTTTTAATGATCAGATTGTGATGGCACCATGGGAAAAACTTGTACGACTTGGAACGGGCCAGACCATCTAGATTTCAGCTTCCCTGGGAAGAGTTTCAATCTAGAATTGAACAACAATACAAGCTGCCCTGGGCAGAACTATCGTGGCAGCAACTTTTTATCATGCCACTTCTTAGTTTTATCCTTGTAGATTCTTGCATTGTCATAGGCCATTGTCCGGATTTCTTCAATTTCGTTCAGATCCAATAGCCTTTTCTGCCCTGCCTTGTCCAAGTCCATATTCACTGCCTTGATTGCCCAGTATGCTCTGTGCTCGATCTCGACAGGTAGATGACATGTTTTCCCATAAATCAATCGGTATGGAGACATTCCCAATGGAGTTTTAAAAGCTGTCCTATAAGCCCATAATGCATCATTAAGGAGTAAAGACCAATCTTTCCTAGTTGGCTTGACCATCTTCTCAAGGATGTTCTTAACTTCCCTATTGGAGATTTCAGCTTGTCCATTAGTCTGTGGGTGATATGTTGTTGCGATCCGATGCTTGACACCATACTTCTTCAAGGCGGCAGCAATAACCCTGTTGTCAAAATGTCTCCCTTCATCACCGATGATCGCCTTAGGGATGCCAAACCTAGAAAATATGTTTTTGTGTAAAAATCTTTGAACTGTCTTGGCATCATTCTTTTGAGTGGCGATAGCTTCAACCCACTTAGAGACATAGTCTACTGCCAGGAGGATGTACAAATTCTCACATGACGATAGGAATGGTCCCATAAAATCAATCCCCCAAACGTTGAAGATCTCGACTTCAAGAATATTCTGCAGCGGCATCTCGTGTCTCCTTGAGATGTTTCCTGTTCGTTGGCACTTGTCACAACTCTGGTAGAAGGCTTGCGCATCTTTATACAGTGACAGCCAGTAAAACCCCGACTGCAGCACCTTGGCAGCAATTTTGTTGCCTCCTAAGTGTCCTCCATACTGTGAAGCATGGCAGTGACGAAGAATGTTTTCTTGCTCCTCCTGTGGTACGCATCTCCTTATAACCTGATATGCAAATATTTTGAAAAGAAGAGGTTCGTCCCAATAATAATGCTTAACATCATTTTGGAACCTCTTCCTGGCTTGATAATTAAGGTCAGAAGGAATTATTCCGCTAACTAAGAAATTAACGAAATCAACATACCAGGGGAGTTCAGAAGACTTACCTGCCGCCATGGCTGTCGCGGCAGTGACTGCGGCAGCAAAGAGCTGCTAATCTGGGAAGGTCTCCAGTATGTTTGTCTCATATATCGGTAGACTCTTTCCCTTCTCCAATCTTGACAAGTGATCTGCCACTTGATTTTCTGTCCCATTTTTGTCCTTGATTTCAAGGTCGAATTCTTGCAATAGCAGAATCCAACGTATCAATCGAGGCTTTGCATCTTTTTTCGTGAACAGATACTTTAATGCAGAGTGGTCTGTGTGCACTATAACCTTCGTCCCAAGTATGTAAGAACGAAACTTGTTAATGGAGAATACCACAACTAATAACTCCTTCTCTGTGGTGGTGTAGTTCACTTGGGCGTCGTTCAGTGTCTTGCTGGCATAGTATATGACATGAAATAATTTGTCTTTCCGCTGCCCAAGTGCTGCCCCGACAGCATAGTCACTAGCGTCACACATGATCTCAAATGGCTGTGTCCAGTCTGGTGGCTGTACTATTGGGGCTATTACCAGTTTTTCCTTTAGAACCTTGAATGCTTCAGTACATTCATCGTTAAAGTCAAAGGGTCGGTTCTGCTCCAGAAGATGGCATAGGGGCTTGGTGATTTTTGAAAAATTCGCAATGAACCTTCGATAAAAACCAGCATGTCCTAAGAAACTTCTGATTCCCTTGACTGTGGTGGGCGGCGGCAGCTTTTCGATCACTTCAATCTTAGCCCTGTCGACTTCTATACCACGGCAGCTAATCTTATGGCCAGGGACTATCCCTTCATCAACCATGAAGTGACATTTTTCCCAGTTCAATACTAAGTTTTCCTTTTCACATCTTTCGAGTACCTTTTGTAGGTTGCCCAGGCAGCTTTCAAAATCGTTTCCAAAGACTGAAAAATCATCCATAAAAATCTCTAGGAAGTCCCCCACCATATCAGAGAATATGACCATCATGCACCTTTAGAAGGTGGCTGGTGCATTGCATAGTCCAAATGGCATTCTCCTAAAAGCATACGTGCCATATGGGCATGTGAATGTTGTCTTTTCTTGATCTTCCGGTGCAATAGCTATTTGATTGTAACCTGAATAACCATCAAGAAAACAATAGTAAGGTTTACCCGCTAGTCTATCAAGCATTTGATCAATAAAGGGTAAAGGAAAGTGGTCCTTTCGGGTAGCTTTGTTAAGCTTCCGATAGTCTATACAAACCCTCCAACCGGTCATAGTCCTGGTTGGGATTAACTCATTGTTTACGTTGGTCACCACGGTCATTCCTCCTTTCTTGGGAACGCATTGCACCAGGCTCACCCATTTGCTGTCCGAGATGGCGTAGATTATTCCAGCATCTAACCATTTGATTATCTCTTTACGCACCACCTCTTTCATCGCATGGTTCAACCACCTTTGAGCATCTATAGTCGGCTTGTGATCATCCTCTAGAAGGATTTTATGCATACATAATGCCGGACTAATGCCTTGAATATCATCTATCGTCCATCCAATAGCCTTTTTGTGCTGCTGCAGCATCCCTATTAACTGTTGTTCCTGTTCCTGCATCAACTTGGAAGAGATGATTACGGGCAACGTATCATTTAAACCAAGAAAAGCATATTTTAGCTGCCCTGGCAGCGGCTTAAGATCTAAAACAGGGGGCTCAACAGTTGATGGTTTTTGGATTGCATGGTTATCCGAGGTATAATTTAAAGGCTCGAATAACTTACCTGGACGATCTCCTATCCAGTTTACCTCCTCCTGATCTTCAGTATCTGATGGATTGGATTCTGAGGAGTTGTTGTCGTCGGTGCTGTCGTGACAGTCATGTAAGTGGCTACCGAGGCAGTGACCAATGTTGATGTCGTGACAACCCGACCTGATGCAGGGTTGGTCAAGGGTAACTTCAGTGATAACCTTGCATTCTTCTTCTGCATCAGCATGCTTCATAGCTTGGAGAACATTCAACTTTATCTCTTGATCGTTCACTCTCATGGTGAGTTCTCCTTTTTCCACATCAATTAGTGATCTTCCCGTGGCTAAGAAAGGTCGCCCAGGATGATTGGTGCGTTTTCATCTGCTTCACAATCTAGAACAAGAAAGTCAGCAGGAAAAATAAACTTATCCACTCTTACCAGAATATCTTTGATTTTTTCTTCCGGATGAACGTAAGAGCGGTCTGCCAGCTGCAGAATTACTGTCGTGGGCCGAGCTTTTCTAATACCTAATTTCTGAAAAATATATTTTGGCATTAAATTAATACTAGCACCGAAATCACAAAGTGCCATACCCACATATTTATCTCCAATTACACAAGGTATGATGAAGCTCCCCGGATCCTTCTTTTTCTGGGGTGGATGCTTGTGCAGAATACTCATGCATCCTTCTGTCATCTTAACCGTTTCAAATTCCCCAAGTCTAGATTTCTTCGACATGGCTTCCTTGAGAAATTTGGCGTAACCGGGCATCTCCCTCACGGCATCTAACAACGGAATGTTGATATGAACCTGTTTAAAAATATCATAAATCTTTTTAAGCTGTGATTCTTACTTCAATTGCTGTAACCGTTGAGGAAAAGGAGGTGGGGGATGATAATCAGCAATACGTCCTTCCCACTGCATACGAATCTGAGGAGGTTTGGGTTCATCTTTCTCCTCTGTCGCTTCTGCTGTCGTGATAGGTTCATCGGCAGCAGGCTGTTTGTTATCTGTCGGGGCAACTTCCTTGGCAGGTATGTCTAAGGCTGATTTTTTCACTGTTTCAGCTTCTTTTTCTGGTGCTGGTAGTTTCTTCCCACTCCTAGAAGTAATGGCTTTGCACTGCTCATGTGTGGGCTGTCTAGCATTTTCAGTATTGTTAGGAAATCCTCCAGTCTGCCTTGGATTGATATGCTGGGAAACCTGACCCATTTGTGTCTCCAAAGATTTCAGAGTAGCTTCATGATTTGTCATCCGCATCTCTGTTTTATCCATGAACGTCTCCGTCTTCTTGACAAATTGATTCATGTTCTCAATATAAGTTCATGTCTGAGACATAAACGTAGCCAGAGTCTGTTCCGGTATACTATTTGTGGTAGCTGGTGGCTGTTGCTGCTGCTGCTGCGGTTACTATCGAGTTAGCAATCTAGGTCCTCCCTGATTCAGATTATTGTGTGCTTGAGGATTCAGGGCATTATTAGGATTACTCCAAGAAAACTTGGGATCCTTTCTCCAGTTGGGATTGTAGTTGTTGGAGTTGTAATTCTGCTTATTGTAATTTCCAACATACTTTCCCTCTTCTAACTGTATAGGACATTCATCCGAACTTTTATTTCCCTCACAAATTTCACATACCTCTTCAACAACAAATACAAGATGTGAATCATCATTCAAAAGCTTTTTCATTGCCTAGTAAGGTATGCCACCTGTGATTTCATTGTGTTGTCGGCCTCATAATCCTTAACAGCTAGGACCCTTTTACCCCCTCTTCTTGCTGTCGGGAACTGCTCCTCATTCTTAGCCAGATATTACAATACTTGCATTGACTCGTCTGGGTGTTTGTCCAGTAGTAATCTGTTTGCTGCTGAATCAATTCGAATACGAGTTTGTAAATTGGCAGCATTATAAAACTTGGTTACCTGGTTCCAGACGGGGAATCCATGCATTGGGCAGTTCCGTAGAAGAGTGGTAAATCTTTCCCAAGCCTCGTGCATTGGCTCGTCATCTTCCTATTTAAAAGTAGCAATTTCATTACGTAATCGCTCAGATAAATGTGAAGGATTGAAACGAGATAAAAATTCACGAGACAAATCTGCCCAAGTTCTAATTGAACCCGGCGTAAGTTTATTCCACCAAGTCTTTGCTCTGTCCCTCAATGAATGGGGAAATAACCGAAGCCTCAGTATCTCAGGATTAACTCTTGGTAGTCTAAACGAACCACAGATTTCCTGGAACGTTTTGAGATTCTCCCTAGCATCCTCGGTAGCAGCACCATTGAATTGACCGGCGTTGTTGATCATGCTAAACATAACATGTTTCAGCTCGAAGTTGTCAACATCTATATCCGGCAGCGTGGTTTCCAGTTCTACATGATTATTCAGCATGTAGTCACGACAGGACCGTCACGCGGCAGCATTGGGCGGGTTGCCGACAGGAGGTATAATCTCTCCATCTCCGACAGGAGGATCACCCTGGGGATTTCCTTGGTTTTGCATCGTCTCTAACTGTTCCTCAAGATACTCGTTCCTGGCTAGTATGTAACGAAGGCAATTCTTAAGATTGAATGATCGTTCCATTTCTGGATCTAATGGATACTTAGGATCTTCTCCTCGTCTCGATCTGCGCATAAACAAGAAACCTTGTGAAAAGCAAGAGTCGAACAAACCAAAGAAAAACAGAAAATAAAAATAAAAACGAAAAGTGCAGTAAAAGAAAAGGTAGAGTTATGTTGCCAGTCCCCGGCAACGGCGCCAAAAACTTGTTGTGTGTAAAAGAGTCTATCGCAATTTTAGTGCAAGTGTACACGACGCAAGTAGTAAAGTGATACGGAAGTATCAGATATCGTCTCCACAGGGACTGGGCTAATAGCTTCACCTTGAATCACTGCACGAAAGTAAAGAAAATATTTGAGAAAGTTGTCACGAGAATAATAAAGAAAACTTAAATAAAAGAGTAGAGAAATCAAGATATAGAGAATGGGCTGGTATTGAATTGCTCAGTAGTGCAGGTATTGCTGAGTTTAGGAAATCCAGTTCTGTCGTCGTTCCCGTCGCGGCAGCACCTGTCGCGGCAGCAGTCTGTTGCTTGTCGCGGCATCGAACACTCAACTACGTACATCAAGTTTGGCAAGAATCTCTGTTGTGCCTTGGCCTATCCCTAGGTCCAAGTCTGTCGATGATCACGTCTTTGATGATACCTCCCAGCGTGAATCGAAGGATGAACACCGATGTTGTTGAATTCTTCTTTAGCCACTTAACCTCGTCCTATCCCTAGGTCCGAGATAGTTCAACTATAAACTAGAGAACTCGCACTTATTCCTTTTGTATACTTAACTCTCCCGACATTAAGTAAATAGATAACCTCACAATGCTCTCCTGATGCTCTTGCAAGATATTAATAACCAGAATAAGAGAACTTGAAGTTTATTTTATTGAACTGAAAATTCCAAAAACAAAGACAACCCTTGCAACTACTTTACAAAACAACCCGTAGCCCTAAGGGGAATTTAGAACATGATGAGAGGAAGAAAACGGCTAGGGTTTTGGGAAGAAGGCTAGAGAATAGGTTATATCCTCCCTAGGTCGAAATACATGCCCTTATATAGGCTTTGGGTCCAAGTTTTCTAAAATAGCAAGAATACAACATTAGATTAAAGTACAACTCTAATAAAGACTAAATCTTCAGAGAATCTAACTTTAAGTCGTCCTCCTTCTTGCTTGGGATTTTCTCTCCTTGAACTTTGTGCTTGACATTCCTTCCGATCTGGGGCTTGGAAAAATATAGTGGTTTCACACGACAGACGGGCTGAATTTTCTCTATCTGTCGAGGTCCACTTTGCTTCTTCTCCTCAAAACTGCTGTCGTCCTCTGCTGTCACGGCGGCAACCATGGCAACATCGACCTCCTTGACTGCTCGTCCAGTTCCAGCTCTTCTGCTTCACTGCCCAGCGCCCGCCTTTCCCGCCTGCTACAGCAGCAACCTGCAAAAGCAACCAATTTTAGTAGAAATGTGCCGTTTACTATATTTGTGATGTTTAACTGTAAACTAACCTAAGTGCAATGAATTATGCTTGAATGCAACATAAATATGGGTTAAATAGGGGGTAAATAATAGAACTTTTACACACTCAACAACGGTCCAGAAAGTCCTTGCACAACTCTGTCCATGTGCTGAACGATCCTGCTGGCTGGTTGTTTAACCACTGTTTTGCCCTATCCCTCAGTGAATAGGGAAATAGTCTCAGCCTCAGTACGTCTTGATGGACTCTGTGCATTTTGAATGCTCTGTAGATGTCCATGAATCCTTTCAAGTGCTGCCATGCATCTTCTGTGGCAGTCCCTCCAAATTGCCCTAACATGTTGATCATGTTAAACATAACGGGCTTCAGCTCGATGTGATCCGCCTCAATCTTTGGTTTTGTCACTGTAGGATTGAACCCTCTGAAGTCATGTTCCAGATAATCCCTGGTGGTTCGAACATATTGTGGCTGCTTGGCTGGCACTTACTGTTCTCTAAGGGGCGGGTTTTTCTGTCTATCCCTGCCGTTCACAACATTGTTGGCAGGGTTGTTGATAACTGCATGAATATAATTGTTTTCATACCTTTTTTTGCTATAGCATTTGCATGTTCTTGAGCCCATATCATAGCATTTAGACTGCATTTAGGTTGCATTTTCTTCCTCTGGGTGCATCTTTATTTTTGATGGTTATTAGTCCATGTTGAGGGGTACTGCTCGGAAGGTTGGTTTTGGGTTTGATGATGCGCAGGAAGGGAGTCTAGCGAGAGAGAGCTGGCGCCGGAAATTGCTATAGCATAATGGAAGTGGATATCGGCCAACACGTGAGAAGCACGTGAGCTGTAGAAGCACGTGAATATGCAGAAAAGGACAACTTGTCATGTGCAGCAGCCGGTACCCACCTGTAGACTGTCCTCCTTGTTCCATCGTGGAAGAGCTTGTTGGTGGATAATCCTTGGGATTTTCAAGGAATCTTTAGGGCATAAAACCTAGAAGCCTCCACTATATAAATGGGAGAGAAGCTTGGAAAAAATAAGGAGAAGGAGAGAGGCGGAAGAGAGCATAGAGAGAGAAAGTTGCAAAGAGAGAGAAGTATTCATCTTCTTCTTCTCCCCTTGGTGTCCTCTATCGTTAAAGCTCCAAGGAGTGGCCTCGCCGGTCTCAAGAGAGGCGGTGGGCCTAAGATAGTCGGCCAGTCCTTGACGGAGAGGGAGTTTAGCTTTCTTTCTGTCGCTGTAGCATTTCCTTTTCATATCTTTATCTTTGGTGATGTTATCTCAATGATACGTTGGATGATATTGTTCAACCACGAACTATTTTAGGTGGCTTGAGTTTGATGGATGATTTTATTTTGAGTACTTTTTAACGCATGCTATAGCTTTTCAGTGTTTATCATGTTCTATGCTTTTCTTATGCGTTTTATTTCCTTAAAGTTGCAAGAGCCCTCGAGAGTTGGTCGTTCTTTAAGTGTTTGTTGAGGTTAGTATTCGAGAGAGCTAGGCTTAGAACCCCCATAAGGAATGGAGTGGTTGTCGAGAGGCAGACTCTAACCTACCTTAGAGATAAGTGATAGGTTTCTAGGGCTAAAATGATAGTTCGTTAAGGGTAGGGGAATGTTAAGAGTTTACGCCGAGAGGTATGGCTGTAGCATTTCTGATTCCTAGTTTCCTGGCTAGAGATACTTTAGGAACACTTTTAGCAAATCCCGTCAGTCATTCCCAGCCAGTCATTCCGTAGTGAGTTTCGCCTACGAAAGGGGACATGTTCATCATATTGCTATCTCATCTTTCTTTGCACTGTTTTGCTACAACATTATTTTACACCATCTCTTTTACTACAACATTTTCGCTTGCAGAAAGTTCAATCAATATTGTTACAGTAAATAGTGAATACTTCCAATCCCTGTGGAGACAATACTCACTCACTCACTTTATTACTTGTTCGACGTGTATACTTGCACCATATTTGCGTATCATTTATAGTACATTACACGCAAGCAACAATTTTTTGGCCCCGTTGCCGGGGATTGGCAATTGGTTGTTTACAGTTTTTTGTTTTATATCGCTTGTGCTTTTTGTTTTTGGACATATTTATCTAGGATTTTTCATTTTTCTTTTCAGGTGTCCTGCTAGTGTATGACCAGAGAAAGACCTAGAGGACCCCTGCAATCACCTATTTCTGAAATCGAGCATTTCTTGCGACTCAGGAGACGTGTTCGAAGAAAAGAGACCAGAAACATGAACGGAGAAATACCATAGCCTCCAGGTAACGAAGATGCTATGGCAAATGGCCAGGGAGAAGTAGCTTGACCTCAAGCCATTAGAGATCATTTGACTCCTATCTTGGACGATCTCTATCCCAGAATAGTAGCTCCAGAAATTCAGGCAGCCCAGTTCGAGCTTAAACCTGTTATGTTCAACATGTTGAACACTATTGGTCAATTTGGAGGTATGCCTCACGAAGATGCAAGACAACATATCCGTGCTTTCTTAGAAGTTTGTGACTCATTCAGACAACAAGGAGTGCACGAGGATGTGCTAAAGCTTAAACTGTTTCCATATTCTTTACATGATCGTGCTAGAGCATGGCTAAGTGGAGTGCCAGTTGGATCAATTGAGACTTGGACAGATCTATGCAAAAGTTTTCTGCTACGGTATAATCCACCCAATAGAAACACTAAGTTGAGAAATGATATTGCTTCTTTTCGTCATGCTGATGACGAATCCATGTACGAGTGTTGGGATCGATTCAAGGGATTATTGAGGAAGTGCACAAATCATGGTTTTCATGATTGGACCCAAGTGGTTATGTTTTATAAGAGAGTGAATACTCCTACAAGGATGATGTTAGATGCTTCAGCAAATGGGACCGTGTTAGACAAATCACTGGAGGAAGCATTCGACATTCTTGATAGGGTAGCCAATAATGATTACCAGTTTCTGACCACAAGGCTTGGAACGGGGAGGAGAACCCAAGTAGTTCAAAAGAGCGAAGCTGATGACTCGGTAGCCACCCAGTTAGCTGCTATCACCAATATGCTAAAGAACCTCCAAAGTCCCAACGAAGTCAAGGAAGTGAAGTCTGCAACCTCGTGTCTTAGATGCGATGACAATCACCATTTGAGTGAATGCCCTACAAATCAAGAGTCAGCCAACTATGTGGGGAATTATAACCGCAACAACAATCCATACTCCAATACCTACAACACAGGATGGCGTCAGCATCCAAATTTCAGTTGGGGTAATCAAGGGCACATCAATTCTGCACAACCAACGCCATAGAAAAATCTGATCGAAGCACCACCTTCTAACTAGATGATGCCATGGCAAGGTCACAAGGGAGCAACATCTTCATCAAGCAGTTCGCTGGAGACTACATTCAAAGAATCTATGGCTATGACAAAAGATTTTAGGGTAAACTATCTGTTTGACCACCAAACTATTGGGAAAGTTTTAAAATGACCACCATAAAAAAAAACGCGCCATTTCAGTACCCAAACTATTAAAATGGGATTATTTTGGCCACCTGCCGTTAAGTGTCTAACGGAAGGTGACGTGGCAGTTAAAAAATTAAAGGTATAATTACACATTTGGTCCTTACTATTTACACATTTTTTTAATTTAGTTCTAATTTTAATCTAATAAAATAAATTAATTAGGTGGTGACACGTGTCAACACCTTATTGGAGGAATTTAATTATTTATATTTGATTAATAAATTATTTTCCTCCTCCAATCAGGTGGTGACACGTGTCACCACCTATTTAAAGGAGAAAAACAAAGTTTAGCACAAATGCCATCCAGGGGATTCGAACCTGGGTGGTGTAGGTGCAAAAGCAGTGGCTAAGCCACTGCACCAAGCACAATTTTGTGCTTTAAAACACCAAATTCAATATATATCTTTTTCCAATCGGTGTTCCTTCTCATTGTCTTCATCTTCATCATCTCAATATTCAACATTTTCTGGGAAACCATCCCGACATCACAGAGCATCAAAACAAATTTACTTAAAGTCGATTCCGCTGGGCAATAATCATACCTCAACATATACTCAAAAACAGTAAGACCATCAACTAAATTCTCTACCTTGATCGTCATTTTCAACATTTTTGATAAAGAAGTAAACGAAGGAACAAAATCACTCCTACACATCTCTTCAACAATAAAAACGGCATGTTCCAAATTACCAAGAACTATCCCATTAAGAAGGGTATTAAAAGTGGATGCATTCGGCGGAGGCCCAAATCTCTTCATCCCCATATACATTTCAACTAACTCTTGCCAACAGGAATTCTTAGACTTAGAGTAAAAGTACAACAAAGCATTGCAATCATACACAGTGGGTTTCCCATCAAAGTTTTTCATCAAATTTAGAGTACATAGGGCATTGCTGAAGTCACCTGAGAAAGCATAACTCTGCATCCTGCGCTGCAATTCTGGGTAGTCGGAAACTTGGGCATCGGCTTCTTTGAAGTAATCCAATGTATTAAAGAAATATATTTCTTGCCTGGTTCTATAATTAAGGCTCCTATTTGCTTAGTCCCAGAAAATGTTGAATACCAGATGGTGAAGATGAAGACAATGAGAAGGAACACTGATTGGAAAAAGATATATATTGAATTTGGTGTTTTAAAGCACAAAATTGTGCTTGGTGTAGTGGTTTAGCCACTGCTTTTGCACCTACACCACCCAAGTTCGAATCCCCTGAATGGCATTTGTGCTAAACTTTGTTTTTCTCCTCTAAATAGGTGGTGACACGTGTCACCACCTGATTGGAGGAGGAAAATAATTTATTAATCAAATATAAATAATTAAATTCCTCCAATAAGGTGTTGACACGTGTCACCACCTAATTAATTTATTTTATTAGTTTAAAATTAGGACTAAATTGAAAAAATGTGTAAATAGTAAGGACCAAATGTGTAATTATACCTTTAATTTATTAACTGCCACGTCACCTTCCGTTAGCCTCTTAACGGCAGGTGGCCAAAATAATCCCATTTTAATAGTTTGGGTACTGAAATGGCGCGTTTTTTTTTATGGTGGTCATTTTAAAACTTTCCCAATAGTTTGGTGGTCAAACAGATAGTTTACCCAAGATTTTATGGGAACCACGAAAGTTTTGCTACAGGACCATGCAACAAACATTAAGAATCAAAGAGCCTTATTGCAAAGCCATAGTTCTTCTCTCAGAGCCTTAGAAACACAAGTTGGTCAGATAGCTCAAACCTTGCATGTGCGACCTCAAGGAAGTTTGCCTAGTGACATTGAAGCCACTAAGCACCATAGCAAGGAGCAATGCGGCGCACTCACACTAAGGAGTGGAAAGGAAATTAACAAGACATGTTTGGGGGGAAAGAGAAGGAGGAATCTCACCCCAACTTGCCTCACGAAGAAGATAACTCACAAGATCCTCTAGTTGAAGAGAAGGATGAGGAGGAAGTCATAGCAAAAGAAACACCGGAGGAGGAGCCTGCTTTTGCTACAGCAAAAGATGCAACTCCACTAGGCCAGATAAATGAAGTTAGACCCCCACCTCCTTTTCCTCAACGACTCAAGAAGCAGAAAGAAGACCTTCAATTCTAGAAATTCGTAGATATCATGGACAAATTACATATCAATGTCCCATTTATGGAGGCCATTGATCAGATGCCAACATATGCCAAGTTCCTTAAGGATATAGTTACAAAAAAGAGGAAGGTTGAGAAGCAAGAAACTGTCGCTATAGAAAAAGAATGTTATTCTATGTGGAGTAAGCTGCCACCTAAGAGAAAGGACCCATGTAGCTTTGTCATCCCATGCTCTATTGGTGATAAGTTTGTTGGAAGAGCACTTTGTGATTTGGGATCAAGTGTTAACTTGATGCTTAAGTCAATTTTTCTGAAACTGGGAATACGAGAGGCACATACCACCAAGGTTGTGCTACAACTAGCATATCACTCTCATGTTCGCCTAGAAGGAAGAATTGAAGATGTCGTAGTAAAAGTGGACCGATTTATCTTTCCAGTGGACTTTTTAATTCTCGACTATGAAGTTGACAACAACACACCCATTATCTTGGGAAAGCCATTTTTAGCCATCGGGTGAGCTTTAATCGATTGTGAGAAGGGTGAGTTCATGATGAAAGTGGCTGATCAGACGGTCACGATCAATATTCATGACACCCTCAAATATGTAGACAATCTGGGAGCATGCCAATATATAGATGCTACAGCACAGAATGTGACTGATGAGTTTTGTTGTAGCAATGAGATGCAAATGGAAGAGTTTGAAGCACTCTGCAAAGATGATGATTTCGACCTAGAAGAACTCTCAAGGGAACTGGAGCAGTCTAGTCAACTCGAAGCTAGACCAGGTAAGCACTTTGAACCTCTTGATTTTTCAGAATTTGTACCTCCTAAGCCTTCCCTTGAGCATGCACCTACTCTAGAACTAAAACATTTGCCATCACATCTTAAGTATGTTTACTTAGGGAGCAATGAAATTTTGCATGTGATAATCTCATCTAGTCTCACACCTAAGCAAGAAACTAGTTTAGTAAATATGTTGTTACAGCATAAAAATGTGATAGGATGGACTATGGCTGATTTGAAGGGTATAATCCCTGCAATATGTATGCACAAAATTTTGCTTGATGATTGTCACAACAATTCTGTTGAGCCCCAGAGAAGATTAAACCTAATCATGAAGAATGTGATGATGAAAGAGATAATCAAGTGGCTTGATGCTGGAGTAATCTATCCGCTATTCGATAGCTCATGGGTCAGCCCGGTGCAATGTGTATCGAAGAAGGGAGGCGTGACCGTGGTAAGCAACGAGGAGAATGATCTATTGCCTACTAGAACCGTCACGGGGTGGAGGATTTGCATGGACTATAGTAAGCTCAACACGGCAACCAAGAAGGACTATTTTCCCCTCCATTCATTGATCAAATGTTAGATCGAGTAGCGGGCAAGGCATTCTACTGCTTCCTCGATGGGTATTCTAGGTAGAATCAGATTGCTGTAGCACCCGAAGACCAAGAGAAGACGACTTTCACATGCCCTTATGGAACTTATGCTTTCTGGAGAATGCCCTTTGGTATCTGCAATGTCCCAACAACTTTCCAAAGATGTATGTTAGCTATTTTTTCAGACATGGTCGAGGACTTTTTTGAAATTTTCATGGACAACTTCTCGGTCTTCGGAGATGACTTCGACATATGCTTGGGCAATCTCGCCAAGGTTCTAAAGAGGTGTGAGGAAGCTGACTTGGTGCTCAATTGGGAAAATGCCATTTCATGGTAACGGAAGCAACGATCTTAGGCCACAAGATCTCGAAGCAAGGAATAGAAGTTGACAAAGCAAAGGTTGAGGTCATTGAAAAACTACCTCCCCGCACTACTGTCAACGGAGTAAGAAGCTTCCTAGGGCATGCTGGCTTCTATCAGAGATTCATCAAAGACTTTTCGAAGATCTCAAAGCCACTATGCAATTTTCTACAACAAAATCAACCATTTGTGTTTGACAAAGATTGCCATAGCGCGTTTCAAGAACTGAAGGAGAAGCTTATCTCAGCATCGATTGTCATTCCACCTGATTGGAACGAGCCATTTGAGCTAATGTGTGATGCAAGTGACTACGCCGTCGGTGCAGCACTTGGACAACGTCGAGGTAAACTCTTTTATGTTGTTTATTATGCTAGTCGCACTTTGAATGATGCACAAATCAATTACACCACTTCTGAGAAAGAATTTCTTGTTGTAGTATTTTCCTTTGATAAGTTTAGGTCATACTTGATAGGCACTAAGGTTATAGTTCATACCGATCATTCAGCCATTAAGTACTTAGTGACTAAAAAGGATGTTAAGCCTAGACTTATTAGATGGATACTCTTGCTGCAAGAATTTGACTTAAAAGTTAGAGATATGAAAGGATGTGAGAACCAGGCAGCTGATCATCTATCTAGGCTAAAAAATGCTATCACACAAGGTAGTGAATATGAAATTAAAGAGGAATTCCCTAATGAGAAATTGGTGTCCGCTACGACAATTCCATGGTATGCTGATATAGTTAATTATCTTGTTAGTGGTATTTTGCTTCCTGATTTATCTAGCCAGGGACTCAAGAAATTCAGACATGATGCAAGATTCTACTATTGGGATGAACTCTACTTGTTCAAGCAATGTCGTGATTAGATCATAAGGAGATGTGTTCTAGAAGAAGAATAACATAGCATTCTGTACCATTGTCATTCATCACTGTGTGGAGGGCATTTTGGTGGTGCTAGGACTGCTGCAAAAATTATTCAAGCAGGATTCTATTGGCCTACACTTTTCAAGGATGCACACGAGTTCTACAAGACTTGTGATAGATGCCAAAGAACGGGGAACATCTCCAAGCGGAATGAAATGCCACTGCAAAATATTTTGGAGGTTGAAATCTTTGACGTGTGAGGAATTGACTTCATGGGCCCGTTTCTCACATCATATGGAGATTTATATATTTTGCTAGCAGTTGACTACATGTCAAAATGGGTGGAGGCTGTTGCCACCCCGAGGAACGACTCCAAGACGGTCATGAAGTTTCTTCACAAAAACATCTTCACGAGGTTTAGAGCACCCCGTGCCATCATCAGTGATGAAGGAACTCACTTTGACAACAAACTTATTGCTAAAGCTTTACATCGATATAGAGTCAGGCACAAGATTGCTACAACATATCATTCGCAGACGAACGAACAGGTTGAAGTTTCTAATCGCGAAATCAAGCAAATCTTGGAGAAGGTGGTCAACCCTAGGAGAAAAGACTGGTCCCCCAAGTTGGATGAAGCACTATGGGCATATAGAACAACATTCAAGACGCCATTGGGCATGTCACCCATCAACCTCGTATTTGGCAAGGAATGCCATCTACCCATTGAGCTTGAGCACAAGGCTTATTGGGCAATCAAGAAACTCAACATGGATGCCCAACTAGCTGGTGAAAGAAGATTGCTAGAGCTTAATGAGCTGAAAGAATTTCGAGCCCAAGCATATGAGAATGCCTGCATTTACAAAGAGAAAACCAAGAAGTGGCATGACAAACATATTTTGCCAAGGCATTTCTCAGAAGGTCAACAAGTGCTTATCTACAATTCTAGGCAAAAACTCTTTCCTGGAAATCTGAAATCAAGGTGGTCAGGACCATTCATTATACACAAGGTGTATCCTCATGGCGCGGTTGATATCAAGAAGTTGGACGATGGTGAAGTCTTCAAGGTCAATGGCCAACGCCTGAAGGTGTACAGTGGAACCCCTATTCTCAGAGACAAGTCACACTTGGATCTACACGAGCCTTGAGAGTTTACTTCTCTAAACTTTATCCTTTATGCTATAGCATGTTTATAAATAATGATTTTCTTTTTAGTTTAGTTTTTGTGTTATCTTTGTCTTTATTTTCTTATCTTCTCACGTGACCCTCGTACAAGTTTTCTCTTTCATAGTACCATGTCAGGTGCAGAGGCAGGTGAGCATGGTCGTCTACAGGGTTGGTAGCAAAAAGGCAAAGGACATGGAGTTTTGTTTTTATCTACTTTAGGGAGTATAAAAGAAAGAAAGAGAGGTTTTATTTGAAAAGTGGGGGAGGATAAATTAAAAAAGAGAGAAAAACAAAAAGTGAGAAATAGAATATTCATCCAATTAATGTGGTAAAACCCTAGCCACAAAACCTACTTATTCTCTCTCCAGCCGTCACCCATCACATTAAATCCCAGCTTTTTCTCTCTCTCTTAAAGCCGACACACGTCCCCCATCACCCACTCTTCCATTTAATTCATATGTTTCCCCCTCACCTTTTTCAACATCCCACACTTTCTCATCATCACCAGTCCCTTCATCATCTTCACAATCTTCTTCAACACTCAACCCTTTTCTTCTTTCCTTTCATCTTTTCTATTTTCTCCAAACACCGAAAAACCTTCATCACTTTCCCTTCACATATTCACTCCTCCTTACTTTCACTAAAATCTACATGGAACGTTGCAAGAATGCTCTTGAAACTTCTGACTGCCCTAAAAAACCCTCAGTCCTGGAAATCACTATGTTTGTCGACGATGCTGCAAAGGAACGATGGAAGAAACTGAAGGATAGGAACGTTCTTCCTGACTTAGGGTTCAAATACCCTAAGGAAGGGGAAGACCAGTTCGACCAAGCAGTCATAGACGTCATCGGTAGGCATTAATGGAAGTCATTCACTATCCACCCTGAGGAAATTTGCACTTAACTGGTAAAGGAGTTCTATGCCCATCTCACAAGCCCTACTCAGTCCACTGTCCATGTGCGTGGCGAGCAAATCAAGTTCACCGCTGCAACAATCAACAAGTACTATGGGCTAAAAAATACTGTAGACCATCACACCACATTTGTGACGACTATGGACGTGCAAACGCACCGCGAGGTGTTGGAAGACATTTGTTTTGAGGGCACAGTGCTGGACAATAGCAGATCAGTAGAGAGAGGCCGCCTCAAGCCAGAGGCTAAGGTAGGGAATCACTTCTTGCGACACAAGATAATGCCCACATTGCACACATCAATTGTTCATATCTCTAGGCTATTTCTTCTCCACTCTATATTGCATGCTAGACATATTGGTATAGGAAAAATTATTATGGATGAAGTTATGCTTGTTTAAAAAGTCCTCGTAGTCCTTTAGTGTTTCCTAACCTGATAACAGCCCTATGTAAGAGGAAGGACGTCTTTGTAGACGATCTTATGGATGCAAAATTTCAGGAAAAACAGGTCTCACACCAGCCCTAGTCACTAAGCTCCGAGGATTCAACGTGGATGTCCCTCAACAGACTGTGGAGGAAGGTTTTAAGAGTTTTGCTACAGCAAGGGTAGCTGCATTGGTGGTCACAACAAAAGAGTTGAGCGCTGAGCTCAATCTAATAAAAGCACATTAGCGGGCGTACTTTAAGTAGGCCCACCATTGTGATGGTGTTATAGCATCTTGATTCACCAAACTCCTCCCGGACCAGAACATTTCACTCCCTCTATTTCCCATGGAGTTATTTCAAGCCCCCACCACTGCCACAACAAGCTCAGTGCCTCCTAGTCAAAGTGAAGTTGACCCTATCTCAGTCCCGCCCAAAAAGAGAACTGGATAACCCATTGCCTGAGCCAGACCATATATCGAGTGATCATGAGGACCCCCTCAAAAGGAGACAACCCCAGTACCCACGCCTGAGCCGACCCCGCACAAATAGAGGATGCTACAACATCCAGACCTAAGACACGCATCAAACATACTGCTGGTCGTGTCTTCTCTTCACTGAGTGCTCAGCCAGTCTCCTTCGAGAGTGTGGATGATCTCGCGAATCCCCACTACTACTCGTCTAAAACTTTTATGGACAACACCAGCAACACCACATAGCCTCCGCACCCATGAGGTAACTTTTCTTTTCTTTTCATTTATTTTATTTTTCATCATTCTTCATTGCATATAATATATATTAGTTCATGCATTGAGGACACTGCATCCCTTAAGTTTGGGGGTGTTTGTGTTCATAGTTAGTATTTTGCTTTAGCATATGCATAGTAGGAAAGAACAAAATTTTTACTATGGCATTCTATTTAGTCTAGATATAGCTTATGAATATATCTATGATGTCTGATGACGAAAACTTAAAGGCTTGAACTAGTTTAGAAAAAACACAACTAGTTGAGATTTGTAGAACTGACCTTAAGATCTAGTTGTTAATTTTTTTTACACAGCTGCTCTCTTTCTATAAGTAAGTTCGTTAGAATTTTTTTAGGAAAAACCCTAGTGAACTTTGATATGTAAACTCTAGAGAACTTAAAAAAAATAGACGTCCCTATGCTAAAACAAATGAATAAATGCTACGACATATTTGTAGAAGGATACTCCGCTTTGCTATAACACACTGTTAAAAACAAAGAGAGAAATAAAGTTTTGCTATAGCATACGAGTGAATGAAAGTTGTCACGGGATGACTCTACCTACTAGCTCGGGGGTGAGAGGTTTTCTCCCTACTCATCTAGAGCTAAAAACGGTAGGTGTGATGAGCTGACACCCTTCGTAGCAGAAAATCCATATCTTTGGGAGTCTGAAAATTAGAAAAGAGCTAGAGAACATGGTTAGGGTATAACTAGGGAGCTTCCTTGAAATTTTGTCTTACTAGCTAAAGTATAGGAGGAAGGCAGCCACGCACACGCGCACACAACTTATTCCTATGAAATGTTCTTAAGGATCTCACTTCTAGTTGTTTATATTTTAATTGCCTATGCCATTTCTGAGGACTGAGATATTGCCATAGCAATTATCTAGGGTAAATCTTTGCCATAGTATTTCTTTTGTTTTGTTCTACTCAATGCTTGAGGACAAGCAATAGCTTAAGTTTGGGGGTGTGATAACTGCATGAATATCCTTGTTTTCATACCTTTTTGCTATAGCGTTTGCCTATTCTTGAGCCCATATCATAGCATTTAGACTGTATTTAAGAATATAGTCTCAGCCTCAGTACGTCTTGATGGACTCCGTGTATTTTGAATGCTCTGCAGATGTCCAGGAATCCTTTCAAGTGATGTCATTCATCTTCTGTGGCAGTCCCTCCAAATTGCCCTAACATGTTGATCATGTTAAACATAACGGGCTTCAGCTCGAAGTGATCCGCCTCAATCTCTGGTTATGTCACTATAGGATCAAACCCTCTGAAGTCATGTTCCAGATGATCCGTGGTGGTTCGAACATACTGTGGCTTCCTGGCCGGCACTTGCTGTTCTCTGAGTGGCGGGTTTTGTTCCCCATCCCTGCCATTCACATCATTGTTGGCAGGGTTGTTGATAACTGCATGAATATCATTGTTTTCATACCTTTTTGCTAAAGCATTTGCCTGTTCTTGAGCCCATATCATAGCATTTAAAATGCATTTAGGTTGCATTTTCTTCCTCTGGGTGCATCTTTACTTTCGCTGGTTATTAGTCCATATTGAGGGCTACTGCTCGGAAGGTTGGTTTTTGGTTTGATGATGCGCGGGAAGGGAGTCTAGCGAGAGAAAGCTAGCACCGGAAATTGCTATAACATAATGGAAGTGGATATTGGCCAACATGTGAGAAACACATGAATATGCAGAAAAGGACAACCTGACATGTGCTGCAGTCGGTACCCACCTGCAGACTTTCCTCCTTGTCCCCTCGTGGTAAAGATTTTCAGTGGATATTCCTTGGAATTTTCAAGGAATATTTAGGGCACAAAACCCTAGAAGCCTCCACTATATAAAATGGGAGAGAAGCTTAGAAAAAATAGAGGATAAGGAGAAAGGCGGAAGAGAGCATAGAGAGAGAAAGTTGCAAGGAGAGAGAAGCGTTCATCTCCATCTTCTCCACTTAGTGTCCTCCATCGTTGAAGCTCCAAGGAGTGGCCTCACCGGCCTCGAGAGAGGTGGTAGGCCTAAGAGAGTTGGGAAGTCCAAGGTGGAGAGGGAGTTTACCTTTCTTTCTGTCGCTTTAGAATTTGCTTTTCATATCTTCATCTTTTGTGATGTTATCTCAATGATACATTGGATGATATTGCCAAGCCACGAACTATTTTAGGTTGCTTGGGTTTGATGGATAATTTTATTTTGAGTAATTTTTAATGCATGTTATAGCTTTTCAGTGTTTATCATGTTCTATGCTTTGCTTATGCGTTTTATTTCCTTAAAGTTGTAAGAGCCCTCGAGAGTTGGTCGTTCTTTAAGTGTTTGTTGAGGTTAGTAATCGAGAGAGCTAGCCTTAGAACCCCCATAAGCAATAAAGTGGCTATCGAGAGGTAGACTCTAACCTACCTTAGAGATAAGTGATAGGTTTCAAGGGCTAAAAATGATAGTTCGTGAAGGGTAGGGGAGTGTTAAGATTTTACGCCGAGAGGTATGGCTGTAGCATTTCCGACTCCCAGTTTCCTTGCTAGAGATAGTTTAGGAACACTTTTAGCAAACCCCGCCTAGCGTAGAAGATAGCTGAAGAGCCTTAGTATCGTTAAGAAGCTTAGTTTGGGTTGTCCATCAATCCTAGCCAGTCATTCCATAGTGAGCTTCGCATACGAAAGGGGACCTGTTCATCATATTGCTATCTCATCTTTCTTTGCACTATTTTGCTACAGCATTATTTTACACCATCTCTTTTACGACAACATTTTCGCCTGCAGAAAGTTCTATCAATATTGTTACAGTAAACTGTGAATACCTCCAATCCCTGTGGATACGATACTCACTCGCTCACTTTATTGCTCGTTCGACGTGTATACTAGCACCATATTTGCGTATCATTTATAGTACATTACACGCAATCAACAATTGTCATTCTCGATGTTTACCTTTGCTTTTTCTTTTTCTTCTTTGTTTTCCCAAGGACTTCTCTGATTTCCTTCTTGAGCTCTCTTGCTCTTCGTTCGATATCGTCGTAATAAAGGATTTCTCCTTTTGGGTTTGCCCTGGTCATACACTAGCAAAGGAAACTGTAATAATATTTTTTTTGAATAAAAATAAAATAAAACATAAAGAAATAAAAGTGTAGAAATTAAAGACGAATTTCGCTGTTACCAATCCCCGGAAACGGCGCCAAAACTTGTAGAGCGTTTGGGTGTTCTCTATTTATGAGCGCAAGTGCACACTCCTGTCAAGTTATAGTATAAAAGATATCGTCTCCCACAGGGATTGGACAACATGATTCGAGTTGTTATTCCTACACAAGAAAAATAAATGCACAATTAAGCTGAATGTTTAAAAAGAAAAGTAAAATAAAAACTCAAGTAATTAAAAGGGAAGTGATTAGATTGATAGAAAGGGTAGGGTTATGCTGCTGCTTAGTGTGAGATTGCGTTGAATAGGACAAGTTGTTTTGTACTGCTAGACTCTACTGCCTCGGCGGTGGATGGCAGGTAGACTGCTGAGACCCTCTCGTTGCCTCGGCAGGGGAATGGAACTATATCTCGGTGGCAAAGTCGGCAGAACTACAAGGCTCGGCAGAACGCTTCGAAAGTGACTCCGCTTATGTCTAAGTCAAAGTTCTGTTGATGCCCACTGCAGATAATACCAGTCACAGCGTGAATCATGCAAAGACAACAATGTTGATTCGTCCTCTTTTAGCCGTCTTAAACCCTTAACCTATGTCTAGGTCGGATTGATCACACCGTCTATACTTGAAATCGTACTTACTCGTTTCGTGAGTTCGACTCTCTCGATACCGAAAAAATGGATAGAATTCAACTAATTTTTCACCTTAATTGAAAACTATGGAGAACATGGAATAAGTAAACCTTGTAATTTTATTTGCAAAAACAAACTGGAAATCCTAAGCAACCGCTCTCACAACTAATTACAACATAACCCAAACCCAAGGAGAAATTTAGAACATGTTGGCGGCAAGAAACCTAAACTTTGCCTTAAGAAAACCTATGTTATTTTGAACTAGAATTACTATGGCTATATATAGACATTAGCTAGGTCTAGTCCTTCTTGAAGTAGAATTCTTCAAAGTAGCTTTTCACATTAAATGTGACATTAAACTCTGACTTCTTTGATTTGAATGCGGACTTTATCGCGTTGCCTTGTTCCGCAAGCAATCTCGAGATTCACCTTCGGCGGCTTTGCCCGCTGCTACAGACGTTGAAAAATTGAGTGAACAACATCGATAGAATCAGGATTTTTTGTTCTACAAATCGCACTCCAGTTCTCCAACTCCATAGTCTACTGTCTTGGGCGGCATGGTAGGCGGCGACAGCTGCTGTCTCTGTCTGGAACTGCATCAGTACAACTCCCCGGTTCGCTGTCTCAACATCACATCTTCATCTCCACTTTCCCTCTGTCAGGCTCTATTACCTAAAACCAAAAGTACACTAAAATAATAAGTTTTCTTTACCAAACAAAGGATAATCTAGAAAAATATGGTAAAGTAAAGAAATACTGTAAAATGCAATGCATGGTCCTAATTATGCCTAAAGTGAACTCAAAATAACAATAATATGAGATGGAATGTGCATGAGATATAGAACTTGTGGACACTTTACATTAAGCAATTTAGAGAAAAAAATGATTTGGGTGAGTTTTAAATCATGTTTTGAGTACAAAATAAGCTTAAGTTGATGGGTTTATCAAGAAATCCCGAAATAGAATAAGTGGGTAAATTTTGAGTTGGGGAAATATGGGTTTTTAGGGTGTTTATGGTTGGAAATGGTTCCTAAGGGGTATGTGGATGTGTGTTGAAGGTTTTGAAGCTTTTGGGTATGTTTTGGATGTTAAATTGATGAAGTTATGGCTGATTTATAGTTAGAGTGGAAATGTGATTGGTTTTGATTAATTTTGGGTAGGAATCGGAAATGGTTATTGTTGGATTGAGATAGAGTTGATTTCAGTGGGTTTGATTATTGAAAAGTATGTTAACTCTTTGTTTTGAATTTTGGGTAGAAGCAGCAGATAGAGATTTGGATACTTTGGACACGACACCCGGTGTTATAGAGGCTTGATATCGGTGTTTCGGCTATCGTTGGGTTCTACCAGTGAGTGAAAATGTTTTTGAGAGTTTAGGTTGAGCTTGAAAGGCCAACCTAAGCTCGAGATTAAGTATTAAATGTTTACGTTTTACTATTCCGGAATTCTATATATTTCAATCTTCTTATGCATTGTTGATATGAGATGAATGTGTGTACTTGATTTATGAGTGTGGTATTGTATGCTGGTTTACATGAGGTTTGTGTATGGGCAAATATGAGAGTCTTACCGGGTATAATCGGTCGACCATAGGGTTAGAGTGCACTTGTAAAATTTATGCGTGGCCCTAGTGATGTAAGATGCCATTAAGGAGGAGTACGGTGATGTAAGATGCCACCAAAAGCTTTATTGTTAGACCTCGTTGATGTAAGATGCCATCATGGGTCTTGTTGTTCTTATAGATTTGGTAATGTGAGATGCCATCGAATACAATCCGCATATCCGAGTAATGTAACCATAATTCCCATAATACTCTTGGGTTGGAAGGTTGAATGTTATATTGGTAGATGTTGAGAGTCATGCCTTGTTGTTATATGTTGTTGCATTGCTTGATGTAAGATGCCAAGCACATGTAAGATTGTTGATAATCATGTTGACGAAATTCATGCTTGTGGTTTTGTTTTCATTTCATTAATGGTTTTATTAAAACTGCATTGTTGTTGTTGTGGTTTTGAGCATCACTCACTAAGCTTTATGCTTACGCGCTCCTTTCCAACAATGCAGATTGTTAGCAATCCGAGAAGCAAAGAAAGGCGAGGGAAAGGCTTCGGTGATCGTAGCTTAAGCTCAATTATGGATTTTAAGTTGTAATAATAATTTAGCAATAGAAATACTTGCTTTTGTGGTTAGAGAGGTGGTTATAAACTCTCACGTGTTTGACCATGTTGCTACATGTTTTAAATGTTGAAACCATGCTAGGTTGAGACTTGCTTTGGCTTTTGGTTTAATGCCTTGTGTTTTGGCTTGTTGGTGTTTTGAGTTAAAGTGTTCCTTATGAGCTTTTAAGTTTGAGATCCATGCTTGTGTGTATGCACGTTTGAAACCTGTTCTTAGAGTGTCTTGCCTCTAGAATGTTTCCTTAATATGTTGCTTTGTGGTTTGTGCTATTTCGGGGTAAGTTTGAGAATGTTTTGGAATGCCAAATTGCATTTTCGAACCAATTTGTGCCCAGGCGTTTCGAAACACCTAGTATGGTTTCGGAACGGCTAGGCCTTTTGGGGCACCCGTATCGGAACGGCGGTGGTGCCGTTTCAGTACGTTTTGCCTTTGGAGACTCCCGTTTCAAAACCAAGAGGAGCCGTTTCGGAACGACCTAGTTTTGCTTTTTGCTGAGAGCCCGCATTTCGAAACGGGTAACCCATATTTTGAAACACATGTAGTTAAAGTGGTTAAAAGGCATCTTTGAAGATTTCCAAATGTTACGTTTTAGTCTCTAATGCTTGTATGCTTCCTAAGTGAGTTTATATGTATAGTTTGGGTTGGTTTTACCTCGTGTGCTTGAAACTTGACTAATAAACTATTTGGTAAGGTTAAAATTACTTTTTCCCCCTGTTTTGGTGTGGTTTTGCAAAATGGTCCTATGTGACTGTTGGGCTCCAATTAGACATCCGATTGAGACGTTGTTCTTCTGCTGTAACCCTTAATACCATAGGTGTAACGCCCCGGTTTTGGGCTCAGAAGTTTTGGCGTTGACCGGTTCAGTCAAAGTGCTGATCGAATATATAAGAGGGAATTTAGGAAAACCTAGTTCGGGTTGCATTAAATATATGGAAAAATATTCTAAAATCATCTTTTAATATATAAAAGTGAACTGTGAAATCAATTTTGGAAAATGAGGTTCGGGAGGTTGACATTTTGGCTAGTGACCAAAATGTAATTTTTTGAAAGTTGCGGGACAGTTTTATAAAGGATTGAAACTTTGAATCTTTAAGGAGCTATTATTCCAAAAAGGATTTCTCCAGATTTTTCTAAGATATTTTAAGTCTAAAATCTGATTTTAAAGATTAAGAAAAGAGAGGGAAATCATTTTAACCAATTCTTAACTAATTTTTCTATTTTCTCTCAAATTCTCTTTTCTCTCATTTTCTCTCTACCCAAACAAGATTTCCTCAGATTTCTTTCTCTGATTTTGACTTCTTAATCTCTCATTTCAACTCTTATTTGATTTCTAATCATCTCATCATCAAAACCTCACAATTTACAAGTTGATTCATCAAGCATTTTGGCTCTAAAATGGAGAAATTCAAGTTTGGAGGTAAGAACGTCCTTCTCCTCTAAACTATCAGTTCTTTACTGAAATTCCTAAGTTCTCAATCCTTGATTCATGTTTTATTAAAGGCTTTTCAATTGAGATCTTGATTTTTGGCTAAAATGCAAGATTTGGTGATTTTGGTGAAAATTTCGTGTGATCTGTTTAAGCAGGGTTTTGAGGTGTTAAATTGATGTTAAATGAATGCTAAAATGATTAGAAGTTGAGGTTTAATCAATGCAATCCCGGATAGGTTGAATTTCCTAAGTTTGGCTTGAGTTTTTGGTTGTTTTTGGAGTGTAATTGGTGATCTGTTATACCTGGAGGTATAAGGACGTGGTTGTGATCATTTTGCATGTTATTTGATGTATAAAAATGGTTAGAAGTGATGGATCTTGGCTGGGTTAAGTTTTGGAAGTGTGTGGAGATGATTTTCGGTTGTGTTTGGTGGCCGAAAATGGAGGTTTAGTGAGAGCAGCGAGTTTTGATGCTTTCATTGAAGCAATTAATGCATGATGATGCATTAATCCTCTGCTTTAATGTGTTGAAACAGGGGAGGCATCCTTGGATCCAAGAGTTGTTGATCCGGAGGCTTGTTTTGGTGCTTTGGCTTGAAGCGAAGTGGTAATCGGTGAGTGAAAATGGATTTTCAGCTTTTAAACCAAAGGTTGAAGGTTTTGGGAGCTTAGTATAAGTCTAAACAACTTTGCTAAGCTCAAGTGTAAGTTTTCGGATTACTCTCTTAGAGTGGTGGCCATGTTTTGATGAAATGTGAAATGATGATTTTGCATGATTTGCTACTGTTTTGGAAAGCATGTTTTAGCATGTTAATTGCTGATGTTTTAGCATGATTTATGATGTTGTTTTAAGCCATGTGTTGAAGTTGTCTCTAGGTAAGAGTACCTTGTTTTATGCATTGTTAAATGATGATTTAATGCTTTGAAATGCATGAAGAAATGGCTTGGTTTAAATGCTTTAAAACAGTGGATTACATGTTGTATAAAGTGTGTATTGGCAAGTGATGGTTTGTAAAAGTGAAGGTCACTAAGGTGGTTAAAAGTCCTTGAGTGAGCCTTGTTATCTAAGATCATCAAGGTGGTTAAAAGTCCTTGGATGAATCTTGTTGCGGACACTAAGGTGGTTAAAAGTCCTTAGGTGCTCCTTTCCATGGTGGTTAAAAGTCCATGGGGCCAAGGTGTTTAAAAGTCCTTGGGGCCAAGGTGTTTAAAAGTCCTTGGGGTATTTCAAGCTACGGACACAAAGGTGGTTAAAAGTCCTTGTGTGGTCCATTCATGGTGTTTAAAAGTCCATGGCCAAGGTGTTTAAAAGTCCTTGGGGTCCAAGGTGTTTAAAAGTCCTTGGGGAAAGTTGTTGAACTTGATTTCTAAATGAAATGTATCACTTGAGCCAATATGACATGTATTGTACATGAGATGCATGAGATGCATGATTTAATGTTTATGTTGAAGCATGAGATGCTAGTTTAAATGAAATGTGGAAGCATGTTATTGCTTGATTTAAAGTATGCTTTGAGCATGTGTAAAGGTTGTTTACAAGCATGATTTACAAATGGTTTTAAATGCATTATTGAATGGTTTTTAAAGAGACTCCTCACTAAGCTTTGGCTTACGCTCTCTCGTTTTCTTGATTCAATAATGCAGAGCATTAGAGTGCATTGAGGGCAGCAAGAGGAGGCAAGCAAACAAGTACAAGTAAAGCTCAATGTATGAAGGTTTTATAAGTGTTTTAGCTTTTGTATGTTTTTGGCAATGGGGGACCAATGTATTTGTTTTGGGAGGTGTTTATGACTCCCTAAGTATGTTGAATGTGGTTGATGTTGCTGATTTTTGGATTGAACCTTATATGCTTGTTTTGCAAGTTGATGCTTGAGTGGATAGCTTGTGTAGGAAGCATGACCTTAAATTTGGGGCTTTTTGCATGAGATGTTATCTTGCTGAATTGATGATGCTTATATGTGTTAAATATGTTTAATTGCATGCTGGTAAAGTTTGGTGATGTTTGGAGCATGTTTGAGTGTCCAATTGCATGATCTAGTATGCTTGTTTGCTGGTTTTTGTGCAGGCGTTTCGGAACAGGGGTGTACCGTTTCGGAACGGGTGCCTTGCATGAACCCAGGCGTCCGAAACGGTATGCACCGTTTCGAAACGGTTTAGCATCTGCCGAGGCCATGTTCCGGAACCCGTTACGGAACGGCCCGTGTTTCGGAACAGGGCTAGCCTGTTTCGGAACGGTCGACCGTTAGGGGGCTGACATGGTAGTTACATGTTTTGAAATGTTTGCGTTTTGGTCCTAAATCTTGTGTGATCAATTGCATGAGCTGTGGATGTCCTTTTAAGCTGAAATTTCACAGAGGTGCATGAAACCTGACTAATTTCAAGATGGTAACTTTAATTTGGGCTAAGTCCCTTAATTTAGCAGAATTTACAATTTGGTCCCTAAAGTTGTAATTTGTTCAATTGGGTCCCTGTTTGATCTCTGATGTTTGTGATCTTTTGATAGGTTGTTTGTATGATCACACTTAAGGTTAATGTGCATCTAGACAAGACTAAAAAGAAAAAAAAAAGGGTCGTTAATCAAGGTTGACTTTCGGGTTGACTTTGGTTTTCCCCGTGTAATCTTCGTAGTTCGGGTCAACCGTCTAGACCGGGCTACGGGGGTTACATTTGGTGGTATCAGAGCTGAGTTCTCGAGTAATTGGGAATGTGTGAATGCATGATTGAAGCATGGTTTGGTTGGTATGCTTGTTGAGTGAAAGCATGTTCAGTGATATGATATGATGATGTGTATGTGATGCATGTTGTGATGATGCATGATGAGGGTACCCATTGCCAAACAAAAGCTAAAGGGATGATGTTGTTTTTGAAAGAAATTGAGCTTGAATACTTGGAATTTGCTTACCTTGCTGGTCCTGACTTGTTTTATTTTGTATTGTTATGCATGGTAAAGTATGGCACCACGTAGAGAGTTAAGGAGTAGCGCGAGAGCTACGACCCCGGAAGGGAATGTGAATGATGAGCACACTGGTAGTGCTGTGTTACCTCCTCCTCCACCTGGTGGTGGTGGTGCGGAGAGGGAAAGAGCTGGAGCTGAGGCAGCTGGTGCTGGAGCTGCAGGACCTGAAGCTGGTCAGGGGCAAGCGATACCTGACATGTCTGTGCTTGTACAAGCTATTGCGGGTGCGTTTCGAGCAGCAGTAGCTGGAGCTCAAGGAGCTGGGCATCAGGGAGATGCTGGTGCTAGACTACCCTTGGAACGTTTGCGCAGTCTTGGTGGGACTGAGTTTAGGGGTATGTCAGCTGAGAGGTCTGAAGCGTGGTTGGAGAGTACCAAGCGTGTCTTGGGACAGATGAGTTGCACTGATGTGCAGAAGCTGGGATGTGTGGTGTCACTGCTGCAAGGTGATGCTTATACGTGGTGGACGACCACAATCTCTGGGATGGCTGATGCTGATGTTACATGGACGATCTTTCAGTATGCGTTCAAGAGGAGATATCTGGGAGTTAGATATCTGGATGAAAAGAAGCGTGAATTCATGTCTCTGACCCAAGGGAACATGAGTGTGGCTGAGTATGAGGTACAGTTTGTACGTCTTAGCCAGTATGCACCTGAGTTGGTACCTGATGAGCGCGAAAGGTGCGAAAGGTTCCGTTATGGTTTGGTGACGGAGGTTAAGACCTATATGTTAGCTGCTGAGTACAATGATTTTGATGTGTTGGTTAGTCGATCGAAGGACATTGAGATGAACCTGGGTTTGTCTGCTAAGGGTACTGGAGCTAGTTCTGGGAAAAGAGCTGCTGAATATAGTTCCGGTGGACGGAACAAGAGAGGGCGTTATCAGAGGTTTCAGTCCTCGTCTAAGAGAGGTGGAGGTGCACCTGCTAGGGGCGGCAATGCTAGAGCTGACCCTAGTGCTTGTTGGATTTGTGGTTCCCGTGGTCACTTGAGGCGTGACTATCCTCGTGCTGGGAGGGAGGTGCAAGCTCCTGTGATAACAGCTGGTTATGAGTGCTGGAATTGTGGTTCAGCTGATCATCTGAGACGTGATTGTCCGAGGATGGCTGGTGGTCAAGAGCGTGCTCCTGTTGTTGCAGCATCGCAGAGAGGTCGTGGGCGCGGCCGTGGTAATTTTCAGAGGCGAGAGGAAGGTGGGCGCGGTGTAGCTCATGTTGTGGCTATTCAACCTGAGGGTGGAGGCCAAGCGAGGGTGTATGCTCAGCGCGAAGGAAGGAATGATGCAGATGTGATTGCAGGTACCTTTACTTTGCAATCCTTGTCATTGCTTTCTTTGATTGATTCTGGATCTACGCATTCATACATTCTTCGTGAGCATGCTGAGTTGCTTGGTTTGCCTGTTGAGTCTTTGGATGTTGGTGTTAGAGTCACTAGTTCTTTTGGTGAAACTGTTGTGACTCGTAAGCTTTATAAAAGGTGTCCTTTGGTTGTTCAAGAGCATGTCTTTCTTGTTGATCTTATGGAGTCGCCCTTTTATGGTTTTGATGTGATCCTTGGTATGGATTGGCTTGCTGAGCATCGTGCTGTTGTGGATTGTGAGAATAAGCGGGTTTCGCTTAGGCTTGCGGATGATTATGAAGTGGTGGTGGTTGGTGAGAATGTGAAGTTTCTTGCCAATGTTGTTTCTACCTTGGAGGCGAGCAGGATGCTGAGGCAAGGTTGTGAAGCTTTTCTGGCTTTTGTGATGAATCCTAGTTCGAAGGAGCTGAGGGTGCAGGATATCAGGGTTGTGAAGGAGTTTCCTGATGTTTTTCCTGAGGAGTTGCCTGGTTTACCTCCTAATCGCGAGGTGGAGTTTGGTATTGAGCTGTTTGAGAATACCACTCCTGTGTCCATTACTCCCTATAGAATGGCACCTAAGGAGCTGAAGGAGCTGAAGACGCAGTTGCAAGAGTTGCTTGATTGTGGTTTCATCCGGCCGAGTGTTTCGCCTTGGGGTGCTCCTGTCTTGTTTGTGAAGAAGAAAGATGGCACGATGAGGATGTGCATTGATTACCGTCAGCTGAACAAGTTGACTATCAAGAATCGGTATCCTTTGCCGAGGATTGATGATCTCTTTGATCAATTTCGGGGAGCTGCTGTGTTCTCTAAGATTGACTTGAGGTCAGGGTATTATCAATTGAAGGTGAAGGATGTGGATGTGCCTAAGACAGCTTTCAGGACAAGGTATGGGCATTATGAGTTCCTTGTGATGCCGTTTGGTTTGACAAATGCTCCTGCTGCTTTCATGGACATGATGAATCGTGTTTTTCATGAATACCTGGACAAGTTTGTTGTGGTGTTCATTGATGATATCCTTGTGTACTCACGTACTGAGGAAGAGCACGAAGAGCATTTGAGGGTTGTGTTGCAAGCTTTGTTGGAGAATCAGCTTTATGCTAAGTTGAGCAAGTGTGAGTTCTGGCTTAGAGAGGTTGTTTTTCTTGGTCATGTGGTCTCAGCTGAGGGGATTCGTGTTGATCCTCAGAAGATTGAAGCGGTGATGAACTGGAAAGTTCCTAAGTCTGTTCAGGAGGTTCGTAGTTTCCTTGGTTTGGCAGGATACTACCGAAGGTTTGTGGATGGTTTTTCCAAGATTGCTGCTCCTTTGACGAAGTTGCTGCAGAAAGATGTTAAGTATGAGTGGACAGAAGCGAGACAGCAAGCTTTTGAGAAGCTGAAGTTGGCTTTGACGCAAGCTCCTATCTTGATTCAGCCTGAATCAGGGAAAGAGTTTGTAGTCTACAGTGATGCATCCTATGTTGGTTTGGGGTGTGTGCTGATGCAAGAGGGTAAGGTTGTGGCTTATGCGTCGCGGCAGTTGAAGGTGCATGAGCGCAATTATCCTACGCATGATATTGAGCTGGCTGCAGTGGTTTTTGCTCTGAAGATCTGGAGGCATTATCTGTATGGTGAGAAGTGTACGGTGTACACGGATCACAAGAGTTTGAGGTATCTGATGTCTCAGAAGGAGTTGAATCTCAGGCAGCGACGTTGGTTGGAGTTGCTCAAGGATTATGATCTGACGATAGAGTATCATCCTGGAAAGGCCAATGTTGTTGCGGATGCCTTGAGTAGAAAGGTAGCTGTTGAGCTGAGAGCTATGTTTGCTAGCTTGAGTATATCGCAGGATGGTGGTCTTGTTGCTGAGTTGCAAGTGAAACCTTCGTTGGTTCAGTTGATCAAGGATAAGCAGTTGTTGGATGATTCCTTGGTGTCTCATGTTCAGGATATCGCGGAGGGTAGACCTTCGGATTTCTGTTTTAATGAGGATGGGGTGTTGTGTTTTGGTAATCAGATAGTAGTGCCTGCAGATGCTGAGTTGAGGCATGCTATTCTAGCTGAAGGTCATAGTAGTCCTTTTGCTATGCATCCTGGTAGTACAAAGATGTATCGCGATCTTCGTGATGAGTACTATTGGGTGGGCTTGAAGAAGGATGTGGCATAGTTCGTGAGCAAGTGTTTGGTGTGTCAGCGCGTTAAGGCTGAACATCAGGTTCCTTCTGGTTTGTTGCAACCGTTGAAAATCCCTGAATGGAAGTGGGAGAGGGTTACCATGGATTTTGTATCTGGTTTGCCTTTGTCTCCGTCGAAGAAGAATTCTGTTTGGGTGATTGTGGATCGCCTGACGAAGTGTGCACATTTCTTGCCTGTGCATACTACGTTTTCTTTGGATAAGCTGGCAGAGCTGTACGTTGCTGAGGTTGTGAGGTTGCATGGTGTGCCTAAGTCGATCGTGTCGGATAGGGATCCGAGGTTCACGTCGCGTTTTTGGCAGTGTTTACATCAAGCTCTGGGTACAAGGTTGCATTTCAGTACATCCTATCATCCTCAGTCGGATGGCCAGTCTGAGCGAGTTATTCAGATCTTGGAGGATATGTTGAGATGTTGCGTGATAGAGTTCCAAGGTTCTTGGGAAAAGCATCTGCCTTTGGTTGAGTTCGCTTACAACAACAGTTTTCAGGCAAGTATACAGATGGCACCTTATGAGGCTCTGTATGGGAGGAAGTGTAGGACTCCTCTGTGTTGGGCTGAAACTGGTCAAAAGTTGGTTTCGATGCCTGCTTTGTTGAAAGGTACCACCGAGAAAGTGAAGCTCATTTGTGAGCGGTTGAAGGCTGCTTCTGATCGGCAGAAGTCTTACGCGGATTTGAAGCGTAGGGAGATAGAGTTTGCGGTGGGTGATCGCGTGTTCTTGAAGGTTTCGCCTTGGAAGAAGGTGATGAGGTTTGGGCGGAAGGGTAAGCTGAGCCCTAGATACATTGGACCGTATGAGGTTGTTGAGCGTGTTGGTCCTGTTGCGTATCGGTTGAGGTTACCTCAGGAGCTGGAGAAGATTCATGATGTGTTCCATGTTTCTATGCTCCGGAGGTATCGATCTGATCCTTCGCATGTGTTGCCTGTGGAGGAGGTGGAATTGAATCCGGATTTGACCTATGATGAGGAACCGGTGAAGATTCTGGATTCAGATAGCAAGGTTCTTCGTGGCAAGACCATTGAGTTGGTGAAGGTGCTGTGGAAGCATCGCGGTGTTGAGGAAGCCACGTGGGAGCGGAAGGAGGATATGCTGAAGCAGTTTCCTTATCTCTTTCCTTCAGGTAAATTTCGAGGACGAAATTTCTTAAGGGGGGAGAGTTGTAACGCCCCGGTTTTGGGCTCAGAAGTTTTGGCGTTGACCGGTTCAGTCAAAGTGTTGATCGAATATATAAGAGGGAATTTAGGAAAACCTAGTTCGGGTTGCATTAAAAATATGGAAAAATATTCTAAAATCATCTTTTAGTATATAAAAGTGAACTGTGAAATCAATTTTGGAAAATGAGGTTCGGGAGGTTGACATTTTGGCTAGTGACCAAAATGTAATTTTTTGAAAGTTGCGGGACAGTTTTATAAAGGATTGAAACTTTGAATCTTTAAGGAGCTATTATTCCAAAAAGGATTTCTCCAGATTTTTCTAAGATATTTTAAGTCTAAAATCTGATTTTAAAGATTAAGAAAAGAGAGGGAAATCATTTTAACCAATTCTTAACTAATTTTTCTATTTTCTCTCAAATTCTCTTTTCTCTCATTTTCTCTCTACCCAAACAAGATTTCCTCAGATTTCTTTCTCTGATTTTGACTTCTTAATCTCTTATTTCAACTCTCATTTGATTTCTAATCATCTCATCATCAAAACCTCACAATTTACAAGTTGATTCATCAAGCATTTTGGCTCTAAAATGGAGAAATTCAAGTTTGGAGGTAAGAACGTCCTTCTCCTCTAAACTATCAGTTCTTTACTGAAATTCCTAAGTTCTCAATCCTTGATTCATGTTTTATTAAAGGCTTTTCAATTGAGATCTTGATTTTTGGCTAAAATGCAAGATTTGGTGATTTTGGTGAAAATTTCGTGTGATCTGTTTAAGCAGGGTTTTGAGGTGTTAAATTGATGTTAAATGAATGCTAAAATGATTAGAAGTTGAGGTTTAATCAATGCAATCCCGGATAGGTTGAATTTCCTAAGTTTGGCTTGAGTTTTTGGTTGTTTTTGGAGTGTAATTGGTGATCTGTTATACCTGGAGGTATAAGGACGTGGTTGTGATCATTTTGCATGTTATTTGATGTATAAAAATGGTTAGAAGTGATGGATCTTGGCTGGGTTAAGTTTTGGAAGTGTGTGGAGATGATTTTCGGTTGTGTTTGGTGGCCGAAAATGGAGGTTTAGTGAGAGCAGCGAGTTTTGATGCTTTCATTGAAGCAATTAATGCATGATGATGCATTAATCCTCTGCTTTAATGTGTTGAAACAGGGGAGGCATCCTTGGATCCAAGAGTTGTTGATCCGGAGGCTTGTTTTGGTGCTTTGGCTTGAAGCGAAGTGGTAATCGGTGAGTGAAAATGGATTTTCAGCTTTTAAACCAAAGGTTGAAGGTTTTGGGAGCTTAGTATAAGTCTAAACAACTTTGCTAAGCTCAAGTGTAAGTTTTCGGATTACTCTCTTAGAGTGGTGGCCATGTTTTGATGAAATGTGAAATGATGATTTTGCATGATTTGCTACTGTTTTGGAAAGCATGTTTTAGCATGTTAATTGCTGATGTTTTAGCATGATTTATGCTGTTGTTTTAAGCCATGTGTTGAAGTTGTCTCTAGGTAAGAGTACCTTGTTTTATGCATTGTTAAATGATGATTTAATGCTTTGAAATGCATGAAGAAATGGCTTGGTTTAAATGCTTTAAAACAGTGGATTACATGTTGTATAAAGTGTGTATTGGCAAGTGATGGTTTGTAAAAGTGAAGGTCACTAAGGTGGTTAAAAGTCCTTGAGTGAGCCTTGTTATCTAAGATCATCAAGGTGGTTAAAAGTCCTTGGATGAATCTTGTTGCGGACACTAAGGTGGTTAAAAGTCCTTAGGTGCTCCTTTCCATGGTGGTTAAAAGTCCATGGGGCCAAGGTGTTTAAAAGTCCTTGGGGCCAAGGTGTTTAAAAGTCCTTGGGGTATTTCAAGCTACGGACACAAAGGTGGTTAAAAGTCCTTGTGTGGTCCATTCATGGTGTTTAAAAGTCCATGGGCAAGGTGTTTAAAAGTCCTTGGGGTCCAAGGTGTTTAAAAGTCCTTGGGGAAAGTTGTTGAACTTGATTTCTAAATGAAATGTATCACTTGAGCCAATATGACATGTATTGTACATGAGATGCATGAGATGCATGATTTAATGTTTATGTTGAAGCATGAGATGCTAGTTTAAATGAAATGTGGAAGCATGTTATTGCTTGATTTAAAGTATGCTTTGAGCATGTGTAAAGGTTGTTTACAAGCATGATTTACAAATGGTTTTAAATGCATTATTGAATGGTTTTTAAAGAGCACTCCTCACTAAGCTTTGGCTTACGCTCTCTCGTTTTCTTGATTCAATAATGCAGAGCATTAGAGTGCATTGAGGGCAGCAAGAGGAGGCAAGCAAACAAGTACAAGTAAAGCTCAATGTATGAAGGTTTTATAAGTGTTTTAGCTTTTGTATGTTTTTGGCAATGGGGGACCAATGTATTTGTTTTGGGAGGTGTTTATGACTCCCTAAGTATGTTGAATGTGGTTGATGTTGCTGATTTTTGGATTGAACCTTATATGCTTGTTTTGCAAGTTGATGCTTGAGTGGATAGCTTGTGTAGGAAGCATGACCTTAAATTTGGGGCTTTTTGCATGAGATGTTATCTTGCTGAATTGATGATGCTTATATGTGTTAAATATGTTTAATTGCATGCTGGTAAAGTTTGGTGATGTTTGGAGCATGTTTGAGTGTCCAATTGCATGATCTAGTATGCTTGTTTGCTGGTTTTTGTGCAGGCGTTTCGGAACAGGGGTGTACCGTTTCGGAACGGGTGCCTTGCATGAACCCAGGCGTCCGAAACGGTATGCACCGTTTCGAAACGGTTTAGCCTCTGCCGAGGCCATGTTCCGGAACCCGTTTCGGAACGGCCCGTGTTTCGGAACAGGGCTAGCCTGTTTCGGAACGGTCGACCGTTAGGGGGCTGACATGGTAGTTACATGTTTTGAAATGTTTGTGTTTTGGTCCTAAATCTTGTGTGATCAATTGCATGAGCTGTGGATGTCCTTTTAAGCTGAAATTTCACAGAGGTGCATGAAACCTGACTAATTTCAAGATGGTAACTTTAATTTGGGCTAAGTCCCTTAATTTAGCAGAATTTACAATTTGGTCCCTAAAGTTGTAATTTGTTCAATTGGGTCCCTGTTTGATCTCTGATGTTTGTGATCTTTTGATAGGTTGTTTGTATGATCACACTTAAGGTTAATGTGCATCTAGACAAGACTAAAAAGAAAAAAAAGGGTCGTTAATCAAGGTTGACTTTCGGGTTGACTTTGGTTTTCCCCGTGTAATCTTCGTAGTTCGGGTCAACCGTCTAGACCGGGCTACGGGGGTTACAATAGGACCGTTAAATTGTATTTAGAAAAGATAAATTTTAATCTAGGGTTGTTAATTGGGGGAAATTCTCAAATTGTTCACCGATTATCCCCGTGTGACTCTCCCGATTCGGTCTTGCGACTAGACCGGGTCGAGGGGGTTACATTTGGTGGTATTAGAGCCCCGATTTTGAGGTTTCCAGGAAGCTAAGTCAGGTAAGTTGATTATGTGTATGTTTGTCTGTTTTGCATGGTGTTTGTGAGCATGACTTTGTGTTTCTGCTGATGTTTGAAGGTTGGTTAAGCATTCCCATTGCTAGGCATTATTATTATAGAAAAGTGGTTTTGATTTAAAAGAGCTTAAACACATGGATCCCTGCCTTTGCTAACCCAGTGTTCTTTTCTTGTGTTCTGTGTTTGTTGTTTTAGATTGTATCTTTGTTATGGTAAGACCAAAAGGACGGCCTAGAGCGGGTGACCAGGCACCCGTGAATGCGCCTCTTCCTTCTCCTGCTCTCGATGGTAATGGGGTGAATGTCGAAGGTAATGTACCTCAAACGGGTGCCAATGTTGGAGATGATGGTAATGGGCCTCAAGTTGGCCAGAGTCAGGTTGGAGTGGATATGGCTCAGATTCTTCAAACTTTAGCCAAAGCTTTTCAGACAGCTGTTGCTGGTCTTCATGCTGCAGCACCACCTCAGGGTACAGGGATAGGTTTTCCCCTTGAGCGACTTCTTAGCTTAGGTGGAGTCGAGTTTCATAGTATGTCTCCCGAGGGTTCGGAGGCATGGCTTGAGAGCACTCATCGTATCTTGGGTCAGATGGAGTGCTCAGACACTCGTAAGTTGGGTTATATTGTCTCGTTACTTCAGGGAGATGCGTATGCTTGGTGGAACACAATTATCTTAGGTATGCCCGAGGCCGAGGTTACTTAGGAATTCTTCCGTAGTGCGTTCTGAAAGAAGTACCTTGGTGCTCGTTATCAGGATGAGAAGAAGAGAGAATTCATGGCTTTAGTGCAAGGCAGTATGTTTGTATCTGAGTATGAGGTACAGTTTGTGCGCTTGAGTCAGTATGCTTCAAAATTGGTTCCCACTGAGAGGGAAAGGTGTGAATGGTTCCGTTACGGGTTGGTTATGGAGGTAAAGGCTCTGTTTGGCAATTAGCGGATAGCTAATAGCGGATAGCGGATTACATTAGCTGATAGATGATAGCTGATTGCATTAGCTGATTTGACTAGTGGATTGTATTAGTTGATTGTATAAAAGTGTTTGGTAAAATTAACTGATAGCTGATAGGAGTTAGATTATTTAAACAAGCAAAATGACATATAAGGACATGATTATATTCAATACTTGTTTGAAAAGTTTATTAGTTATCAATATTTTGTATCTAATCAATATTAATTAGATTTATAAAATTATTTTTAATTTAACTTTTCTAAACATATTCAAATGATTTATATATTAATTTATTACTTATATAATTATTTTAATATAATTTAATTAATTAATAAATTTAAATACACATATTTATATGATAATAAAAAGAATAAAAGTAAATAGGAATAACTTATAAATATGGTGAAAAAATATTTAGTTTAGGTTATTTTTAGATTTTTGGTAATTGGTAAGGGTAAAAGAGTCTTTACAACTCTAATATCAAACCTCTAATCTCAAAAAGCTTCTATTATGAGCTTTTTCAAAATTAGCAGTTTCACCTCAATCCGCTATTCACCAAACAACAATATTAGCATATTTGACTAGTCAAACCTTTAATTATGCCTCAAACCTCTAATTTTTGCCCAAATCTCTCTTTACCAAACAAGGCCAAAGACCTACATGCTTGCTTCTGATTACACCGAGTTCGATGTCTTGGTCTCTAAGGCCAAGGACATTGAGCAAAGTCTAAGTTTGGCTGCTCGATCTGGTGGTTCCAGTTTAAGGAAAAGGTCTGTCGAGTGGGAGCGAGATCGTAACCAGAGGCACAAGGATAGAAGGCACCAACCGGACTTTAGGCGTGGAGGTGGTAACATGGGACGAGGCCATCAGGGTCGAGGTTTTGTTGCTCACACACCCGAGTGTGCTAGATGTGGGAGGAACCATTTCAGAGAGTGTTGGGGTACTTTGCGTGCTTGTTGGAGCTGTGGATCTCAGGCACATTTGAGGCGTGAGTGTCCTCATCCGGCTAGGGATGGTCAAGCACCTGGTAGAGCTATTGAGTATCAGAGAGGTCGTGGGCGCGGCCGAGGTAACTTCCAGCCTGGGAATGATGGTCAGAGAATTGTGGCTCATGTTGTCGCGGTACAGCCCGAGGGAGATGGACTGGCTAGAGTTTATGCACAACGTGAGGCTGGGAATGACACGGATGTGATCACATGTAATTTTTTGTTGCAGTGTTTATCTTTGCTTTCGTTGATTGATTCTGGCTCGACACATTCGTATATCTTGGGTGAGCATGCAAGATCATTAGGTTTGCCTTTTGAGTTGTTAGATATAGGTATGAATGTTACGAGTTCTTTTGGTGAGACAATTGTAGTTAGGAAAGAGCTCCGGAGATGTCCTTTGATGGTTCAGGGTCACGTGTTTCCCGTTGACATGATGGAGTTGCCCTTCTATGGCTTTGATGTAATTCTTGGTATGGATTGGCTTGTGGAGCATAGAACTAGGATAGATTTTGAAACTAAAAGAGTTTCTTTGAGGCTTTCTGATGACTACGAGGAAGTGGTAGTTGGCGAGAACATTAAGTTCTTGTCCAATGTTGTTTCAGCTTTAGAGGCTCAGAGGATAATGGATTTGGGTTGTCAAGCTTACTTAGCCTATGTAATGAATTTGAATATGAGTGAAGTTAGACCGCAAGATATAAGGACAGTTTGTGACTTCCCAAGTGTTTTCCCAGAAGAATTGTTTGAGTTGCCTCCAGATAGGGATGTTGAGTTTGCTATTGAGACTTATTCAGATTATGCTCTCGTATCGATTGCTCCGTATAGAATGGCACCAAAAGAGTTGAAAGAGTTGAAGACACAGCTTTAGGAACTGTCATATAGAGGTTTTATTAGGCCTAGTTTTTCACCTTGGGGTGCTCTGGTCTTGTTTGTGAAGAAGAAAGATGGCAATACGAGGATGTGCATAGATTATAGACAGTTGAACAAGGTAACAGTGAAGAAAAAATATCCCTTGCCGCGGATTGATGATTTGCTTGATCAATTAAGAGGTGCTTTAGTGTTTTCGAATATTGATTTGAGATCAGGGTACTATCAGTTGAAGGTAAAAGATGTGGACATACCGAAGACAACTTTCTGTACGTGATATGGGCACTACGAGTTCTTGGTAATGCCCTTCGATTTGACTAATGCCCCAACTTCATTTATGGACATGATGAACCGAGTGTTTCACGAGTTTTTGGATATGTTTGTAGTAGTGTTCATAGATGACATTTTAGTGTACTCCAAGACCGAGGAAGAACATGATGAGCATTTGCGATTAGTGCTACAGACTTTGCTTGAAAATCAATTGTATGCCAAGTTGAGCAAATGTGAGTTTTGGATTAGGGAAGTAGTCTTTCTAGGTCATGTGATCTCAGCCGAGGGGATTAGTGTGGATCCCAAGAAGATAGAAGCAATAGTGAGTTGGAAACAACCGAAGTCAATGACCGAAATCCGTAGTTTTCTAGGTTTGGCCGAGTATTATCGAAGATTTGTTAAGGGGTTCTCGAATATTGTTGCACCCTTGACTAAACTGTTACGAAAAAATGTTCCGTATGATTGGACATATGCAAGGCAGCAGGCGTTTGAGAAGTTGAAGAAAGCATTGACAGAAGCTCCTATTTTGATTCAGCCTGAACTAGGGAAAAAGTTTGTAATCTTCAGTGATGCGTCATATGTAGGTTTAGGTTGTGTGCTTTTGCAAGAAGGAAGAGTGGTAGCTTATGCTTCGAGAAAGTTGATGTAACACCCCAAATTTGGGCCTAAATGTTTAGAGTCCAAATCGGACCGGTCAGAAAACGGTTCGAATCTTAAAGGGAGTTTTAGGGAACACCTAGTTCTGGATGCTTTAAAAATATAGAAAAATATCTAAAAATCCTCGTTTAATATATGAAAGATAATGGTAGAATCTTTTTTACAAAATAAGGTTTGGGAATACTACATTTCGGTGTAGTGACCAAATCGCAGTTTTTGCAAAGTTAAGTAGTGACTATTTTGTAAAGGATTGAAACATTGAATCTTTAAATAAGCTAATTTTACCAAAATGTTTTCATCAGATTTTTCCTTAATTTGGGTGATTTAATTAATGTTTTAATTAAAGAAACTGAAGGTTGATTAAATTAGAAACCACCTTTGACTATTCATAACTACTTTTCACAATTTTCCCTCATTTTATTTTCTCTCAAATTCCTTTCAACCAAACACATTCTCTCCAGCAAATATACTTTGATTTTCACTTCATTTGATGAGATTTCAATCTTTCTTTGATTCTTAATCAATTCCTCATCAAGTCTACTTGATTTCTACATTGAATTTTCAAGAAAACTTGCCCAAATCAAGGAGAAATCATCCATTAGAGGTAAGCTTCGTCATTCTCCTCTAATGATCAGTTCTTTACTGAAATTCCCAAGTTATCAATCCTTTGTTAATGATTTTTAAGTGGTTTTAATGTTAGAAACAATTAATTGTCTTAAAACTCAAGATTTTGGAAGAGATCTTGAAGATTTTCGTGGTGAATAATTGGGCTCTGTTTTAAGATGGTTTTCTAATATTTTGGATGTTAATTGATGTTACAAATGAGGTTTTATCAATCAAATCCCGAATAGGATTGTTTTCCTAAGTTTTTGCTTGTTAGAATGATGGTTTTTGGGGTGATTTTGGTGTTCTGTTATAGCTGGAGGTATAAGGACGAGTTTGTGGTGGTTTTTAATGTTAATTGATGTTTAGAAATGATTAGAAGTGATAGATCTTGGCTGGGTTTTGTTTTGGGAGAGTTTGGAGGTGATTTTGGTTGTGTTTGGTAGCCGATATGTGGTTTTTGTGTAGAGCAGCGAGATTAGGTGTGTGGCCGCTGATTTCAATGCATGATGATGCATTAATCCTCTTCTCTTATGTGTTTAAAATAAGGGAGACATCTTCGGACGCCTTTGGAGTTGATCTGGAGTCTTAGATAGCGTTTCGGCGATCAAGCGAAACGTAATCGATGATTGCCGTATGGTTTTAGAAGTCATTGAGGGAAAAAGAATCAAGGTTTGGAGATTTAGGAAAGGTTTGAAACACCTTCCTAAGTCCGGAAGTAAGTATTAGCTAGATTGCTCTCATAGATGTGGTGATTGCCCCTAAAATGCTTTTACATACTCATGGTTTAAGGTTGATAAATTCCTACTATTTTATGCATATTTTATAGCATGAGATGATGCTTGAAATGATTTCATGAAGTAACATGTTGCATGGTTGAGATTTGAGCTTTTGTGTTAAAGCATGGCAAATGTTATGGTTTTGAAATGAGATGAGAATTGTTGCATGAAAAACAGTAGGTGAGATGATGTTTTAGCATAATATATTGGCATAGATGTTGAGATACTTATCGGATATAATTGATCAATCAATAGGATGAGAGTGCTCTATAAACTAAAATTCGTACGTTCTCTTTGGTTAAGCCAAAGGGAGAGAACCGATGATGGGCATTCCATAGGGTAGGACTTGGTGAAATACCGAAGCTTTGTGGCGATGAGAGATTCCGCCATGTGAGTACGGTGATGAGAGATTCCACCGAAAATTGTGTTGCTAGACGAGTGAGTACGGTGATGGTAGATTCCACCGGAAGTGTCTAGTGAGATGTCCGCATCTCCGAGTAATAATGAGATGTGAAATGCCAATATAATATATGAAAATGCTTTTGATTCACATGTACATTTGATGAAATGATTTATGCTATGAGAAATGCATATGAGATTTGTATATGAAATGTTTTGGTGTCACAAGCATGAGTATGACTTTGCCATGAGTTTTGCACTGGTTTAAATGCATGAGATAGAATGAAGGTACATGTGTTTTCAATGAGAAGTTGCTTTGAAAGGTTTTCAAGCATGAGATAGAATGAGCATGTTGTTAAAAAGCTTTTGAGAAAGCGTTTTCATGATATGCATTATTGAGTTTGTTTTCTTTAGAGCATGCCTCGCTAAGCATTTGTGCTTACGCTCTCTATTTTACCAATAATGCAGATAATTGAGGTGTTTCCGGGCATCAAAGAGGTTAAGATCATCCAAAGAAGTTCAAGCTCATGTATGGTGAAGTTTTCACACACTTTTGTTTTGATATAATGGCAATGGGAAACCAAGGTTGTATTTGGGAGATATGTTGAACTCCCTAAGGTTGTGGCATGTTTATGTTGGCATGTTTGAGTTGTAATTGGCCTTAAATGGTTTGTTTGAGGTTGGATTGCTTATATTGGTTTTGTGATTAGGAAGTATGCCTCTAGACTATGTGAATTTGTGTTTGATGCTATGTTCGTGTTAGAATGTCCTAAATATGTTCCTTATTTGTTAAATGGTTTGTTGGTATGATTTGGGAGTCTTTGAGGCATGTTTGATTAGGCTAAAGGATGAAAAACCAGCAATAGATGATGTTTCTGGGCAAGGTGTATCGAAACACCCTATGGTGTTTCGAAACGGGGGCCTAAAATGGTCTTTGTGTTTCGAAACGATTGAGGCTGTTCGAAACAGTTTGGCTACTGGAATACCATGTTTCGGTACTGGTCTCGGAACATACCCGCGTACCAAAACGATCAACACTGTTTCGATACATGTGTTTCGGTACGGTGAGTAGGTGTTCCGAAACGGGTGACCATTTGGCACAGATTTGAATTGCTTTGAGTCTTCATGCTTTACATTTTAGTCCTATATGTTGTGATTGCAATTGCTTGAGCTTCGGATGTCTTTTTAAGCTGAATTTTGGCAGAGAAGCATGTAACATGATTAATTTCATAATGGTAACTCTAAAATCAAAGAAGTTTCTCTAATTTACAAAAATACAATTTGGTCTCTAATCTTGTATAAAGTGCAATTGAGTCCCTAAATGATATCTGATCGTTGTACCTCTCTCATTCATGTTTCATGTGTACTCACTTAGGTTTAATATGTATTTAGACAAGATTAAAATGAAAAAAAGGGTCGTTAATCAAGGTTGACTTTCGGGTTGACTTTGGTTTTCCCCGTGTAATCTTCGTAATTCGGGTCAAGCGTCTAGGCCAGGCTAAGGGGGTTACAGTTGAAGGTTCACGAGAAAAATTACCCTACCCAGGACATAGAGTTAGCAGCTGTGATCTTTGATTTGAAGATTTGGAGACACCACCTTTTTAGTGAGAAATGCATAGTATACACCGACCACAAGAGTTTAAGATATTTGATGACTCAGAGATCGTTGAACCTTAAACAACGTAGGTGGTTAAAGCTTCTTAAAGACTATGACCTCACAATAGAGTATCATCCGGGTGAAAGCGAATGTAGTGGCTGATGCTTTGAGTAGAAAGGTGGCAGTTGAGTTGCGAGCTATGTTTGCGAGATTGAGTGTGTCACAGGATGGCAGTTTGATAGTCGAGCTACATGTTAAACCCTCGTTAGTTCAATTGATCCGAGAGAAACAGTTGCAAGACAAATCTTTGGCACCTCACATGCAAGATATAGCCGAGGGTAAACCCACAGAATTCTGCTTTGGCAAGAATAGGATCTTATGTTTTAAGAATAGAGTAGTTGTTTCAGAAGATGTCGAGTTGAGACGTACTATTATAAATGAAGCTCATAACAGTCCTTTTGCTATGCATCCGGGTAGTACGAAGATGTTCCGTGGGTTGAAAGATGAGTACTTTTGGATTGGGTTAAAGAAAGTTGTGGCCAAGTTTGTGAGTAAGTGTATGGTTTGCCAGCACGTTAAGGCCGAGCATCAGTTACCTTCATGTTTGTTAAAACCGTTGAAGATTTCGGAATGGAAGTGGGAACGGATTACCATAGATTTTGTGTCAGGTTTTTTGTTGACTCATTCGAAGAAAAATTCAGTATGGGTAATAGTTGACAGATTCACTAAGTGTGCCCATTTCATACCTGTTCATACTACTTACACCATAGACATGTTGGCCGAGTTGTATATCAGTGAGATTGTGAGACTGCATGGTGTACCGAAGTCTATTGTATCAGACAGAGATCCGATATTTACAACTAGATTTTAGAAGTGTTTGCATCATGCCTTGGGGACTTGGTTGAACTTCAGTACTTCGTATCACCCAAGTCAGATGGTCAGTCGGAAAGAGTTATTTAGGTGTTAGTGGACATGTTGAAGTGTTGCATCATTGACTTTCAGGGTTCATGGGAGAAACATCTACCGCTAGTAGAGTTTGCGTACAATAACATTTATCAGGCTAGTATTTAGATGGCACCGTATGAAGCTCTATATGGTAGGAAATGTAGAACACCTGTTTGTTGGGCCGAAGTTGGACAGAAGCTTGTACCTATGTTGGAATTGCTTAAGAGCACCACCGAGGAGGTAAAACTAATTTGTGATCGGTTGAAGGCAGCTTCAGACCGACAAAAATCGTATGCAGATTTGAAGAGGAAAGAGAATGAGTATGCTATCGGTGATAAATTGTTCTTGAAGGTTTCCTCGTGGAAAAAGGTAATGTGGTTCGGTAAAAAGGGGAAGTTAAGTCTGAGATTCATTGGTCATTATGAGGTAGTTGAGAGGATTGGCCCTGTTGAATATAGGTCGAGATTGCCATCCGAGCTTGAGAGGATTCATGATGTGTTCTATGTTTCGATGCTCCGAACGTATAGATCAGATCCGTCTCATGTGATGATAGTGGAAGAGATTGAATTGAATCCGAATTTTTCATATGAAGAAGAACCAGTTGAGATTCTTGCTATGGACAGTAAAGTGTTGCGTGGGAGGACCATTGAGTTAGTCAAGGTTTTGTGGAGACATCGGGGTGTGGAAGAAGCCACTTGGGAGAGAAAAGTGGACATGTAAGAGCAGTTTTCGTACCTCTTTCCATCAGGTAAATTTCGAGGACGAAATTCCTTTAGTGGGGGAAAGTTGTAACGCCCTGGGTTTAGGGTCTGAGAGTTTGGACCGGGACCCGAGAAAGGTTTCTAATTTGATTTTTGGGGTTCGGGTTGTCTTTAAATGAAAATGGTTTCATAAAAGAGTTTTAAAATGTTAACTTGAGTTTTTAGGGATAAATAAAAATAAATTAAGGCAAGAAAGAATTATTGTTAAAAAGAGAATTTTAAAATAAAAGGGGAAATAAAATAGAATATTTCAAAAAAAAGACATCCACTTTCTTCTTCCCCTTTCTAAACCCTTTTTCACGTCAAGAACTCCCAAAGCCAAGCCACTATCCATTTTCACCAAACTCCACCATTTTGAAGGTTTCAAAGAGGTAAACAACTTGATTTTCACTCTTCTCTTCGTTTAAATCTTTCTTGTAACATTTTCATTCCAAAAGTTTGGTGATTTCTCAAGTTCTCTAATTTTGGGTAAAATGGGTTTTTGAAGAGTTTAAGCAATTTAGTGAAAATAGTGATTTAGGTGAGTTTTAAATTATTTTTTGAGTATAAAATAAGGTTAAGATGATGGGTTTATCAAGTAATCCCGAAATGGAATAAATGGGTAAATTTTGAGTTGGGGAAATATGGATTTTTGTGTTGTTTATGGTTGGAAATGGTTCCTAAGGGGTTTGTGGATGTGTGTTGAAGGTTTTGAAGCTTTTGGGTATGTTTTGGATGTTAAATTGACGAAGTTATGGCTGATTTTTGGTTAGAGTGGAAATGTGATTGGTTTTGATTAGTTTCGGGTAGGAATCGGAAATGGTTGTTGTTGGATTGAGATAGAGTTGATTTCAGTGGGTTTGATTGTTGAAAAGTATTTTAAATCTTTGTTTTGAAATTGGGTAGAAGAATCGTATAAAGATTTGGATACTTCGGACGTGACACCCGGTGTTACAGAGGCTTGAAATCGGTGTTTAGGCTAGCGTTGGGTTCTATCGGTGAGAGGAAATGATTTTAAGAGTTTAGGTTGAGCTTAAAAGGCCAACCTAAGCTCGAGAGTAACTATTAAATGTTTACGTTTTACTCTTCCGGAATTCTATATATTTCAATTTTGTTATGCATTGCTGATATGAGATGAATGTGTGTATTTGATTTATGATTGTGGTATTGTATGTTGGTTTACATGAGGTTTGAGTATTGGCAAATATGAGAGTCTTACCGAGTATAATTGGTCGACCATAGGGTTAGAGTGCACTTGTAAAATTCGCGTGTGGCCCTAGTGATGTAAGATACCATTAGGGAGGAGTACGGTGATGTAAGATGCCCCGGAAGCTTTATTGTTAGACCTCGGTGATGTAAGATGCCATCGTGAGTATTGTTGTTCTTATAGATTCGGTGATGTGAGATGGCATCGAATCCAATCCGCGTATCCGAGTAATGTAACCATAATTGACATAATACTCTTGGGTTGGAAGGTTGAATGTTATCTTGGTAGATGTTGAGAGTCATGCCTTGTTGTTATATGTTGTTGCATTGCTTGATGTAAGATGCCAAGCACATGTAAGATTGTTGATAATCATGTTGATGGAATTCATGCTTGTGGTTTTGTTTTCAATACATAAATGGTTTTATTAAAACTGCATTGTTGTTGTTGTGGTTTTGAGCACCACTAACTAAGCTTTATGCTTACGCGCTCCTTTCCAACAATGCAGATCGTTAGCGATCTGGGAAGCAAAAGAAGGCGAGGGAAAGGCTCTCGTGATCGTAGCTTAAGCTCAAGTATGTATTTTAAGTTGTAATAATAATTTAGCAATGGGAATACTTGCTTTTGTGGTTAGGGAGGTGGTTGTAAACTCCCATGTGTTTGACCATGTTGCTACATGTTTTAAATGTTAAAACCATTCTATGTTGAGACTTGCTTCTACTTTTGGTTTAATGCCTTGTGTTTTGGCTTGTTGGTGTTTTGATTTAAAGTGTTCCTTATGAGCTTTTAAGTTTGAGATCCATGCTTGTGTGTACGCACGTTTGAAATTTGTTCTTAGGGTGTCTTGCCTCTAGAATGTTTACTCAATATGTTGCTTTGTGGTTTGTGCTCTTTCGGGATAAGTTTGGGAATGTTTGGGGATGCCAAATTGTATTTTTGGGCCAATCTGTGTCTAGGCATTTCAAAACACCTGGTATGGTTTCGGAACGGCCAGGCCTTTTGGGGCACCCGTATCAGAACGGGGGTGGTGTCGTTTCGGTATGTTTTTCCTCTAGAGACTCTCATTTCAAATACAAGAGGAGTCGTTTCGGAACAACCTAGTTTTGCTTTTTGCTGAGAGCCCGCGTTTCGAAACGGGCAACCCCTATTTCAAAACACAGGTAGTTAAAGTGGTTGAAGGCATCTTTGAAGGTTTCTAAATGTTACGTTTTAGTCCCTAATGCTTATATGCTTCCTAAGTGAGTTTATATATACCGTTTGGGTTGGTTTTGCCTCGTGTTCTTGAAACTTGACTAATAAACTATTTGGTAAGCTTAAAATTACCTTTTGCCCCTATTTTGATGTGGTTTTGCAAAATGGTCCTTCGTGACTGTTTGGCGCCAATTGGACATCCGATTGATGTCCGATTGAGACGTTGTTCTTCCGTCGTAACCCTTAACACCATAGGACCGTTAAATTTAGACCGAGTTGAGGGGGTTACACAGAAACTGGAATATCTAGTGTATATAGGCAATTTAGATGCTTAGCTATACCAGTCATTCTCGAACTCAGTACATCCTGTATACAACAGTAGGCATATGAAAAAAATTAGAGAAACAACTTTATTCTTAACCAATTGAGATACAGAAATTAAATTGAATCTAAAGTTAGGAATATGAAAAACATCATGTAAATCAAGAAATTATTAATATGAACAGTCCCTATATGTTATACTTTAACTAAAACATTATTAGGCAATCGAACATACTTATCTTATACAACACGATATTCTTTAAAGAAATGTTAAGAATTAGTAATATGATCAGTAGCCCCTAAATCAACAATCCAAGGTGTAAACATGTGCTTAGAATTGGAACAAGAAAGAATAATACCTATCTCTTCTTGTGAAATAGTGTCCAAGGTGGATGAAAGCATGTTTACAACATATTCTTTAACAACATTGGAAGAACCCTTTGCTGGAAGCAAAGTCATCAGACTTTCATATTGTTCTTTAGTAAAAGAAACAGGTCGAACCTCATCTTTATCCATTGGTTCAGGACTGGGCAAGAATGTCTCATTACTCGATGATCCAACATGATTAATTCTACTATTCTGATTCCGAAATTTAAAACCAGGAGGGAACCCATGCTTTCTATAACATTTGTCAACCGTATGGCCATATAACCCACAAAAAAATACACAGAGGTTTCTTATTTCCTAAAGCAGGCTTCCTAGTATTAGAATACCTATTATCTTGCCTATGAACAATATTCTACTCCCCAGTCTTGAAAGTAACCTTATCAGCCATTAGTATATTGGAATCAGTAGAAATAATAGCAACATTAATCGACCTCTCATGTTGAATAACAATGGAAAAAACCTCATTAATCGAAGGAAAAGGTTTCAACATTAGAATCTGAGATTTTTGCACCGAAAAATTCTCATTCAACCCTCTTAAAAACTGAAGCAAAAAGTCTTGTTTACGTTATTTCAAAGAAGAACAATCACAAGCAATTAACGGACGCAAATTATAAATCTCAGCCCAGATAATTTTCAATTGCGCGTAATAGTTATTAACAGAAAGAGTACCTTGTTGCAAGGAGTAAACCTCCTGAAGCAAATAAAAGATTTGAAGCAAATCCCATTGATTAAAGTGATCGAAAAGATCAGACCACAACTCAGAAGCATTGCCGATCCAAATCATGCTCTGAGCGATTTCTTGATTCAAAGCTCTTTGAATTCATGAAAGAACAAGATTATTACACTTGATCCATGCAGAAAACCGAGGATCATCTTTGCTTGGTTGTTTAATCGAACCGTCAACGAACCCAAGCTTATTCTTTGAAATAAGCAACATTCGTATCGATCGAGCCCACACATGATAGTTATCGCCGTTTAACAAAGAAGAGGTTAACACCAGCGCTGGGTTCTCTTTTGGACGGATGTAGAAAGCATCAGTTGGATCATCGTTCTTGAAGATCAAATTGTCTTTCGAAGAACGCGACTGGGAACTCAAAGAGTCTTCTAATGCCACGTTAAGATTGGGAATTGAGAGGGATTTTGACTCGTGAGATTGGGAAAAAGAAAGTCAATGATAGTAAAACAATATAAACTTCATGTAAAGTGTCTGTAGGTTCTATATTTCATGCACATTCCATCTCATATTATTGTTGTTTTTTAGTACATTTTAGGCATAATTAGGTTCATGCATTGCATTTTACAGTATTCTTTACTCTGTCATGCTTTGCATTGGTTTTCTCTTATTTTGTAAGGAAAGGGTACTATTTTAGTTTAGTTTTAGTTTCAGGTACTAGAGGCTGACAGAAGGAGAGAGGAGCTAAGGATATGATGTTGAGGCAGCAGACTGAGGAGCTGTACTGATGTAGTTCCAAACAGAGACAACAGCTACCGAGTAGATGCCGCCACCCGACTTGACGCCCCAGACAGCAAGATGAGAAATTGGAGAACTGGAGTGCGATATGTAGAGTAGAAAAACCTGATCTTAACGATGTTGTCCACTTAATTTTTCGATGACTGTAGCAGCAGGCAGAGCCGCCGAAGGAGGAACTCGAGCTTACTTGTGGAGCAAGGCAACTTGATTAAGTCCACATTCAACTCAAAGAAGTTAGCATTTAGAGTTGCATTTAATGGAAAAAGCTACTTTGAAGACTTCTACTCCAAGAAGGACTAGACCTAACTAATGCCTATATATACTCATTGTAATTGTACTTCAAAACAACATAGGTTTTCCCTTAGGCATAGTTTAGGTTTTCTTGCCGCCATTATGTTCTAAAACTCTCTTTGGGTTTGGGTTATGTTGTAATTAGTGTGAGAACGGTTGTTTAGGATTCTAAGTTTTTTTTGCAATAAAGCTTCAATGTTTGCTTATTCTATGTTCTTCATAGTTCGCAATTAAGGCGAAAGATTAGTTGATTACTATCCATTTGTTCGGTATCAAGAGAGTCGAACTCACGAAAGGAGTAAGTACGATCTCATCTATAGATGGTGTTGATCAATCCAGCCTAGACATAGGTTAGGGTTTAAAGCGGCTAAGAGAGGGCAATTAAACATTGTTGTCTTTGCGCGATTCACGCTGTGACTGGTATTATCTGCAGTGAGCATCAACAAAATTCTGACTTAGACATAAGCGGGATCACTTTTGAAGTGTTATGCCGAGCCTTGTAGTTCTGCCGAGTTTACCGCCGAGACACAAGTCCATCCCCCTGTCGAGGCAGCGAGAGCGTCTCAGTAGCCTACTTGCCATCCCCTGCCGAGGCAGCAGAGTTTGGCAGCGCAAAGCAACTTGTCCTATTCAATGTAGTTACACACTAAACAACGGCATAACCCTGCCCTTTCTATCAATCTGATTTCTTCCCTTTTATTTACTTGTGTTTTATTTTATTTTCTTCTTAAACAAACCAACTTATTTGTGCAATTTACTTTTCTTGTGCAGGAACAACGAATCGAGTTAAGCTGTCCAATCCCTGTGGGAGAAGATATCTTTTATACTATTACTTGATAGAAGTGTGCACTTGCGCTCATATTTAGAGAACACTAAATCGATCTACAAGTTTTTGGCATCGTTGTCGAGATTGGTAACAACGAAATTCGTTTTTAAATTTTTGCACCTTTATTTGCATTTAATTTCAGTTTTTATTAATTTTATTTTTAATCAAAAAAAAGAAGAAATTATATAGTTTCCTTTGCTACGTACATGACCAGGGAAAACCCTAAAGGTGAAATTGTTTACGTAGACGATATCGAAAAAAGTGCAAGAGAACTCAAAAAGGAGATCAGAACAGCCCTTGGGAAAACTAAAAAAAGAAAGGAAAACATGGAAGTAATAAACGAAAACCCTGCCAACAATGCTCAGAATGGAAGGGATGGGCAGCAAGACCCGCCGCCCAGAGAACAAAAGCAAGTTCCACCTAGGCAACATCCTCAAAATCCGCCCAGACAGCCGCAGTACGTTCGAACCACCAGGGATTTCTTGGAACATGACTTCAGAGGGTCCATTCCGACAGTGACAGAACCTGAGATTGAGGCGGATCACTTTGAGCTGAAGCCCGTAATGTTCAACTTGATCAACACATTGGGACAATTTGGTGGGACTACCACAGAAGATGCTCGGCAGCACTTAAGAGGATTCCTAGACATATGTAGAGCTTTCAAAATACATGGAGTCCACCAAGATGTGCTAAGGCTGAGATTATTCGCTTATTCACTGAGGGATAGGGCAAAGCAGTGGTTGAACAACCAGCCATTAGGGTTATTCAAAACATGGATAGAGATATGTAATGATTTCCTGGATCGTTTCAGCCCATCCAATGTCACAGACAGATTGAGAAACGAGATCACAGCCTTCTGACAAGGGGATGATGAGCCAATGCAGGAAGCATGGGAGCGGTATCAACAGATGCTTAACAACTGCCCGCTCCATGGTTTCCCGACTTGGATATAGGTGTCAATGTTCTACAACGGGTGAACTACCCAACTCGGATGATGATTGATGCCTCAGCCAACGGAATCATCCTTGACAGACCACCAGAGGAGGCACTACGGATTCTGAACCAAGCCGCCAATAACGATTATAAGTACCCAACAGCCCGTCGAGGCGGCGTTAGGCGGCCAGCAGTTGTGAACGAAGTGGAAGCCTCAGAATCTGTCAATGTCCACCTCGACAAGCTGACAGAGCTGGTCATGAACATGGTGAAACTCACTGGGAAAGTATATGAGGCCAAGGATGTAGAGCCATTCTGTGATGAGTGTGGGGGCAACCACAATTCCTCTGAAGGTACTACATCTGCCAATTTCATGGGAGGATACGAGAGGAACAACATGCCCAACAGGAATACGTACAACCTTGGTTGGAAGAATCATCCAAACTTCTCCTGGAGCAATCATAAAACTACTGCCAATCCACAACAGCAGCAGGGAGGTTATCAGCAAAATTAGTCCAGACATCAAGCTTAGCAACCACAAAACAATAATTCACAAGAAGCAACCCTTCAAACTTTTATGTTTAACACTAGTGAATTTATTGTTTGTACAAATAAGTTTATTGATAAAACTGAGTCGTTCATGGACAGGATAGAGATGAGGATGAACAATCAGGATGCTGCGATAAAGAACCTAGAGACCTAGTTTGGACAGTTCACTGCGATCTATAGCAGCAGGACAATGGGTGCAGCATCCAGCAGTTCAGAGGCAGCAGCTAAGCCCACATATGAGCAGTGCAAAGACATATCAATCAGGAGTGGGAAATAGTTAAATGAGCCCATAGTGGAAAAGCCATAAGAGAAACAACCAGCACAAAAAGAACTACCTGCCACGGCAACATCCATACCAACCGCCCCGGCAGCTGAGATTGACAGCAGTCCTAAAATAGATGATCCTCCACAAATAAAGTTTCCATGCAAAGAACGTATAGAGGACATCCGTCTGCCACCACCTTTCCCCCAAAGGCTAAAGCAACAGAAACAAGAGCACCAGTTCAGAAAATTCTTGTATATTCTAAAGCAGGTGCACATAAACATACCTCTCATAGAAGCCATTCAGAACATGCCCAAAGATGCCAAATACCTCAGAGATATGGTTTCTAAGAGGAAGAGAATTGGGGAATTTGAAACAGTTGTTGTAACAGAGGAGTGCATAGCCATGCTACATAACAAGTTGCCGCCCAAGCAAACAGATCCATGAAGCTTTGTTATACCATGCAGAATAGGCAGCAAGTACGAAACAAAAGCCTTGTGCGACTTAGGAGCCAGCAGAAACTTGATGCCCAAGGTAGTCTTCGACAAACTAGGAATTGGGCAAGCCAAACCTACCTCCATTATGTTAAAACTTGTTGATCATTCATTTGTACAACCGGAGGGCAAGATCGAAGACATCCTAGTTCGAGAGGGTAACCTTATTCTTCTAGATGATTTCCTCGTCCTAGACTGTTAGGCCGATGAAAACGCCCCCATCATCCTTGGGCGACCATTTTTGGCCACTGGCAGAACTCTAATAGATGTGGAACATGAGGAGCTGACCTTGAGGGTAGACAATCAGAGCATCAAGTTAAATGTGTTACAACCCTCAGAAAAGGAAAAAGAAGGATGATCTGATGCTCAAGCAGCCAAAATCAGCATAGAGACAGGTCAAGGCAGTAGCTGTCACGACAGACCGAAGGGCAGGCTGAAGGACCCAGTAGCACACCACCTTAAAGAACAGGAGGACCCCCATGGGGGAAGGACAAGAAACACCACCTTAGGAAGTGGTTAAGTCTGGGAGATGCACCCAAATGCACTCCCAACATAACTTAATTATTTTATCTTTATTTTCTTTATTTTTATTTTTATTTTTATGTTTTAGGAATAGAATTTAATTTATTGTAATTTATTATGATTAGATTTTAAACTAGTTAAATTTATTTTTCACATTTTTATTTTTCAGAATTTATTTTTAGTATTTAATTATCTCTATTTGTATTTCAAGCTTTAGGAATAAAAGCGTTGGATCAAGAAGAAGGTCTAACAAGGAGCTCGCCCACCATCCCGCCAAGACAGCCAAGGGCGGCCCAGCGCAGACATCACATAACGGCTAGTTGCCCGCTAACGGCTACAAAAATAACGGGTAGAAATCCCGTAACGTGCGCGAGGAAAATTGATCGTTGGACATTTAATGCCTCCTCAGCATCTCTTGGCAGCCTCTATTTAAACCTTTCTCACCTCATTCATTCACTTTACTTTCACCTCCTTGCTATCTTATTCTTCCATCCACTGCTCTCTAGCTAATTATCTTCTTTTAAGTTTCAGTTAAATTTCAACCGTCTCACACATGGCTTCAACATCAGCACCTAAACCCACCTTCAAACGCTTCTACTCCGGGGCAGATGAAAAGAGATACAAAGATCAGTTTGCCAAGCAAGCAATTTGGGAGGAGCAAGGTTTCCACTACACGAAGCAAACATGAGATCTTGGATTAGAGCTTGTCTTGTTCGAGAACATCCATAGCAAGGGATGGGAAATATTTACACGGCAGTCGGAGATGGCCAACATCACTTTGGTTAGAGAATTCTATGCCCACCACCCCTGCCCAAAGCCGACATTCGTCTACGCCTGAGGGGAGCCTATCAAGCTGAACGCTCCCGTTATCAGCAAACCTCTACGGCCTAGAGATGGACGACAACCCTCACAAGGAACGGAGGTAGTCACTGATGGCTGCCGACTATGAAAGACTAAAGGCCAAGCTGTGCAAACCCAACACGCCGTGGTTGGCAGGAAAGCATGGCGGCTCTATATAACGCCGCCACCTGCTGTCCGAGGCAATGTTGTGGAATACCTTCATCAAAAGGCGCCAGCTGCCCACCTCCCACAACTCCACTGTTGATCGGTCGTGCCTCGCACTAATTCACAGCATTATGATGAACCGGCCCATCAACGTTGGGGAGATTACATGTAAGGAGATCCACAATTGCTTCCGCAAGAAAAAGGGCAAACTATACCTCCCGTTACTCATCACCGGCCTTTGTGCCAATTTCAACGTCCCAACCGACCCCGAGGATAAGATGACAATCGCCAAGGAGAGGTGGACCAGGAAAGGATGCCTACAGATAATGTAGGCCCATGAGACAGTGCCCATCACCCCAGCCAGCTCTTTGCCACCCACCCAGCTACACCAGCCGCCCCCGGCAGTACTGAAGCTACCCCAGCCAATGAAGTCCTCACTATATTGCGCACCCTCATTGACAACAACAAACGGATCGAACATCAGCAGCTGAGCTTCATGAAGTATGTGGGGGAAGTCTAAAAGGCTTTTATGGCCTATCTCCTGCAGAAGTACCCATATGACGGCCCCACCTTGCCTCCCTACCTCGATGATCTTGCCGCCACAGCTGCCCTCGCACAAAGAACACCTTCTACTGCAGCTGCCTGCCACGCCGCCTTCCGCAGACAGATGCCGTCTCCGATGCACTACCCATTGTATTCTGCCACCTTCGCTTCCAACACGGTGGCAAACTCCCCAAAGCGGCATCAGCAACATCATTCCCCCATCTGCGCAGTAGCAACAGTGGCCAACACCTCCTTATCAGACGAGGTTGAGCAGCAGCCGCCAGCAACAGCAGCAGTAGTAGCAGCCCCAATGGCGATTGAACCTCCGACAACACTAACGGAGGAAGGAACACGGAAGAGGAAGCGACACATCATAGCTGCTGAGCCAGAGGATGAGGAGACAGAACCAGAAGAGAGCGAAGCCCTTCTTGTCGCTCCTCCTGCAGAACAGTAAGAAGAGCCTCGCCCTACTCTTAAGAGAGTCCAGCCGCCACGGATAGCAAAGGTCTCACCAGCTAAGTCTATCGCCCGAGAATCTATCGGCCGCCGCCTTATCATCCAATCCTCTTCCTCCTCCTCAGCAGCAAAGACCCAAGCCTCCTCCCAACCATCTGCCAACTTCTAGTTTTCTTTTCTTTTCTTCTCTTTACTTTATTTTTCTATTTTTATATCAATTGTTTTATTTTTTGTTTTTTTTTGTTTTTTTATTTTGTGCATTGAAGGCAATGCCCATCTTGAGTTGGGGGGGTTAGCACTCATCATGTTTAGGCATACTTTAGTGCATACTAGATTGCATAATGTACTTGCCTTAGAAAAATTAATTTTTTTTTGAAAAGCATGTATGATTTTATTAGCCAAGAAATCATACAAGATCACAGTACATATCGGCCTCATTAAAAACCTCTCTAATCCTAAGTAGAGGAAAAGAGTACCGATTTGCACGTGCCAAGGGACAAAACACACTCTATTTGCTATACAACCATACCCATTCACGTCTCACAATACCACTCTTTGCCAAAGAATCCGCCAAACCATTTGCCTCTCGATAGATATGGTTGAAGCACACGTACGGCAACCCTGCAATGTCCTCCTCAATCTGCTGAAACCATTGCCACAGCTTCCACGGACGGTTCTCTGTACTATTCATCCATGAAATCGCTACAATAGAATCTGATTCCACCACTATTGAGGATACCGTATAGACCTGCATCTCGCGTAACAAGCGCAACGCATAAGCGATCGCTTGGATCTCAGCCACATTTGAATCCGCAATTCCTATCGAACCTGAAAACATTGCCACAATACGGCTACCACAGTCCCAAAGTACACCACCGCATCCTGCCCTTCCCGGTTTTCCCCTAGCAGCACCGTCAACATTGAACTTCCACACCCCCGCCACCGGCGGCATCCAAACACAAAGCTGCCGTGTCATGTCACCCTCCCGCTGCATCGACCAGCTAATCCGCGGGCAGCTCCACCAACTTGCCTTGTTCACGCACGATTCATGCATGAACGCACGAGTCCAATAGAGTGCTCTGAGCTGGGCCAAGAAGAAAAACATTCGACTCGACGCTCGCTTATCTTGAAAGATAAGCTCATTCCTTCCCAACCATAGAGACCAAAGCACACTAGCACAACCAATCACCCACCACGCGCGGACCTCCCCATTGAACCAGCTCCCCCAACACTGCTCAATAAACTCATTCACCGTTCGCGTCCACACCACCGCCACATCCCACCAAGAAAAGAAATAGGACCATACCTCGACAGCAAAGTGACATGACCATAATATATGGTCGCTGCTGTCCTCACCCAACGCACACCATCGGCAACCAATCGACTCTAACGGGACTGGACTTCCACGGTCATAAAGCATTCGCATAGTCGGTAAACGGTCCACCAATATGAACCATAGAAAGCATTGAATTTTTGGTATAAGAGGCATGTTCCAAACCAATCCCACATGCTTTGTATCCGGGAGCCCAACCGCACTCATCAAATCATGCAATTTTCCAACCGAGAAAGTTCCCGAAACAGCATGTTTCCAAACCAACCTATCCGCGACTCCCACATGTAATCGCACCGCTGCCACGCTAGCCTTTAATTCCTCAAGTTGTTTCATTTCGAAGACCCTCAATTCCCTTCGAAAGCATGTCTTCCACTCCCCCATCGGATACTTCATCATCTCACTAACAAAGCTCAATTTATTAATTGCCAAACCAAATATCCGCGGATACACTACCTTTAAGGGAGCATCGATCGCCCACACATCCCACCAAAACAGTACCGACTTCCCCTCCCCCACAAGCCAAATAAATTGCTCGTCATTTGTAAATTCAGCCACATGTTCCTCTTCCTGCACCTCAACTATTTGTTTCCACATTGCCGACATATGACGCCTCCCCTTATTCGGTAATTTCCAATGTTGTACCGCCGTACTGTACTTTGCCTTTATCACCTCTTTCCATAATGACTTGTCCGATTGTGCATATCGCCAAGCCCATTTAGCTAAGAGAGCCAGATTTCTCGTGCGCAAGTTCACCACCCCAAGGCCACCCATCCTTTTCGGTTTACACACCACGTCCTAACGAATCCTACTCATCTTCGACCTCTCCTCCGATCCTCCCCACAAGAAATTCCGGCGAATACAATCTATACGTCGGATTACCTTTTTAGGCACCATAAAAATTCCCATATAATAAACGAGAAGTGCCGAAAGGACCGTGTTGATCAATAACAATCTGCCCGCAAAAGAAAGGGATTGTCGCTTCCAACCAGCAAGTTTCCTTCGGACATTCCGGATCAACGGTTCCCACAAAGTTTCCCCACGCGGATGGACTCCCAATTTGACCCCCAAGTATGATATCGGTAGCTCCCCAATTGAACAACCGAGGATCGAAGCAACCTCCCTCGTTACCTCCTTGTCTATTCCAACACCATACAAACAAGACTTTTCAAAATTAATTTGGAGGCCTGATACAAATTCGAAGCAATTCAGCACACGTTTTAGATTCCTCGCCTCCTCGATTTCACCGGATAAAAACACTATTGTGTCATCAACGAATTGGAGATGCGACAACCAAATGTCCCCCACCACTCTAACACCTTTGATCAGCCCCTTATGTTCCGCATTGATCATATATTGATGGAAAAGCTCAGCAACTATCACAAATAAAAGCGGTGACAAAGGATCACCCTGACGAATTCCCCTCCTCATCGGGAATTCCTTCGAAGGACTTCCATTGACTAAAATCGATAACCGGGCTGAACATACACACTCCATAATCCAATCCCTCCACCGCTCCCCAAATCCCATATCACACATAATTCTATGTAAGCATCCCCAATCAATACAATCGTACGCTTTTGCGAAGTCTAATTTAAAAATCACACCTCCATTCGCCCAATTAGCTCCCTTCATGGAATGAATTATCTCGTTAGCTAGCAAAATGCCATCCAATATTTGTCTTCCACGGATAAAAGCTGATTGCACATCAAAAATTAGAGATGGCAGCACCTCTTGTAGGCGTTTCGCCAAACATTTCGCTAGAATTTTGTAAACCGAATTCAGCAGACATATCGATCTATAGTCTCCAAATGTGCGCAGACAATCTTTCTTTGCTATCAAGACAACAAACGTGGAATTCAGTCCTGGGGGCAAACGGCTGGATGCATAAAAATCATTCATGAAGCTCATCACATCATCCTTTAGAAATCGCCATCCTTTCTTAAAAAATTTGAATGGAAATCCATCCGGTCCCGACGCCTTTTCTCCCTCACAACTCCCTATCGCAGCCCACACTTCCATTTTCGAGAAAGCAACTTCCAGCCCTCTTTGTTGGTCACTCGATAACCTGTCAAACTTCACGTGTAGCACCATGATACCCGCTGATTTGGGCTTATCAAAATGCTGCTGGAACTCCTTTCGGAACACAATTTTCATGCTTTCGGGATTTGTCTCCCAACGGTCTCCCACTTGAATACCAGCTATATGATTATGAAGTTGTCGAAACTTCACCATCTTATGATAAAAGCTCGTATTTCGGTCACCCTCCGCAAGCCAAGTCATGCGTGATTTTTGCCTCCAAATTGAGTCCCTCAATTTCGATATCTTCCAAAGTCTCTGATATAACTCCCTTGCCCGCAGGTCATCATCCCTCGACTGCCCCATGCTCCCCACATTCGCGTCCAATTCATCCAAATCCGCTACCACTCGTTTATACTGCAATTCAAGGTCCACAACACCCCTATTCCAACCTTTCAACATGTTCTTTAAGCCTTTAAGTTTCTGCGATATCCCCACCCCTACCTCAACCATAGATAATCTATTCCATTCCTCCTCTATTTTTGCTATATCTTTTAGCCAAAGATTATAGAAGCGAAATGGCTTTGGTCCGCTATCAAATACATCCCCCATCAGAAGAATTGGCGAATGATCGGACAGTTCCTTCGGTAAATTTACAACCGTCAACCCCTCGAACCTGTTCACCCATCCTTGCGTCACAAGGAATCGATCCAATCGACTACCTTTTCCCCCCGGACCGAACCAAGTATATCTCTTTCCCTGCATTGGCACGTCAACTACTCCAATATATTCAATGAAATCACAAAAAATGCTCATACCTCTCGCATTGTGAATTCCTCCTGTACGTTCCTCCTCGTTCGTCACCACATTAAAGTCGCCACATATGCACCATTCAATGGGCTGCTCCCTCATCACCGATTTAATATTCTCTCAATAAATTTGTTGTTCCACGTATGTACATGGTGCATAGACTCCAATCAAACCAGCCTCCCAATCATCATAAACCCACCGACCCAATAAGATGATCAAATTCCCTCGCCAATCCTTCGACTTCAATTGGAAGCCCTTAGGATCCCACATTGCAATAATTCCCCATGCTCTCCCATCCGACGGTACAAAGAAGAAATCTACCACGTCTTCATACCACATTTGTCGCACCACCTCCAACGATACTTTTTCCATTTTGGTCTCTTGTAATAGAGCCAAAATACACTTATGTTGCCGTAGAACACGTTGGATTGATCTTCTTTTCGACAACGCCCCTATCCCTCGGACATTCCACGACAACATTTTCATTGTTTGCTATAGCTTTTGATTGCGCGCTTCAATTAGGCGCGCTATATCGCTGATAACTTCCTCTTCCCGACCCTCCGTTACCGCTCCTATCAAGTTCCCCAATTCAACTATCTCTCTTGCCTCACGCAATAATCCTTGCTTACGTATCACAAAGTCAGAATCGGAAAGAGAACCATTTGCAATTACCTCATTTTCCGATGGTAGTGTCTTCTTCTTCCGCGGCCTACCACGCCCTTTTTTGGTTTGCTGTTCAATTGTCGGATGCTGTCCACCCGTCGCCAAGCAAGCTTCAATTTCCTCAAGTTGCCTTATGCGTTTTTGTTCCCCATTAATTTCAACTATTGTTGCTTTATTAGCCCTTGGAATTTCAATCCGCGGGCCATTCGCCACTGGGCTTAATTCCTTTCTTTGCTCTTGTGATTGCTTTAAACAATTAATATCGACTTCCTGCATAGCGCCTACCACATCACCAACACTCCGTTCACCTTCATCCCTACTGATCATACCCACCATTTCGTCATTCATCCAACTGGAAGTCTCCACTACTCCCCATCCCTCTCGTTGGTTGTCCCTCCAAATTCGGTTGAGATAGCTCCGGTCTACCACTATATCTTCCTTTGCCTTCGTAGCCTGTATCGAAAGCGAGTTTGGTACCACTGTGTCCCCCATTGATTCATTATCGATGAAGACCGAATTGGTTTTCCAATTGACATCGTTGTCTCCCTGGTTGGAATTGCTCTCACTAGTCTCATTCTCGCAACTACAGTCGCACTTGGGGCCTATCGCTTCCTCAAATTCCAGCACACGGATATGATAAATTTCCTTTCCCACTTCTAATTCAACAATCTCATCGATATGGTATATCCAGTCCGTTTCGATCTGAATTCTCGCCCTTTCAAAGGACGACGGTGCTAAAGTTTCAATATCAATCCGTGTCAACACACCCCAAATGGCCGCGATATTTTTGAACGAATCCTCCGACCAAGCATGTATCAGCATGTTCCCTATTGAAAGCCAAATTCTTCGGCTTGGGATTACCGTCGTTGGCGCCCATGGTGAAACACTCTCCAGCCACTGATCAAGTCGATTAGAACGCAATGTTTCTTCCCTAATGTCCACTGTGTCGAACATCAGTAATACCATAGCCCCTGCTATTCTCATCACCGATAAACCTAATAAGCCAGCATTGTGCAATTCTTTTGCTAATTCCGCGATTTGATATGGCTTACGGCAAAATCCAACAGCACATGTTTGTAGAATTTCCGATTTCTCCTCGTCAATTACCCCTACTGCTCTTTTCCGGGGAGTCAAGTCTTGTTGATTTTCCTCTTCTATAGGAGTGCCGTGCGAGATTGAGATTCCACCCTCTCCCCCTCTATCCGCTGACATGTGATTCAATGCAGGTTTAGGCTTCAGCGGCGGCTCCCTTCTATCGGATTGGGCTTGTGATGCAATTCGATTCTCTTGCTTCCCGTTCAACGGCTGTTGTCTTTGACTGGATTGGGGTTTGGAATCATCCTTTTTCCTGAATAGAAAGTCTTTCCCCCCATCGTACGCCATCGAAATTCTAATCTTGGATCCGTAGAGCCAGAAACCATCGAGTCGCTCAATTACTCTGTCCGCATCAGTTGCAGATGCCATTCTCACAAAACCAAAACGGGTTCCATCTCTCGCTCTTTTCCGGGGAATAAATACGTCGACTACTACTCCATGGCGATCAAATACTTGCCATACGCCCTGCCAATGAAGTTGATTTGGGAGGTTTGCAACGAATAACGTCCATACCCGGTTCCCTCTTCCCTCTCGCCGTGCACCCATTCTGATCTTCAGAATGTTATTATATATAAGATTAAACACTTTTTTCTCTTACAAATCTTTTGACAATGTAGGTTCACCTTATAAACAAAGCGATTTGAACCCGTGTCTTCTAAGATGAACATCACCTGCTTTTCCACTAGGACGGTTGTTGCCTTGGGAAAAAAATATTTTTGGATATGATTGGAGAAGATAAAGACGATAAGAAAAACAATAAAGGTGCTTTCCTCCATGCTGCGTCGGTTAAAACCTCACTAGCTGCGTCATTGCCCCATGCGCAAAGATAAAATTTGTGTCTATGATAGGATAGGATAGCTTTAATTTAAATTTTCGCACCAAGCTAAAAAGAACTTAATTTTGGGGAAAAGCATGAAGTAAACTTAGGATTTTTCTATAATTGCCAAAAAATTAAAAATACTACTGTTACTTGCTGAATTTGTTAGAACTTCTGGTAAACTTTACTTGCTTGAATTATTTGTAAAATTCTAACAATGGTTGCAGGAAGCTGTCGCGGCAGGCAACAAACAGAAAAAAAAAAAAAGCACTGCCAAGACAGGCAAAAAGAAAAATTTTATGTTGTCTATACATAGAGGTGCCTGAAACTGGCTCTAGGAAGAATCGCGTGCGAGGACACTCTGCTGCTATCAAAGTCCAAGAATCTGAAAATTTTGAAGTGACGGACAAATTAACATGAGTGAATGAAAGTCTTCAAGGGATGACTCTACTCCATGGGTTCGGGGTTTTGTAGTTTGCTCCTATCTTAATTTCAGACCTAGAAGAGTAGTTGTGATTAGCTGAAGCCCTCATTGCCATGATTATTTAAATTGTGCTTGAATATGTTGTCTCGACAGCAACCTTGTATATCATGACAACGTCTCTGTTTAATTAGAATGTTCTTTATATTGAGCTTGTTCACAGTTTCTGCACACACTTCATTGGCATATTATAGTTTAATTCTCAGGTAATTCATGTTATTCCCCTCTCACTAATCTAATGACAGGTGCCACGACCTTGAAGTGTAAAAGTCAAGTTTAAAACAGAAAATTTTCTTTTTGATTAGTTTAAAGGGCAAGTATGTTTAAGTTGCATTGCTTGAGGACAAGCAATAGTTCGAGTTTGAGGGTGTGTAAAGTGTCCATAAGTTATATATTTCATGCACATTCCATCTCATATTATTGTTGTTTTTGAGTACATTTTAGGCATAATTAGGTTCATGCATTGCATTTTATAGTATTCTTTACTCTGTCATGCTTTGTATTGATTTTTTGTTATTTGGTAAGGAAAATGTAATGTTTTAGTTTAGTTTTAGTTTCAGGTACTAGAGGCTGACAGAAGGAGAGAGGAGTTGAGGACATGATGCTGAGGCATCAGACTGAGGAGTTGTACTGATGCAGTTCTAGACAGAGACAACAAATGTCGCCGCCCTACCTGCCGTCCAAGACAGCAAGATGAGAAATTGGAGAACTGGAGTGCAATCTGTAGAGCAGAAAATCCTGATCTTAACGATGTTGTCCACTCAATTTTTCGATGACTTTAGCAGCAGGCCGAGTCGTCGAAGGAGGAACTCGAGCTTACTTGTGGAGCAAGACAACGTGATTAAGTCCACATTCAACTAAAAAAGTCAGCATTTAGAGTTCCATTTAATGCAAAAAGCTACTTTGAAGACTTCTACTCCAAGAAGGACTAGACCTAGCTAATGTCTATGTATACTCATTTTAATTGTACTTCAAAATAACTGGACCAAAGTGGGCATTAAGCCTAGATTAAAATATGGTTCTTTTTTTAATGTTAATTAATACTAGTATAAGGTTGCTGTTTTTTATATAGTAATCTTTAAATAAAACAATTAAAATGGCTATTTACGATTCAAACATGAAACTAATGAATCAATATACACATATATTACGACTCTATCTATATTCATTTGGCGAACGATTTTCATAAATGTACTATTTTACATAATAAATTTGTTCACGCATGGTATGATAAAATCTAATATATCTTTAATGCTCCGAGTATGATTAAAATATAGTAAAAAATGTCAAATATGTATATATATATCTTAACGTTTGATTGAATAGTTATTTTGGTCCTTATTTTTTTATTGTAGCATTTTAACTCTCAATATTTTATTTTGGGCCAAAATAGTCCCTCTATGGATGAAAATCGTTAATTCAACGTTTTATTTTGGGCAAAAATAGTCCCCCTTAAATAAAAATTGTTAGTCATTATATGGGCTTGTTTCGTGTGCCGAAAGGTGTTGTAGCTGCAATTGATTAGTTGAGGCGAGTGTTCCTTTGGAGTGGGGTTAGTTTACAGCGAAAGATGTGTCGAGTGAATTGGAGTATGGTGTGTCGACCTCGTCATCTTGGAGGTTTGGGGGTGGCAGATTTGGAGGTTAGAAACAAGGCTTTGTTGGCGAAATGGTCGTGGAGGTATGCTAAGGATCAATCCTCTTTGTGGCGAGCTATTATTGTGTCGAAGTATGGTGAGACAGCTCAGTGGTGGCGTTTTAATTCCACTTTTAGGGGCTCGATGTCAGTGATTTGGAAGCAGATAGTTCAGACGGCTAGCTCGGCGAGCGTCCAAATGTATATGGGAGAGTCTCAGTTTGTTTGGAAGGTCGGTTCTGGTACGCGGGTGCTGTTTTGGTTTGATGCATGGTGTGTTGAGCAGTCGTTGAAGGATATTTATCCTAGATTGTTTTCGATTGCGGTCAATCGTCTTGCTTTGGTTGTTGACCTTGCCGTTGAGGGTAGCCTCCAGCATGATCGATGGGAAGATTTTTTCCGTCATAGCTTGCGATCATTTGAGGTTCGGCAATTGCAGGAACTTTGTTCTCTGGTGTGTCAGGTGAGTTTGCAGCAAGGGGTATTGGATATGCTAGTTTGGACACCGGATAGGCATGTGATCTTTTCAGTCAAAGCATTGTCTCGTTTGCTTATGCTTGATAAAGTGGGTGAGAGTGACTTTGGTGGTTGTTTTGCATGGAAGGTCCTGGTCCCTCCCAAGGTCCAGACGTTTTTTGTGGTTTACTTGGCTCCGCCATTTGCCTACTTTTGAGTTTCTGCGGATGCGTGGAATTGTGTTGGGTGAGCAACATGGTTTGTGTAGGTGGTGTCGAGAGAGGGAGGAGGACATTGATCACTTATTTTATCTTTGCCCGTTTGCCCAAGGTTTGTGGGATTGGTTCCGACGATGGTGGGAGGTATCGTTGTCGTTGCCGAAGGCTTTTTCGGACTTCCTCATCCCGGATATGCACTGTTCTTTCAAGGGCACGCTAAAGAAGCTGTGGGTGTCGAGCATTGCTGCACTGTTATGGTCCTTATGGCTTGCGCGTAACGAGTTCGTTTTCAATGGCAAATGTATATCGGCTTCTGAGATTGGTTTCTTGGTGAAATTGCGTTCTTTTTATTGGGTGAAGACTCTCAAAGAGGGGTTGTCCGTGAGCGAGTCCCTATGGTGGGAATGTCCGAGCTTGTTCAGAGAAGGGGTAAGACTACAGGTTAGCCGTTTTGGAGTATGTTGGGAGCCTCCTCTCGGGGACACGTTAAAGTTTTCGGTAGATGGTTCCGCTCAAGAAAAGCCGGGGCCTGCGGGTTTGGGGGGTGTTGCGAGATGCTTAGAGTCGCATCCTTGCGCTTTTCTCGGGCCCGCTTGGTTCTCTTGACTCTAATGTTGCGGAGATACGGGCGATAGCCTTTGCTTTGGAATTATATGTTGCGTCTAAATGGGCTGATCGTCCACTTATTATTAAGTCTGATTCCAAAGTTGCTATTGGTTGGGTGCTGCAGGTGGAACGTCGACCTTGGCGTTTGTGGGAAATATTTAGTTTGATCGATCGTGCTTGCTCTATGTTGGGATTCGTTTGCTTTTCGCACATTTACCGGGAGGCGAATGGGCTAGCTGATGCGCTAGCGAAGGAAGGGGTTTCTCGAGTCTCTTTGTTTCAGGCCTTGGTTTGATGGTTTTGTAAGGGGTGTTGTTTTTTGGTGCATTTCTTTCTAGTCAACATGTCATACTCTTTTCCTCCGTTAGGCTTAGGGAGGTTTTTGATGAGGCGCATGTGTGACTCGCGTTGTATATTTTTCCTATAATAATATACTTCGCTTTGCTGATAAATAAAAAACTAACTTTTCACGCCTTGAAATGACGTGAAAAACCTACATGACATTGCATGCTAACGTGACAGTGTCATATGGACAAATGTGCCGACTTGGCATACACTATAGTAAAAAAATAATTTTATAGAGGGTAATTCACATGTGGTCCCTTTTGTTTGGGTTTTGTTTTATTTTACTCACCCAAATTCAAAAAAGAACATTCTTATCATTTACGTTTTGAATTGTGTCTATTTTGATCCATTGGTCGTTAGTCTCCGTTACTTGGCTAACGGGTAGCTGACATTGCTCTTTAAAAAACTAAAAAAAATACATGTGTATAATATATTAGAAAATATACTGCTGCAAAATGAGATGTTAGCACTAACTGAAAAATAACAAAATAATTAAACCAAACTAAATTGTGTCGTGGTATTAACCACTGCCTTAGAAGCGAATTTGCCCCGATGTGTGTAATCGCTAAAATGGACGAACGACCCCCCTGAGGTTAGCACAGCTCTCTAAACTTCGTACACCCGAAAGATGGAGCGGACTCTGATGGTACTGCTCTTCGCTCAACTCAACACTCGTGATAGGTTTATAAAAACCAAAAAGAATATTTCTAAATCAAACTCTATTACTTAGGTATATCACAAATAATAGAAATTGTCCACTATTTATAGGCTAAATAGTGAGGGAAATTTTGTTATTTCCACATCACAAATTAATTCTATTAATAATAGAATTAAATATCATTATTATATGAGTAATATTTTGGGTATTAACAACAATCCCCCTGCGAAAAATATCCTTCATAGATATGAGAGCATTGAAGTTAAAACATGAGAAGAGCAATAGCGAGATTAGTTGCTTAAGCACTAGTGAACGTATCTTGAACTAGTACATAGTGATGATGAGTAATCCTTCTCTTAGACAAGTGAAACTAGTCTTGAACTTTCTAAGATTAGGGTAAACTCATAACACACAACTAACACCTTCTTCCACCGAAGTCCTCGATGTGTCTACAAAGTATATATATATGAATGTATATATATAGCCTATTTCCTCAGGATTCTAGTAAGTGTACTAGAAAAACGGCTCAACGTTTTTCATAGAAAGTGGCTAGTTCTTCTCACTTGCATAGGTTATTTCATCAAGTTTATCTCAACATAAACCACTCAAATAATAGCTATGAAATAATTAAGAGCTTATTTCCTTTAGCTCACCCTCTCAAATAAATAGGTGAATTCTTCAAGTTCATTTATAAAATGAACCATTCAAACTCTGGATAAGAATTCATTAAGAATAAAAACTCGACCTCTTTAATTTGTGAATTCAATAATTTCTTCTCAATAGAACAACCCAAACTCTTGGGATTGAATTCATTAAGAGTTTAAGAAAACTCATCCTTTCTAGCGGCAAGTTCATTTAGTCTTCGCGATAGGACTTCCCACTCAACACTGGGCAGTCCTTCGCGATAAAACTAACCACTCAATATTGGGCAATGAACTTATTAAGAGTAGTTTATTCAACCAAAAATGGTAAATTCATCAAGTCTTTCTCACTAAGACCACCCAAAACTTGGGTTATGAATTTATTAAGAGTAATAAAACACAATTTGGGCATGTACATTGTTCGTCATAGGGATGAGTAGTAAAAATGTACACTATGAGTACTCTCCATGGTTTCGTTTGGCCACATTAAACTTAGATAACTAAGTTGGGTATCCACCATGAATTCCTCAACCAATGGGCTTTAGATGCATCCCCCTCGACGAATCTAGAATCAACTTCCGTCTTTAACCTTTGGTAAACGGATCAACTGGGTTCCTCTCTAACCTTAAACATCATTTTAAGACACCCCACATTTCTAAGATTTTTAAGATAGAAACAAATCAATAAGTGTCTTGAACAACGTGTAAACAAATACCCAATCATACTAGAGTAGAGTTTTTATGAGTTTTAACCATAAAATTATGTTTTAACAAACTCAAATCTTGTTCACACATGATTATATTCTCAACGTTTTGAGAAATATTAATCATTAAGATTAGTATACATAACCTCAAACGATTATGAAATTCCTTTTATCCCATTCAAAGAGAATTTTAACTTTCTCCTAATTCGAGAAATTAGAAATATTACGCAAATATTTATGAAGAGTTTTCAAATTTTCCTAACAACAGGAAAAATTATCTCAAGTTTATTACAAGAGATTTTAACGCAACTCTTAAGATAGATCACCTCTTTCCTTTCCTTTACTTAGGAATAGAACTCAAAGAGATTTAATTGCTACAACATACCTTTTGCAGCACTAATGTCTATCACATATTTTATTTACTATGACTAAATTTGGTATTCTGCTCAACTAAATTTATCTCAACTCTTTTAACTTCTACACTAAGTTTGATGAGATCTTATTTGTCATAGTATTTTTATAAAAGTTAACACATTAAAGAACAATGCACCAGTCAGGTTACCATGAAAGAGAGGTGGTGCACTAGGCACGCTTAAATACCAAGTCTTTGATAGAACCAATCCTAAACATGCATTTTCATAATGCTTTCCAATAAGCCATTTATGAATTTTGTCTTTCTTTAATTAAGGTCTCTTAAAGAATTATGCTTGATACTTTTACTCACAATAGTATCTTATTAAGCATACACATTTTGGCTTACTACTACCTTAGTCTTAGTCCTTATATTGGTGTTTATCTCAGTCCATAACATATACACTAAGTTTTAAAGGCTCAATATAAATTCATGTATATAAAAGCATGAATTAATAGACAACAAGTCTAAATAATCTGACCTCATGGGTAGAACCATAATATCATAGTAAACTTGCTTATTCTCACCATGTCTGTATCTTCAATACCTTCATAAGAATTAACATCTCTTTAAAACATGTTAATTCTAGAATCAAAGAAGATTTCACAAAATTAACATTTGAGAATTTTACTAACAATAATTTTCTCAAAAATAATTTATTGAAAGTAATTGAATCTCTTATCTTTGAGACTCCCTTCTATTTTCAATAAATTATGGGAACCGTATCACAATCTTGATAGCTCCTCGATAAGAATATTTGGATTGGAAAATTATTCCAATATTATTTACATTTTCCCCAACTGTCATGTTGTCTATATTTCTCACAAGAAATTGTTAGTGCAACAAGAAAAAATGGATATTTATTACAAACGGTTTTCTTTCCAAACGTATTTCATATGTTTTAACACGAACGTTTGGTACAATATAGTAAAAGCAATTACAACGTTATAAGACGTTTGAAATCACAAATAAATTATATTAACTCAAAATTCATAATTTATGTAATCTATCAAAACATCATTATTAAGGTTTTAAGTAACACCATCATAAAGTGCATCATCACCATAGTAACTGAACGGTTACAAAACATAGCCAAGCGGTTAAACGGTTACAAATTAAATGACCATTGAATAAATGCATTTAAATCAGATAACATACTCATCTCAAAAGGCATTTAAAACCCACATGTTATCGCATATCAACCGACCATGACTTATATTTATTGACATTTTCTCCAAGATATGAACGTTTTAAGACGTTACACATCATATTACTTTATTCACATTTAAGCGTCATTTGAAAATCCAACTTCGATCGAGATAATAAGTCTCAAATATAAATCTCAAACATGCGTGAGAAATTATGTAAATACATAATATTAAAATATTTGAGAATAACAAAACCTTAATGCTTATAATGCCAATGCAGTTATTTGTGATAAATTCAAACAACAATCTCTTCGTTTTAAAGCTTTCACACGTTTGATAATAAAATGTTTTATAATAATATTTGTTTATAAATTCCAACCTTATAAACAAATGATATAAAATATTTATGATTATTATAACATAACTCTAGTAACAGTTTTATATATAATGCCCAACTTTTAAATAGCATTATACCTTCTAAAACGTTTCAATATTTTAATTATGTTACAATTATTATACGTTTTCAAACACTTGCCTAACGAAGAGAAGACAAACCCGGTATGAATTATCAACGACTGACGCATTCAGCCACAAAAGATAGGCAAACAAAGCTATGTGCAGACCTTGTTAACGTTTGAACAATAGTGCTTCCGAATTCGCTTCTAAATTGTTCGAAAATATATTGCTGCAAAACGAGACGTTAGCACTGACTGAAAAATAATAAAATAATTAAACTAAACTAAATCGTGTCGTGGTATTAACCACTGCCTTAGAAGCGAATTCGCCTCGATGTGTGTAATCGCTACAATGGATGAACGACCCCCTGAGGTTAGCACGGCTCTCCAAACTTCGTACACCCGAAAGATGGAGCAGACTCTGATGGTACTGCATTTCTCTCAACTCAAAATCAACACTTGTGATAGGTTTATAAAAACCAAAGAGATTATTTCTAAATCAAACTCTATTGCTTAGGTATATCACAAATGAGAGACATTGCCCAATATTTATAGGTTAAATAGTGAGGATAAAATCGTTATTTCCACATCACAAATTAATTCTATTAATAATTTAGAAGCGAATTCCTATTGTTCTGCTGTGAAGCCAATTCGGTAGCCACTCAAATTCAGAACATGTTTTGAGGTTTTGTCTATGGCATATTATAAAAATTAGAAATTATGTTCGAGGTAATATTTTACTGATTATTTTGGATGTGTATATCGTTCAATATGATAGTGGTGAGAAAACATTTAAAACGTTTAATGGGAAAACGTTTAACATGAAAATGGTTTATTAATGTTGTTATTAGAAGTTTGGTGAAACATCAACAGTCAAGATGATATAGTTTTTTTTTTTGCACAGCAAAGTATGACTTTATTGATGTGAAATCATACAAAATCACAATGCACAATGGCCTCATTAAAAACCTCTCTAAGCCTAGGTAGAGGAAAAGAGTACTAATGTGATTGTGCCTACGGACAAACATTCGTTCATTGTCGATACAACCATACCCAATTACCCCTATCAAAACCACTTTTCGCCAAAAAATCCGCCTAGTTTAAAGCATTTTAAGGCTTTTCTTTCAAAGCTTTAAATAATGTTAACATTTGAAAGGATGCAAGCTTGAGATGTTATTAAGCTCTAATCTACGTGCATTATTTAAATCCTTGAAATTATTTTAATGGAAAATTTCAAACGTGAATAGCTTTTAATATGTTTTATTGTGAAAAAATTAAAAACTATGTTAATCATATTTATGATTATCGGTTACCTACGTTGTTATTAATACCATTGAAGGTTATGTTGTCGGTTACACTAATTAGTGTCAATATTTAATATATTAATAATCTCATTTTATTTGAGATGTGTAACTATTATGTGTGATGTATAATTTTCAACTTTTGAAAATTAAGAGAAAATTGTAGACTCTTTGTCATACTAATAATTTTTTGAGAAGTTTTATTTAAAAAGACAACATGATAGTTAGACATTTGTCCATCAAATCAAATCGGGTTAGCTTGGAGAAAAGAAGAGCTCGTGACACCTTGATGAAGAGTTCTCCAAAATATATATCCTTATCAAAGTAGATTGACCAAGTTCTCAAAATTGGTTGAAAAATAACGAAATAAGAGATAAGGATTTTATTACTATTGGTGAATTATTTTAATTTTTACTACTGTTAGTAAATTATTTTTGTAACTAACCATGTATAATCTTTATTTGAATTTAGAAGATTCAATAGAGATGTTAATTCTTATGAAGAGATCGAAGATACATATATGGTGAGAATGAACAAAGTCTACTTAGAATTTTGGTTCTTCCTATAAGGTCAGATTATTTAGACTTATCTATTAATTCATGCTTTTTATCACATGAATTTATATTGAGCTTTTAAGCTAGTCTTTAAATCAGTGAGAATGTTTTAGACTAGGGTAAAGACTAAAGGCTAGAATGAATGACTATTCTAAGTAGTGAGACTTATATTAAGTATGCTTAATAAGATACTATTGTGAGTAAAAGTATAAAGCATAATTCTTTAAGAGACTTTAATAAAAGAAAGAAAAAAATTTATAAATAGCTTATCGGAAAGCATTATGAAAATACATGTCTAGGTTTGGTTCTATTAAAGACCTAGTATTTAAGCGTGTCTATTGTACCACCTTTCTTTCATGGTAACTTACATGGTGCATTGTTCTTTAATGTTCTAACTTTTATAAAAATACTATGACAAATAAGATCTCTTCAAACTCAGCGTAGAAGTTAAAAGAGTTGAGATTAATTTGGTTGAGCAAAATACCAAATTTAGTCATAGTAAATAAAATATGTGATGGTCTCTTCAGGGCTAATATGTTGAATAATATGAATGAGAATATGATAGACATTAGTGCTACTAAAAGTATGTTGTAGCAATTAAATCTCTTTGAAGTTCTTTTCCTAAGTAGAGGAAAGGAAAGAGGTGATCTATCTTAAGAGTTGTGTTGAAACCTCTTGTAATAAACTTGAGATAATTTTTCTGTTGTTAGGAAAATTTGAAAACTCTTCATAAATATTTGCATAATATTCCTAATTTCTTGAATTAGCAGAAAGTTGAAATTCTCTTTGAATGAGATAAAAGGAATTTCATAATCGTTTGAGATTATGTATACTAATCTTAATGATTAATATTTCTCAAAACCTTGAGAATATAATCATGTTTAAACAAGATTTGAGTTTGTTAAAACATAGTTTTATGGTTAAAAATCATATTTTTTTACTCTAGTGTGATTGAGTATTTGTTTACACGTTGTTCAAGATACTAATAGATTTGTTTCTATCTTAAAAATCTTATAAATGTGGGGGTATCTTAAAATTATAATTAAGGTTAGAGAGGAACTCAGTTGATCCGTTTACCAAAGGTGAAAGATAGAAGTTGGTTCTAGATTCATCCAAGGGGGTGTGTTTAAAGCCCATTGGTTGAGGAATTCATGGCGGATACACAACTTAGTTATCTAAGTTCAATATGGTCAAACGAAACCATGGAGAGTGCTCATAGTGTACATTTTTACTACTCATACCTATGACGAACAATGTACATGCTCAGGTTGAGTTTTATTACTTTTAATAAATTCATAGCCTAGGTTTTTGGTGGTCTTAGTGAGAAAGACTTGATGAATTTACCAACTTTGGTTGAATAAACTACTCTTAATAAGTTCATTGCCCAGTATTGAGTGGGTAGTCTTATCATGCATGACTGCCCAGTGCTGAGTGGGAAGTCCTATCGTGAAGGACCGAATGAACTTGCGCTAGAAAGGATGAGTTTTCTTAAACTCTTAAAGAATTCAATCCCAAGAGTTTGGGTTGTTCTATTGAGAAGAACATATTGAATTCACTGATTAAAGAGGTTGAGTTTTTATTTTTAATGAATTATTATCCCAAAGTTTGGGTGGTTCATTTTATAATTGAACTTGAAGAGTTCACCTATTTATTTGAGAGGATGAGCTTAAGGAAAAAGCTCATAATTATTTCATAGCTCTTATTTGAGTGGTTTATGTTGAGATAAACTTGATGAAATAACCTATGTAAGTGAGAAGGACTACCCACCTTCTATGAAAAACATTGGGCCATTTTTCTAGTACACTTACTAGAATCATGAGGAAATATGCTATATATACATTCGTATATATACTTTGTAGACACGTCGAGGACTTCGGTGGATGAAGGGGTTAGTTATGTGTTATGAGCTCACCATAATCTTAGAAAGTTCAAGACTAGTTTCACTTGTCTAAGAGAAGGATTGCTCATCATCACTATGTACTAGTTCAAGATACGTTCACTAGTGCTTAAGCAACTAATCTCGCTATTGCTCTTCTCATATTTTAACTTCAATGCTCTCATATCTACGAAGGATATTTTTTCACATTGGCGGGGGATTGTTGTTAATACTCAAAATATAACTCATATAATAATGATAGTTAGTTCTATTATTAATAGAATTAACTTGTGATGTGGAAATAACGATTTTATCCTCACTATTTAGCCTATAAATAGTGGGCAATTTCTCTCATTTGTGATATACCTAAGCAATAGAGTTTGATTTAGAAATACTCTCTTTGGTTTTTAAAAACCTATCACGAGTGTTGATTTTGAGTTGAGAGAAGAGCAGTACCATCAGAGTCAGCTCCACCATTCGGGTGTATGAAGTTTGGAGAGCCGTGCTAACCTCAGGGAGTCGTTCGTCCATTGTAGCAATTACACACATCAGAGCGAATTCGCTTCTAAGGTAGTGGTTAATACCACGACACGATTTAGTTTGGTTTAATTATTTTATTATTTTTCAATTAGTGCTAAGGTCTCGTTTTGCAGCAGTATATTTTCTAACATAATACACGTGGAATAGACGGCACAACTATTAAACACCCTTCCCCTTTTCTATATAATCCTCTTTACTTCAATGAAAAAGCCTAAATCAATTTGTTCTTCTTTTAACTCAATTTGTTCCTCTTTTCTAACCCATTCTGCAAAAATATAAAATGGTAAAGAAGTGAAGACGATAGAAATGGAAGTAGGCGTACCTATTTGTCGTTGTGGCCTCGAAGTAAAAGTTGCAACTTCTTGGACTGATTACAATCCTGGTGGGAGATTTTTTGGCTGTAAAAATTATGGGAGGGAGACTCGTTATCGATTCTTTTCTTGGTATGTTGCTTCTTTGGCACCACGTGCAAGAGTGGTCATTGTTGGGTTGTTAAGGAAAGTGAAGAAAATGGAGAGAGAAAAAAGGATTGAGCGAATTTGTTGGTTATGCTTGCTTATTTTCTCGATGAAAATGGTGTGGGTTATGAAGTAAATGCTTGGGTAGGGTTTATTTTTGTAGAATTTTATTGTATGGGTGTAACCCCCTCGACCCGGCCTAGCCGTCAAACCGAACTGAGCGAGCTACATTTGGTTTGCCGAGACAAACCCGTAAAAGATTACTCGAATTACGTCTTTTTTTTCTTTTATCTTGTCTAGATGTATATTATTAACCTATGGTGAAAATGTTGGTAGCGGGTGAAATCTCAACAGAAACATGCATCAATAAGGCAACCGATTGCACAAAGTTATAGGTTAGGACCTGATTGCAAAAGTGGTAACTTACAAGGACTTAGTTAAATTCAAAGTTACTAAACCTCTATTAATCATCTTTCATGCATTCATGTTAAATTTCAACTCAAAACAATCATCCAAACCCATACAATTTTATCCACAAGAATCATGGACTAAAACGTAACAAAATCAGAAACCTCAAAAATCACTTTAACTAAAATAACAAAAGCTCGTATCGATACACGAGTAAGTGTATCAGTACCTTTTTTCACCTCAATTTTCCAAGTTTCAATAGCTCAAAATCGTACCAATACAGCCTCTCGCGTATCGATACGCCTAGCCAAAATACACTAGATCGTACCAAAACGGGCATCCGTATACCAAAACACAACTCCAAATTATGTCTACCCGTATCGATACAGGGACACGTGTATCGATACCGATAGACCTGTAATGTTCAATTTTGCTGGTTTTTCATGCAATCATGGATTCTAACATGCTTTAACAAGTCATAATCGTGTACACAACTATACTAGAGATCAAACCATACTAGATTGTCAAAGATACGTGATCAAAACATAGCAACATACATCACTCAAAGATTTAGAGGCATGCTTTCTATCCAAAGGCCAATATCAAACTTCAAACAACACAAAATACATCCATGCCATTTTAAATTAAGTAAAAGTTGTCGAAGTCCCCGGCAACGGCGCCAATTTTGACACGCGTCGTAACATGTCAAGAATAATTTCCTTCTTCTAAATAAAGGAATTAAATTAAGTAAAGATAGGGAAGTAGGAGTCGAAAACACAAGAACTTGGACTTTCCTTGTTGCGCCTTTGACGTTTCTGAACCAAGAGATGATGTAATTGAATTTGTGTGATTTGGGGGGGGGGAATTGCAATGAAATAATTTAAGAGAGCAAGGAGATTTGTTTAAAGATTTAAAACTAACAATGGAGATATGCAACCTTGGCTAAGCTTTCACTTGTTCTACTCGGTTCATTGGTAGAAATTTTAATTTCGAAAAACTTGTTGGCCAAATTACTTCAAGGTCAATCCTTGAGTTTTCTTGTAAATTGAATCTTAAAAATCAATTTTTGATTTCAGTTTTGATAATTTGTCTAAACCAACTCAAAGTTTGAGAAAACAAACTCTTTAAGCTCGTAACCAACTCGAAAAGTCGTTTCTATATAAACGATTCGATCTCAATTTCCCTTATTAATCTATTTACTAAGTGTGTTCCATGGAAGTCGGATTTGTTTCAATAACCGATCCTCCCTCCCATTTGATAGATCAAAACAATTGTTTTTCTCCAAAGTCAATCTTTGGGTTTAAAAACCATTTTGATTTAGAAAATAAAGTATGAAGAAATCAAGAGAAGTTTTTGAAATGTTTGAAGCATAATTCCAAACCTCGCCTTGAGAACACGTCATTGCAAAAGCCTTTGGCTTAAGAAGATCTAGCCAAGCATGGTTATCAAATTAATCATGCTCGACATTTAAGAAATAATCAAAAGAAGAAAAATAAGAAAAGAACTTAAGGAAAAAACTAAGAAGAGAAGAATTTCCAAGAGCAAGATGAAATGATATTCAATTGATGATGAAGTCTTTCCCCAAGAAGGGTATTTATAGTACTTCAAATAACCTAAAAATACTAAGAGATAAAAACCTAAAATACAAAAGATAATTCTAAAAAGATAATTAAAAAGATAAATTCTAAAGTTTAAATTTAAAACTCAAAAAATCTGGAGATAGGCTATATGATAAGCGGCCTGATAAGCTATCACTGCTGCTGACGTCGGCTTCTAGAAGATGCTGACGTGGCGCCCAGTCAGCATTCATGCCCTGATTCATACCCATGACTCCAGCATTTTCTGCAGCATTTCATCTTATTTCCAGCATCACATCTCCTGCATGAAAACAACATAATATAGCCCAGTTAAGTCCCTCAAACTTATATTTAATCGAAATAAAGACCAAAATCATAACCAAAATAAATATTCATCAAATTCCCCCTCACTTATCCGATGCTTGTACTCAAGTATCTCAAAATTAAACAAATCTAAGCTCAAGTTGTCATCCTTAATTTCACGGAGTCTCAAAGTTTCCGATATGATTAAGTATCTAAACATGAAAGAAAATATGGAGCAAATAGATAAATGGCAAGATTTAGAAATTTAAGCAAAAACAACATTCCAATACCCTACTAACATCAATGATGCAAACCAAGTACCCTCATAAGGAATCTCTCATGTCACTCAAAGTGTTTAAGGGTAGAGAAAATCACTCGAGCCAAAACTAATTAGAGCATTACGATAGGCTTGTGGTTAAATCTAATCTTCACTACTAAGTATGAATGTGATGCAAAAATCAAGAGGTCTTAAAAAGGGTTGTAACGGGGCTAAGGTTCGGGTAGGATAAAGGCTGAAAAAAGGGTTTAAAATTCAAGACAAAAATCATCCCAAAAATTTATTTGAAACTGCTTTTTTTCCTCTCTTTTTTTTCTTTTTTTCATTCGAATCAAAACTGTTCTGCAGTATATTTTTTGAACAACACTGCTATTTTTTCTGCTCTTTTTTACTGCAAATTTGAATAATTTTCTGCACAATTTTTTTTGCACTGTATATTCGAAACAGTTTCTGCACAGTCTCTTTTTTCTACACAGTGTTTTCTGCTCTGTTGGACTACATAATTTGAATCTGTTTTTTAAGACAATTTTGTCTTGAAAAAGGGACAAAAATAATGGAAATAATAAGAAAAACATAATAGGCTAAAATATGGTGAATCTCAAGAAAAAGGTCAAGGCTCAAAATTGTTTCACTAAGGGAACTTAATCGAAGGGTAGGCAATTTGTTTGGGAAGAGAAATGGTTAAAACCTAGTGCCTCAATCATATTTAAGCATCTTATTCAAATAATGTAATCTCAAAAAGAATTTAAACACAAGTTCTAGAATGCAACTAATTTAGCTAAGCACACTCAAAGAAATAAAGAGCAAAAATAATGCATGCTCATTAGCCTCAAAACTCACAAAAATTGTCTTGTGTACCTAGGTAAGCATCATGTCAATTAATAGAGAAAGAAATGTCATAAAAAGGATTTTATGGAAAAATTAATCATGCCAAAATCTACGATGCAACCTAAAATTTTCTAACAAGATAGATACAAAATCATACGGAAACAATGAGACAAGGCCAAACTAAGGATTAAACAAGGAACTTAAATTAAATAAAATCAGGAAAACAGGAGAGCAACTAAACGGATAAGAAATATGAAAATTTGACAAGAATATCTCCCTCTCCCTCACTTGAATCATTTTGCCTCAAAATGAACATAAAATAAAATACAAAAGAGAAAGGGTGAAAATACTCCCCGATTGCAAAAGAGCATGTTTCGGTAGTGGGCTCCGAGTCTGGTGTAGAGGCGGAGGCGAGCTTGCTCTCGAGTTCGGACCATGGTGGTGGTAATGGTGGACGATCGGGTGATGAAGGTTGAAGATGAAGTGATAATGGCGGCTGGTGTAGTTTAATAAAAAGAATAAAATAAAAGAAGAAGGGTTTATTGGAAAGGGACGGGTGAAGTGGTATTTGTGTTGATAAGGGGTGTTTTAAAAATTGGTGGGGTCCACAGAATCTCTAAAAATAAGGAATGGGTTGGTTTGTTTTAAAGTTAAATTGGGAGAGTTTGACCGAAGGGATTGGGCGGGTGGGGGAGATAAGGGTGGGGTCCACAGGTGATAAAGGGATAAAGTGATTTTTAATTTGTTTCCTAGTTCCCAAACAGATTCGAATCAGGGATAATGTGATAGAATTTGAGTTCTAAAAATTTAAAATGGGCTCAAAAAATTTAGCTGATAATGATATCTGCGAATAAAATAAATTAAAGATTAGATAAAATTAAATTAAATTAAATTAAATTAAATTAATGGATAAAAGAATAAATTCAAAATTGAAAAAATCAAAATCAAGAAATAAACAAAATGGGTTGCCTCTCATTCAGCGCTTGTTTATCGCCGCTAGCTTGACGACCTTATTCGAGTGACATGTTCGATTAAACGAATTTCCTCGACTAGACCAATCGGAGCATTGTCATAGTACGGTTTAAGCCGTTGACCGTTAACTTTAAATGGCTCTCCGGAATTACTTTTAATTTCCACTGCACCATGTGGAAAAATATTAGTCACTGTATACGATCCAAGCCACTTTGATCTTAATTTCCCTGTAAAAAGTTTTAATATAGAGTTAAATAATAAAACCTTTTGACCAATATAAAATGATTTAAATGCAATATTACGATCGTAAAATCTTTTTTTTTTCCTTAAAAATTTTTGAACTATCGTAGGCATTTTTTAATTTCTTCCAACTCCTAGGTATCGAGTTTACGCGTTTCGCCAACTAGATCCATTTCCATGTTGCATTTTTGGACTGCCCAACGCGCGCGGTGCTCCAACTCAACCGGTAGATGGCACGACTTACCAAAGATAAGGCGATAAGGAGACGTCCCGATAGGAAGCTTAGACGCTATTCGATATGCCCATAGTGCGTCATTCAGCTTAACGCTCCAATCCTTCCAATCTGGTTTCACGATCTTTTCAAGAATGGTCTTGATTTTGCGGTTTGATACCTCCGCCTGACCATTCGTTTGCGGATGGTACGACGTCAAGATAAGTTGGGTGACGCCAAATTTTTTCATTAGCGCATCGATGACTCGATTAATAAAATGTTCCCATCTATCGCATATCAGCGCTCTCGGTGTGCCAAACTTGGAAAAATACAATCTTTTGGAAATTTGACAGTGGTTTTAGCATCATTATTTTTTGTAGCTTTCGCCTCAACCCATCGCGAAACATAATCAACAGCTAAAATGTTATAAAAATTACCAAATGATGATACAAATGGCCCCATATAATCTATTCCCCATACATCAAATATTTCGCAAAAATGAATAAAATTTAGGGGCATTTCATTACGTCGGCTTAAGTTATCAACTCTTTGACACTTATCACATGATTTGCAAAATAAATATGTGTCACGAAAAATATTTGGCCAATAGAATCCACATTCAAGAATTTTATGAGCTGTCCTTTTCGGTCCATAGTGTCCATCGCATGCATATGAATGAAAGAAATTAAGGATAGATTTTACCTCGTCTTCAGTTACACATCGTCGTATTACTTGATCGGAACAATGTCTCAAAAGGTAGGGATTATCCCAAATATAAAACCTGGATTCCCTCTTGATTCGATTAATTTCTGACCGTGGCAAGTCAAGGGGTAATTCACATGTAGCCAAATAATTCACGATGTCCGCAAACCAAGGTGTTGAAGCTTGCGCCATCATCAAATTTTCTTTAAGGAACTCGTCATTGATAGGCGAATCCGAATTTGTCAATGGGATTCGGCTAAGGTGACCGGCCACTAAATTTTCACTCCCCTTCTTGTCTTTTATCTCGAGATTAAACTCCTAAAGGAGTAAAATCCATCGGATCAACCTCGATTTTGCTTCCTTCTTGCTCATCAAATATCGCAAGGCTGCATGGTCAGAAAAGACAATAATTTTAGTTCCAAGTAAATAAGAGCAAATTTTATCTAAAGCAAAAACTACAGCAAACAGTTCTTTTTCTGTAGTTGAATAATTATGTTGCGCTGGATCAAGCGTTCTCGATGCATAAGCGGTGACATGAGTCTCTCATCCTTTCCTTTGTCCAAGTACCGCTCTAACACTAAAATCCGAGGCGTCGCACATAATTTCGAACGGCAAGTTACAATCGGGCGGTTGCACTATTGGCGCGGATACAAGTTTATCCTTAATTGTATCAAACAATTTCCTGCATTCGGATGTAAAGTCGAACTCTACATCTTTCTGTAGTAACCGACATAGTGGTTGTGCTATCTTTGAGAAGTCTTTTATAAATCGCTTGTAGAAACCCGCATGTCCAAGAAAAGAGCGAATATCCCTCACAGTTATGGGGTATGGTAGTGAGCAGATAATGTATGTCTTAGCCTTATCAACAGAAATTCCTTCAGAAGATACAATATGTCCTAACACTAAGCCTTTATTAACCATGAAGTGGCATTTTTCGTAATTGAGTACAAGGTTAAACTCAATGCAACATTTTAATATATTAGTTAAATTAAGCAAGCCCTCACCAAAAGAATTTCCATATATAGTGAAGTCGCCAATAAACACTTCAATCACCTTCTCAACATAATCAGAAAATATACTTACCATACATCGCTGGAATGTAGCCGGAGCGTTACATAGTCCAAACGACATTCGTCGATAGGAGAAGGTTCTGAATGGGCATGTAAACGTGGTCTTCTTTTGGTCCTCAGGGGCTACAGGAATTTGAAAGAAACCTGAAAAACCATCGAGACAAAAATAGTGAGATTTACCAACTATTCTTTCAATCATTTGATCAATGTATGGTAATGAAAAGTGATCTTTTTGGGTTAGAGAATTCAACTTCCTGTAATCTATGCAAACTCACCATCCATTTTGAACTCGAGTTGGAACTAACTCACCTTCGTCATTTCAGATTACCGTGACGCCGGTTTTTTTAGGAACAACATGAATAGGAGTTACCCACTCGCTACCCGAGATTGGATATATAATATCGGCGTCTAGAAGTTTTTGAATTTCGTCTTGTACTACCTTCATCATGGGATCATTCAAGCGTCGTTGACTTTGTCGAGATGGCTTTGCCCCTTCCTCGACTTTGATCTTGTGCATACAAGTTGAGGGGCGAAGTCCTTTGATGTCTACAACCGTCCACCCGATTGCTTCCTTATACTTTCATAGGATTGTGACAAGATTGACCTCCTCCTCTCCGGTTAATTCGTTCGAAATGATAACTGGTAAGGTATCATTATCTCCCAAGAAGGCATACATAAGGTGAGATGGGAGTTCCTTTAATTCAAACTTCAGAGCCTGTAAAATAGATGGCAAAGGTTTAGTCATAGATGAAATTAAAGCTAAATCAGAACTAATAAAGGAAACAGATTCGTCCTCATTTTCTACCTCATCGTCGCAAAGTTCATAGTTCATATCAAAGTTATTAAAAACATTAGTATTCGCATACTCTTTGTAACACCCGGGTTTAGGGGTTAGGTGAAAATAATATTTTAATATTATTTGGGCTAGGGTTTATAATTAAAATGATCCTTTAAAATTTCGGGCTTCAAAATAAATGATTTGAAATGGGACCAAATTGATTTAATTTCAAAATTGAAGAGCTATTTTAAAAACAAGGGAATAGCCATTCATTAATGGCCTTTTTGTAATTTACCCCTTTTCTAATTGAAACCCCCTTTATACCATAAAACACCCATTTTTCCTATTCATTCTCTTCTTCACCAACGGGAAAGGGGAGAGTTCACCACCAAGGTACTATTCCATCCCATTCCTCATCCATTTCAACTCTGTTTTGAAAGGTAAGGACGTTTTTACTTCCCCTCAACTCCTTCTCTTTAAAAGTACCATTTATTTTGATTTTCATGAAGGTTTTGGAAAATTGAAGTTTTGAATATTTTGATTAAAAATGAGATCTTTATGTTGTTAAGTGAAGTGTTTTGATTTAATATGTTTAGTTATGATGTATGTAGGTCAAATGCTATAACATATGTGAATTTCAAATGATTTTGAGCAATTTTCGGATTTGGGTAAACATGGGGTTTTTGGAGGGTTTTGGGTGAGTTTTGGGGGTTGTTTAAGGTGGGTTTTGATAGGCTTTTGATAGTGCTATGGATAGGGGTTGAATTGGGATCATTTGTGGGTGTAATGGAAGTTGAAAACATGGTTTTTGGACATGGTTTTGGGGCTATCCGAGTTGGTGAAAAATGGAAATTGTTCATACTTGCAACATGGTAATTTGTGGTTGAATTGCATTCCGGGTTAGTTCCGACGATGAATTATTGATTGTGGATGTTTTTTTTGTGTTTGGGATTGATTAGAATCGAGGTTGGACGTCGGTGAAGCATCGGAAGTAAATCCGGGAAGTTGAAGGTGGTTGCTTGCTTGGTCTTTAAGCTTGGGAGCTTAGGTGAGTGGTTAATTGTTTTACTTGGTTTTAAAATGATTGGTTCGAGTATATGGACTAGGTTGGGCTTGGTAGACCCACCTAGAGTTAGGATTAGGGTGGTAGCCTAATCCTAAACTTGATCTAGAGCCTTTGGATAAACTCATATATGTGGTTGTGTATGTCTCGTATGAAATGTGATATGAATGCTTATGTATATTGTGTTATACATGTGAGATGAGACATGACTTGTGATGCTTGAGACATGCATGATGATTGGGTTATGGTGAGTACGTGCTAAGCACGGAATTGAATGAAATGAGTAATGTGAAATGAGTAAAATGTTGGCACTAGTATGCTTGAGTACAAATGATCGATCATTAGGATGTTAGTATGTACACATGAGTCAAAAGTCGCGCGTGGCCTTGAGTCACCAAGGAGGAGTACGGGTTCGCCCGGAAAATGTATTTAAATATAGTCGATGGTGAGTGGAATCCCATCGACGAGGCGTGAGGATGAGTGGAATCCCCTCCGCGAGACCGGTGATGAGTGTAATCCCACCATGAGGTAATGTGGTTGTTGGATGTGAGTTCCAACGTATCTATCCGCGTATTCGGGTCATAGCTAGGTGCCATTGTTGATTGATAAGTGTATCAATGTGTTGAGATTTATAATCTTTAATTGGATGCTTAAATGTGATTACATGCATTGTGGAATTGAGCTTATGATCATGGCATTTATATTGATTAGTGCTCATGCATCTTTATCTTGTGGCTTTTTTGGATCCTTGGTAAATATGTGTTTTGCCTTGGCTAGATCGTGCTCAGACCCTACAATGTTGAGGTTTGTTTTTACGAGCTTACCCTCACTAAGCATCATTGCTTACACTCTCTTTGTTCAACATTGCAGATCCTTAGTTCGTGGGTTGCTTGAGCAAGTGGAGGGCCTCCAAGTGTGGTTGTTGGATTGAGTACATCAAGTATGACTTTTAAATGTTAAACATTTAATAGTTTAGGCAATGGGACATGTGTTATTTTGATGGATGATTGTTGGTTGTTTAGGAGCTTGCTTAGACTCCATATTATCTTTCTTTTGTATGGCTTGTGATGCCATGTTGAATTGTATCTCATGCCTAAATTGCTTATTATGAATGTTGGCTATATGCCTTAGAGGTTGCTTTTATGTTTGGATGTTGAATTATGAAGCTTTGAATGCCTAAATGCCATCTTGGGTCCATTGCATGATTTCCTTGATGTTTATACATGTTGGGTGCTTGTATGGTTATATAGTGCTATGTAAATGTTGTGTGAATGTTTGGTTGGGGGCTAGGGAAGTCTTAAATTGCAGTTAGATTCGAGTCTTGTTCATTTTTGCTGAGTTTGGGAGCCTTACAGTGCAGGGCGTATCGGTACGCCTGAGGGCCGTATCGATACGCTACTGCCTCCAGGGCTCAAGTTTGGCTGGTCGTATCGATACTCAGGGGAGTATCGATACGGTTTTTGGTCACTGGAATTTTGAGAAATTGGGGAGTTTTTGGAGTATCGATACGGTGTTGGGGCGTATCGGTACGGGTTCATCTCATTGACCACGAGATGTTGACCGAAGAGGGCGTATCAATACGCTCAAGGGCTGTATCGATACAGGTTTCTTCGAGTTGACTGGTTGGGTTGACCAAGGCATGGCGTATCGATACCCTTGACTGGTTTATCGATACGGCCTGCCCTGTAAGCTTAAAATGGACTGTTTATGCATGGCCGTGTTTCGAATGTGATTTCTTTTGATTGTTTCCGCTGTTGTGATCACTTAGGACTTAACAATCCTTTAGACAAGATTAAAATGAAAGAAAATAAATTAGGGTTGCTAACCGAGGGGGAACCTTAACGGGTTTCGCTTCGGTTTTCCCCGTGTGGCCCACTCGAACCGGTCATCCGGCCAGACCGAGACGAGGGGGTTACACTTGTTGGTATCAGAGCCTAAGGTTACCGAGACCTTGGGCAGGTAAGTGAGGTAAGTTCAAGTTTTTGATTAATATGCACGGTGTTTGCTTGCTTTGTAAGAATGGTTGCTTGTTTGACAAGTATGTTGATTCTTTTATTTCAAAGCATGTGTGTAAGAGTCCCATTGCTACTATTACATTGGAAAAACGATTTTTAAGTGAGGGAACGTACTTGAACACTTGGAAGCCTTGCCTTGCTAACCCAGCTTTGTATGTTTTGTTGTTGTGGTTGTAGTTGATATCTGTGAGAGCGATGTCTAGACCGAGAGGTAGGCCGAGGGTGGTTCGTCAGGAACCACGGGTTGCGGCTCCTGTTGAGCCGGCAGTTGGCGTGGAGGCTCACCTAGAAGGGCTGGTAGCCGCGGGAGTTGGCGCTCCTCCACCACCTCCTCCGCCTGGAGTTGGGGGCGAGGATGGTGCCGGAGGAGATGGACCTCAAGGTGGCCAAGGTCCAGCTGGAATTGATATGACTCCGCTAGTGCAAGCAATAGCGGGAGCATTTCAGGTCGCAGTTGCGAGAGCTCAGGCTGCAGCTCAGCCTAGGTGTGACGATGCCAGTCTACCTTTGGAGAGGCTCCGTAGCTTGGGGGCCGAGGAGTTTAGGGGATCTACTCCGGAGAGATCGGAGTTATGGTTGGAGAAGACAGTTCGTATTTTGGCTCAGATGGGTTGTGCGGGCGCACGTAGGTTGGGTTGTGTGATCTCGTTGCTTCAGGGTGATGCCTACACCTGGTGGGTCACCATTACTACCGGGGTTCCAGAGACAGAGATTGATTGGGATTTCTTTGAGACCGCTTTCCGGAAGAGGTACTTGGGACCGAGGTACTTAGATGAGAAGAAGCGAGAGTTTATGGCTCTTACTCAGGGAGAGGCTTCTGTGACTGACTATGAGATCTGTTTTGTTCGCTTGAGTCAGTATGCACCAGAGTTGGTTCCTACAGAGATGGAACGCTGTAACCGTTTCCGCTATGGGTTGAATGAAGAGGTCAAGAGATACACATTAGCTTCTGACTACTCAGACTTTGATGTATTGGTCGCGAGGGCCAAGGACTTAGAGCATAGTTTGGGTTCGGCCAAACGATCTGGTGGTTCCAGTTCTGGCAAGAGGCATAACCACTTTGATGGTAGAGATGCCAAGAGGCACAGAGGTGGCGGACATCAGTTTGACCATAGACGTGGCGGTGGCCACCATGGTAGGGGCCATCAGGGCCATAGAGGAGGAGGGCGTTTGCCCGAGTGTACCCGTTGTGGGAGACAGCATGCTGGTGAGTGCTGGGGTAATTTCCATGCTTGTTGGAACTGTGGTTTGAGGGACCACTTTAGGAGGGATTGTCCGCATCAGGCGGCTCAGGCACCGAACATTGCTCAGGCTCCTGCGAGAGCGAATGATTTTCAGAGAGGCCGTGGGCGCGGTCGTGGCTACTTCCAGCCTAGGGCTGATGCATCTAGGGTAGATGCTCAGAGGAACCTTGCTCATGTTCTGGCTGTGCAGCCAGAGGCGGGAGGACCAGCAAGAGTCTATGCTCAGAGAGAGGCCGTGAACGACACTGATGTGATAGCAGGTAATTTTGAGTTACAGTTTATGTATTTGCTTTCTTTGGTTGATTCGGGTTCTACGCATTCCTACATTTTGAGTGAGCATGCACAGAAGTTAGATATCCATGTTGATATCTTAGATGTAGGTATGCATGTTACTAGTTCTTTTGGTGAGACAGTTGTGGTTAGACGTATGTATAGGAGATGTCCACTGAAGATTCAGGGTCATGTGTTCTCAGTTGATATGATGGAACTTCCTTTCTATGGCTTTGACACAATTTTGGGTATGGACTGGTTGGTTGAGCATCGGGCTAGTGTGGATTTTGAAACAAAGAGAATTTCCTTGAAGCTTTCTGATGACTATGAGGTAGTAGTAGTAGGCGAGAACATTAAGTTCTTGTCTAATGTGGTATCAGCTTTAGAGGCTCATAGGTTGATGGACTCTGGATGTGGGGCTTATTTAGCTTATGTTATGAATCCGGATATGAGTGAAGCTAGACCGAAAGATATCAGAACAGTGTGTGACTTTCCAGATGTGTTTCCTGAAGAGTTGCCGGGTTTGCCTCCTGACAGAGATGTTGAGTTTGTGATTGAGACAGTTTCAGGATTTAATCCAGTTTCGATAGCTCCGTATCGTATGGCTCCGAAAGAGTTGAAGGAATTGAAGAGTCAGTTGCAAGAATTATTAGACTGTGGTTTCATTAGGCCTAGTAGTTCTCCGTGGGGTGCTCCCGTGTTGTTTGTGAAAAAGAAAGATGGTAGCATGCGCATGTGTATTGACTATAGACAGTTGAATCAGTTGACTGTGAAGAACAAGTATCTGTTGCCTCGTATAGATGATTTGTTTGATCAGTTGAGAGGCGCTTCAGTGTTCTCGAAGATAGATTTGAGATCCGGGTATTATCAGTTGAAGGTAAAGGAGTGCGATGTTCCGAAGACAACTTTTAGGACTAGATATGGTCACTATGAGTTTCTTGTGATGCCATTTGGGCTCATGAATGCACCTGCAGCATTCATGGACATGATGAACCGAATTTTTAGAGACTATCTAGACCGTTTTGTAGTTGTTTTCATTGATGACATACTTGTGTACTCGAAGACAGAAGAAGAACATGATGAGCACTTGAGATTTGTTTTACAGAGATTGTTGAGCAATCAGTTGTATGCGAAGCTTAGTAAATGTGAGTTCTGGATTCGAGAGGTTGTATTTCTTGGCCATGTTGTTTCGGCTGAAGGTATCCGAGTTGATCCATCGAAGATTGAGGCGATTGTTGAGTGGAAACAGCCTAAGTCCGTGACCGAGATTAGGAGTTTCCTAGGATTAGCCGGTTACTATAGGAGATTTGTTGATGGATTCTCTAGGGTAGCTGCTCCTTTTACTAAATTGTTGCAAAAGGGAGTTAAGTTTGAATGGTCAGATGCAAGACAGAAGGCCTTCGAGAAATTGAAAGAGGCTTTGACAAATGCTCTAGTGTTAGTGCAACCTGTTTCCGGTAAGAAGTTTGTGATTTACAGTGATGCTTCCTACGTAGGCTTAGGATGTGTTTTGATGCAAGAAAGGAGAGTTGTTGCTTATGCTTCTAGACAGTTGAAGGTTCATGAGAAGAACTACCCTACTCGTGATATAGAGCTAGCCGCAGTTGTGTTTGCATTGAAGATTTGGCGCCATTATTTGTATGGTGAGAAGTGTATAGTTTACACCGATCACAAGAGCTTGAAGTATTTGATGACACAGAAAGAGTTGAATTTGAGACAGAGAAGATGGCTAGAGTTGCTAAAAGATTATGACTTGACCATTAAGTACCATCCGGGTAAAGCAAATGTAGTAGCCGATGCTTTGAGTAGAAAAGTGGCCGTTGAGTTGAGAGCTATGTTTGCTAGATTGAGTGTGTCCGATGATGGTGGTTTGATCACCGAGTTGCAAGTGAAGCCTTCTTTGATTCAGTTGATTAGAGAAAAGCAGTTGCAAGATGTGAGTTTAGTTCCTCATGTTCAGGACGTAACCGAAGGAAGACCGACCGAGTATAGTTTCAGTGGTGAGAGCTTGTTGTGCTTTAGAGATAGAATTGTTGTACCAGAAGATGTTGAGTTGAGACGTCAGATTCTGAGTGAAGCACATTCGAGTCCCTTTTCTATGCATCCGGGTAGTACCAAAATGTACCGAGATTTGAAGAATGATTACTTCTGGGTTGGTTTGAAGAGAGATGTAGCCGAGTATGTGAGTCGTTGTATGGTTTTTCAGAGAGTGAAGGCAAAACATCAGGTTCCTTCAGGTTTGTTACAGCCTTTGAAGATTCCGGAATGGAAATGGGAGAGGATCACCATGGATTTTGTGTCGGGGTTGCTATTGTCTCCTTCGAAGAAGAACTCCGTTTGGGTGGTTGTTGATAGGTTCACTAAGTGTGCTCACTTCTTAGCAGTGAACACCACGGATTCCTTAGACAAGTTGGCAAACTTGTACATCTGTGAGATTGTCAGACTTCATGGAGTCCCGAAGTCTATTATTTCAGATAGAGATCCTAGATTTACTTCGAGGTTCTGGGGTTGCTTGCATAGTGCTCTAGGTAACCGTTTGCATTTGAGCATGTCTTATCACCCGCAGTCCGATGGGCAGTCAGAGCGAGTGATACAGATTCTAGAGGATATGCTTCGTTGTTGTGTGATTGACTTCCAGGGTTCTTGGGAGAAGCACTTACCGTTGGTTGAGTTTGCTTACAACAACAGTTATCAGTCTAGTATTCAGATGGCTCCCTATGAGGCTTTGTATGGTAGACGATGTAGGACTCCGATTTGTTGGGCTGAAACAGGTCAGAGATTGTTACCTATGCCAGACTTGCTTAAGGGGACTACCGACAAGGTGAAGTTGATTTGTGACCGTTTGAAAGCAGCTTCTGATCGTCAGAAGTCTTATGCAGATTTGAAGAGGAAGGAGGTTGAGTACTCCGTGGGTGAGAAAGTGTTTCTGAAGGTATCTCCGTGGAAGAAGGTAATGAGATTTGGCCGAAAGGGCAAGTTGAGTCCGAGATTCATTGGTCCGTATGAGATAGTTGAGCGGATTGGGCCTGTAGCTTATCGTTTGAGGTTACCTTCTGAGTTAGAGAAGATCCATGATGTCTTTCATGTGTCTATGCTTAGGAGATATAGATCGGATCCTTCTTATGTGATGCCCGTTGAGGAGATAGAGTTAAATCCGGATTTGTCCTATAATGAAGAACCCGTTGAGATACTTGCTTCTGATAGCAAGGTGTTGCGTGGCAAGACCATAGAGTTGGTCAAGGTGTTGTGGAGACATAGAGGTGTGGAAGAGGCCACGTGGGAGAGGAAAGCGGATATGGTTGAGCAGTTTCCGTATTTGTTTCCACCAGGTAATTTCGGGGATGAAATTCCTTAAGTGGGGGAGAGTTGTAACACCCGGGTTTAGGGGTTAGGTGAAAATAATATTTTAATATTATTTGGGCTCGGGTTTATAATTAAAATGATCCTTTAAAATTTCGGGCTTCAAAATAAATGATTTGAAATGGGACCAAATTGATTTAATTTCAAAATTGAAGAGCTATTTTAAAAACAAGGGAATAGCCATTCATTAATGGCCTTTTTGTAATTTACCCCTTTTCTAATTGAAACCCCCTTTATACCATAAAACACCCATTTTTCCTATTCATTCTCTTCTTCACCAACGGGAAAGGGGAGAGTTCACCACCAAGCTACTATTTCATCCCATTCCTCATCCATTTCAACTCCGTTTTGAAAGGTAAGGACGTTTTTGACTTCCCCTCAACTCCCTCTCTTTAAAAGTACCATTTATTTTGATTTTCATGAAGGTTTTGGAAAATGGAAGTTTTGAATATTTTGATTAAAAATGATATCTTTATGTTGTTAAGTGAAGTGTTTTGATTTAATATGTTTAGTTATGATGTATGGAGGTCAAATGCTATAACATATGTGAATTACAAATGATTTTGAGCAATTTTCGGATTTGGGTAAACATGGGGTTTTTAGAGGGTTTTGGGTGTGTTTTGGGGGTTGTTTAAGGTGGGTTTTGATAGGCTTTTGATAGTGCTATGGATAGGGGTTGAATTGGGATCATTTGTGGGTGTAATGGAAGTTGAAAACATGGTTTTTGGACATGGTTTTGGGGCTATCCGAGTTGGTGAAAAATGGAAATTGTTCATACTTGCAACATGGTAATTTGTGGTTGAATTGCATTCCGGGTTAGTTCCGACGATGAATTATTGATTGTGGATGTTTTTTTTGTGTTTGGGATTGATTAGAATCGAGGTTGGACGTCGGTGAAGCATCGGAAGTAAATCCGGGAAGTTGAAGGTGGTTGCTTGCTTGGTCTTTAAGCTTGGGAGCTTAGGTGAGTGGTTAATTGTTTTACTTGGTTTTAAAATGATTGGTTCGAGTATATGGACTAGGTTGGGCTTGGTAGACCCACCTAGAGTTAGGATTAGGGTGGTAGCCTAATCCTAAACTTGATCTAGAGCCTTTGGATAAACTCATATATGTGGTTGTGTATGTCTCGTATGAAATGTGATATGAATGCTTATGTATATTGTGTTATACATGTGAGATGAGACATGACTTGTGATGCTTGAGACATGCATGATGATTGGGTTATGGTGAGTACGTGCTAAGCACGGAATTGAATGAAATGAGTAATGTGAAATGAGTAAAATGTTGGCACTAGTATGCTTGAGTACAAATGATCGATCATTAGGATGTTAGTATGTACACATGAGTCAAAAGTCGCGCGTGGCCTTGAGTCACCAAGGAGGAGTACGGGTTCGCCCGGAAAATGTATTTAAATATAGTCGATGGTGAGTGGAATCCCATCGACGAGGCGTGAGGATGAGTGGAATCCCCTCCGCGAGACCGGTGATGAGTGTAATCCCACCGTGAGGTAATGTGGTTGTTGGATGTGAGTTCCAACGTGTCTATCCGCGTATTCGGGTCATAGCTAGGTGCCAATGTTGATTGATAAGTGTATCAATGTGTTGAGATTTATAATCTTTAATTGGATGCTTAAATGTGATTACATGCATTGTGGAATTGAGCTTATGATCATGGCATTTATATTGATTAGTGCTCATGCATCTTTATCTTGTGGCTTTTGTGGATCCTTGGTAAATATGTGTTTTGCCTTGGCTAGATCGTGCTCGAACCCTGCAATGTTGAGGTTTTTTTTACAAGCTTACCCTCACTAAGCATCATTGCTTACGCTCTCTTTGTTCAACATTGCAGATCCTTAGTTCGTGGGTTGCTTGAGCAAGTGGAGGGCCTCCAAGTGTGGTTGTTGGCTTGAGTACATCAAGTATGACTTTTAAATGTTAAACATGTAATAGTTTAGGCAATGGGACATGCGTTATTTTGATGGATGATTGTTGGTTGTTTAGGAGCTTGCTTAGACTCCATATTATCTTTCTTTTGTATGGCTTGTGATGCCATGTTGAATTGTATCTCATGCCTAAATTGCTTAGTATGAATGTTGGCTATATGCCTTAGAGGTTGCTTTTATGTTTGGATGTTGAATTATGAAGCTTTGAATGCCTAAATTCCATCTTGGGTCCATTGCATGATTTCCTTGATGTTTATACATGTTGGGTGCTTGTATGGTTATATAGTGGTATGTAAATGTTGTGTGAATGTTTGGTTGGGGGCTAGGGAAGTCTTAAATTGCAGTTAGATTCGAGTCTTGTTCGTTTTTGCTGAGTTTGGGAGCCTTACAGTGCAGGGCGTATCGGTACGCCTGAGGGCCGTATCGATACGCTACTGCCTCCAGGGCTCAAGTTTGGCTGGTCGTATCAATACTCGGGGGAGTATCGATACGGTTTTTGGTCACTGGAATTTTGAGAAATTGGGGAGTTTTTGGAGTATCGATACGGGTTCATCTCGTTGACCACGAGATGTTGACCGAAGAGGGCGTATCGATACGCTCAAGGGCTGTATCGATACGGGTTTCTTCGAGTTGACTGGTTGGGTTGACCAAGGCATGGCATATCGATACCCTTGACTGGTGTATCGATACGGCCTGCCCTATAAGCTTAAAATGGACTGTTTATACATGGCCGTGTTTCGAATGTGATTTCTTTTGATTGTTTCCGCTGTTGTGATCACTTAGGACTTAACAATCCTTTAGACAAGATTAAAATGAAAGAAAATAAATTAGGGTTGCTAACCGAGGGGGAACCTTAACGGGTTTCGCTTCGGTTTTCCCCGTGTGGCCCACTCGGACCGGTCATCTGGCCAGACCAGGACGAGGGGGTTACACTCTTCTATACATGGATCAACAATATCAATTGAGTTAATAGATTCAACCTAATCAAGATACCTCATTGCCTTATAAACATCGAATTCTACTACCTCACCATCGAATTCCATGGATAAAAGGCCGCTCCTTACTTCTATTTTCGTGTTTGTTGTGCTAAGGAATGGACGTCCCAACAACACTTCAGAGCAAGTGTTTGTTCTATCGTGAGCCATATCGATCACGTAGAAGTCCGCAGGGAAAATAAGACATCTACCTTTACCAGAACATTTTCCAACACTCTTTCTGGATAGATGACTAATCGATCCGCCAACTGTATCGTAATCCTGGTTTCCTTCAAAGGATCATTAGTTATCATTTTATAAACAGAAAGCGGCATTACATTTATTGAAGCCCCAAGATCGCACATAGCATGTTTAATAGATATGTTACCAATTTGACAGGGTATAGCAAACATACATTGGCCTTTCATTTTGGGCGGTAACTTACGTTGAAAACTGTAGAAACGTGCTTTCCCAAATTTACCTTTTCGTGCCCGGTGAGTTTCCTCTTGGTTGTGAAGAGCTCTTTAAGAAAATGAGCATACCTTGGCACTTGTCAAATGACTTCTAAGAGGGGAATCTTCACTTGGACCTTTTTAAATACTTTAATAATTTCCCTCTCTTCAGCCTTTTTGTCACGTTTTACCAATCGTGATGGGAAGGGAGGCGCGACTACAAGAGGTGGAGAAGGAGGAGGAGATGGTGGTAAAGGGTTATCATAGTTTTCGTTACCTTCTTCTATGGCAGGAGTGGGATTGTTGTTTTTTTATGGTTCTTTTGGAACTATAACGGTCCCACTACGGAGTGTGATGGCACTTACATTTTCTCTAGGGTTTGACTCCGTCTGAGAAGGTAGCTTCCCTTGTGACTCTATTCTTCCTATTCTTTGGGCCATTTGACTTATTTGCTTGTCCATCTCTTGAAGATGGGCCTCCGTACGGGTTTGGAATTTTTCCTGAGACATAGCCAACCGCTCTACAATGAACTCTAGGTTTGACTTTTGTTGGAATTGTTTGTTAGGATGCCTTGGCTGGTATTGTTGTCTTTGGTTTTGCGCAAAGGTTTGGCCTTTCCACCCTTGATTGGCATTAGGGTAGTATGGCTTTTGATAGGATCCCGGAAAGTTCCCCATCGCTTTCACTTGTTCAGTATCTTCTTCTTGGATCATAGGGCAACAATCTGTCGGGTGCTCGGAGCTTGTGCATATCCCACAAAGCCTAGAAACAATCTTCCTATCTACAACCAAAGATTGAACAATGTCAGCTAATTTATCAATCATGCTTTCTAATGAAACGGTACCTACCTCATTAACTCTTTGAGATGGTTCATTCGATTGGTAGAAGCGTTGTGAGTTGGCTACCATGGTCGAAATCAATGTCCTTGCCGCCGTTGGAGTCATATTGACTAGGGCTCCTCTGCTAGCTGCATCAACTACTTTCATATCTGTAGGGGTTAGTCCTTCATAAAAATATTGAATAAGTGTTTAAGCTGACAACCTGTGTTGTGGGAAATTTGTGCATAGTTTCTTGAAGCGCTCCCAATATTCATAAAATGTTTCAGTATCCTTTTGTCGGATACTTAGAATATTTCGCCTCAAATCGCTTGCTTTAGCGGTCGGGAAGAACCTGTCAAGAAACAAGCGAGCCATTTCAGTCCAGGTAGTAACTAAGTTAGAAGCTAAATCATAAAGCCAATCCTTAGCCATATCAAATAAAGAAAAGGGAGAGGCGCAAAGTTTAATTTGATCCTTAGATACTCCATGTGGTTTTGTAGTTGAGCAAACCATGTGGAACTCCTTAAGGTGTTTGTGTGGGTTTTCGCTGGGCAAACCGTGGAAGGTTGGTAGGAGATGAATCAAGCTCGTTTTTAGTTGGAATGGCGTTTCACCATTCGGGAAGGTTATGCAAAAAGTCTGATTGTCATCCGGTACCCTGATCAGTTGTTGGATCGTTTGTTCGTTGTCTCGCATTTGGCTTCGTTCTTCAAAGTGTGTTTCGGGTTGGGATGATTTGAGATCTTGCTGGAATCATTGTTTACGCAATATATATTGCTTCTCTCGGTTTCGTTGTGCGTTTTGTCGTCTCGCAAATGCTTCAATTTCCGGAATGAATTCAACATGTTCTCTCGGATTTCTCCTGGTCATAAACAATCAAAAACAAATAGTAAAAGTTGCTGAAGTCACCGACAACAGCGCCAATTTTGACACGCGTCGTAACGTGTCAAGAATAATTTCCTTCTTCCAAACAAATAAATAAATAAAGGAATTAAATTAAGTATAGATAGGGAAGTAGTAGTCGAACCCACAAGGACTTGGACTTCCCTTGTTGCGCCTTTGACGTTTCTGAACCAAGAGATGATGTAATTGAATTTGCGTGATTTGGGGGGGGGGGGTCGCAATGAAATAATTTAAGAGAGCAAGGAGATTGGTTTAAAGATTTAAAACTAACAATAGAGATATTCAGCTTTGGCTAAGCTTTGACTTGTTCTACTCGGTTCATTGGTAGAGATTTTAATTTCAAAAAACTTGTCGGTGAAATTACTTCAAGGTCAATCCTTGAATTTTCTTGTAAACTGAATCTCCAAAATCAATTTTTGGTTTCAGTTTTGATAATTTGTCTAAACCAACTCAACGTTTGAGAAAACAAACTCTTTAAGTTCGTAACCAACTCGAAAAGTCATTTCTATAAAAACGATTCGATCTCAATTTCCCTTAGTAATCTATTTACTAAGTGTGTTCCCTGGAAGTCGGATTTATTTCAATAACCAATCCTCCCTCCCACTTGATAGATCAAAACAATTGTTTTTCTCCAAAGTCAATCTTTGGGTTTAAAAATCATTTTGATTTAGAAAATAAAGTATGAAGAAATCGAGAGAAGTTTTTGAAATATTTGAAGCATAGTTTCAAACCTTGCCTTGAGAACACGTCATTGCAAAAGCCTTCGGCTTAAGAAGATCTAGCCGAGCATGGTTATCAAATTAATCATGCTCGACATTGAATAAATAATCAAAAGAAGAAAAATAAGAAAAGAACTTAAGGAAAAAACTAAGAAGAGAAGAATTTCCAAGAGCAAGATGAAATGATATTCAATTGATGATGAAGTCTTTCTCAAGAGGGGTATTTATAGTACTTCAAATAACCTAAAAATACTAAGAGGTAAAAACCTAAAATACAAAAGATAATTCTAAAAAGATAATTGAAAAGATAAATTCCCAAGTTTAAATTTAAAACTTAAAAATTTCAGAGATAGGCTATCTGATAAGCGGCCTGATAAGCTATCACTGCTGCTGACGTTACTTTCTAGAAGACGCTGATGTGGCACCCAGTCAGCATTCATGCCCTGATTCATACCCATGAATCTGCCCATGACTCCAGCATTTTCTGCAGCATTCCAACTTATTTCTAGCATCACGTCTCCTACATGAAAACAACATAAAACAGCCTAGTAAAGTCCCTCAAACTTATATTTAATCGAAATAAGGACCAAAAACACAACCAAAATAAATACTCATCACAAACCATACTAGATTGTCAAAGATACGTGATCAAAACATAGCAACATACATCACTCAAAGATTTAGAGGCATGCTTTCTATCCCAAGGCCAATATCAAACTTCAAACAACACAAAATACATCCATGGCATTTTAGAAACATGCTCAAAACTAGGGAGCAACATATTACAAGTCTCCCAATACCCAAGGCAACATTGCCCCTTTATTGCTACAAATGTCTAAGTATGAAACCATAATTGGAAAATCGAAATCTTGGAAGATCCCTTGCCCAAAATGTTGCTCTCAAAGCTTACTTATCTACAAGGATGAGAATGGAGCATAAGCACAAGATGCTTAGTGAGGGATACTAAAAACACTTACCAATGCAATTAAAAACCTTGAATTAAAACAAGCTTTGAGATCACATAAGTAGTTGATAAATAATCAATGTTTTTACAAAGGATCTCTCAAAAACATAACAACCATATGTTTTTCAATGTATCATAGATTACATGCATAGTCTTATATGCAAAACCTCAACTTAAGCTTTCATAGGCATAAACATTACAATTAGCATAGCTTAAGGAGCATAATCATCATAAATCACGTCATATTCCTTTTCCAATCTCATTGTGATTCATTATTTCATATATTGGCATTAGAGTGACCAAAACCATATTTCACATTTAAGAAAAATGCATCCAATACTCGGATTTTCTTGGTGGTTCCTTTAAACACACCTTTTTATTCACCAACCGGAGAAAATACAATGGCATCCCACTCCTCGACGGTTGTGGTTCTCAATGGTGAGAGAAACACAAAGTGGCATCCCACTCCTCGACGAACCATGAGGAGACTTATTATAGTGCACTTTAAACTCTATGGCTAGCCAACTATATCTAATAACTTTATCTCATTATCACTTAGCCAATATACTTCCAAACCATGTTACCTCATTGTTTTTCCGTATGCATTAATCAAACCATTTACCTTTGCAAAAACCATGTTCATTAATTAACATGAGTTTACCTTTCAGAAACCATTAGTCAAGTCTCAAAAGCATTCATATGTAACATCATTTGCAATTTATTTCTCATGGGGAAAAAATCATGTATACACAATAGATAACAAAGCATGCTTGACGTCAAATCATAGGCTTAAACAACATGGCCAAAAACCAAAATACCGAAAGAAATTCGCTTTTTACTTACTTTCAAGTCTAATCTAACTTTCTAGGCTTAGATTAAAACCCCAAAAGAAACCTTTCAAACCTTTAAGAGCTTTGAAAATACATTTCCACTCACCAACAACGCAAAGCTTTCTTCGTCGATGCGAAATCAAGCTTCTGATGCCTCAAAACCTTCGTCATTTATTGTAGGATTACTCTCTCATGTTTATTCACATAACAACAGAGTATTAATGCATCATTGTGCATCCATAATCCCAACAACATTAATCCCCACCAAAACCTCTCTAAAAACCATCAATCGCCTTTCAAAAACAACCGAAAACACCTCCAACTTCACCCTAAACAAAACCTAGTCATATAGTAGCGATTTCAATCACTTAACATCATCAATTAACAACCAAAAACCCTTTCATCACCACCTTATACCTCCAGCCACTTAAAAATACTATAAACACCTCAAAATTCAACTATTCACAACCTAGAAAATTAGCAATTCAACTAGTTTCGAGATTCCTATTACAAAACCAATTTTACAACATTTATTCACACATTATTATAATATAACTCTATCCAAATTACCACAAAACAGATCCATAACAAGACCCAATCAATTTTCTTGACAAAACTCACTTTAAACCTTTTATCCTTAATTTAATCATCAATACATATCAAAAATAAATTGTAAGGGTCAAGAACTTAGGACTTTCAATAAAGAACCTTTATATTAGAGGAGAGAAATGAAAATTAACTCTAATACTTGGCTTTCCCCTTAATTGGCTTGATTTGAGTGAAATTTTCAAGAAAACAAGTAAAGCTTGATGTAGAAATCCAATGAATCAATTGAGGAATCAAAAAGGATTAATTCTTGATCATTTGGGTTAATAAAAGTAGTTTGGATGATGGGAAAATCTGAGAGAAAATTTGAGAGAAAGTAATTACGTAAGAAAAGTGATTTAATCATCAAAACTCATTTTATTAAATCTATTTTATTTTATTTAATAATCATTTTAAAACCATTTAAAATAGCCTAAATTAAGAGAAAATTATGATTAAAAAAATTGGTAGATTAGCTCCTTAAAGATTCAAAGTTTTGATCCTTTTACAATTTAGTCACTAAAACACTTTTGAAATCTTTACATTTTAGTCACCAAACTCAAAATGTCATTTAATTCAAATTTATTTTATCAAATTGACACCTAAAATATGTTTAATATATTAATTAAAAATTTAAAGATATTTTCCATATTTTTCTTTAATCAAAAACTATTTATACAAAAATTTTCTTGAAACCAATTCGAACTAACCAATCTGATTCACCCGAACCATCTAGCCTATCTAGCTAACTCCTAGGCCCAAATTCAGGGTGTTACAATGGGTTATGGGAATGATGATATTATGACCTGGGTTATTTTGTGTGAAGTGTAGGTTTTATTTCCATGGGTTATGATTTTGAATGGTTTGTATAGAGTAATTTATGAATTGTTGTGTGGAATGTTTTCGATGAAGTAATGAAGCTGGTTTGATCAAAAATTGGTGTGTTGTATTAAACTGAAAATTTTTGGTATTGCATCAAATAAATTGAACAATTTAAGTAAGAAAAGGTAGTTTTTCATAATTGAGGCAAGCTAATCAAAATAATCAGTTTCTAAGCTGCTAAATCTCCTATATCAGCTGCAAAATAATGACATCAACTGTTAAACCTCCTGTAGTAGTTACAAAATAATGTCTCAAACATGATAGTCAAGTTTGTAAAATAAATTTGTCCTAACTTAACCGTCACAAAAGGTAATATTGTCGGCCACAAATATGAGACAAACATTTCAGTTTACAAAAAGCAAAATAAGTCTGTCCCAACTTCACTCCTTAATTGATGAATGTGATTCTTGAGTTGGAGGGTTAGAGACAGTGAATTCTTAACTTCGCATTCATCTCACAGTTGTTGGTGGGGGAAGAGGTTTTTTTCTCCTTATTGGAAATTTTTCCCTTCGAAGTACAGGAGGTTGTTGTGGCTGCTCAGGTTGTTGATTTTGTCGAGGTTTTTGTGGTTGCTAAGGTTGAGGTTGTTGGTTTTGCCAAAGTTGCTGTAGTTGTCTAGGTTTTGGTCTCCTAAATGTAGTTCTTCTTATAGGTTGATTTACACCCATTTCCCCTCTACATGTCCTTCTATTGTGGTCTTGTTCTCCACATTTTTTGTAGTTGCTTCACTGCCCTCTTTTTCTTAGCTTAGGGCAAGTGACTTCATTAGGTTCTAATCTTGTCTTCTTGGTTGGTCTTCCTGGTGGCCTCCTTATGATTGGTGGTAAAATAGGTTTCATGTCAGTTACTAGAGCCCACTGGTACGGAGCTGTAAACAAAAGAATTAAAAATTATTTAATTAAGTCATAGATTGAATTTTAAGTGCAAGATAGTTTACAGTATTACCTTTAATTGGTTTAATCATATTTGAGTAAATAGCCAATTGTGTGTTGTTATAGTAGCATTCATTGACATAATCTTCGGGCTTTAAATTATTCAATCAAAAGACTGATGTTGCATGGGCACACAGGATCCCAGTGAGTCCTATTTCCTGCATGAACATGATCTTTGGTCAAGGTCCACAACATGTTGATGAGATGGGCTAGCTTCAACTTGATATGTATTTACACCAACATAAGTTGGCCAGAACCTGAAACAAATTGTAACAAAAGGCATATTGCAACAAATAAACAAATAAAAAACAGTACATAAGACAGATTACAACAAACAAAAATCCCTTATGCAACATATAAAAATAGTACATAAGGCAGATTTGCAACAAATAATACTAATACAGAAAGCATGTATTTAATATGTAATGAGCAGTTCTTAATTTGCAATAAATAATACTAAGACAAAAGCATCCAATAAAAAATAATACATAAGACAAATTTGCAACAAATAATACTAAGACACAAAGCATGCATTTAATATGTAACAAATAAGACAAAAAGCATACTAAAACTGAAAGTATGCATTTAATACTAAGATAGTAAATAAAGCAGTTCTTAATCTAATTTACTAACATGATGGATTCTTCAATACTAACATCCAACTTCTTCTAAATTTTTTCACATAATAGCTCTTTACACTTTTCAGCAACTTTTCTTTTGGATACAATTCGAGTCATAATTTTTATTCGAATTGTCTCCATCATAGTCAATATAAGCTTATCTCTTGCCTCCAAAATAGATTGTATAAAAAATAATAAAAATGAATGAGTTAAAAACATTTTAAGTACATATAAGTGAACCAAATTATATTACCTTGTTAAACGACTCACGGTGGTTTATTAAGGAGCATACACACTTGCTCCTAGTGGAGAAATGTGAGACCACTGAGCAGGTTCCTTCCCCTTAATCTAAATATAGGCAGCCTCTGACAATACCTTCAACTGGTTCATAACATTTTCAAACTCCCACAAATAAGTAGCTCTATCAACCTTTCAAACAGCATCTTTGAAAGCTTGGCCTTTGTGCTTCTCCTTGAAATTTGTGTACATGTGTCAAACATGTTTTCTATCCTCTGCATATGAAAATACATCTTTAATAACTTCCTTAAATTCCTACATAATTACATTCAAAGTAACAAAATCTAACATATGTAAAATACATAAAAGTAAGAGCTAACATTATGTCTATCAGACATGAAACATATGTTGAAAGAGTTATCAATTTGCAAATCATTTTTAAAAATTTTCACAAACCAATACTAAGAAGACATATTCTCACTCTCTACAATAGCATAGGCTATAATATAAATGCAATCATTTGCATCAATCTTTACAGTTGTCAACAAATACCCTTGAAAATAATCTTTTAAGAAACAACCATCAAGACCAATTATCGTCCTACAACCTACTTTCCACCTTTTTTTGCAAGCCTGTGGACAAACATACATCCTCTGGAACAACCTTAAATTTAAATAATTTATTTTAGCTTTTTCAGGATTTGTACTCCTCAACTCTTGTAAGTAGTCATAAATTTCCCCATATTGAGCCTTATGATTCCCTTCAATCATTTTTAATGCACAATCCCTAGCCTTACCACACTTTTCAGGTGACACAAGTGTACCAAATTCATGCAACACTTTGTGTTGTAGTGACCTCAATGTATAATTAGGCTCAGACATGAATTTTTTGATGTAGTACTTTGCCATCCACTTAGATGTTATATTATTATTGCTCACAGGCTTGGAACATGTGTGACAATACACCATGATTTTAATTTGATAAGTCTGATTCTTATTGTCTTTAGGATTCATAGGAGTTGTCCACAATTTCCAATGACATGTTTTCTTGCATATTGCTTGAAGCCTTCGATTGTCATTCTTTTTCAGTTTTACTTGCACTTTATCTACCCTCCCATACTGCTTGATAGATTCTTTTAATATTGTTCTATTGAGGAATACTAAAATATTAACAAACTTCAGTTTCACCATGTCGATATCAAAATTGAATTCAGGGTACCTAAGCCCATCTGAGTCTGAACCATGCTCACTGTATGAGTTCTCAGAATTGTTAGTTTCTAATTTTTGTCCATGATCCTTGTCATTCACATGCACACTATAAGGTTCAAAGCAATCCAGGTTTCTTTGAACCCTAATTCCTATTTCATCCTCTTGTTTGCATGCTTCATCTCTTACACTATCATACTTATTATCACTAACTCCAAATTCCTCAACAGTAGATTTTTCTTCTTCAGCAACATTATTTTCTTCTTCTTCAGCAGCATTATTCTTTCCTTCTTCAGAATATTGATTTTCTTCTTCTTATTCAGTTCTTCTGCAACAACATAAATTTCTTCTTCTTCAGTAGCATGATATTCTTCTTCTTCTTGAGCAACATGATCATTTTCTCCAGCTTCATAATTTTCTTCTTCTTGAGCAGCATGATCTTCTTCTTTAGCTTCATGATTTTCTTATTCTTGAGCAACATGATCTTTTCCTTCTTTATGAACTTCTTTTTCAAATGGCTTCAAATATATATATGGATGTACCTATTGCTAGGCAGGCTGTTCAGCATAGCCATACAGTCATGATCAGTCTTCAATGGCCTAATAGAATAAGTACACAATGCAGCATCTGGCACTCTTCAGTAAACAGAAAAAGGTACAACTACGCTTAGCTTCTCAACCATGTCACATAATGAAAATGTTGAATATCTACTACCATCAACAAAATCGAAGTACACTTCAGACTTAGAGGTGTACTTCATCATTGGTAAAAGTACAAAGTATCCTCCATTGAATCACACAAGTAAACATTTCTGACCCATTACCTGCACAGTAAACATTTCAATGGCCCACCCCTTAAAGAAACAACACAAGCAAAAAGATATATATCTATATACAAGCATCAAATAAAAACACTAAACTATTTCTAATAAAAAAAGTCCACAAAAGCAGAAAACCTAAAAACCAATACAGACAACACAAAATTTCCTAGCATAAAAAGTACAAAGAAATGTGGACCACATTTCTTTATAATAAACCACAACAGAATATTCTTCCAAACACAGCCATAAAATAGAATTCTCCAATGCAATATAACTTTTTTTCAATGCAATAAACAAAACGTGTAAAACAATAAACTATGTGACCAGTTTTGAACAATATTTGTTAAAGAAAATCTATTAATACCTACAAAATGTGCAAACAGAAGTTAACTCAACCTGTAAATCCTAATTTGTTTACAGTTTTGCACTAAATTGTCTAACTAATGTGCAAAGAAAAGCAAATCAAAGTCAACTCAACACAAAACAACCTTAAGTCAATAGATTGAAGCAACAATTACCATTTTAAAGAATCAATATCCTCATAAAATCAATTTAATCAAACTGAAACAAAAATATTAACCATTTAATAGACTGAAATGTATATATTATACCTTATACCCTCAATACAATCATAAACCCTTACTAAAACTCTAACCCATTTTACAGTCATTTTTAATTTCAGAAAATGAATAAAATAAGTGCGAAAATAATCATAACATACACCACTCTCTTCTCTCCTGATTTTCGAATTCGTCATCGAACCATTTTCAAAGTCTTCCTAAAAACAAAAAGAGAGAATTCAGACGAGTGAAAACCAGTACTAAAAACAATTAAGTATATGAGATAAAACCGGTTCCCTTGAGACTTAGCTTGATTCTTCAGAGATTATTTCTCTAACCCTAACACTACCCATAATCCACATAGAAACGAAAGAGGAGAAAATGACTTTTGACCTTTCATTTTTTTTCCTGGAATCAGAAAATTGATTTTTTTTTTACCCCTTTTGAAAAAATAATCGAATAATAAACATATTTTACGTGTATTATACATGTGTATTTTTTTTATTTTTTAAAGGGCCATGTCAGCTACCCGTTAGCCAAATAACAGAGAGTAACTACCAAGGGACCAAAACAGACATGATTCAAAACGTAAGTGGCAAGAATGGTCTTTTTTAATCTAGGTGACCAAAATAGAACAAAACTCAAACAAAAGAGACCATGGGTGAAGATTACCCTTTTATAAAATTATATAAAATAGGCGTTGATCGTTGATTGAATAACATGTTTCATCCACAGAGTGGTCATTTTAATCCAAAATGAAACGTTGAGAGTTAAAGTGCGTTGGAGACATTTTTAACATTATGTCTGAAATATATACATTGATAAAATAATGCATCCATAATAATCAATATATAATTTGCTGGTATCGCTTTTTTAGAAAAACATTAAATGTTTCTACAACCATTTTTTAAATAATCTGTGTGATTACATGATAGTATCAATTATTTATTCGTAATTTTTTTGAAAAGATACACAGATCATGCAAACTATATTGATCGAGCCCAAATTAACTAGGAAGATTAACACCATCCTTTATTACCGAGACCACTCAGTAAGTTTTTCCGTAATAAATTTTATTTTTTCATAACATAAATCTTATCGTGATGTCTATCAAATAAATCAAATAAATTTTATTTTTTTAAATACTGTGTAAGTTATTGTTCTTTGTAACAGAAAATCTTATTGAATCCTATGAAAACATTAAGCGACGAAATATTCCTAAAAATAATGTTTCGCAAGTCTCATGTTATTGCCGTGAATTTCTAATTTACTTCAAAATTTACGACTAATAATAATTTTATTATTATTTTATTCGACTACAAAATAATATATATGAATTTTATTTAAGGGTAAAGTTCACAAGTGGTCACTAAACTTTGGTTAATTATTCAATTTGGTAACCAAACTTCCAATTGCTTCAATGTTACCATTAAACTTTGTGATTTGCTTCAATTTGGTCACTGAACTCTTAACGGATGTTAAGAAAGTGACGTGTCAATTAACAAATTTTGTATAATAAAACATTTAGTCTTCTACATTTGCACATTCAAAAAATTTGGTCCTAATTAGAAAAATAATAATAAATTTAACCCTCAATATTTACACATTATTTCAATTTGGCCTTATTTTTAATTAAAAATAATTTAACCTTAAACCCTAAACTTATAACCCTAAATCCAAAACATTAAACCTAAAAACCTCAAATACATAAACACAAAACCAAAAATAAGGAACATAAACCCTAAATCATAAACATAAACACTAAACACTAAAACTATAAACCCATAAACCCTAAAAATAAGGAACAAAATGATAAATAGATTCAAAATCACATAGAAACAAAATGATAAATAGTTAAAGAACCATAGTAAAAGGACTTGTAAGAATTCATTAAGAAGCCTAGAGATTGCATGCAAAATTCTAAATAATGGGGGGCAAGTACACTTTTCATGATTTTGGGGTTGGCATGTGTGAAGGGGGAGGTACCTTGAGCCGGTACACCACATGACGCAGCGAAAAAATTATTCGGCGAATTCCGCCAGTGATCCATGTACAAGGGACGAATTCGGGGTGAGTAGGGATGAAATGTTACCTTAATAAATCTGGTATCTTGATATCCTTGAGGAGTTAGGATAAACAAATTCGAATATGAGTCGTCACGATAGCGCTTCAGCCTCTACGTAGTCCACTCAAACAAACGAGAAATATTTTCTCTTCTCTAATTGTTAGAGAGGTTTTCCGAAAAAAGCATGCTTTGGCTGCTAGACCTTATGCTTTTATATAGCATTCAAAACCCTAATTAAATTTAGATTCATTAAATATACAATATATTTAACTGAATATAATTAAATATGTAGAATCTAATTCTACTTTAATTCGAATTCATTAAATATACAATATATTTAATCGAATACAATTAAATATGTAGAATCTGATTCTACTTTAATTAGGTTTCTTTAGGGATATATATTGTAACACATTGAAGTAAAATAAAAATAATAAAAGGGAAAGGAAATAAAGGTGAGGGTATGGAGACTCGAACTCGCGACCTCACCCCTCACCATTCAGCATGCAAGCCATTGAGCCAAAGCCTCACTTTTGATATTGCCTCCTTCTTTTGCTCTTTAAGGTTAACACGAGGTCTTTTAAGCATGCATTTAATAAAAACACGTCTATTCACCTACCTGATTAATCCCGACCTCTTTTCGAATTCAACCGTGTCTCTCCCTCTCTCGACCGTCCTGCTACCCAAACCTCGGTCACCCGTCTGAACTTTGTCATCGCCCAGCTGGGGTGTGCACCGCCACCCTCACCGTGTCCACAGTTGCTTCCCAACCCCAGCCATATGCTTCACTCATGGTGAACAGTCGCCGTTTACCGTGGAGATTGGGTTGAAGTCCCGTCGAATCCCCTCTGAATTTCATATTTTTCGGCCACCCTCGTCATCCGTTCAAGGGATGGCCACCAGATCCAAATTCCCCAAGTCTCGGCAAGTAGAACCCCTCAAACCCTTCGTTTGTACATCATCGGGAGAGCCCTCGTCGGAGCTTCGTTCTTTACAGTCGTCCTTTGGCGTCTTGGGTAATTTTCGGTCGAATCCCGACCTCTTTTGCGCTGTTTTTCGGTTGGGTTGAAATTTAATTGTTGTGCTCTCTTTTCCGGTAGGATTGTGGCGTCTAGAACCTCCCGGCAAGCATTTCTGGTGACCAGCCGACAAGGTCGATCTTTGGGTAAGTGGGCCAATTCAAGTGTTGGCCCAAGAGCCTAAACCGATCACCTTGGGCCAAGCCCATTTATTAACACGATCTGAACACAAGCCCAAACCTGAGTCTGACCCGTATCCTAGCCCAACCCGTCTGCCGAGTCAACTCAGCCCGAGTCAGTCACCGAGTCAGCTTAGTGAGTTAGCCCGAGTCAACTCAGTTGACCCCTGCCAGTTAACTGCTGACATTAGCGTGTACCGCTGACGTTGACGTTGAATTTGACTCGTTGACTGTTGATCGTTGACCAAAAGTCAACTTTTTCTGAAAGCCCTTATTTTGGGTTTTTCGACGTCCTAAGCATGATTTTGAAGTCTGTTTCGCAAAATTCAAACCTGAAAGCCTCCGTTTTGGACCTTAAAGCTAAACATGCACTTTATTAAGTTATCTCTTTAGAAAGGGCTTAATTTGAAAAAGGGGACTAATGTAATATATTAAATGTTTAAAGGTACTCGAGACTCCCCTAACTGATCGTCTGCTCAGCCCAGTTCTTCCCGACCCACTCACCCTCGCGCTCTTGTTGATCGTTGACCAAAAGTCAATTTTTCTGGAAAGCCCTTATTTTTGGTTTTTCGACGTCCTAAGCACGATTTTGAAGTCTGTTTCGCAAAATTCAAACCTGAAAGCCTCCGTTTTGGACCTTAAAGCTAAACATGCACTTTATTAAGTTATCTCTTTAGAAAGGGCTTAATTTGAAAAAGGGGACTAATGTAATATATTAAATGTTTAAAGGTACTCGAGACTCCCCTAACTGATCGTCTGCTCAGCCCAGTTCTTCCCGACCCACTCACCCTCGCGCTCTTGTGGTTACTAGTACGACATTATAGACTTTGTGAATGAAATCTAAGTTAGAAATTAATCCATGAAGTAACTCATTCTGTTGTAAACTTGTGATCTAGGATCTAGCACAGTGGCAGAGCGTGGCGAGACCAGTGTCCGTTAGACCCTCCTGACTAGCTCATTGAAATTTGTTCCATGTGTGTAACATTTCTGTTCTACTTGAATTCTTGAATGCACTTATTTGAAAATAAATACGAATATGTATGAACTATGGGATAATTTTTAAACTGAGGACATGACTATCTTTCTGTTAAAGAATGATTATATTTCTGAAGAAAGCATGACTATTCCGTTGAAAGCATGATTGTTTTTTGAGAACATAGTCGTGTTATATCTGATAGTATGCCCCATGTCTGATCTAGAATTGAAATATCTGATTTCTGTTTGATGTAATTAAACATATGTCTACCATCTGAATTCTGATGCTTATGTATATCGAACAAAATTGTACTTCTTGGGGTATACACTGGGGAAATGTTTTGAAGTGTCTGCAGGTACAACCCTGATCTAGCTGGTAAACCCTTATGTTAAGATTCTATGCCCACGGGCCTAGGGTAAGTCTTTTTGGTCCTAAGGAATTCCCTTAGCTAAGCTCCTACGCCCACATGCCTAGGGTAAGTCTTTCTGGACCTAAGACATTCCATTAGGTATGCTCCTACGCCTCAGGCCTAGGGTAAGACCTTCTGTATGCAGTTAGGGGGAATTGCACTGTGGAGTTCAGTTGGAGGGTAGCTAGGTTTCAATGAAACTTTGATTGTCTTGATACTTTGAACTGAATTGATGAATCGTATATCTGACTTGTGTATGAATATATGAACACGTGTTTTATATGCACTTATTGGAACACACTGAGCTTCCTATCTCACACACCCAAACTTTCCCCTTTTAGATAATTTTGGATAGGCTACTCGTGGACTTGGCACTTGGAGGATCGACACATTCTTACTATACTTTTGTTGTAATGTTCTTATCCACCATACTGTCTATTTTAGGTGACATGAGCCTATATTTTGTTATGGTATACTTTACTAATTGGCCATGATGGCATCATTTTGTAACTCGGACTCTGAAATGGTTTTAGACTATATACTTGATACTTGATTCGATGGTATGTATTTATCATCGTTACGAGACTTTAGAATGAATATATTTTTACCTATTATTACCTTGATCGCTCTATAGCGAGTTATGCCATTATATACTTTCGATTGGATAATATATTTTCCCAACAGGTTTTCTACTCGAGTTACATCTTGAAACATGTCTGGTTTTCATGAAAGTTTGAATATATGTGTTATATATGTTATGATGATCCTCTGTAACTTAGGTGTAACGCATTGGCAGGAACAGGGGGTTACATTTTATTGGTATCAGAGATTTTGGTTTTATAAACCACGGACTGTGAGTGGGTCCTAAATACTATGTTTTATAAAAGGTTTTAAATACTTATATATTTTCATAAAGAGGCCATGTCACCAAGTTTTATATGTTTAATTGTGTCTGATATTCCAGTGCCAGTTCTGACCTTAGGTCCTTTTTTGTATAGCTGAGACCAACTGATGAGTGCTAGACGTGGACGTCGACCTTCCCGTGGCAGAGATCGAGCTGCTAGATTCTCCGACCCGATTGAGGATGTGGCTAATGATCCATCGGCCCCTATAGATCCTCTTTCCCCTAGTGGTCCTACATCTCCAGTTGATCCACTACCTACCTATGGTATCGATATGACGAATCTTATTAGAGGAGCACCTGCACCCCGTACTGAGCCATCCACGATAGTGTTTGATGAGGCTCTTAGCAGGCAGTTTTTACAGTTGATTCATGGTGCAGTTAGAGCTGCGGGAGTGACGCCGGTTCTAGGCCTCCAGCCCCTCAGCCCTCGGCAACTATTCTAGGTGGTTCATTAGGTTTCTCTAAGGCACCTTTTCGTGAGCATTGTGGCAAATGGCATCAAGGGGAGTGTAGGAAGAAGGTAGGTACTTGTTTTTGTTGTGGGTCTAGAGATCACTTTTTGAAGGTTTGCTCTGTTCCGCCATCTTCTCATCGAGCATCCCCTCAGACTCCTACACGTACACATGCTTCTGTTCAGACTCCAGCTAGGGGTCGTAGTCAGAATAGACCTTCTGCATTTGCTGCCAGGACTGACACTAGAGCTCGATCATATTAGAGTGAAGGACCGAATTTATCTGAGGCATGCAGCCATTACTTGTGTATGCTACCAGACGTCGGGATGACATAGATGAGCTTGATGTCATTGCAGGTACTTTTACCATTCATTATTCTCCATACTTTGCATTGCTTGATAATGGTTCCACTCACTCCTACATTTCAAGATCTGTTTATCGAGACCTTCCAATTCCGATAGAAGCCACAAAGAATGTTGTTACAGTTGTGAGCCTAGTAGGTCAGTCAGTGACCATGGATAAGGTGTTTAGGCGTTGTCCTCTTGAGGTTCAAGGGGAAATCTTTCCAGTTGATCTTATGGAGCTTCCTTTGGAGGAGTTTGATCTAATCTTTGGCATGGATTGGTTGACGGAACATCAAGTCAATTTGGATTGTGAGTCTAAGAGGGCTATTCTGAATACTTCAGATTGTCGGTCAGTGGTATTGGTCGGTGAGCGACGAGGTTACCTGTCTAATGTAGTATCTGCCCTGATAGCTGACAAGATTATCTGGAAAGGATATGAGACCTTCATTGCTTGCTTCCTAAACAAGAAGGGTTCATTATCAAAGATTGAGGAAATTCACACCGTTAGCGAGTTTCCTGATGTTTTTTTCTGAAGAGTTGCTTGGGTTACCTCCCAATAGGGATATTGAGTTCGAAATTGAGACCTATCCAGGATCCGCGCCAGTATCCACGAATCCTTATCGTATGGCCCCTAAAGAGCTTAAGGAGTTAAAAGTCCAGTTGCAAGAGCTTCTTGACCGAGGCATTATTCGACCTAGCTCTACACCTTGGGGAGCTCATGTTCTCTTCGTGAAGAAAAAGAATGGTTCACTTCGATTATGTATTGATTACCGGAAGTTGAATAAGTTGACTGTGAAGAAAAAATATCAGTTACCTAGGATTGATGACTTATTTGATCAATTTTGGGGAGCCACCGTTTTCTCGAAGATTGATCTCCGATCTGAGTACTATTAGCTGAAGATAAAGGGTCCCGATGTTGCTAAGATAGTCATTCGTAGTAGATACGGGCATTACGAGTTTCTAGTGATGTCGTTTGGCTTGACTAATGCACCAGCTACTTTTATGGACATGATGAATCGTGTGTTCCGACCCTACATAGACCAGTTTGTTGTGGTTTTTATTGACGATATTCTAGTCTATTCTCGGACAGAGACAGAGTATGTTGAGCATTTGAGGATTGTTGAGTGTGTAAAAGTTCTATATTTTACCCCTTATTTAACCCATATTTCTGCTACATTCAAGTATAATCCATTGCATTTAGGTAAAGTTTCACATATACATCACAATTAGATAAAATGGCACAGTTGCTACTGATTTTGGATGCTTTTGCGAGTACCTGTTGTGGCAGACTCAGGACAGCGAAAGAGTAGAGCTAGAACACAAGACTGGAGTCGAGATGCAAGACGCTGTCGTGACCACTGCCGTGGCAGCCACGACGATAGCATTGGTGAAGGGAAAAGTGAAGTGGAGCTCGACAGATAGAGGAATTCAAGTCGATCTGCCGTGGACCACTCCTATATTTTTCTGAGCCCTAAGGCAAAATGAAGGCCAAGCCCAAAGTTCAAGGAAGAAACCCAAAGCAAGAAAAGAGGACAAATTAAAGGCATCTACTTAGAAGATTAATCTTAATTAGAGTTGTACTTAAGTTTGAACTTGTATTCTTACCTTATTAGAAAACTTGAACTCAAGGCCTATATAAAGGCATGTAATTCGACCTAGGGAAGGATATCTCATCTCTAGCCGTCTTCCCCAAAATCCTTGTCGTTTTCCCCTTTCTCATCATGTTCTAAACTTCCCCTAGGGCTAAGGGTTGATTCTGTAAAGTAGTTGCAAGGATTGTACTGTTTTAGGAATTTTCTGTTCAATGAAATAAAACTTCAAGTTTGCTTATTCTGGTTTCAACATCTTGCAAGAGTATTGGGAGAGCATTGTAAGATTGTATATTTACTTAATATCGGGAGAGTTAAGTATACGAAAGGAATAAGTACGGGCTCTCTAGTTTATGGTTGAACTATCTCGGACCTAGGGATAGGACGAGGTTAAGTGGCTAAGAAAGAATTCAACAACATTGGTGTTCACCCTTCGACTCACGCCGGGAGGTATCATCCAAGAAGTGTTCATCAACAGTACTTGGACCTAGGGATAGGACAGGTCACAGCAGGAATTCTTGCCAAACTTGAAGAACAGGGTTGTGTGATCGCTGTCGCGATAACAACAGACTGCTGCCGCGACAGGGACGACGACAGAACAAGAATTTCTCTTCAGTGCAAAACCTGCACTACCGAGTAAATCAATACCAGCCTACCTCTTAATCCTGAATCTTTATTATTTAATATTCCTTATTCTCCAATATTATTTTCCAAACAATTTAAACTTTTTACTTTCTCTCTTGTGCAGCAATTCGAGGATAAAGCTATTTCCAGTCCCTGTGGATTCAACATCCGATACTTCGATTATCACTTTACTACTTGCGTCGTGTACACTTGCACTACATTGCGGTGGGACTTTTGACATGCAACAAGTTTTTGACGCCGTTTCCGGGGACTGGCAACATATCTTTACCCTTACTTTTTCTGCACTTTTTAATTTTTTTATTGGGATTGTTTATCCTGTGCTTTTCACAAGGTTTTTCGCTTGCTTATGCGTAGATCTAAACGAGGCAAAGAACCTGAATACGAACTAGATCCTGAAATCGAACGTACATGCAACCTCAGGAACTGAGTCTGCCTCTTGATAGCAAGAAACGATTATCTTGAGGAACAGTTAGTAGCAATGCATAACGGGGTAAATAACCCGAGGAATGATGAAGATCCTCCCATAGATGATCGGAATGGACGGCCTGCCGCTGCCGAGGCCACACGACAGTCCTGTCGCGACTACATGATCAATAATCATGTGGAACTAGAGACCACCTTGCCAGACGTGGAAGCTGAGAATTTCGAGCTGAAACCTGTTATGTTCAGCATGATCAATTCTGTTGGCCAATTTAGTGGTGCTGCAACAGAGGATGCCCGAGAACATCTGAAAACGTTCCAAGAAATCTGTAGATCGTTTCGATTATCAGGAATAAATCCGGAAATACTGAGGCTCCGGTTATTTCCTCATTCACTGAGAGACAGAGCTAAAACATGGTGGAATAAACTAACATCAGGTTCAATACGAACTTGGGCAGATCTCTCTTGTGAATTTTTATCTCGTTTTAATCCTTCTCACTTATCTGAGCGGTTGCGTAATGAAATTGCTACTTTTCAACAGGAAGATGGCGAGCCAATGCACGAGGCATGGGACAAGTTTACAACCCTTTTAAGGAATTGTCCGATGCATGGATTCCCCGTATGGAATCAAGTTATTAAATTCTACAATGCTGCCAACACACACACTCGTATGAGGATAGATTCAGCAGCAAATGGACTGTTGTTGGATAAAGATCCAGACGAAGCCATGGTAGTGTTGAAAAACTTAGCAAAGAATGACGAGCAATTCCCTACAGCAATGAGAGGTAAATGAGGGATAGTTGTAAAAGACTATGAAGTCGACAATTCCCTGAAGACACGGGTTGCATACCTCACAAAAGCAGTGGAAAATATGTTGAAAAAAATTCTAAACCTATATATTCTGTAGAAGAGGTATGTGAAACTTGCAGTGGGAACCACAGTTTGGAAGAATGTCCGTTACAGCTAGAGGAAGGGAAGTATGTTGGAAATTACAATAAGCTAAGAAATTACGACTCCAACAATTACAATCCCAACTGGAGGAAAGATCTCAAGTTCTCTTGGAGCAATCCAAACAACGCACTGAATCCTCAGGTGCAGAACAACCAAAACCAAGGGGCACCCAGAATCTTGTCACGGTAGCAACCACAGCAGTAGCCGCAACAGCAGCAGGTAGCCGCACCTAGTATACTGGAGCAGACTTCGGCCACATTCATGTCGCAGACAGGAGCTTACATGGCAAACATGGATCACTTTGTCAAGAAAACTGAGTCATTCATGGACAAGACAGAGATGAGAATGACCAACCATTAGGCCACCCTGAAATCACTTGAGACACAGATGGGCCAGGTTTCCCAACATATTAAGCCAATGCAAAATGGAGGATTACCTAGTGATACTGAAGTCGCTAGAAAACCCACACATGAGTAGTGTAAAGCAATTACAACTAGGAGTGGGAAACAACTGCCAGGGCCGGAGATAAAGGTCATACTGATTGAGGAATCGACCCTAGATAGACCTACCGCGAACACTGCCCCGACAGAAGAAGAGTAATCTGCTACCGACACACCTGTCACGACAGCAGAGGAGACAGAGGAGCAAGAAAAGAATACTGAAGAACCTAAGCCTCATCAGATCCGAATACTATGTGAAGGACGTTTGGAAGATTACCGTCCTCCACCTCCTTTTCCACAATGGTTACAAAAACAAAAACATGAGTACCAGCTCAAAAAGATCTACGATATTTTTAAGCAGGTGCACATCAATATACCGCTGTTAGAGGCCATCAAGCAGATGCCCGGTTATGCGAAATTTCTCAAGGAGGCTATGTCAAAAAGATCCAGACTTGGGGAATTCAAGACAGTAAAAATGTCAGAAGGATGCATGACTATCTTGCACAGGCATCCACCCTAGAAGAAGAAGGATCCTGGGAGCTTCATCATACCGTGCATAATTGATGACAAATTCGTGGGTAAGACACTTTGTGATCTAGGTGCTAGCATAAATATAATACCAAAATCTTAGGTATTGGACGAGCACGGCCCACGACAGTCATGCTGCAGTTGGCAGACCACTCTTACGTATAACTAGAAGGGAAGATCGAAGATATTCTGGTAAGAGTGGATAAGTTTATTTTTCCTGCTGACTTTCTGGTGTTAGACTGTGAAGCAGATGAAAATGCATCAATCATCCTGGGTGACCCTTCCTAGCCACAGGCAGATCTGTGATTGATGTGGAAAAAGGAGAACTGACTATGAGAGTAAATGATCAAGAAATCAAATTCAACGTTCTCCAAGCATTCAAACATGTAGATGCAGAAGAAGAATGCAAGGCCATCACTGAAGTAATCCTTGACCAACCCTGCATCAGGTCGGGCTGCCACGACATTAAATTTGGTCACTGCCACAGCAGTCATCTGGAAGACTGTCACGGCAGCAACGACAACAGTGACTCCTCCGATTCCGACATATCCGACACTGAAGGTCATGAGGAGGTAAATTGGATAGGCAATCGTCCATGTAAGTTATTCGAGCCTCTAAATTATACCTCGAATGAACACATAATCCAAAAGCCTTCAGTTGAAGAACCACCTGTTTTAGATCTTAAGCCCCTGTCAGGGCAGCTTAAATATGTTTTTCTTGGTTTAAATGATACATTGCCCATAATCATCTCTTCCAAGTTAATGCAGAAACATGAACAACAGTTAATTGGAATGTTGTAGCGGCATAAGAAGGCAATTGGATAGACGATAGCTGACATCCAAGGCATCAGTCCGGCATTATGTATGCACAAAATTCTCCTAGAGGATGATCATAAGCCGACCATTGATGCTCAGAGACACTTAAACGATGCTATGTGAGAAGTGGTGAGAAAAGAAATTATCAAATGGCTCGATGCCGGAATAATTTATGCCATCTCGGATAGTAAGTGGGTGAGCTCGGTGCAGTGTGTTCCTAAAAAGGGAGAAATAACTGTGGTGACCAACGAAGAGAACGAACTAATCCCAACCAGGACTGTGACCGGTTGGAGGGTTTGTATGGATTACTGGAAGCTTAACAAAGCTACCCGGAAAGACCATTTTCCCCTACCTTTTATTGATCAAATGCTTGATAGATTAGCGGGGAAACCTTACTATTTTTTTCTTGATGGTTATTCAGGGTACAACCAGATAGCTATTGCACCGGAGGATCAAGAGAAAACAACCTTCACATGCCCATACGTCACTTATGCTTTTCGGAGAATGCCATTTGGACTCTGCAATGCACCAGCAACCTTCCAAAGGTGCATGATGGCGATATTCTCCGACATGGTGGAGGACTTCCTGGAAATATTCATGGACGATTTTTCCGTATTTGGAGACAGTTTTGAAGGTTGTTTAGGCAATCTACAGAAGGTGCTTGAAAGATGCGAAGAAGCGAACTTGATCTTAAACTGGGAAAAAAGCCACTTCATGGTGGATGAGAGAATAGTCCTAGGCCACAAGGTAAGCTGTCGCGGCATAGAGGTGGACAGAGCAAAAATAGAAGTCATCGAAAAGCTACCGCCACCCACCATAGTCAAGGGGATTCGGAGTTTCTTAGGGTATGCTGGGTTTTATCGATGATTTATTGCCAATTTCTCGAAGATTACCAAGCCTTTATGCCACTTATTGGAGCAGAATCGTCCCTTTGACTTTAATACTGAATGTATTGAGGCATTCAAAATTCTGAAAGAGAAGCTGGTAACAACCCCGAATGTACAGCCACCAGACTAGAGTTTGCCATTCGAAATAATGTGTGATGCTAGTGACTATGCAGTAGGGGCAGCACTAGGGCAGAGGAAGGATAAGCTTTTCCATGTGATTTACTACGCCAGCAAAACATTGAATGATGCCCAAGTGAATTACACCACAACAGAAAAGGAACTATTAGCAGTGGTGTTCTCAATCGACAAGTTTCGTCCATACATACTTGGAACAAAGGTGGTGGTCCATACCGACCATTCAACACTGAAGTATATGTTCACTAAAAAAGATACAAAACCTAGACTGATACGTTGGATTCTGTTGCTTCAAGAGTTCGACATTGACATCAAGAATAAAAAGGGGACAGAAAACCAAGTAGCAGACCACTTGTCGAGATTAAAGATGGGAAAGAGTCTACCGACGGACAGGACCAACATATTGGAGACCTTCCCGGATGAGCAATTGTTTGCTGTCACAAGCACTGTCGCGACAGCCACGGCGGTAGGTAAGTTTTCTGAACTTCCTTGGTACGTTGATTTTGTTAATTACATTGTTAGCGGAGTACTACCTCCTGAACTTTATTACCAAGAAAGGAAGAGGTTCCAAAATGATGTAAAACATTATTATTGGGACGAACCTCTTCTTTTCAAACATTGTGCAGATCAAATTATCAGAAGATGCATACCACAGTATGAACAGGAAGCTGTGCTTTACCACTGCCATGCTTCCCCATATGGAGGACACCTAGGTGGAAACAAAACCGCTGCCAAGGTTTTGCAATCTGGTCTCTATTGGCCCACACTGTTCAAGGATGCACAAGCCTTCTACAAAAGTTGTGACAAGTGCCAAAGGACTTGGAACATCTCGAGAAGGCATGAGATTCCACTGCAGAACATTTTAGAAGTCGAAATCTTCGATGTATGGGGAATCATTTCATGGGACCATTCCCAGCATCTTGTGGGAACCTTTACATCCTACTAGCAGTGGATAATGTGTCCAAGTGGGTTGAAGCGATTGCCACTCAGAAAAATGACGCCAAAACTGTTCAGAGATTTCTGCATAAGAATATTTTCTCCAGATTTGGCATTCCTAAGGCGATCATCAGTGACGAAGGGAGACATTTTGATAATATGGTAATTGCTACTGCCTTGAGAAAATACGGAGTAAAGCACCGGATTACAACAGCATACCACCCTCAAATCAATGGACAGGCCGAAATATCCAACCGAGAAGTAAAGAACATACTTGAGAAGATGGTTAAACCTACTAGAAAGATTGGTCTTTACACCTCAATGATGCACTCTGGGCCTATAGAACAGCATTCAAAACACCATTGGGAATGTCACCCTACAGGCTTATATATGGGAAAACATACCACTTACCTGTTGAGATAGAGCACAGAGCTTATTGGGCTATCAAGGCAGTAAACATGGACTTGGATAAGGCAGGACAAAAGAGGCTACTAGACTTGAATGAAATTGAAGAAATTCGAGCAATGGCTTACGACAATGCCAGGATATACAAAGATAAAACCAAAAGGTGGCATGACAGGAAACGGCTGCCACGACAGTTCTACCCAGGGCAGCAGGTGTTGTTGTTTAACTCTAGGTTAAAACTTTTCCCATGAAAGCTTAAATCTAGATGGTCCGGTCCTTTTCAAGTTATTCAGGTTTTCCCCCATGGTGCCATCACAATCAAATCTTTAAAGGACGGGCACCAGTTTAAAGTCAACGGACAGAGACTAAAGGATTATCAGGGGACTGAAGCCCCAAGGATGTAGGAAGTAGTTACTTTAGGATATGCCCCTCAAGGCATCCCTAATTTAACTTAGTTATTTTATTTTATTAATTTATTTTTTAGGAATTAAGATTTATTTATCTTAGGAACTAAGATTTTATTTTAATTATTTTTGTTTTAGGAAATAAAAGAAGCAAGGAGAAGAGAAGAAGTGAACCAGCCCACCATATCAACAGCAGCCTAAAAAGCCTAACGGATGAGTCTGTCGTCACAGTCTGTCATCAACTGTCGCGACAGACGCGGAAAATACAGCCTGTCACCAAGCTATCGCGGCAGATACGCAAACGCGTAACAAACGCGGAGCAGACACAGAAACGCGTGACAGACGCGTTTGAAACCGCATAACAGCTGGCCCCGTTATTCGCGCTTGCCGTCACAGCTCCAACGGGCAGAAAATCATCTATCTATATAAACCCCCATTCACTATTAATTTTCATCTCACTCTTATTCTCTCAACTTGTTTTCTCTAGATCTCAAAATTTTCTTTATTTTCCACAGTCCTTGCAAAGATGACTAGCAGACAAACTCGTAGAAGTGTTGCCTCTAGTTCTGCCGCAGCAGTAAGCACTCCAAGTCATAGTGCCATCCCAGACCGTTTCGCCTCCACCGACTCCGCCTCAAGATACTATCGCTCTTTTCAGAAGAGGGAGATGTGGGAAGAACGGGGGTTTCTCTACACCGAACCCACGGGAAACCTAGAGCTTGAACCCTTCATCACACAAAAGATCCATGCGCTCAAATGGCAGCAGTTTTCTGCCCAGCCGGAAGAAATGAACGTTACACTCGTCCGAGAATTCTATGTTGCCGTCGACAGCAAAGATTCTACGACCGTGACGGTTCAAGGTAGAGAGCTTTCTTTCGAGCCTTCTTACATCAACACCCTCTACGGGCTCTATGTGAGTAAAAAGGAGGACGCCCACAAGAGATTCATCAATAGTCTGTCGCCGGCAGACTACGACGCGGTGATGGCAGAGCTGACTGAGGAGGGAACAGAATGGAACACAGACCCAAAGCATCGATGAACGGTGAAAAGAACTCAGTTGACTCCCGAAGCCAAACTATGGAATCATTTTGTGAAGAAGCGCATCATGCCATCCTCTCACAATAGTACAGTCGACCGACCAAGGTTAGCTCTTGTACATTCAATTTTAAATGAAAGATCCATCAATGTCAGCCGATACATAAGGGAGGGAATTTTGGAATGCGCCCTCTGACCATCGGGACCCCTTGTCTTCCCACACCTCATCACTGCCATATGTCGGGGCCACAACATACCGGAAATTGCCGAAGATTTTAAATTTCGAGGGAAAGGGTGGACGGAGCGAAACATCTTCAGCCTCATGGACCTAAAGGCTGCCACCCCACTGTCCTACTTCAACCCTTCTACCGCAGCAGAGCAGACAGCAGGCCCTAGTCACCCAGAACCTGCCGTAGCAGAGCAGTAGCAGACGGCAGCCGCATCTCCACCGGATGCCTCCACCCAGATTCTGTCAGCACTCAAAAGAATGGAGGAAAGGCAGCTCGTTCTGATGAGCTTCATGAGGGATTTCACGGCAGCAACGATAAATTTTATTCATAATTATTTAAATTTTGCACATGTACCGTTCCCCCCCTTCCCAGAACAATATTTTGCTGCCCCCACACCTACTCCTACCCCTGCTGCCATACCGAAGACTCCATCTGCTGCCTCTACACCTACATCGGTCGCGACAGCTGAAGGCGGTAGCCAAATTGCCACTGACAGAGGCGAGAAAAGAAAGGAGCCCCTACCAGATCTCAACGAAGACTACTTCGAAGGGTTCTCCTCATCATCCGTCTGGCAGGACTCTGACGGGGAGCCCTCTGTTGCCCGAAACCTCTCCAAGGACTTCACGCCTATGAAAAGGCAGAAGCCCAACGAGGCTGGCGAAGAACCCTCCGACTAGGGCAGATCTGCTAGTAGCAGCAGCAGCTCCGATGATGAGGTACAAGTTCTGGACAAGCCCCCACACATCTCACCAACCCGTGTCCAGCCACCAAGGGAAGCCAAAAAGAAGATAGCCTCTGCCTCTCCCAGCACACTACCGGCCCCTGCCATCAAAGTCAGTGCCCGCTGGCAGCTACAAATCAGCAGCAGCATCGATGACAGCTCCTCAACTTAAGTTTCTATCTTATATTTTGATGTCTTGTTGTTTTATATATCTTGTGATGTATTTTGTTTTTCTGTTTTTTATTTTCCATGTTATCATGCATTGAGGGCAATGCAACCCTCAAGTTTGGGGGTGGCATCCCTCTAGTAATGAAGTGTTAGTTGTGTCTTCAATTTGTGTCTAAGTATTAGTTATTATTTAGTTTATTTTGTAAAAAAATGGCTTAAGTCCTTGAACTGAACTTACCTGCCGCGACATACTCTGTCGTGACAGTGCCCTTAGGAAATTTTAGAATCTGTTTAGAGCCTTTCTATGATTCTAATCTGTACAACACTCTTTGTGACTCTTATGCTATCTAGATTTCTTTAGTACACTGGAATAGGAATGTTTACCCACTTAAAACTGCCCCTAAAGGTGCCTATCACTGGCTCTAGGAAAACAATAAAAGAAAGAAAATTATTCAGACTCGTTTGCTTGCAAAACTGCCTTGCACTGATTTTAGGAGATTTATTTTTTAGCTAAGTTAGAAAAAACTAAAGGAGCCCAAGAATTGCCTCCAGAAAAGATGCAGTTAAATCAAGAGTCGGAAAAACTAAAGGAGCCTAAGAATTGCCTCTAGAAAAAATTGAATTGGCATAAACTCAAGTTTGTAAGCATGACTATTCTGGCATACTAAAGGAGTCTAGACACATAGTTGTTCACAAAACCTGCACACACCGCACAAGAATTATAGCATGGTTCCGAATGAATCTAGAAATGCCCGACAAGGTATTGCTCTTGATAGAGAACAAGTGGTAGGTAATGAAAGGTTCACTGATTTAAGCCAAACCAAAAAGCTTTCATTTTAGTTAGGTAATAGTTGCTTGAGGGCAAGCAAGAACTTGAGTATGAGGGTGTGTTGAGTGTGTAAAAGTTCTATATTTTACCCCTTATTTAACTCATATTTCTGCTGCATTCAAGCATAATTCATTGTATTTAGGTAAAGTTTCACATATACATCACAATTAGATAAAATGGCACAATGCTACTGATTTTGGCTACTTTTGCAGGTATCTGTTGTGGCAGACTTAGGACAGCGAAGGAGCAGAGCTGGAACACAGGACTGGAGTCAAGAAGCAAGACGCTGCCGTGACCACTGCCGTGGCAGCCACGACGACAGCACTGGTGAAGGGAAAATTGAAGTAGAGCTCGAAAGATAGAGGAATTCAAGTCGGTCTGTCGTGGACCACTCCTATATTTTTCTGAGCCCTAAGGCAAAATGAAGGCCAAGCCCAAAGTTCAAGGAAGAAACCCAAAGCAAGAAAAGAGGACAAATTAAAGGCATCTACTCAGAAGATTAATCTTAATTAGAGTTGTACTTTAGTTTGAACTTGTATTCTTACCTTATTAGAAAACTTGAACCCAATGTCTATATAAAGGCATGTAATTCGCCCTAGGGAAGGATATCTCATCTCTAGCCGTCTTCCCCAAAACCCTTGTCGTTTTCCCCCTTCTCATCATGTTCTAAACTTCCCCTAGGGATAAGGGTTGATTCTGTAAAGTAGTTGCAAGGATTGTACTGTTTTAGGAATTTTCTGTTCAATGAAATAAAACTTCAAGTTTGCTTATTTTGCAAGAGTATCGAGAGAGCATTGTAAGATTATCTATTTACTTAATATCGGGAGAGTTAAGTATACGAAAGGAATAAGTACGGGTTCTCTAGTTTATGGTTGAACTTATCTCGGACCTAGGGATAGGACGAGGTTAAGTGGCTAAGAAAGAATTCAACAACATTGGTATTCACCCTTCGATACACGCTGGGAGGTATCATCCAAGAAGTGTTCATCAACAGTACTTGGACCTAGGTATAGGACAGGTCATAGCAGGGATTCTTGCCAAGCTTGAAGAACAGTGTTGTGTGATCGCTGCCGCGATAACAACAGATGCTGCCGCGACAAGTGTTGCCGCAACAGGGACGACGACAGAACATGAATTTCTCTTCAGTGCAACACCTGCACTACCGAGCAAATTAATATCGGCCTACCTCTTAATCCTGAATCATTATTCTTTCATATTCCTTATTCTCCAATATTATTTTCCAAACAATTTAAACTCTTTACTTTCTCTCTTGTGCAGCAATTCGAGGATAAAGCTATTTCCAGTCCCTGTGGATTCGACATCCGATACTTCGAGTATCACTTTACTACTTGCGTCGTGTACACTTGCATTGCATTGCGATAGGACTTTTGACACGCAACAAGGATTGTTCTGCAAACCTTTAGAGAGCATCGTTTGTATGCTAAGTTGAGCAAGTGTGAATTTTGGCTCAAAAAGTGACATTTTTGGGACATGTTGTATCTGCTCGAGGCATCTAGGTTGATCCAAGTAAGATCGAGGCCATCACCAATTGGAAACAACCTAAGAATGTCTCTGAGATCCATAGCTTTTTGGGTTTAGCTGGATACTACCGACGCTTTGTTGAGGGTTTATCCATCATTGCTACCCCTTTGACAAAGCTATTGAGGAAGGATGTTCCTTTTGTTTGGTGTGATGCCCAGCAAACTAGTTTTGACAAACTGAAGGCAACTTTGACTTAAGCCCCAGTTCTTACACAACCCAAGTCTGGGAAGGACTTCTCAGTGTATAGTGATGTTTCACACTCCGGGCTTGGTTGTGGGGTGATGCAGGATAGGAAGGTTATCGCTTATGCATCACGTTAGTTACGACCACATGAGTGTAACTATTCGACCCATGACCTTGAGTTAGCTGTGGTGGTCTTTGCTCTGAAGATCTGGAGGCACTATCTCTACGGATAGAAGTGTTATATCTTTACTGACTACAAGAGCTTGAAGTATATCCTCACTCAGAGGGATTTAAGTATGAGGCAACGTCTCTGGGTTGAGCTTTTAAAAGACTATGATTGTGAGATTGAGTACCACCCGGGAAAAGCCAATGTTGTTGTTGATGCCTTGAGTCGTAAGGCTATATCTGACCTGAGATCCCTGTTTTCCAGGATGAGCATTTATAGTGATGGCAGTTTACTAGCATATTTGTAAGTTAGACCAACTTTGGCCGAAGAGATTAAGGCCAAGCAACTCTTAGACAGTTCCTTACATCCAGTCATACAGCAGGTTGAGCAGGGATCCACGTGTTCTTATGCCTTCGATCAGGATGGTGTTCTATGCTTCAAGGGTCATTATTGTGTCCTTGATGATGCCGACCTGAAACGAGCCATACTTAGTGAAGCTCATAGCAGCCCTTATCCTATGCATCCTGGTGGAGACAAGATGTACCAGAACCTGAAGCAAAGGTATCGTTGAGAGGGTATGAAGAAGGATATATCGGATTATGTGTCGAAGTGTATGACTTGTCAGCAAGTCAAAGTGGAACATCAGCATCCTTCTGGTTTATTGCAGCCCATCAAGATTCTTGAGTGGAAATGGGAGTGCATCACAGTGGAATTTGTCACCGGGTTACCGTTGACTCCTTCTAAAAAGGATTTTGTCTGGGTGATTGTGGATCGTCTCACCAAGTTGGCTCCTTCATTCATGTTCGTGTTACCTATTCTCTGGAGAAGTTGGCTAGACTGTACATCTCATAGATTGTTAGACTGCATGGTGTACCCATATCTATCATCTTTGATTGAGATCCGAGGTTCACTTCTCATTTCTGGTCTGCCTTGCATAATGCTTTTGGTACACGTCTAAATTTTAGCACATCCTTTCATCCACAGACTGGCGGTCAGTCAGAGAGGGTAATTTAGGTTCTTGAAGATATGTTGCGGGGTTGCGTGATAGACTTCTGTGGTAGTTGGGAAGACTTCTTGCCCTTGGCCTAGTTTGCTTATAATAACAGCTATCAGGCTAGTATCCGCATGGCACCTTATGAAGCTTTGTATGGTTGTAAGTGCTGAACTCCTATCTGTTGGACTGAGTTGTATGATAAGAAGACCTTGGGTCTGGAGTTGGTTCAAGAGACCAAGAAGACGTTAGACTGATCCACGACTGTCTAAAGAAGGCATTTGACAGAAAAAACTCTTACGCCGATCGAAGGAGGAGGGGTATTGAATTCGAGGTTGGCGATCAAGTCTTTCTGAAAGTATCTCCATGGAAGAAAGTTCTAAGATTTGGGCGCAAAGGAAAGTTGATTCCGAGATTCATTGGGTTGTATCGTATCGTGAAGAGAGTTAGGCTAGTTGCCTATCAGCTTGAGTTACCTCCTCAGCTCTGTCGTATCTATAATGTCTTCCACGTATCCATGCTAAGGTAATATCATCCAGATCCCAGTCATGTTATCCAGGTTCAGGATGTGGAGTTGAGGTCAGACTTGTCTTATGAAGAAGAACCGATACAAATCCTAGATTTTGACAAGAAGTTCTTAGGAACCGACGTATCCCAATAGTCAAGGTTCAGTTGAGAAATCGTAGTCCTGCGAAAGCTACATGAGAGATTGAGGGATCCATGAGAAAGCAATTTTCGCATTTGTTTGAATCAGGTAAATTTCGAGGACAAAATTTTCTTAAGGGGTGGAGAATTGTAACACCCTAAAGTAAAATAAAAATGGGGGAAAGGAAATGAAGGTGAGGGTGTGAAGACTTAAACTCGCGACCTCACCCCTCACTATTCAGCGTGCAACCCATTGAGCCAAAGGCTCACTTCTGATATTGCCTCCCTCTTTTGCTCTTTAAGGTTAACGCGAGGTCTTTTAAGCATGCATTTAATAAAAACGCATCTATTCACCTACCTCATTAATCTCGCCCTCTTTTCAAATCCAACCGTGTCTCTCCCACTCTCGACCGTCCTATTACCCAAACCTCGGCCACCCGTCTGAACTCTGTCACCGCCCAGCCGTGGTGTGCACCGCCACCCTCACCGTGTCCGCAGTCGCTTCCCGACCCTAGACTTGTGCTCCACTCGCGGTGAACGGCCTCTTTTGCGTTTTTTTTCGATTGGGTTGAAATTTTATCATTGTGCTCTCTTTTCCGGCAGAATTGTGGCGTCTAGGGCCTGTGGCAAACATTTTCGGTGACCGGCCGGCAAGGTCGATCTTTGGGTAAGTGGGCCAGTTCAGGTGTTGGCCCAAGAGCCTGAATCGGTCACCTTGGGCCAAGCCTACTTATTAACCTGATCCGAACCCGAGCATGAACCCGAGTTTGACCCGTATCCGAGCCCAACCCATCTGTCGAGTCAACTCAGCTCGAGTCAGTCACCGAGTCAACTCAGCCCGAGTCAGCTTAGTGAGTTAGCCCTAGTCAACTCAGTTGACTCCTACCAGTTGACTGCTGACGTCAGTATTTACCGCTGACGTCAGCGTTGACTTTGACCGTTAACTGTTGACCAAAAGTCAACTTTTTCTGAAAGCCCCTGTTTTGGGTTTTTCGACGTCCTAAGCCTGATTTTGAAGTTTGTTTCGCAAAATTCAAACTCAAAAGCCTCCTTTTTGGACCTTAAAGCTAAACATGCACTTTATTAAGTTATCTATTTAAAAGGGCTTAATTTGAAAAAGGGGACTAATGTAATCTATTAAATGTTTAAAGGTACCCGAGACTCCCCTGACCGACCGTCTGCTCAGCCCAGTTCTTCCCGACCCGCTCACCCTCGCGCTCCTGTGGTTACTAGTATGACCTTATAGACTTTGTGAATGAAATCTAAGTTAGAACTTAATCAATGAAGTAACTCATTCTGTTGTAAACTTGTGATCTAGGATCTAGCTCAGTGGTAGAGCGTGGCGAGACCAGTGTCCGTTAGACCCTCCTGACTAGCTCATTGAGGTGTGTTCCGTGTGTGCAACATTTCTGTTCTGCTTTGAATTCTTGAATGCACTTATTTGAAAATAAATATGAATATGTATGAACTATGGGATAATTTTTAAAACGAGGACATGACTACCTTTATGTTAAATCATGATTATATTTATGAAGAAAGCATGACTACTCCGTTGAAAGCATGATTGTTGTTTGAGAACATAGTCGTGTTATATCTGATATTATGCCCCATGCCTGATCTAGAATTGAAATATTTGATTTCTGTTTGATGTAATTAAACATATGTCTGCCATCTGAATTCTGATGCTTATGTATATCGAACAAAATTGTACTTCTTAGGGTATACTCTGGGGAAATGTTTTGAAGTGTTTGCAGGTGCAGCCCTGATCCAGCTGGTAAACCCTTCTATTAAGCTCCTACGCCCACGGGCCTAGGGTAAATCTTTTTGGGCCTAAGGCATTCCCTTAGGTAAGCTCCTACGCCCACAGGCCTAAGGTAAGTCTTTCTGGACCTAAGGCATTCCCTTAGGTAGTCTCCTACGCCTCAGGCCTAGGGTAAGACCTTCTGTATGCAGTCAGGGGGAATTGCATTGCGAAGTTCAGTTGGAGGGTAGCTAGGTTTCAATGAAACTTTGATTGTCATGATACTTTGAACTGAATTGATGAATCTTATATTTGAATTGTGTATGAATATATGAACACATGTTTTATATGCACTTATTGGAACACACTGAGCTTCCTATCTCACACCCCCAAACTTTTCCCTTTCAGATAATTTTGGATAGGCTACCCTCGGACTTGGCACTTGGAGGATCGACACATTCTTACTATACTTTTGTTGTAATGTTCTTATCCACCGTATTGTCTATTTTGGGTGACATGAGCCTATAGTTTGTTATGGTATACTTTACTAATTGGCCATGATGGCATCATTTTGTAACTCAGACTCTGAAATGGTTTTAGATTATATATTTGATACTTGATTCGATGGTATGTATGTATCATCGTTACGAGACTTTAGAATGGATATACTTTTACCTATTATTACCTTGATCGCTCTATAGCTAATTATGCCATTATATACTTTCGATTGGATAATATATTTTCCCAACATGTGTTCTACTCGAATTACATCTTGAAACATGTCTGGTTTTCATGAAAGTTTGAATATATGTGTTATATATGTTATGATGATCCTCTGTAACTTAGGTGTAACGCATAGGCAGGTACAGGGGGTTACATATATACTTTAATATTGTTTGATAATTACAATAATTATCTAATTATTAAATATATATAAATGAGATTATCTATAATTACAATAATTATAATAATTTTATCTTTAATAATTATTGCGTATACAACAAGTTTTTACACATGTTATCTAGTCGATATTTGTTTGTTTCAATCATAGGGTGTGACCCTTGTAGGTTCATGTAACGTTAGTAGTAACATCTAGAACAATTCTAACATTACAAACAATGAGTGGCATCTAGCAATACATCATTGCTACCTAAGTTATATGAAGTTGTGGTTCGACTTTACCTTTTTTCCGTGATTAACTTCTTTTATGTATTACATCCTTTTGTCCTTATATCTAGATCGAACACAAGTCATGGATTAGTCACACTTGTATAGTCCATCTAATATTTCTCGGTATCTTGAGTAGACTATGATAAATGAATAACTTATGATATCTCATACCAATTTATTCGAGCATGGCCATGCATTTTCTAGTCTCACTCAATCAAGTGGCCTACGATATTACTCCTATTATGTAGGAGGGAAAAATCATATCTTGATCAACCATATTTCGCTATATAGAGTGTGACATATCCAATATCAGTTTTTATAGTGTAGTCTGTTACAACAGACGTTTGACTGCATCAAAATATGTCACTCTCGATATTGAAATAATTATGATCTCAAGTCTGGGGATCATACACTTAGTTATCACCATGAGCAATGTTGTGACTGTCACATAATAATCCAAGAAACATGCTCATAGCGGGTCAGTCCAGTATGTTGTTCTCTAACACATACTTATGTATTGATTTTGACATCTCTATGTCAATAACAACACTTTGTTATCAATCAACTACATATTAGTCTTAATATATTATTGTTGTCCACGCCCATAATAATTCTCGACTAAGGAAATTCAAGAATAACTATATTATTCTAAGGACTTTATTATAATTCAGTTTATTTATAGATGTACAGAATAAGACTGAAATAACAATAATGGCTTTATTAATAAACAAGATAAAATAAGTATATCTTTTACAATCATCTTATGATTGATCTTTGGGCATACTCCAACAATAAGAACTTACAAAAATTTCATCTCTTTCCTTCGTCCTTGCTTAGCCAAAAACCAAACCTAAGGGGTGTAGTGTGAGAAAGCTTAACATTAGGATCATTTTAGCTCAAATTAGAAGATTTTACACGTATGGATTATTGATAGGAAGGTAATTTCATTGTTTTCTCTTCCATTCTTGTGAATTTATGTTTGATGATTCGAAATATATATGAATGAGCTATGAATTGATTTCATGTTGGATTGATTTTGTGTTAGGATATACCTTGTAGAAAGATGTGATGATATCAACTCTTGATAAACTATTTGAATGAAGTAAGGGAGGAATTCATATGTTATGTGATCTTTATAGCATGTCTTGATTTAGTCATGTAGTTTAATAGTGAATTTTTAATGTAGTTGAGTGTAGGTGTTCGAATATGATCTTAGAAAAGTACTCATGAAATGCTAGAAATTGAATTAAGACCTTAAGTTGATATTAATATCAATAGGGGACTATTTTGATGAATATATGTGTGAGTATGCTTTCAAAACACCGTGATTTGTATTCATAGAGTAAGTAAGACTGTTTTAGAGGTTTTAAAATAGGGGAAATTCTGTTTTGCTGCTAACGGGACTATTTTATGTGAAAACAAACATATTTGGGCTGTTATGTAGTAGGTAATTGTACATAAATAAAAAATAGGGCAGTTTTGCAAACATGGGAACTTCTATGGATTGTTTTGCTACTAATAAAAACAGGGGAAGGGGCTGGTTGTAAGAGTAAAGGGTTGTTAATTCTTTGTATGTACTGTTTTGGCTTAAAACTTGTAAACATGAATAAATAAAGATTGTTTTGGCAAAGAATAAAAGAATAAGGGACTGTTTTGTGTTGTATGAATTTCGGGACTGTTTTGATGTGTTAAAGCTTATAAATATATGTTTTGGGATTGTTTTGATATGTTAAAGTATATAAATATATGTTTCAGAACCGTTTGGAGAATGTATAAGTAGAAATGCATACTTTAGGGGGGATTGTGTTGTATGAACGTGAATGAGAGTAAATAGATTGGTAAGGAATTGAAAATTAAGGATTGTTTCTAATGCATTGATGAATTCTTGTTATAATTAGACAAAGAAGGGGTCGATCGAGTGAGGCCTAAAGTAGATCAAGTGGTGGAAAAGCAAAAAGGAATTGTGATTCGGGATCAAGATTAGCTTGGATTAACTGTGAGTATAGTTACAAGTCTCGGGATAGGCTAACAACCTTCCTGAGCATTTCTTGTTGATTTTAGTTGCATTTACTTATGTTGGATTGTGTTTTATATAAGCAGGCTTGGATTGAGGTAAGTTACTATATGTTATGTAAGATGATATATGTTTCTTGCTCATGATAACCTATGTGAACTTGTGATGAAACTTACAATGGAACTATGCATGATACTTCTTAGTAATAACCCTTGCTATGACACTTTTTGAAAAAGAGAATTGAACCAATAAAAAGTTCACAAGAAATGAATATGTGTTTAACATGAAAAGGGCAATAAGCCTAATGTTATGATATTTCTTTGATAAAGAGCTATGCTCACTTTGGGTTATTAATACATGTTGAATATGAAAGCCTTCGTCTCGAGTTAGTCTTAGGTATAATTGGCATGTCATAAAGTTCAATGAGTTCGTGTATAGGGTGGACTACGGTCCTAGACTACAGTCCTTATTTGGTAACGGTAGGAGGGAAGTTGTGTGATCACTTGGCAACAGTTTGGTTGGGGATTCGTATGAATGATTGCCTTGCTTGTGATTCGTGTACCTAAGCTGTTATTTGAGTCTCAAGGCTGTATTAATGAGAAAACATGAAATTTATAAGCTAGAACAATAAAGAATTGTGATAACTTGCTTAACAAGATATATATTTATAAGTTCCTAGTAAAACTTGAGTACTTCCTTAATGAAAAGATGTGTTTTGAATGAAAGTTTATATGGTAGTGTAAGTTAATGGATAGTTGATTTCTGAATTGTGTAAATATGCATCTTCATAGATATTATGTTCGAATGGCTTGTCTTATAGGTAGACAGTTTATGCTTGTAGATAAATTGGATCAAATGGCTTACCTTATTCATATCCTTTATCATATTATGTATGGATTCCATATATTATGTGCTTGAAGTGATAATATGTTTCGATAGATTTATACTTTTAAGTACCTTGTACTACCTTACTAAGTGTTTACTTACAACTCTTTGCACTTTGTTTCAGGGTGAATCTTAAGCCTAGCCTAGCCTATCTTGGAGCTTAATCAGATCTCAAGTACTTCATAAGCGTATGTTTTGTTAACCTTGTAGAACTCCTAGTTTGTGGTGGCACAATATTTTAAATTAGCGCATGTATAACTCTTAGGCTATATGTGTATAACTGGAAATGCTTGGATTTGAAATGATGTTAAACAATGATTAAGTTTTTGAAATTTGATTGAGAAACACTATGATGTTGTAGTTGGATTAGTCAATCTCTGCGAATACTTGAACTAGAGTCTTTTAAACCTATGATTGTTGTCATGATAAATTATAAGAAATTATGAAACTTGCTAAGTATTAGAGTCTAATAAAATGACTAGGCTAAATATGTAGTAATAGACCTTCAATTAAACTTGTTTTCTAAGCATGAAGATAATCTCTTTAAATTTTAGATCTTAAATGCTATTCAAAAAGGAAACGTTAATTAAGCTAGGGGTGGTAGTGGGGTTTTTAATGAGGCCTATTTTCTTCACCAAAAAAAGAAATGGTAGGAGTTCGTAAGTAGATTATTTTAAGACATCTTATCTTGTTTGGAAACTTGTTCGATTGATACCTTGTTGCATAAATTGGTTTTCTTTGTTGTTTGGATGTTACAAAGTGTTTTGTACTAGACTTGGAATGTGTTCGAATACTAACTTGTGTAGCAAGTTAGTCTTTTGTTAAGTCTCTGAACATTCTAGGCTTGGTTTATTGCTAAGCCGGGTTTAGGATGTTACAGTGAACCCCTGAAATTATAGGGAGAACAAAATAAACATCAACAAGATGAACTATGCAACCATATAGACTAACAACAAAGAATCTCCTATTGTAAACAACAAAGCCAACCTGTAGCATAAACGCAAATTAGCTAAGTAAACAACCAATGCAATGAACTGCTGCATCAGGTTGTAGTCACAACATACAGCAACAGCGCCAACTAATTTCCTACTGTAGACGAGAACACTCCCAAAGGGTTTTTGGCATTATTATAAGCATACAAGTCAGTGAAAAAAATGAGATGACCACCAATATTGACTAGACATCCATCCGATTATAGAAAACAACTCAACCAGCATGTCCCAATACACGGTTACCATCCAATTTCCTTTTGTAGACAAGAAATGGAAATGGGGTTTTGGGATTTTGGTTTCTTATAGCAAGATACGTTAATTTTTAGGGTTTAGGGGTTTTTGGTTTTAGGGTTATGGTTTATGATTTTAGTGTTTAATGTTTTATGTTTAGGGTTTAAGGTTTATGAGTTTGAGTTTTTTTGTTTTGTGTTTATGAATTAGGGGTTTTAGATTTAGTGTTTTAGATTTGGGATTTTAAGCTTAGTGTTTATGGTTTATGGATAAATTATTTTTAACAAAAATAAGGCTAAATAGAAATAATGTGTAAATATCGAGGGTTAAATTTATTTTTATTTTTCGAATTAAGACTAAATCATTTGAATGTGTAAATGTGGAGAACTAAATGTGTTATTATACAAAATTTATTATCTGACACGTCACTTTCTTAATGTATGTTAAAAGCTTAGTGCCCAAATTGAAGCAAATCACAAAGTTTAATAGTAATATTGAAACAATTGAAAATTTGGTTATTAAAATAAATAATTAATCAAAATTTAGTGATCATTTGTGAACTTTACCCTTTATTTAAATATGAATAAATATACATACGGCTACAAACTAAACTACTCGATCGTATTTGGAATAGAAACACATCAGAACCAATGTCATTAATTTTGAACACTATAAATTTTAGAAGGTCATAAATAGGGTACTTGCATTAATAGTATCCTTGTCTCCCACCACAAATTATCTATCACTCCCGTTATTTTGTTTTTGTTTTTTTTTTCAAAATTTATTATTTGTGTGGGCAAAACGCTACTCGACTTGAAAAAATTGAATTATTCGATTCGACTCGAGCCAGAAAAAAACTGACTCATTTTGACTCGACTCGTAATGTTATAAACTCGACTCGAAAAAAATTTAAAAAAAAAGTTTGAGTTATCAAATGGAAACTCGAATAACTCAAAAAATTTAGTAATTAGTTTATCATTTTCCATATTCGAGTCGAGTCTATCACTTGCATGGTATATGTATATCACATGTGAAAATATGAAGATATATATATATATATATATAAACTGTTAAAATTATAATCAATATGTGCATCGTCCAACCCTAAGTATATGTATATAGAAATATATATGTGCACCGCTATGTATATTTATATGGAAATATATATGAATATATATATATAATTAAATTTGTACAGAAACTTGAAAATTCGACTCGAATTTCATAAACTCAACTCGATTCAGAAAAATTTCAAATAAAATTTGAATCGTAAAATAAGACTTACAAACTCGAATAACTTAAATTTTTTGACTCGACTCGATCAAACGCCAAGCCCTACTCATATTACATTATTGCTTTTCTTTTGATTTTCATTCCTGAGCTAAAACACTGATGAATCAATGGATGAAGATCTAGTTTTGGGGTCCATTTGTAGTATAAAAATCTCTTGTCCCTCTCTATGCTTCATATTAAAAAAAAGTAATTTTAAGATTAGAGTAGAGTTAAGTTTTAAGGTTAAAAATTAGTGTCAGTGTTTAAAGAATTAAAGTAGAGTGTAATTTTTAAAATTTATAATTTATGGTTTATATTTTAAAATATAGGGTTGGAGTTTAAAATTTATTTTTTTTTGATGGGCATGGAGATAGACATGGGACAGAAAATTCTTGTTCCCATTCGCAACAGCTAGTGGCCCAATGTGGTGTAGCGGGAAGTCTCCACCAATAGTTGATACACCCATCCTTGACCTTGATGGGGTACATTTGCATCTCGATTTTTTATTTTTCTTTCTAAATAAGTTTAATAACACTTATTTTTTCTAAAAAGAAATCATATTTAGTGCGTACAAAGGAAAAAATTATATACTCACTCTTATTCTTAAATTTCTAAATTTGTCATTGCTCTCCACTGCATTCAAATGTCACCAATCATAGAAGGACCGAGAGGGGCGGAATAGATGGTCCTCTTCTTAAAATTTAAAATTTATATATAATTTAGAAATCTTATTAAAAAATTTATATATTTTATACTGAAAATTTACTTTTAACTCCCTAAAATTTTATAAGTTCATCCTCTAAAATTATAGTTTCGCTACCATGACGGAAAGTAATGTCTACCGGCGATAAAGTGATTTTGACATAGTGGTTGAGAAACTAACCAAGCATTGCCCAAACTTTTTCAATTTTGCTAGCCTGTAGCAATTAGCACTGCTTCTGTTCTTCTATTACTATTCAAGAATTTATAACCGAGTAGAACCCAACAAGTGACCCTATGAAAAAACGGATGATATTTATTTTAAGAGATACGAGTTCAAATTGCTTTGTCAAAGGGTTAAAAATATCTATAAACAAAGGCTAAAAAAAATCTACAACAAAGTAAAGATACAATTGATTTGGATATGAAAATTAAAATATGAAATCTTGTTTTATTATTTATTCTTTATTTAAACTTTGTTACATTGTATGGGAAATGAAAGAAATGGAAAAGGATCTGTTTAACTACAACACAAACCAAGCAGTAAAGACAATAAAGGTGCAAAATCCTGATTCACCCTTTAGTCTAGCTATCTTCATTTGGGTTCATTGATCATAATATAAAGCTGAGGAGCAAGGCGCGGCGAGACAAGTGTTTGGAGCGGGGTCGATTTCATGTCGGTCAATCCAACCGTTCCAGTCAAGTCGATCAAACCATTGTCTGGTCTCGAGAAGTGGAACGCATGTAAGAAATTCGCCAGTGTCAAATGCAGCATCTGGAGTGCAAAAGATGTTCCAGGGCAGCTTCTCCGCCCACTACCGAAGGGCATCAATTCAAAATGTTGACCCCTCACATCAACATCTTTGTGTGTTGTAAGGAACCTCTCCGGCATGAATTCAGACGGTTCCGGCCATGCATTGGGGTCTCTTTGGATCTTATGAAGGTTGACGATCAGCCGAGTGCCTTTAGGGACTTCATATCCACCAATGGAACAGCTTTCACTGAGCTCACGGGGAGCTGAAAGTGGAGCTGGAGGGTACATTCTTAATGTCTCTTTAATAATGGCTTGGATATACACCAATTTACTAATGTCTGATTCTTGCACGAACCTGTCCTTGCCAACATGGACGTCTAGTTCTTCCTGAGCTTTTTTGAGTAAATAAGGTTTGTTTAGCAATAACGAAAGTGCCCAGATTAGGGTAACTGTTGTCGTATCACTGCCCGCTAAAATCATATTCTGCAAATATATAATTTGTAAGGATTTTGAATGGAATTTAGGTAAACAACTAACAGTAACACAAAAGAACAAAATCATACCAAAGAAGTGGCTTTATTGATGGTATCAGCATCATAACCAGCAAGGTCAGCACCTTTAAGAACAGAGTTCATAACATCCATGAAATCCTTCTCTTTTTTACTTGCGTCCCAAATTCCGCTCTTCCTATGGTCATTTAACCACCCCGCAACGACGTCGTCCAACTCTTTAGCAGTATTTTTCATCCACTTCTCATAGCCACCCAAATCCAGCTTTCGGAGAAAAGGAACTGCATCTCCGATCACAAATATGCCCGACAAGTAGAAGAAATCCCTCAACGCCTTACGGTATCGAGACACCACCTGCTGCTCTTCTTTAGCAACACCCGAATATCTCTTCCCAGCCACGGTTCTGAGAATAACGTTCAGAGTCAAGTCCGAGAACCGTTTCTTCATCTCGACGGGAGCCCGACCCGATTCACCCTGCCTTTTGTCAACCCAAAACTTGTATAAATCTTTTAGCGAACCTTGTATTTCTGATACGAAAACTTTCTTCAGTTGTTCGATCCTATGATTGGACAGCACCTCCAACATAGTTATCTTCCGCATTTCACGCCAGTATTGTCCGTAAGGAGAAAACCCGAACATGGCGTAGTTATAGCCCATGTGTTCGGCGGCTGCCATTTTGGAACGAGACGAAACGGCCATATCATTGGTGGTGAATATTTCCTTGGCCACTTCTCGTGAACTCACCACCAAGGCTGGATGAACACCTAACCGGATGGTGAAGGCAGGTCCAAGTTCATCGGCCAAGGCTCCCAATGTTACGTGAGCCGCCTTGGATCCCCCTAACAACGGAAGATGACCAATTATCGGCCATGCACCACCTGCTTCCGGGGCAGCTTTGCGACTGGATCTTTTGATTTTAGTGTAGAAAAACAATGTTACAAGGGCAAACAACACAAGATAAGGGAGGTCGAAAAGATCCATCATGCAAAGCTTAATTTGGTTAAGTGTATAGAGATTTTGTGTTATGGGAAGGTTTGGGTTTCTGCATGTATATATATAGACTATAGTTGAGAGAATCATTTGATTTTATTTCAAGCTGTGTAGCCGCATATACTAAAGATTGTTCGTCATCAAAGTTGAATGAATTTTCGTGTGCCGGTATTGAATATTTGTGCATGTATGATGGTTGAAAATAATACTAAAATATTTGTACACAAACCAACTGTTTGTGAAGCTGTTAAATGCAGAACTTCACTTTAGGCTGCCATAACTAAATAAACTATTAAGTGTACTTGGTTGGTGGTCAACTGGTCACACATGGTGGCTTGAATTTTGTTTTAATCTTCAATGTCTTTCTTAATTAGTGTGGGGAAAACAAAATGAAAAATCCATGGTTTCTTTAATATCTAAATAGAAAGCCCACAGTTTCTAACAAGAAAAAAAAAGGTAAGATACATTTATTTCCTGTTATTAAATTTTCAGTAAAATAAGTCAAGTTTTTATTTTTTTATACAAATAAAAAATTAGATGAGTAAATCTTAAACACTTGATTGAGGCATAAAGAATATTATATAAGAACTATTTTTTTTGTTTACGCACTTTCAAAGTATCAAACTTATAATTTTGATTAGAGGTTTACAATGCTATATTAAAACTTATGGTTTAAGGCTAGCTAGGTGAAGTAAATATTTTGATAAAACTTGTAATTTTGACTAAGATCATCAGGTTCATTCCGTAAACGAACCAAACGTTCAGTGAACCGTTCGTGAACTGTTTGACGGAAAATTTGATTATGTTCGTTTATTTATTAAATGAACGAACATGAAAAATATTTTATGTTCGTTTAATTAAGTGAACGAACACGAACAAAGGGCCCCTTCCTTCATATACGTTCGCGAATTTTCGGTAATATGTTTGTTTATGTTCATTTAAATTTATTCATATTTATCTATTTATATTTATTATTTTTCATAATAAAAATATTATATTTTAAAAAATAAATTATTCACATATGTTCTTTTAAATTGATTAACATTTGTACTTTTATATTCGTTCGTTTGTGTTCATTTACGTTCGTTCATCATTTTAATGAACGAATATGAACAAGCTACATTCCTTAACAAACGAACACGAACAAGAAATTGTGTTCATTTAATTGTTCGTGTTCATTCATTTGTTCGGTTAAAATCAAACGAACGAACATGAACATACTCGCGTTCGTGTTCGTTCGGTTCGTTTACAGGCCTAAGTTCATGGTATCGAATCAAGTGGAGTGAAATTTTAAAATTGGTTGTGTGAGTTATGTTCGAGTTTAGGGAAAATTCGTCTCAACCAACCTAGGGTAATTATGAAAATATTTGGGCTTAAATATGTATTTGGTATCTAAATTAACCACTTTCTCCTAAATTGACACCTAAAATATTTTTACTCCTAAGTTTGTACATAAAAAATATTTGTGTGCGTATTTGTGTGTGCGCCCGTGCGCACGTGTGTTTTTGTGTGTACACGTGCATGTGTGGGGTATTAAAGTTATGACATTGAATTAAATTTCACTTTGATTTAATGTTTAATATAGAATTTATTTCATTATTTTTCTAATTTTACAAAATATGTAAAAAAGTAATGGAAAAAATCTGGGATTTTCAATTAAATTTTTAGGTGGATTTAGGACAAGTAAATTATATTTAAGCTTGAGTGAGAGCCAGATTTTATTAATTATACCGAGTCGGGCAAAAATCCACCTACCATGTTGTCATACGTATTTTGTTAGTATAATATATGTCTATTTTATGATCTATATTTGAAATTCGTTGTTATTCTTATTTTTATATGTGTGAACTATTAATCTAAATTTTATTTATACAAATGAATTAAATGTAATTATAATTTTATTTATGCATTATAACAATTGACTTTGATTATAATTATATAAATATATTGATTGTAATCTTAATTTATTTTAATAAACTCTCTACAGTGATTTTTATTTATCTGCATCAATAAAAAATAAGGTCATGTTTGGTAAATAACGAATAGCGGATTACATTAGTTGATAGCTGATAGCTGATTGCATTAGCTGATTTGACTAGTGGATTGTATTAGCTGATTGTATAAAAGTGTTTGGTAAAATTAACTGATAGCTGATAGTTGTTAGATTATTTAAACAAGCAAAATGACATATAAGGATATGATTATATTCAATACTTGTTTGAATAGTTTATTAGTTATCAATATTTTGTATCTAATCAATATTAATTAGATCTATAAAATTATTTTTAATTTAACTTTTCTAAACATATTCAAATGATTTATATATTAATTTATTGTTTATATAATTATTCTAATATAATTTAATTAATTAATTAATTTAAATACACATATTTATGTGATAATAAAAAGAAAAAAATAAATAGGATTAGCTTATAAATAAGGTGAAAAAATATTTAATTTAGATTATTTTGAGATTTTTGGTAATTAATAAGGGTAAAAGAGTCTTTATAACTCTAATCTCAAAAGGCTTCTATTATAAGTTTTTTCAAAATTAGCAGTTTCACCCAATCCGCTCTTTCAATCCTCTATTCACCAAACAACAATATTAGCGGATTTGACTGGTCAAACCTCTAATTATGCTTCAAACCTCTAATTTTTGCTCAAACCTCTCTCTACCAAACAAGGCCTAAATCTATTTATAAAAAAAACATTTAAAACATTAATTTTCAAGTTCCATGCTCCTTAATTACACTACTAACTAATTTAATTTGAAGACAGGCTTCTGAAATATGTAAATAAATGCAAATTAAGAGCACACATATAACTTGTAGTAGAATATGCTTTTAGCGTAAGATAACACAAAAATGATATAATAATAACAACATAAATTATTAATTTGATAATATTTAATTAAATATAGACTACACTAAAAATAAAGTAATTCGATTGTGAATTGATGGAGAAATTGTAAAATTTTGTTATTGGTAATTGAATTGGGTTTGAATTTTTTTTATAACATTCCACAGCAAGCATTTTTGAACGAAGAGTGGTGGTTTAACAACTAGAGAAAACTGCGGATGATTTTCTCAGGATATGTGAAACGCCCACCGTTTTCATGTAGAAGGCTGTTCTTTTTTATTAAAAAAAAGTTTAACCAGATACAAATAAGGGTAATCTTCACCAGTGGTCCCTTTCGTTTAGGGTGTGTTTTATTTTGGTCACCAGAATTCAAAAAAGATTATTTTGGTCACTTACGTTTAGAATCGTTTCTATTTTGGTCCCTTAGCCGTTAGTCTCCGTTACTTTAAAAAAATAGTTTCTAATTTAACCCCCAAACTTTCAAAATTTTATTTTTCACCATCATCCCAAAAATTATAAAACTAAGACCCCATAAAATTAAATCAATAGCTATAACCCACAACTACAACCCATTCCCCCAAGATTAAAAGTATAACTTTTGGTTCAAAAGTGTTGGTTCCCAAGCTTTAGCAGCAGGAGTTTTGAAAATTTTAGCTTCTTTTGTTGAGATTAAAGAAAATGTTAAAGAGAAATTCTTTAGCAGCAGGGTTTCGAACACAACTACAAAAGGAAATGAGTTTGAAGACTATTTTCTGAAACGGGAACTTCTAATGGGAATATATGAGAAGGCATTTTTCACGCCTTTATTGTCTGCACTGCAGCTGATGCATTTGCCATGACGAATTCTGGTAGCCATTTTTCATCTCCTGTGTCTGGTTATCAAATATACTACGGTGGAGGGAGGATGCCTACAATACGTCCAAATAAGAGGAGATTAGCTGATATATTCGTAAAGAACAATACCTTACGGTTGAATGTGTTTGAGCAGAGAGTGAGGAAGGCAGTTAGGCAAACTAAACACATCCAGAGTAGGCCGAAGGGTACATGTGTTTACCGGTATTCACGGTGTAAAGAGTGTATGTGCCGTACAGATTGACATATTTCCCCTTTATAACTATTAAAGATGTTATCATTAGAAAATGTAACATTCTTTGTTGTTTAAAATCAGTCTCAAATCAAACTTTTGTGATTATTTATACATTGTTGCTTAATGTTTGGCAAACTTGTCCTTGGAACCTCGTATGAGATGAATGTTAAAAATCACTTTGGAAATTGTATTTTTTTGGTAGATGCAGGTCGTGCAATGCTCAAAATCAATTGTTAATGACATATGCGGAAACTCTGTTGGTTAACCTGGTTAAAGAAACCCCTTTGGGTCAACCCATGTTAGGGTAGAAGATAGAAGATAGCAATGAAATACTGCCTGGTTCTCCTTCCGTTGGAAGCAAACATAATGCTGTTGGCGATAGAGGTTGTAACTCTTCATAAGGCTGGATGCATTTTTGAGACACAATTTCATCCCAGCCTAAGTTCAAAGCAACCTCGGGTCGTCCAACATTCGTTTTGCAGATAATTGAATTTGAGTGGGGTGATCTTATGGTGAGATGAAAATGCATAACAAAGACCATGTATTACGGAAAGAAAGGCAATATTGGTAAGATGTCGTAGCAGAAATATCGGTTCAACAACAGAGAAACTACAGATGAATCCTCCTGCACAGACTTAATCTCCTTAACCTACCACAGTCACAGATGTCTCCACTCCAACACAAGTTTTGGACAAGACACAACTTCTACGCTATACAACACACGTACAACAGCAGTAAACAAGGTAAATCTGCTTAGGGAATCTATCCCCTCATGCAACACAATTTTCCCCATGCTTTAACTTATCTCTTTTGTCGTTTGGCCTCCACCTAGAAAATATCACAAAAATGAGAGATCAAAGGACAACCTCAAAACACAAACAATTGTTTTGTAAGCAAAGAATCCAGATAAATGGACTCTTTCTCTTATATGCGGCCTTGAAACACAAATAATTGTTTTGTAAGAAAATAATTCAGATAAATGGACTTTCCTCTATATGCGGTGACATTTTTATATCTAAACACACTCTAAAATTCATATCTAGCACAAGATAATTGCCCTCTCTATGAAGTTCCACGATCTCAATTAGCAAAATAAAAAGAGCACCTGTTAATTTGTTAGGGTAGAAATGTTTGGGTACATGTAGGTAACAACAATAATGACCTTGATCAGCAAAATCAATGTTAATCTTAACATTGTAATGAAAAGGAAATACATATGCAGACCGCTGGATAAAGAAACAAATCCAATCAACAATCAGGTAGTTGTGGGTTATAGCCATTGATTTAATTTTATGGGGTTTTAGTTTTATAATTTTTGGGGAAGATGGTGAAAAATAAAATTTTGAAAGTTTGAGGGTTAAATTAGAAACTATTTTTTTAAAGTAACGGAGACTAACGGCTAAGGGACCAAAATAGAAACGATTCTAAACGTAAGTGACCAGAATAATCTTTTTTGAATTCCGGTGACCAAAATAGAACACACCCTAAACGAAAGGGACCACTAGTGAAGATTACCCTACAAATAATGAGTTAAATATTATTAGATTTTTCCATACTTATAATATAGATAAAAAAATATTTTAATTAACAAGATACGTTGCTCTTGAAAAGAAAAAATCACTGTTAGAAATGAGAGCCACGAATCTCGGACATTAACCATAAAATAAAAATATATGTTACCTTAAAAAATTATTCAATAATGATTATATGTTAAGTGGTAAAAAACTTAAATATAAATCATAAGATTCGGAATGTCTTATTTAAATATTATATAAAATAATTTACACATGCTTTACTATTTTGACTATAGAATTTAAATCTCTAAGCATAAAATTCTAAATTTTAAATCTTAAAACATAAACTCTAAATTAAACCTCTAAATACTAAAATAGATAGGTTTGTTTAAAGCTTACACATATGTATCAAATAATTTTGTCTTATAGTCCTGAAAAAATGAACGAATGCCATTTTTAAAAGAAAAGAAACAAAAATGTCATTAACAATATAAATAAATAAATAAATATGTAACACCCGAATTTAGGGGTCGGGTGAAAATAATATTTTAATATTATTTCGGGTTCGGTTTTATAATTAAAATAATATTCTGGGTTTTGTTTTCAAATTAATTAGTTGTGTTGACCCTGTTTTGAAATTAAACCCCAAATAGCCATAGATTACATGCTCTTGTGAATATCTCATTTCATTAAGGGTAAAATGGTCTTTGGCCTTTAAATTAAAACAAAACAATTAAAAACACCCAACTTCACTATTCACTCTCTTCTTCAAAATCAAAACTAACGGGAAAGGGAGAGAGCTCATCCCCTTTACTATTCCATCACCTTATTCCTCCATTTTAGCTCGGATTTGCAAGGTAACTACATTTTCAACTTGTCCTCATCATCCTCTCTTCAAAAGTACAAATGATTTTTATTTTCCTCAATGTTTTGAAAATGGAGTTTTTGGAGATTTTGATTAAAAATGATAACTTTATGTTGTTAAACTTAATATTTTGATTTGATGTTGTTAGTTATGGAGTCTAGGAGCTAAATGGTTCAACATATATGAATTTTACTTGGTTTTGAGCACATTCCCGAAATTGGGTTTAAAAGGGGGTTTTTGAAGGGTTTTGGGTGAGTTTTTGGGGTTGTTTTAGGTTGGAATTGAGGGGCTAATGTTAGTACTATGGTTGGGGGTTGCTTTGGGATCATTTGGGGGTACAAAAGGTGTTGGAAACATGAGTTTTGGATGAGGTTGTTGGGCTGCACGAAATTGTTAAATGTGGGGTTTGTTCATGGCTTGAAATGTTGAGTTTAATGTTTGAATTGTATTCTGGGTTAACTACTTTGATGCTTGGGCTGATTGGAAGTTGTTTGGTTTGTGTCGAGGTTGTTTAGAGGCAAGAACTTGTGTTGGTGAAGCATCGGGAGGAAATCTGGAAGCTTGAAGGTGGTTGCTTGCTTGGTGTTTGAGCTTGGAAGTATAGGTGAGTGGTTAATGTTTTCAAAGTGGTTTCTAAGTTTTTGGTTCGAGCATGTGGACTAGGTCGGGCTTGGTAGACCCGCCTAGAGTTAGGATTAGGGTGGTGGCCTAATCCTAAACTTTAAACTAGAGACATTGGTTGAACTTATATTTGATGTTTATGCCTCGTGATATTTGTGATGTGATGATTTATGTATATTGTGCTATACATGTGAGATGAGGCATGATTTGTGATGCATTATGATATGAATGTGAATGGTTCATGATTGTGATCATGGTGAGTACGTGATAAGCACGGAATTAGTTGTAAATGATAATGTGGATTGAGTTAAATGTTGGCACTAGTATGCTTGAGTACAAATGATCGATCATTAGGATGTTAGTGTGCACACATGAGTCAAATTCTTGCGTGGCCTTGGTGGCGTTGAGTCACCAAGGAGGAGTACAGGTTCGCCCGAAAATTATTTTATATATAGTCGATGATGAGTGGAATCCCATCGACGGGGCGTGAGGATGAGTGGAATCCCCTCCGCGAGGCTGGTGATGAGTGTAATCCCACCGCGAGGTAAAGTGGTTGTTGGATGTGAGCTCCAACGTGTTTATCCGCGTATTTGGGTCATAGCTAGGTGCCAATATTGATTGATATGTGTATCAATATGATGTGGAATGTGATTTCTACTTGGATGTTTATATGTGTTTACATATGTTGTGAAATAGAGCTTGTTGAGCTTGGCATATAATTGAATATTGTTCATGCATCATTAACATTTGGCTCTTGAGGATCGAAGGTATAATCATGCATTTACCTTGGTTGAGATCGTGCTTGGACCATGCATTGTCGAGGTTTGTTTTTAAAGAGCTTACCCTCACCAAGCTTTATTGCTTACGCTCTCTTTGTTCGACAATGCATATCTGTAGCTCGTGGGTTGCTAAGTGCAAGAAGAGGCCTCCAAGTGTGTGTGCTTGTGGTGCTAGCTATCAAGTATGGTTTTTAGTTTATGATGTAATGGTCAAGCAATGGGACATGTAATCATGTTATGGTGCTTTTGGAGTATGTTGTTGTTGTTTAAGAGCATGTTAGACTCCTCGTATGTGTTCGTTAACTTGGCTTTTGTGATGTATGCCCTTGCTTGTAAACCTTGTTGGTAATTGCTTACCTTGAATTGTCTAAGTGTTAACTATGTTGAAGTATGCTAATTGTAATGCCATGTATGGTCTTTTGGAATGAGTGCTTTTGTATATCTTGTGTTTGTTGTGTATGGTTGCTAGGGAGCATGCCTCTAGACTGTATTCGTATGATTTGTAGGCCTCGTGTAGTTGTTTCGGACGTTTGGAACCTCTAGGAGTTGTCTAAAACAGATTTTGGGATTTTGCAGACAGCCAGTGTTTCGAAACGGGCTGGGCTGTTTCGGAACGGGTTTGGCTTCAGGGACCCCGTATCGGAACTCGTTCTGATACGGTTTGGCCACTATGAACCCATGTTCTAAAACGGGTATCGGAACACTTTGGCTACTGGAAATCTGAGAATTTGCCGAGATAATGGGGTTTCGAAATGGGTTTAGGTGTTTCGGAACGATCAATATCTCGTTTACCACGAGAAGTTGACCGTTGAGGGTGTTTCGGAACGGTTGACTTCCGTTCTGATACGGCCTCCTAGTGTAGGCTTAGAACCATTGACCAAGTCAAGGCGTTTCGATACACATTGAGGGTGTTTCGAAACGGCTTGCCTAATAATCTAAAATGGGCTGTTTTGCATGTGATGTTCGAATGATCGCTTTTATGATTGCTTGTGTTTCCGCTGATGTGTCTCACATAGGACAACAGTAATGCATATAGACAAGATAAATAAAAGAAAATTTTTAGGGTTGTTAACTGAGGGGAAACCTTAACGGGTTTTGCTTCGGTTTTCCCTGCGTGGCTCACTCGGACCGTTCAAGCGTCCGGATCGGGACGAGGGGGTTACACGTGTTGGTATCAGAGCTTAAGGTTATCGAGACCTTGGGCAAGTAAGTGAGGTAAGTTTAAGTTTTGAATTGATATGCACGGTGTTTGCTTGCATTGTAAGCATGATTGCTTGTGTGACAAGTATGTTGATTGTTTTGTTTAAAAGCATGTTGTTTGGGAGTCCCATTGCTATTATTACATTGGAAAAGAATTTTAAGTGAGGGAAACGTACTTGAGCACTTGGAAGCCTTGCCTTGCTAACCCAATCTTGTATATTTTGTTTGTTGTGGTTGTAGTTATCGTTTGCGAGCGATGTCTAGGCCGAGAGGTAGGCTGAGAGTGGTTCGTCAGGAACCACGGGTTGCGGCTCCTGTTGAGCCGGTGGTTGGAGTGGAGGCTCATATAGAAGGGCCTGCTGCTGCTGGAGTTGGAGCTCCTCCACCACCACCACCTCCTCCGCCTGGAGTTGGAGGCGAGGATAGAGCTGAAGGAGAGGGACCTCAGGGTGGCCAAGGTCCGGCCGGAATCGATATGACTCCGCTTGTACAAGCTATAGCGGGAGCATTTCAGGCCGCAGTTGCGGGAGCTCAGGCTGCAGCTCAGCCTAGGGGTGATGATGCTAGTCTACCTTTGGAGAGGCTCCGTAGCTTGGGGGGCGAAGAGTTTAGATGGTCTACACCAGAGAGGTCTGAGTTATGGTTGGAGAAGACCGTTCGCATCTTAGCTCAGATGGGTTGTGTGGGCACACGTAGATTGGGCTGTGTGATCTCCTTGCTTCAGGGTGATGCCTACACCTGGTGGGTCACCATTACTACCGGAGTTCCAGAGGCCGAGAGAGATTGAGATTTCTTTGAGTCCGCTTTTAGAAAGAGGTACTTGGGTCCGAGGTATCTAGATGAGAAGAAGCGAGAGTTTATGGCTCTTATTCAGGAAGATGCTACTGTGACTGACTACGAGATCCGCTTTGTTCGTCTGAGTCAGTATGCTTCAGAGTTGGTGCCTACTGAGAGGGCCCGATGTGATCGTTTCAGATATGGGCTGCATGAGGAAGTTAAGAGGTACAACATAGCTTCAGATTATTCAGACTTTGATGTCTTGGTTGCTAGAGCCAAGGATATCGAGCACAGCTTGGGGCTGACCAAGCGTTCTGGAGGTTCTAGTTTTGGTAAGAGGCATCACAATTTTAATAGTAGAGATGCCAAGAGGCATAGAGGTGGCGGGCAGCAGTTTAACCATAGACGTGGCGGTGGCCACCATGGTAGGGGCCATCAAGGCCATAGAGGAGGAGGGCGTTTGCCCGAGTGTACACGTTGTGGGAGACATCACACTGGTGAGTGTTGGGGTAACTTCCACGCTTGTTGGAATTGTGGCTCGAGGGATCACTTTAGGAGGGAGTGCCCGCATCAGGCGGCACAGGCATCGAACATTGCTCAGGCTCCTGCGAGAGCGAATGATTTTCAGAGAGGCCGTGGGCGCGGTCGTGGCTACTTCCAGCCTAGGGCTGATGCACCTAGGGTAGGTGCTCAGAGGAACCTTGCTCATGTTGTGGCAGTGCAGCCAGAGGCAGGAGGACCAGTGAGAGTTTATGCTCAAAGAGAGGTCGGGAACGACACCGATGTGATAGCAGGTAATTTTGAGTTACAATCTATGTCTTTGCTTTCTTTGGTTGATTCAGGTTCTACACATTCCTACATTTTGAGTGAGCATGCACGGAAGTTAGATATACCTGTTGAGATCTTAGATGTAGGTATGCACGTGACTAGTTCTTTTGGTGAGACAGTTGTGGTTAGATGTATGTATAGGAGATGTCCACTGAAGATTCAGGGTCATGTGTTCTTTGTTGATATGTTGAAACTTCCTTTTTATGGTTTTGATATTATTCTGGGTATGGACTGGTTAGTTGAGCACCGGGCTAGCGTGGATTTTGAGACGAAGAGGATTTCCTTGAAACTTTCTGATGACTACGAGGTAGTAGTAGTAGGCGAGAACATTAAGTTCTTGTCTAATGTGGTGTCAGCTTTAGAGGCTCATAGGTTGATGAATTCCGGATGTGGGGCTTACTTAGCTTATGTTATGAATCCAAATATGAGTGAAGCTATACCGAAAGATATTAGGACAGTGTGTGACTTTCCGGATGTGTTTCCTGAAGAGTTGTCGGGTTTGCCTCCTGACAGGGATGTTGAGTTTGTGATTGAGACTGTTTCAGGGTCTAATCCAGTTTTGATAGCTCTGTATCGTATGGCTCCGAAAGAGTTGAAAGAATTGAAGAGTCAGTTGCAAGAATTATTAGACCGTGGTTTCATTAGGCCTAGTAGTTCTCCTTGGGGTGCTCCTGTGTTATTTGTGAAGAAGAAAGATGGTAGTATGCGCATGTGTATTAACTATAGGCAGTTGAATGTGAAGAACAAATATCCGTTGCCTCGCCCATCGAACGAAAAACAACGACAAATATGACAAAATTGGCGCTGAACGGGAGTTGCCTACTCAATTTTATGCCTCAAACGGGCATTTGTCTACAGCTAGAAAATCTAACTCTTGTATAAACTAGCGTTGCAGGTCAACGAATGTTCACCCTTCAATGACAAACGAGGCCTAACTCTTTTCTCTTTACTATCTCTTTAAATAAAACATTGTTGACTAGTCGTTCATTAACTATCATCGCCTTCGTTGGCCAATCATCATCATGAATGGATGATGAAGTTCAAAATAGTCATGTCACACCTTTTTATCCCCTAATTGTGATGGTCATTTTATTAGAAAATGTCCAATGTTCGTAGATAATAGGTTAGAACTTTTGACTCGTTATTCTTCAATCTCAAGATCGATCGCATGATCATTAATTTCTTGGTATCTTGTTCTTATTTTTTCGTACCTATTAACCATTTAGATCGTCAAAACAAATTTATAGCCCTCGAGAGTTTTAAAGAATGAAGTCTGTTTTTATTTTTAATTTTTTAATAAATAAAAAAAACGTTGATGAAAACATGTTTAGTTGTAAAACTAAAAAATAAAAAAAAATATGAGTAAAAACTTGAAAACATACAAAAATATTTTCATTGTTTATTAAAAAGTTATAGGAAATTGAATAATGTGGAAAAATTTATTTTGCTTTTAGCTTCATTTTAACCTAGATTCGAATCCTTTCAATGCCATTTTTAAAATTTTAGTTTATTTAGTCATATATTTTTTATTACCATAATAATTTTTTTAATATATTTTATTTTATTTATTTAATAATTATTCGTTCATTTCTATTTCGAAAAATTAGATACCAAACACAATCCCACTATTTTCATCTTTGAAAATGTAACAACTAATCTTAGTTGATAGAAAAGAAGATCTTTATTAATGAAGAAGAGAAATACAAAGCTTGAATCAATAATCTTAACCTACCATCATGGTCTCCTTATATACAAGGTTCCAACCCAATTTAAGTTCCAGCTTAATGCAGCTGTAAACCGGCTGTTGAAACTAAACAAATAAAACTAACCTAACTAATATAACTAACCTTAATAGCCCCCCCCCCCCTCAAGTCGGTATCTGATGGATATTCAAAAGACCCAACTTGGACAGGATGGATCGAAAGACTGGAAGATGCAAGGCTTTGGTGAATACGTCTGCCAACTGTTTCGATGAGCGAACATGAAATAACCTGAGAAAACCAGTGTTGATCTTGTCACGAATGAAGTGACAATCAACCTCAATGTGTTTAGTTCGCTCATGGAAGACTTGGTTCATGGCGAGGTTAATGGCAGACTTGTTGTCACAATATAGGGCAACATGAGGAATTGAAATTTGAAATGAAGAGAGCAACGCTTGCAACCATACAAGTTCACAAGTGGCTGTGGCCATGGCACGGTACTCAGCTTCACAGGAAGATTGGCTGACAACATTTTACTTCTTAGATTTTCATGAGATCAGATTGTTGCCTAAGTATGTGCAGAATCCAGTGATAGAACGCCTTGTGTCTGGACATGATCCATAATCTGAATCTACAAAACCACTTAATTGTAGAGTGGAATCCTTGGAGAAAAATAATCCAAGACCAGGAGATCCTCTAATGTAAGATAGAAGATGATAAACAACAGCAAGGTGAGGTTTTCGAGGGGATGAAACAAACTGACTAAACATATGGACAACATAGGTTATGTCTGGCCTGGTATGAGTTAGATAAAGTATCCTACCAACAAATCTTCTATACATTTGAGGATCTCCCAATAGTTCTCCATCATCTTTGCTTAGTTTACGATTGGCAACAATTGGCAAGTCAGCTGGTTTTGTTGCAAGAGAACCAGTGTCTTCAAGTAGTTGCAAGGCATAATGCCTTTGTGAGAGTGATATACCAGTACCATTTCGAGCCACTTCAAAACCAAGAAAATACTTTAAGTCTCCCATTATCTTGAGCTTAAAGTGAATTTGAATAAAATCTTGTACTTCAGTTAGGAGGGCACGATCTTTGCCTGCAATAACTATGTCATCCGCATAGACAAGCAATGCAATCAAGTTATCACCCGACCCTTTAACAAACAAGGAATGGTCTGAAGGGGATTGAGTGAAGCCAAATTGAAGAACCACTTTAGAGAAAGTGGAAAACCATTGCCTGGAGGCTTACCTTAGTCCATAAATGGACTTTTGTAACTTGCAGACTAAATTTGTACCCTGAACAGAGGTAGTATAACCTTGAGGTAATTTCATGTACACCTCCTCATCGAGCATGCCATTAAGGAAGGCATTATTCACATCTAGTTGGAGCAAATGCCAATCATATTTGCCTGCGAGCGTGAGCAAAACTTTGAAAGATGTTAGCTTAGCAATAGGAGAAAACGTGTCTGTGAAGTCAATGCCCTCAACCTGGGTGAAACCTTTAGCAACAAGATGAGCCTTGTACTTATCAATGGTCTCATTTGCCTTATGCTTGATACGGTAAACCCACTTGCAGTCAATGGCTTGTTCGCCTTCCGAAAGTGGAACAACTTTCCAAGTTTGCAAATCCTCCATTGCTCTTAACTCCTCATCCATTGCATTTCTCCATTCTGGAGATTTGGCAGCTTGCTTAAAAGTAAAAGGTTCATTAAGCATGGAAATATTAGAGAAAAAAATGTGAGAAATGAAGAAGATAACTTGGAGGAGGAAATATATTGTTCAATAGGATAATTTGGAGGTAAAAGTGTATTTGTGCAATAATAATTCTTTAAGTAAGATGGTAATTGAGGAACCCTAGCTGATCGTCGAACAATTTGAGTAGAAGAAGTGTCCTGAGCCACGCAGGAATGTTGAGCAACTGAAACACGTTGTTCATTGTCCTGCATGCTAGTATCAATAGAAACCTCTATGGAAGCATTATCATGTATGTTAGTATCAGGAGATTCAGCTATAGAAACATTATCATTTAGTACAGGAGAAGGATTATGTTGGTCATTATCCTGCATGTTAGTAACATGCACGTTAGTGTCATGCATTACAAGAGATTCAGGATCATTAGACTGAGTATGAATAGATTGTTCACATGAAACATTGTGATCATTATTACAAGAGGCAAGAGCATTATCATAAGAAATCGAATTATTAGAATTATTAGGAGAGTCAAGATCATTACTATTAGAATTATGAGACTGTTTATGCATAGATTTATGACATATGGATGGCAAAGGAACATGTGGAAAAGGATCAACTATATCAGTGGAAGAAGAGATAGCATGAAAAGGAAAAACTCCTTCATGAAAAATAACATCACGAGAAATAACAATGCTATGAGTTTGTAAAACATATACCTTGTAACCTTTAAGGCCAGAAACATATCCCGAGAATACCCCAGGTAAAGCACGTTCAGAAAATTTATATCTTTGACTCTTTAAAGTAGAAACAAAGCAAATACAGCCAAAAGTTCGAATGTTCTGATAAGAAGGTGCATGAGAATGAAGCATCTCGTAGGGAGTTTTGTTATGAAGTAAGGGAGAAGGAAGTCTATTTATTAAGAAGGTGGCAGTTAAGATACAATCTCTCCAGAATTTGAGAGGAACACGAGAAGTAAAGAACAATGCACGAGCCACAGTTAACAAGTGCTGGTGTTTCCATTCAACTATTGAATTTTGTTGAGGAGTTTCCACACAGGAAAACTAATGAAGAATTCCCAATCTTGAAAACTATTCAATAAACTTCAATTTAGGGGCATTATCAGACCTGAAGACCTTAATATCAAATTCATATTGTCTTTTAATCATGTTTATAAAATTTGGAATAACAGTTGCAACATCAGACTTATGTTGAAGAAGGAATGTCCATGTTGTCCTAGTGAAATCATCAACCAAGGTGAGAAAGAAATGTTGATTATTATAGGTTGGGACTTGTTTTTATAACACTAAATGATATTTGAGACTTGTTTTTATACCCTTGCACTAATTTCTAGCCGTTTGGGTGGTTGAGGTCATTAATCTAACCGTTAGGCTGCAATTTCCCGCAATAAATGCTCCTCAACAACCTACCGTATTGGTACGGTTCGTGGGCGTATCAGTACCTGTCTCAAAGAAGAAAGAGTCGTTGTGACTGAAAAACATGGCGTATCGGTACGATATTAAGGGGTGTATTGATATGAAATGACGTATCGATACGTTTTTTGCTCACTGGAATCTTGAATTGAGTTTTGCTAAAAAAACGTATCGGTACGCTACCTTAGCGTATCGACACGGTTCAACGGTCATTTAAAATTTTGGATTCCAATAACTGAGAAGCCAACGTTTGAATATTAAATGCAAAGATTTTTGCAAAAGTTAGCATATCGTATCGATACGGTGACATACTGTATCGGTACGCTATTTCAAAGAATAAATTTTATATGAAACATGTATCGATACGGTCCCGATGCATATTGATACAATATAGCTTAAAGTCTTGCCCATATGAACATCGTATCGATACGGTGTTAAACCGTATCGGTACGCTTTGAACAATTAAAATTTCAATGTTGATACGCCTAAGGGTATCGATACGCCTGGGCATTTTTTGCTTTTAGGCTTGAAAACACTTAGAAAATTTGAACCCTTTTAATGTGTTTTGACTTGAAATAGTATTTGGTTCAAAATGGCTTGTCAAAATGTGAGTCTTTGAAAATACTTAAAAACTTATTGTTTTTCAATTTAGTCCCTAAGGTAAATTGTTATATCAAAATCAATTTTAGTTTTACAAAGCCTCGGGTGATGTGTTGTTGAGAGGGAAGGAAGTCAATGGGTTGTATGAATTTTCTTCTTCTACTTTACACAATTATTTTGATATGTGTTTGGATTTTGTTGCAAATAACTGTGAAATAAATGTGGCTTATACTTCTACTAGTGTCTATGAATTGTGGCATAGGAGGTTAGGAGAACCCTCCCATGATACTCAACTTCAAATTTGTACTGATAGTAACCTTGTAATACCTTGAATATTGAATGAAATGAAATCACATGTTTGTATTGCTTGTCATATGGGTAAGAGTCATAACTTTCCCTTCCCAATTTTATTACTGAGTACACTACCCCCTTTCAACTTGTATTTACTAGCCTATGGGGTCCTGCTCATATCATTTCTAGTGGTTTTAAGTTTTATATTTCGTTTGCGGATGCCTACACTAGACATTCTTGGGTGTTTTTGCTAAGAGCGAGGCTCAGGTAGTTCAGGCCTTTCATCAGTTCAATCAGCTAGTCAAGACTCAGTTTGATACTTCTATCAATGAGCTACAAAGTGACTGAGGTGGGGAGTTCAGGTCTCTCTCCCATGTTCTGGCTAATTTGGACTTCAAGCATCAGCTTACCTGCCATCACACATCTCAGCAAAATGGAGTTGTAGAGAGGAAGCACGAGCACATCATTGAGTTGACCCTAACCCTGCTTGCTCAAGGTAGTTTACCTCTGAGGTTTTGGTCACAAGTTGTTGTCTATGATGTATATATCATTCATAGGATACCAACGAAGGTCCTACATAGGAAGCCCCCTTTGAGAGTTTGTTCAACAAGAAGCCACAGTATAAGTTAAGGAGGGAAGGTCTTTGGATGTAGGTGTTTTCCACACCTCAGGTCTTGTCGAGTGTACAAGTTGGATTTTAGATCCCCCCTTGTACTTTTCCGGGGTACAACCCTATGCACATAGAGTATCAATGTTTGGCACCTGATGGGAGAATATATGTATCCAGGCATGTGGTATTTGATAAGGTTGGCTCCAAATTGAAGAACCACTTTAGAGAAAGTGGAAAACCATTGCCTGGAGGCTTGCCTTAGTCGATAAATGGACTTTTGTAACTTGCAGACTAAATTTGTACCCTGAACAGAGGTAGTATAACCTTGAGGTAATTTCATGTACACCTCCTCATTGAGCATGCCGTTAAGGAAGGCATTATTCACATCTAGTTGGAGCAAATGCAGTCATATTTGGCAGCAAACGTGAGACTTTGAAAGATTTTAGCTTAGCAACAGGAGAAAACGTGTCTGTGAAGTCAATGCCCTCAAGCTGGGTGAACCCTTTAGCAACAAGACGAGCCTTGTACTTGTCAATGGTCTCATCTGCCTTATGCTTGATACGGTAAACCCACTTGCAGTCAATGGCCTGTCCGCCTTCCGAAAGTGGAACAACTTTCCAGGTTTGCAAATTCTCGATTGCTCTTAACTCCTCATCCATTGCATTTCTCCATTCTGGAGATTTGGCAGCTTGCTTAAAAGTAGAAGGTTCCTTAAGTATGGAAATATTAGAAATAAAAGTGAGAAATGAAGAAGATAACTTGGAGGAGGAAATATACTATTCAATAGGATAATTTGGAGGTAAAAGCGTATTTGTACAATAATAATTCTTTAAGTAAGATGGTAATTAAGGAACCCTAGTTGACCGTCGAACAATTTGAGTAGAAGAAGTGTCCTGAGCCACGCAGGAATGTTGAGCAACTGAAACACGTTGTTCATTGTCTTGCATGTTAGTATCAATAGAAACCTCTATGGAAGCATTATCATGTATGTTAGTATCAGGAGATTCAGCTATAGAAACATTATAATTTAGTACAGGAGAAGGATTATGTTGGTCATTATCATGCATGTTAGTAACATGCACGTTAGTGTCATGCATTACAAGAGGTTCAGGATCATTAAACTGAGTATGAACAGATTGTTCACGTGAAACATTGTGATCATTATTACAAGAGGCAAGAGCATTATCAGCAGAAATCGAATTATTAGAATTATTAGGAGAGTCAAGATCATTAGATTGTGTATGCATAGATTTATGACATATGGATGGCAAAGGAACGTGTTTGTAAAACATATACCTTGTAACCCTTAAGGCCAGAAACATATCCCAAGAATACCCCAGGTAAAGCACGTTTAGAAAATTTATGTCTTTGACTCTTTAAAGTAGAAACAAAGCACATACAGCCAAAAGTTTGAATGTTCTGATTAGAAGGTGCATGAGAATGAAGCATCTCGTAAGGAGTTTTGTTATGAAGTAAGGGGGAAGGAAGTCTATTTATTAAGAAGGTGGCAGTTAAGATACAATCTCTCCAGAATTTGAGAGGAACACGAGAAGTAAAGAACAATACACGAGCCACAGTTAACAAGTGCTGGTGTTTCCTTTCAACTATTGAATTTTGTTGAGGAGTTTCCACACAGGAAAACTGATGAAGAATTCCCAATCTTGAAAACAATTCAATAAACTTCAATCTAGGGGCATTATCAGACCTGAAGACCTTAATACCAAATCCATTTTTTTCTTTTAATCATGTTTATAAAATTTGGAATAACAGTTGCAACATCATACTTATGTTGAAGAAGGAATGTCCATGTTGTCCTAGTGAAATCATCAACCAAGGTGAGAAAGAAATGCTGATTATTATAGGTTGGGACTTTAAAAGGTCCCCAAATATCACAATGCAGTAATTCGAATGGTGCATGTGTATGTGTAACAGAAGAAGAAAAAGGCAGTCATTGTTTCTTGGCAATAGGACAAATGGAACATGAATCAAGCTTGATTTTATTGACAAAAGGCAATACATTCTTCAAGGAATTCAGAATTTTATCATTGGGATGACCCAGTCTTACATGCCAATCTACTAAATTTTCAGTAGGGTTTGAATACAAGTCATTAGAAATAATAGGATCATGAAATTGCAAGAGGTACAATCCTTGACAAAGTTCATCCTTCCCAATCACATGCCAAAGGTCATGAATTAAACAATGATTTTCAAAAAATAAAACCTTAAGGTTAGTATCTTTAAGCAAACTGCTAACAGCTAAAAGATTAAAGGAAAATTCAGGCACATATAAAACATCCTTAAGAATAAGTTGAGAAGATAGTCTAATGGTTCCTGAGAAATTAACAGAAATCACAGATTTATCAGGTAACATAATGTTACCACCAGAAATGGGATGCAATTGTTCAAACAATTCTTTAAAATGACAAACGTGCCTAGAAGCACCAGAGTCAATAATCCAATAACTACTCGAAATCGAGTTTTTAACAAAGTTGATATAAGATAATATTTTACCTTGCATGGCCAAGTTAATGGAAGTAGAAGGCAACTCAGCATTTGAAGCAGTTTGAAGTTGATTGGTAAGCATAGAAATCAATTGTTGGCATTGTGCCATGGTTAATGAATTCGTTGCTGAAGAACTAGAAGTAGAAGTAGCATGACTTGCATTAGCAAATGTTTGGCCAGAATTAGAAGTATTAACAGGACTTACATTAGTATGAACAACATTAGTATGACTTGCACTGGCTTGATTCACATTCTGTTTGTATCGAGAATAGCCTGGTGGATATCCATGAAGTTTGTAACATGTTTCTTTTGTGTGGCCAAGAAGATGACAATGGCTACACTATGGACGAGACTTACGAGCATTGAGATTATGTGTATTAGGATGAACTTTGACAGCAAATGCAGCCTCAGACACAATATTATTCAAGGCCAAGACCCTTTGATTTTCTTCTTGAACTACCAACGAAAATACCTTAGTAATTGTTGGCAAAGGGTCCATTAATAAAATTTGACCACGAACATGAGCAAAAGACTCATTCAAACCCATTAAGAATTTCATAGTCAATTCCTACTGTCGATCATCAAGAATATTTCGAAGTCCTCCACAAGAACATTGAGAACAAGTACACATTGGTTTGACAGAAGATAACTCATCCCAGATGATCTTCAAACTCGTATAATACGTACTAACAAACATATTACCTTGAACTAAATCAACCAACTTCTGTTTTTCAACTAAAAAACACGAGGACCATTGTTTTGGGAAAATCGATCTTCAAGATCTTTCCAAATGGTTGAAGCATTCGTATGATACAAAAGACTCGCAGCAATATCTTTAGCTACAGAATTAAGAATCCATGAATTTACCAAGTTGTATGCGCGCGTCCAAGCACTGTAATTTGGAGAAGTTGTCATCAGAGTGGGAATAGAACCATCCAAGAACCCGATTTTATTCTTGGCAAACAATGCCATGAGCATGGATCGCTTCCAACTGTTGTAGTTGTCACTCCCAAGAGGTTGAGTAACCATCAGCGCACCTGGATTATCTGATTGATGAATGTAGTACGGATTATTGCCATTGTTGAACTCATCATTAGAGGTCGTTGGATCCACTGAAACGTTGTTGACAACGTTTACCATTGAAGATGAAGCGAAGAATCAAAGAAGAAAAACAAGAAACGAGCGAAAAGCGAGCAAGAAAAACTCAATTGATACCATGTAACAACTAATCTTAGTTGATAGAAAAGAAGATCTTTATTAATGAAGAAGAGAAATACAAAGTTCTTGAATCAATAATCTTAACCTACCCTCATGGTCTCCTTATAAACAAGGTTCCAACCCAACTTAAGTTCCAACTTAATACAGCTGTAAACCGGTTGTTGAAACTAAACAAATAAAACTAACCTAACTAACATAACTAACCCTAATAGAAAACAAGTTCTTGTCTCTATTAATCAAACATGTTATTTATTCTAAAAAAATAATTGAAAATGAAAATTATATTTTAAAAATAAAAGTATAAAATATTTTCTAAAACCGAACAATCTCTAATTTTTTTTTCTTTTTTTCACACTTTCACCGTTTTGACTCACTTTCGTCTTTGTCTTGCAAGGTCATACATGCGAGTTTGTTGGTATCTTTTTCGCTCCACATTCCCCCAGTTCATGTTGTTTGTGGAGTTTTTTTATAGGGCCTCACTGGCAATGGTTATAGACAAGGGTAACTGCTAGTTAATTTTTTGTGATAAGATGAACAGGGACAAAATTAGAAATTTATAAGGGGATTATAATGAGATTAACTTTTTTGAAAGGGAATAAAATAAAATTTTAAATAGATCAAAAGAATTATAAAATTAAATTTTTTTCTAAAAAATATTCTATTACCAATAGAGAAGAAAGTTGACAGGCCTACGTCCCAAAACCTGCCTAGTTCCTCCCATTAAGATGAGGTTGTAAGATTTGAAGATAAAGACTTTACTCTTTTGTACCTGAGAATTATGGCTTAAAATGGCATAACTTTTTTGAGATTTCTTCTCTTCGAAAAAAATAACATGTTTCGTACCAAGTGTGCAAATACATGTCTTGAATGCACCTACATGATTACAATCTTAGGGTACTTATTTTAGATTTTGCTAAGTTTATGTCTCGAGATAAACTTAATGACAACATTGTGAAGAGTTTTGCAAACATGTAAACATTTCAGAGGTTGTGAAAATTTTCTCAAACGAGACTTGAAAATGTCTGCAACTAGGCTCAAGTTTTATCTTAAGAAAGATTGAAAAGAAATTCTCATTCATATCGAGAAAAGTGAAATCAAAATATATGTCTCAAGGGAGATTAAAAAATGTCTTAAAGTAGATGAATTTCAAGGAAAACTGTTTTTATATATCAATGAGGGACGAGATTTATATTTTAAGAGAAACGATTTAAAGGGAGACAAGATTTATGTTTTAACGAAAACAATTCAAAGAGAGACTGAATTTATGTTTTAAAAGATATAGTCTCAAGAGAAGACGAAGATCTGTGTTTTTAAATGAAACGGTTTCAATAGAAATAGACTCAAAAGAGATGAAGATTTTATGTTTTGAGAGAAACAATGTCAAGGGAGATAAGATTTAAGTTTAAAGAAAACTGTCTAAAGTGAGGCTGAGATTTGTTTTAAGGTAAACTTAAAAATATCCTCGAGAGAGGTTGTGAAAGTTGGAAGGATATTGTTAACATCTATAAATATTGTCGTCACGTGTCGAAATCAGAGCGAGTAAAATTACTGGCCGTATAATATAAAAGACATCCGGCGATGAGCGTCACAACACAAGCGGACCACAACGCACATGATCGTCCGCGAACTATGCGATGTCTTTCGCAATGTGTGGCAAACAGACAAAACCACGAGCAACATCGCGCCTCATCTGCTGGCCACATCACTACACGCGTGCCCATCACAGTTGTCGAGGAGAACTTAGGACATCTAGTCATAGTCAATCCAATCAATGCGCCACGATAGCCATACCTTAACACATGTCCAAGTGATATAAAACTAGGCATTCAGTTGATAGGAACCAAGGGGGTCTTCCATTCCCAGGACCATCACCATCAAAAAGCAAGAGCAATACTTGAGCTCTAACCTAGAAAGGTCACCCCATCACCGTCGGATCACCGTATTTGATCTTTGATCATTTTGACCATCAACAGATATCAAGAGATATTTTTAAAAAAATGTCTTTAAAAGAAAAATATCAAGATTTTTAGTAAAGCATCATCGAGAGAGGAATGTATAAATAACTTCGAAAAAGAATGTTAAAAAGAAAATTTTGAAAATATTCTTATTAGAGGAGAATGAATTGTTTTTGAAATAAAAAATTTCAGAGAGGATGTAAAATTTTAAAAAGGATCTCAAGAGAAATTTTGTAAAATGTCCTCTAAGAGAAAAGAAATAAAAAGATCCTTAAGAGGGGATTGTGAAAAATTTTGAAAGTATCTCAAGAGAGATTTTTAGGGGAACATCTTCAAGAAATAAGAATATTTTAAAAAGAAGGCGTCAGGGAAGGATTATGAAAGATTTATTATTTTTCACTAAATGTATGATGAAGAAATTTATTATTTTCCTCTAAATTAAGGCGTTGTTAATTGATAAATCAATCTATTAATAGTAATTCATGTTTCAGCAGGTCTATTAAAGCTGCCCTTGGTAAAGGTTAGTAAAGCATGTGATTATCAGCATTGCCAAACTTTAATCTCATGTTTTTCGACACTCTTTTGGATTCTTTTTTATGCTTTCTATATGATGCTACAACTTGTTTTCCTCGCAATGCTTTTGAAGTTGTCTGAGAATGATGGCTTTGATCCATTCCAGATACAGGTACTTGGATTTGTTTACTTTTTAAATTTGAATTTACATTGGAGGAACATGAATATTACACAGATATACCCATTAAAACTTTTGTTTATTTAGTTTGTGGCAGCTTCAAGATTGATTAGCTATGTTGCAAATTATTAAAACACATTGAAATCATACACAAGTAAAAAGGTGAATGTTCTCACTCCTCAGATTCCTCTAGAGATGCTTCAATACGTAAAAGAACAAACTCAGCTGCAACCCCAACCAACAGACGACCATTCATGATGGCTGCAATCTTAAAAATCTCAGCCGCTTCATTGCATGTTGATGACAAGGCTCCGCCGCCCCTTCTTCCTTTGCCACTCGCCTTTAAGAAGCTGACAACGTTAGCAAAGCACTTTTCGGTGCTCACAGGTAGCCCAAGGGTAACCGCGTTGTTGTGTGCTTTCAGACCTCTATAGGAATCCATCCATTCGATGTAAATCACTTTTGGCGTTCTCTGTCGGGCTTTGCTGCTATAATTCGCCACAGAGGCGGTGATTGTGGCTAGATCGACGACGGGTGAAGTACTTGTGGCCATGTTCACAAAGCGGTAGCACTTTGACACGCACAAGGAGTTGGATCGTGCAGGATGTTCCAGATAAAGAAGCAAGAGAAAAAAGTATTGTATGTAGTGATTTTGGATAAAGTAAAGGTAAAGCTGAATTCTGGTTGGCTGCCAAACCCTAAGATGAAAAGATGGGCCCTTCAAAGGAATTAGTATTTGTAAATTTCATTATTTCTGTTAAATGCTAATGGATTTGGGTTCAGAGAATATTTAGTGTGGTTTGAGTTTTGAATTATAGATATGGAGTATTTATTTGGGTTAGGAAAATATATGTACTTTTTGAAAAATCCTAATTTTAATTAGGATTTTGCAATGCACAACAGCTGTGTATAAGAATTATTAGGTTCTTATTATTAATTGTTATTTTATTTTTAATAGAATCTATTAGAATGTAATTAATTATATTTCTAAAATATTAAACATCATTGATTCAAGGTGTTTAATGTAATTAATAATAATGTAAAAAAGTTTAGATGTTTAGGGTTTATGATTTATAATTTTAGGGATTATGGTTTAGGGTTTGTGTTGTTGTATTTTATGGTTTTTAGGGTTTATGGTTAAGGTTAGAGTCATGGTTTAGGATTAAGGTTCAAGGATAATGTATGGTTTTTAAGGTTTATGGTTTAGTGTTTAAGGTTTAGGGCTTAGGGTTTAGAGTTAATGTATGGTTTTTATGGCTTAGGGTTTATGATTTAGAGTTAAAGTTTAGGGCTTAGTGTTTAAGGTTGAGGTATAGGATTAGAATTAAGGTTTAGGGTGTAAAGTAATTCTATTAAACATTATAAATTAATGATATTTAATTTTTTAGAAATGTAATTAATTATTCTATTCAAAATAAAAACCAATTAACACGGGTTTAGTCAAGTTTTATTTAGGGAAAACTACACCATTGACCACCAAACAAATTGGGGATACCTATTTGAACCACCGAACTATAAAAAACGTCAATCACACCACCGAACTTATAAAATCAACCTATTTTGACCACCGCCGTTAAAAACCAAACGGTGGAGTGACGGAACTGCCACGTGGCAATTGATGGGTACATTTAAAAATTACACATTTGGTCCCTGTTATTTACACATTCTTTCAATTTAGTCCTAATTTTCAATTAATAAAATAATAAATTATTTAATTAAGTGGAGACACGTGTCAAGACCTTATTGGAGGATTTTAATTATTTATATTTAATTTTATTAATTTATTTTCCCCTCCAACCAGGTGGTGACACTAAATATTTCAAATTAAACCTCAAACCCTAAAATTTTCAAATTAATTTCACGCTAAATATTTTAAATTAAACCCTAAACCCAAACCCTAAAATTTTCAAATTAATTCCACGTTAAATATTTCAAATTAAGCCTTAAACCCTAAATATTTCAAATTAAACCCCAAACCCTAACCTTAAACCCTAAATTTCAAATTAATTACACGTTAAATATTTCGGGTTTAAATTGAAATATTTAGCGTGAAATTAATTTGAAATATTTAGGGTTTAGGGTTTAAATTAAAATAGTTAGCGTGTAATTAATTTGAAATTTTTAGGGTTTAAGGTTAAGGGTTTGGGGTTTGGGGTTTAATTTGAAATATTTAGCGTGAAAATAATTTGAAATATTTAGGGTTTATGGTTTAAGGCTTAATTTGAAATATTTAGCGTGTAATTAATTTGAAATTTTTAGGGTTTGGGGTTTAGGATATTTAGCGTGGAATTAATTTGAAAATTTTAGGGTTTGAGGTTTAATTTAGAATATTTATGGTTAGAGTTTAGGGTTTAGGATTTATATATGTGAAATTAGTGTTTAGGGTTTGAGCTTTTGGCTTATAAATGTAGAAACTAATAAGAGATATATATTATATCTGGAGAATTATAACACAAAGTTTTGCTTGGTGTAGTGGTAGAGTTGTTGCCTTTACACCTGGGAGACCCAGGTTTGAATCCCCCAGCGTGCTGCATGTGAGGGAAAATTGTTTTTCTCCTCTAAATTGGCGGTGACATGTGAGTATGAACAGATTGTTCACGTGATCATTATTACAAGTGCTGGTGTTTCCTTTCAACTATTGAATTTTGTTGAGAGGTTTCCACACAGGAAAACTGATGTAGAATTCTCAATCTTGAAAACAATTCAGTAAACTTCAATTCATGGGCATTATCATACCTGGAGACCTTAATATCAAATCAATATTGTCTTTTAATCATGTTTATAAAATTTAGAATAACAGTTGCAACATCAGACTTATGTTGAAGAAGGAATGTCCATGTTGTCCTAGTGAAATCATCAACCAAGGTGAGAAAAAAACGCTGATTATTATAGGTTGGGACATTAAAAGGTCCCCAAATATCACAATGCAGTAATTCGAATGGTGCATGTGTATGTGTAACAGAAGAAGAAAAAGACAGTCGTTGTTGCTTGGCAATAGGACAAATGGAACATGAATCAAGCTTGATTTTATTGACAAAAGGCAATACATTCTTCAAGGAATTTAGAATTTTATCACTGGGATGACCCAGTCTTACATGCCAATCTACTAAATTTACAGTAGAGTCTGAAAACAAGTCATTATAAACAATAGGATCATGAAATTGCAAGAGGTACAATCCTTGACAAAGTTCAGCCTTCCCAATTACATGCTAAAGGTCCTGAATTAAACACTGATTTTAAAAAAATAAAACATTAAGGTTAGTATCTTTAAGCAAACTGCTAACAGCTAAAAGATTAAAGGAAAATTCAGACACATATAAAACATCCTTAAGAATATGTTGAGAAGATAGTCTAATGGTTCTTGAGAAATGAACAGAAATCATAGATTTATTAGGTAATTTGGAGAAGTTGTCGTCGGAGCGGGAATAGAACCATCCAAGAACCCGATCTTATTCTTGGCAGACAATGCAATGAGCATGGATCGCTTCCAACTTTTGTAGTTGTCACTCCCAAGAGGTTGAATAACCAGCAGCACACCTGGATTATCTGATTGATGAATGTAGTACGGATTATTTTCATTGTTGAACTCATCATTAGAGGTGGTTGGATCCACCGAAACATTGTTGACAACGTTTACCATTGAAAATGAAGCGAAGAATCAAAGAAAAAAACAAGAAACGAGCGAAAAGCGAGCAAGAAAAACTCAACTGATACCATGTAACAACTAATCTTAGTTGATAAAAAAGAAGATCTTTATTAATGAAGAAGAGAAATACAAAGTTCTTGAATCAATAATCTTAACCTACCCTCATGGTTTCCTTAATACAGCTATAAACCGGCTGTTGAAACTAAACAAATAAAACTAACCTAACTAATATAACTAACCCTTATAGAAAAAAAGTTCTCGTCTCTATTAATCAAACATGTTATTTATTTTAAAAAAATAATTAAAAATGAAAATTATTTTTTAAAAATAAAAATATAAAATATTTTCTAAAACCGAACAATCTCTAATTTTTTTCTTTTTTTTCACACTTTCACCATTTTGACTCACTTTCGTCTTTGTCTTGCAAGGTCATACATACGAGTTTTTTGATGTCCTTTTCGTTCCACATTCCCCCAGTTCATGTGGTTTGTGGAATTTTTTTATAGGGCCTCACTGGCAATGGTTATAGATAAGGGTAACTGGTAGTTAATTTTTTGTGATAAGATAAACAGGGACAGAATTAGAAATTTATAAGGGGATTATAATGAGATTGAATTTTTTTGAAATGGACTAAAATAAAATTTTAAATAGATCGAAAGAATTATAAAATTAATTTTTTTTCTAAAAAATATTCTATTACATTAGAGAAGAAAGTTGACAGGGCTTACGTCCCAAAACCTACCTAGTTCTTCCCATGAAGATGAGGTTGTAAGATTTGAAGATAAAGACTTTACTCTTTCGTACCCGAGAATTATGGCTTAAAATGGCATAAATTTTTTTAGATTTCTTCTCTTCAAAAAAACATGTTTCGTACCAAGTGTGCAAATGCATGTCTTGAATGCACCTACATGATTACAATCTTAGAGTACTTATTTTAGATTTTGCTAAGTTTATGTCCCGAGATAAACTTAATGACAACATTGTGAAGAGTTTTGCAAATATGTAAACATTTCAAAGGTTGTGAAATTTTTTTCAAACGAGACTTGAAAATGTCTGCAACTAGGCTCAGGTTTTATCTTAAGAAAGATTGAAAAGAAATTTTCATTCATATCGAGAAAAATGAAATTAAAATATGTCTCAAGGGAGATTAAAAAATGTCTTAAAGGAGATGAATTTCAAGGAAAATTGTTTTTATATATCAAAGAGGGACGAGATTTATATTTTAAGAGAAACGATTTAAAGGGAGACAAGATTTATGTTTTAACGAAAACAATTCAAAGAGAGACTGAATTTGTGTTTTAAAAGATATAGTCTCAAGAGAAGACGAAGATCTGTATTTTTAAATGAAACGGTTTCAATAGAAATAGACTCAAAAGAGATGAAGATTTTATGTTTTGAGAGAAACAATGTCAAGGAAGATAAGATTTATGTTTAAAGAAAACTGTCTAAAGTGAGGCTGAGATTTGTTTTAAGGTAAACTTAAAAATATCCTCGAGAGAGGTTGTGAAAGTTGGAAGGATATTGTTAACATCTATAAATATTGTCGTCACGTGTCGAAATCAGAGCGAGTAAAATTACAGGCCGTATAATATAAAAGACATCCGGCGATGAGCGTCACAACACAAGCAGACCACAACGCACAGGATCGCCGCGAACTATGCGATATCTTTCGCAATGTGTGGCAAACAGACAAAACCACGAGCAACATCGCGCCTCATCTGCTGGCCACATCACTACACGCGTGCCCATCACAGTTGCCGAGGAAAACTTAGGACATCTAGTCATAGTCAATCCAATCAATGTGCCACGATAGCCATACCTTAACACTTGTCCAAGTGGTATAAAACTGGGAATGTAGTTGATAGGAACCAAGGGGTCTTCCATTCCCAGGACCATCACCATCAAAAAGCAAGAGCAATACTTGAGCTCTAACCTAGAATGGTCACCCCATCACCGTCGGATCACCGTACTTGATCTTTGATAATTTTGACCATCAATAGATATCAAGAGATATTTTGAAAAAAAAATGTCTTTAAAAGAGAAATATCAAGATTTTTAGTAAAGCGTCATCGAGAGAGGAATGTATAAATAACTTCGAAAAAGAATGTTAAAAAGAAATTTTTGAAAATATTCTTATTAGAGGAGAATGAATTATTTTTTAAATAAAAATTTTCAGAGAGGATGTAAAATTTTAAAAAGGATCTCAAGAGAAATTTTGAAAAATGTTCTCTAAGAGAAAAGAAATAAAAAAGATCCTCAAGAGGGGATTGTGAAAATTTTTGAAAGTATCTCAAGAGAGATTTTTTAGGGGAACATCTTCAAGAAATAAGAACATATGAAAAGAAGGCGTCAGGGAAGGATTATGAAAATTTTATTATTTTCCACTAAATGTATGATGAAGAAATTTATTATTTTACTCTAAATTAAGGCGTTGTTAATTGATAAATCAATCTATTAATAGTAATTCATGTTTCAGCAGGTCTATTAAAGCTGCCCTTGGTAAAGGTCAGTAAAGCATGTGATTATCAGCATTGCTAAACTTTAATCTCATGTTTTTCGACACTCTTTTGGATTCTTTCTTATGTTTTCTATATTAGCTTGTTTGCCTCGCAATGCTTTTGAAGTTGTCTGAAAATGATGGCTTTGATCTATACCAGGTACAGATACTTGCATTTATTTACTTCTTAAATTTAAATTTACGTTGGAGGAACATGAATATTACACAGATATACCCATTAAAACTTTTGTTTGTTTAGTTTGTGGCAACTTCAAGATTAATTAGCTCTGTTACAAATTATTAAAACACATTGAAATCATACGCAAGTAGCAAGAGTTCATGTCAACATTACACTTAAGAGTGGAAAAAGGTGAATGTCCTCACTCCTCAGATTCCTCTAGAGATGCTTCAATACGTAAAAGAACAAACCTAGCTGCAACCCCAACCAACACAAGGCCATTCATGATGGCTGCAATCTTAAAAATCTCAGTCGCTTCATTGCATGTTGATGACAAGGCTCCGCCGCCTCTTCTTCCTTTGCCACTCGCCTTTAAGAAGCTAATAACGTTAGCAAAGCACTTTTCGGTGCTCACAGGCAGCCCAAGGGTAACCATGTTGTTGTGTGCTTTCAGACCTCCATAGGAATCCATCCATTCGATGTAAATCACTTTTGGCGTTTTCTGTCGGGCTTTACTGCTATAATTCGCCACAGAGGCGGTGATTTGGCTGGATCGACGACGGGTGAAGTACTTGTGGCCATGTTCACAAAGCGGTAGCACTTTGGCACGCACGAGGAGTTGGATCGTGCAGGATGTTCCAGATAAGGAGGCAAGAGAAAAAAATATTATATGTAGTGATTTTGGATAAAGCAAAAGGTAAAGCTGAATTCTGGTTGGCTGCCAAACCATAAGATGAAAAGATAGGCCCTTCAAAGGAATTAGTATTTGTAAATTTCATTATTTCTGTTAAATGCTAATGGATTTGGGTTCAGAGAATATTTAGTGTGGTTTGAGTTTTGAATTATAGATATGGAGTATTTATTTGGGTTAGGAAAATATATGTACTTTTTGAAAATCCTAATTTTAATTAGAATTTTGCTATGCACAACAGCTGTGTATAAGAATTATTAGGTTCTTATTATTAATTATTATTTTACTTTTTAATAGAATCTATTAGAATGTAATTAATTACATTTCTAAAATATTAAACATCATTGATTCAAGGTGTTTAATGTAATTAATAATAATGTAAAAAGGTTTAGATGTTTAGGGTTTATGATTTATAATTTTAGGGATTATAGTTTAGGGTTTGTGTTGTTGTATTTTATGATTTTTAGGGTTTAGGGTTAGGGTTAGAGTCATGGTTTAGGATTAAGGTTCAAGGATAATGTATGGTTTTTAAGGTTTATGGCTTAGTGTTTAAGGTTTAGGGCTTAGGGTTTAGAGTTAATGTATGATTTTTATGGCTTAGGGTTTATGATTTAGAGTTAAAGTTTAGAGCTTAGTGTTTAAGGTTGAGGTATAGGGTTAGAATTAAGGTTTAGGGTGTAAAGTAATTCTATTAAACATTATAAATTAATGATATTTAATTTTTTAGAAATGTAATTAATTATTCCATTCAAAATAAAACCAATTAACACGGGTTTAGTCAAGTTTTATTTATCCATACCAAGATTAAATCTAACATGCATGAAAGCAGATGATCCACCTCTTAAAACAACAACCATGTTACAAGTTAACATGGAAATTGGGATTACTAGTTTCCAAGGCTCACTGAGACTGATGTCAAAGGAACAAAGATTTCAGCGTTTCCTTGGGATTATACTATGAAATGCTTCTCATTAAGCAGCCAATTACATCATTGAACTCGGCAAAACATGGACAAAATGGCAATACAAAATTAGGGTCTGTAGAATCAAAATGATCAAGGATGGAAATGAAATCTCATGCAGCACAAGACCAGCTAGTGTAACAACTTTGGTGGTTGCTATATACGCTGGAATATGCTGGGGATATATGCATGAATCTGAAAGTTTATCAACAACTATATTTTTGCCAATAGTAGGAACCTCTCTCTGTGTCCTGAAAACGATTTTCCAATTCTATTTTGCATTACACAATACTCAACTCTTAAACCGACGTGCTACTATAAACCAAACTCTACATGAGGCTAAAACATGATTCAAACACCCAGAAAGATATATTTCCAACAAGTATGAAGAAAAAGAAAAACATTACTTCTCACAAGGAACTGCTCCAAGGGAAGAGCAAGGGAAACAAAACACTTTGTACCATACCTATGCATCCTTTCGAGTTGGCTTCATCAGCTCCAATCAGTTTGATATTGTGCACATATCCTTCTTGTTGCAAGGTGGTACTAGCAGGGTCTATCTTCTTCGGTTTTACGCATTTTCCTTTAATGAGAGCAAAACCTGGGTACAAGCCTCCAGACTCATGTTTCTAACCCTTCAGATATTGTGGATAAATCATTTTCTTCAATAAATGATGGATTAAGAAACTTGGCCACGAAAGCCCATGTCTTGTAAACATCTTCAAAGTTGGTTAGGAAACCGAGTGACGCAGTAATTACTTTAACTCGAAAAAATAAGCTTTTGCCATCTTTGCAACCATTAGCCATTGGCTGACACAGGGCCGAATCTTCAAGCTCAAGTTCCTTGCACTGCTGCTTCACATCATCCACAACACGCACATGACTGAGTATACCGATGCCAAGAGAAATACCACTCTTCTCAGCTAGCTGCTGAACGACTTCTGGGTCAATTAGCCGTCCTCCATTGCTGTCCCGCACATTAAAGGCTACAGTTGCACCTCTTTCGTATTTGATCTTGGGGCCATATATTTGCACAAGATGCACTCCCTTGCTTTCATCTGAACTTGGTAAGCGAAGTTGAAGTAATGAGGTAACGAGCCAATTGATCAAGTAACGCAGTCTAAGGGTAGTTTTGTTTAGACCCAACATATTCACATGGTCAAGGTGCTGGCAGATTATCTCAGGTTCCCTTCTACTGCACTCTTGGTCATCATCACCGTCATACACTTCATCAGTGCAGGATTCATCATCAGGCAAGGTAGTCAATGATATTTCACCAGGCTCCAACCGGCTTGGATTCTCAATGCAGTTGTCTTCCACACTAAATGATACTCTGCGATCCATGCTTGCCGCTCGATCTTCCTCATCCAAACCGAAAAATCTACCATTGGCAAACCTACTCCCTTCTCTCCCTCCCAACAGTCTAAACTCACCCTCAGTCTCTCTCCTGATAGCACTTTCTTTTTTTCCTTCGCATACTTCAGAGGACAAGGTACTCTCAAGCATTCCATTCGTCGGTTTGAATCCATTTACCTTAGAACTCAAGCATTCCAAGCCAGATTCTTCTTGAATCTCCCCAAAATACTTAGAATCTTTATACTTCCCATCATCTCCTGAACCAGGGTTCATTTCAGCAGGCTCTTCTTCAGGGATCTCCTTAATTTGGTCTGATTCATGTGAAACAGACAATACAGCTGCATCAAAAGATAACACAGAATCTGCCTGCAATCTTGTGTTCAACTTTCTGCCGTCGCAAACCGGACTCGTAGATAGTTTTGAAGTCACTTTTGGAGACAGCCGCTTATTGTTTCTCTTCCCAGAAAACCATGATGGTAGTAAGTTTGAGTCTGATTTCAGTCTGATTAGTTGGCCAGAATTATCGGACCCAAATGGACTCTGCCCCAAATCAATCCAGTACGAATTGTCCAATGATTCATCTTCACTGAAAACCGGACTTTTCATGAGATCCCCAACTGAAAGGTTCTCAGCTTCCTCAAAAATGGTGCTTGCTCCATCCCTATCCGAGCTATTATCATGATCCATCTCCGTTTCAAAAACATCCCTGACCTGATTGGAAGTGAAAACACCTGAAAAGGCAGGCATTTGAGACCCACCATTTCTCTCCGGCAATGATTCTTCATTGTGTTTAGCTGTTTCATCCTCAAGTCCAACTAAAACATCAAGTCCATCAATAGAGTCACTCAAGTACTGTGGATAAACAGGGAGGATCTTCACCATTCCAGACCCCGTATGTCCATACGGAATTTGCAAGCTTGACATCACAGATTTCTTGATCAAAAGGCATCCAAATCCAGTTGGATCATAACCAAACAGCCTATAAAACGATGTGATAATAAAATCGGGCCTAAATAAGGACAAGCCAAGTGAATCCATATCCTTGGGACCTAATGACCCGGCATCAAGCAATGTATGCCAATGGTTTTGTTGCGCAAGGGCCATCCACTGGTAAGAATACTTCGCCCCAGTCACTCTAGACTGAACCGGAAACACAAAAAGACCATTAGCATGACCTTTCTTCCTCTTTTTCTTGTTCGAAATCTGCTTCCTCAGCTCCCTAGAGCAGAGTTTCAAGGAAGGCCATTTGAACCAGGCGTTGTAAACCTTAGCACCTTTCTCTTTAGCACACTGAGCCATCCAAATCACCGACTGACTCTCGTGATCGAACATTGTCAACAGTTTCTTATTGGTCTGAAAAGGGTAAGCTTCAGCAAGCAACTTAAACGCCGACCCTCTACTAACAGTGAAAACAAGGCCATACTCATTTGCAGGGATGTTTAAATGGTCGAAGATCCTAGTCTTTATATCATGCTCCATAGTGCCACTCTCGGCACCTCCATAAAGAGCATGGTTACTCAAATTTGCAGTCACTTCAGACAAACTAAACATGGTTGTATCCCAATTCTCTTGAGTTTGATTATAAGAGAATAACCCAAAACCACAGTAATCAAGACATACCTTTGTACAAGATTCAGACAAATGGCCATATTCTTCCACTCTCAGATGGTCAACCTTCTCAGTGGCTTGAAACTTGGGGTACACGGTGAGGAACTTGGAAAAGGCATCATGGAGGTCTGGAATTGAATCTTGAGAACAAAAGGCACGATCTGCAAAAAGAGAGGTGGCGTTCAAGAAATCATTTTGAGCTCGGAGTCTAGCCAGTGATCTCGACCGTCCAATGCTCCCTTCTTGATTCAAAGACGAAGGATCAATGTCCTGGGATTTAGTAAGTGACCCATCTTCGGATGCTTCCTCCAGAGCTTCCCTGAGCCTGTTTTCTTGCAATTGTCGGAGGATTGAAGGCTTTATCTTTGATTCCTCTCTTAAACCAGAACCATTTCTTCTTTTGGTTTTCTTTTCTGCTATTAAAGCTGCACAATGGGATATCGGTTTCCATAGTGAAAAATGCATGAATGCCTGCCTCTTTTGCACCCTCTCTATCAAAATTCTTGGCTAATATTCCAGGAACCAAACTTTCTGGTCCTGTAATTCAAACAAGCCTTGAATAAAACAACAAGTTTCAAACCAACAAAGGGGGTAATGTTTTGTTTCAAAGAATCAAGCTTTAGCTTTTTGTAAAACAATGGAGGGATGTAAAAAATTTAGGGTTTCTTGCGTTTCTTGAATTGGGAATTTGGAACTCGAGATAAGAAAGAGAAACGGAAAGCTTTTATTCTTTTATTACTAATATTGATAAAAAGGAAAAAGGTAAATAATACAAAAAGACTCCTAGTTTATATAACATAATACAATTCATTATCCTAAAATAACTAATTCTTGAAATCTTTTGACAACTCAGCAAAAATTATATAACTATTTTATTAGCCCCTTCAAGTTAGAGCATAGATATTATGGTTAACTATTAGAATGGTCACTTATATTTTCTCCCAGTACAGAGTTAGTCACCAATTTTCAAAACCGACCAGTAAGGTCACTTACGTTTTCGATCAGTAAACTTTTGGTCACTAAGATGTTTGTTGTCATTAAACTTAAACAGTAAGCTGATCTGACATAATAAAAAAATGATAAATTACTTAGATAGTCCCTAAATTGTTATTTCACTTCTATTTTAACCACTAAAATAAAAACAATTTGTATAATTTCACATTTAATCTTCCATATTTATATTTTTTTATTTTTACTCATTTTCCGCCATCTTCTCTATCCTTCTCCATTGGTGGGTTTTGATGCCTTTGTGATTGGAAAATATTTTTTTTTCGTGTTCTCTTGTTTTGATGAAATATAATAACAGTAAAATTTTGCTATGGCTTTCGGGAGAATTTACAGCAAAAAATATTTAAATTCATAATAGGTTTAACACTGACCCATGAAGTTCATGATAAAAGAAACTAGAAGATAGTTTCTAGCCGCACCATCAACCTCATGATAAAACAAAAATAGAATGACACTACTGCAGCACACGTTACGAATGGTACAGCCCCTTATATAAGAAAATATTTGTCAACACATGCTCTAAAGTGACAAAAAAATGCTGGATGAGGACAGTTCCTCTGTCCAAACCATTCGCCTATTTTTGTTGACTCTATTGTTTGCTTTCTTTTTCTTCACATATTCAACATGCCTTCTCTGCATATCTTTAAAATGATATAAAATAGAAGAATCCTAGTATAATTGTGCTTGGTTCGCAGCATCAGCAACTTCCTGGGCTACCTCACCTCCTACACCATTCCCTGAGCTATTTTTCCAAGTCTGATTTTCTGTTGATTTTGTATTTATTGTATTAGCACCATTCTGCACTTGAGAACTAGGTTGTCCTCGAACAGGAAGATTAATAACGGGAAGATTCAACTCTTGACAGGTGACCTCTCGAATCCTCAAGTCTTTATCATCAATGTCCAATGATAGTCTGCCATCTTTCATACCTATACAAATATTGCATGCATGTAGTCCTATAAGGGCTAAGAATCAGGTAGGATTATGTCATCTAATTGCTTCCAAGCCCAGATATCGGAATCAAAAATTTCACAATTGAAATTGCTGACACCGTGAGGTTGAAGCCGTAGGATTTTAAACTTCAAAGGCTTTAATTTCAGGACCGTCATAAAATAAGGTGAGGGTTGTGAGAAATCTCGAGATTTAGGTGCTGGTATGGGTCGCCATTGGCGAGTCGTAGGTTTACAAACAACATATCTGATTTATGGAATAGTGACTTGGCAAAAGAACAGACCTATATCAACAACAGCTAAAATCCTGACGAAGGTATTCGTATGATACAAAAAATAGAAGTCTATTGTTTTAGGATCAACACCCGGTCCCGGATTATCGATCGATGAAAACCTCCAAAAAGCACGACTTTGGGTGGAGACATAAAATATGTATACGCATAATGTGTTATTTCTCTCACAGTGGGATCGCATGAATCTTGGTGTGTAGGTGAGAGCGTTGCATTCCCTGGAGAGAAGTCTACACTTGATCATCGTCTTCAAATCCGCTCTTGATAATATTTCAAATAATACATCAGAGTTAAAATCATAGGTTATCATTGATCCGAAGAAGAAAAGAAGCCTCCAAGAACAATGATTTTGTTTAAATAACAAGGCTAGGGTTTAATGTTCACAATATATATATATATATATATATATATATAGATGCATAGGGGTGACAGAAGAGTTTTTTATTTATTAGCAAAACACGTGGAGAAATTAATTTTAAAACCATTTCAATTTCATATATAGAGAAGCATTTTCAGAAGTGACCATAATGTTTATTTTTTAAAATTGAGAAGTAAAAATGTACATGGGATAAATTTTAGTGGCCATTGCAGTAATTTACCCTTATTTTTTCGTTGTCAGATTAACAAACCGTCAATGTTTAACGGCAACAAACGGCTGAGTGACCAAAAGTTTACACCTCGAAAACGTAAGTGACCTTACTGGTCGTTTTTCAAATCGGTGACCAACTCTGTACTGTGGGGAAACATAAGTGACTATTCCAGTAGTTAACCCTATATATTATGTATGCCCAACCTGGATATGGCTGGGAGAAAGGAAGATGGTTGCAAAGGCTTTGTAAAACAGTCTGCCAATTGGTTGTGTGTTGAAACAGGAAGTAAAGTAATCAATCCTTGATGTAGCTTCTCGCGAATAAGGTGACAATCAATTTTGATGTGTTTAGTGCGCTCATGTTGCACGAGGTTTTCTGCAATACGAATGGCAGACATGTTATCACAATAGAGATTAGCAGGGAAAATATTAGGAAGTTGTAAATCAGAAAGTAAGTATGTCAGGCATTGAATTTCGCAAGAAATAGAAGCAAGGGCATGATATTCTGCTTCACTTGAAGAACGAGAGACTATTTGTTGCTTCTTAGAACGCCATGAAACAAGAGATGATCCAATAAAAACACAAAAACCAGTAACGGATTTTCTTGAGTCAGGGCAGGAAGCCCAATCAAGGTCATAAAAAGCATTAATCTTTAAGTTGTTATCAGTAGGAAAGAAAATTCCTTGCCCAGGGGATCCCTTAATGTATTTAAGAACCCTATGAACAGCTTGCATATGTATATCAGTGGGAGCAGAAAGGAACTGGGAAAAATGATGAACAACAAAAGATATATTAGGTCTTGTGTTTGTGAGATAGAGTAATTTTCCAATGAGTCTTCGATAAGAAGTAATATCTTGTAAAGGTACTCCAGTATTTTTAGACAATGTATTCTTAGCATGAAAAGGAGTGGAAGTAGGTTTACAATCCAAAAAATCAATGTCTTGAAGTAAATCTAAAGCATACTTACGTTGACATAAAAAGATTCCCTTTTCAGAGCAAGCTACTTCTAAACCCAAAAAATATTTCAAAGGTCCTAAATCTTTAATTTTAAAATAATTATGCAAAAAATTCTTAATGGAAGGAGTTTCATGCTCATTGGGACTTGTTAAAACTATATCATCTACATAGACAGCAAGGGCAATGATAGTAGGACCTGGTCCTCTAATAAAAAGAGAAGTATCAGCATAAGCTTGCTTAAAACTTTGTTGAACTAAGGCTGAAGCAAGCCTTTCATTCCATTGTCTACTGGCATGCTTAAGGCCATAAAGACTCTTGGTTAACTTACAAACTAAGGCAGGTTTATCAGTTTTATATCCAGGGGATAAATCCTTGTAAATTTCTTCATCAAGGAAGCTATATAAAAAAGCATTATTAATGTCTAATTGTTGTAAATTCCATTGTTTAGAAGCAGCAACAGCCAATAAAGTCCTAATGGTTGTTATTCTAGCAACTGGACCAAAGGTATCTAGAAAATCAACCCCAAATTGTTGTGTGTAACCTTTGGCTACAAGCCTGGCTTTATACTTCTCTAGAGTCCCATCAGACCTCAATTTAGTTTTAAAAACCCACTTACACCCTATAGTTCTTTTACCAGGGGGAAGAGGAACTAATTCCCATGTTTTATTTAATTCTAATGCTTTAATTTCTTCAGTCATAACATATTTCCAACAAGTATGTTTAACAGCCTGACTATATGATTTAGGTTCAGAAAGGGTATCAATATTATTAATATAAGCACCATAAGAAGAAGATAAGGCATCATAGGAAATAACATTATTTATACTATGAGGAGAAGTTCTAGATCCTGGTACAGTTACCTGAAAGTCTCTAAATTTAGAGGGCAAACAAGCATTCCTCTTAGGTCTTGAATGTGCTTGAGTAGATTGTGAACTACCAATCTGAGTTTGAGGAATTGGAATAGGCTGAGTTGGCTGTATAGACTCAGTTGGTAGAATCGGTTGCACTGTTTTAAGTGTAGGATTGACATTTTCTAAAAATAAATCATCAAATTCTTCTTCTTTAATAGGAATATTATTCTCATATGTTGGAAAAATTAATTTATTAAGATTGTTATCTGTTTTAAAATAGAAATGTGATTCTTCAAAAATCACATCTCAAGAGACAAACACAGATTTGGTAGCTATATCATATAGTCTAAAACCTTTAATGTTCTTAGGATATCCTATGAAAATACACTTAGTAGCTCGAGGATCCATTTTAGTTTTAGGCTTGGGCAAGACTGAAGCATAAGCATTGCATCCAAAGACTCTTAGATGACCTACCTTAGGGGGAACAGAATGCAACAGATCATAAGGAGTTTTATTTTGTAAAAGAGGTGTAGGTGTAATATTAATGAGATATGAAGCATGCTAAATACAATCAAGCCAAAAAACTAAGGGTAAGCCAGTTTGTATTCTTAAAGATCTAGCTACTGACAGAAGATGTTGGTATTTTCTTTCTACAATGCTATTCTGTTGAGGGGTATATGTGCAAGAATTTTGATGAACAATACCTTTTAGTTTGAAAAAATCTGTTAAGTTAAACACTTTTGCATTATCTGATCTAACACATTTTATTTTCTTTGAGAATTGAGTTTCTACAGAATGATAAAATTGTATAAGCAATTTTTTAACTTCAGACTTGCATTTCATTGGAAAGATCCACACAAACCTACTCTTATCATCTACAAGAGTAAAAAAAATATGTATGACCATAAAGACTCTTAACTGGGAAAGGTCCCCACACATCAGCATGTATCAAATCAAATATAGACTTTGAATTTGAAACTCTAGTAGGAAAAGACAACTTTTTTTGTTTTGCAAGATGGCATGTTTCACAAACAAAATCAATAGGCAAAGATATCTATTTATTTATATCAACAAAGAATTTCATTCTTCTTTCAGAAGGATGGCCTAACCTAGAATGCCAAAGTTTAAAAGATTCTGATGCAGTCATACAAACAGCAAACTTAGAAGAAGAAACTTGAAAAAAAAAATAGAGACAATGTTACTTGATGCAGAAGCATTAGCATCAAGCTGGTAAAAACCATTAGTATTTCTAGCTATACCAATCATCCTCCATGTGGACATGTCCTGTATGGAACAAAAATCAGAAGAAAAAGAACAAAAAATAGAGGATTTAGTTAGTTGTGATACAGAAATGATGTTAAAAGCAAAACCAGAAATGAAAAACACATTATGTAAGATTAAAGAATCATTAATCTTAACATTTCCTATATAACTAACCTTAACCAAAGCATTATTAGGTAGTCTTATGAACTTACTAGCTACAGAACAATAGGAATCAAATAATTCTAAATTATGACAGATATGACCGTAGCACCTGAATCCAATATCCATCGAGAATTAACACAAGAAAGAGAAGAACAACAAACTGGAAGATTACCTGCATCACCAGTTGCAACATCAAATGCAGAAGAAAGAGCATTGACTTTGGAATCATTAACAGAAGGATTCTGAGCAGATCTATCTTGCAACATACTCAGCAAACTAAAAGCATTGACTTTGGAACCATGAAATTATGAGATGAAGTATACGATCTTGGGCATTTAAAACATTGACAGAAAAGAAAGGGTCATAACCTAAAAAAATTTCATCATCATTCTTGACATTTTCAAAACTAAAAGCATTGCAAAGGACATTTTCAAAACTAAAAGCATTGCAAAGGACCATAACCAAAAAGTGCATTTTGGACAGTTTCAAGTCCAAAAATCCAACTTTAAACGTCCTTAAAGGCATGTGAATGACATATGAGCAAGATTCAATGACTAAAATTAATGCATACTCCCCCTAGCAACATGCATAGAAGCAAAATGATGCAAATTAACATAAGCATGAATATCAACCAATTTCAAGCTAAAATTTTGACCATTTGAGACCTAAAAGGGTCAAGAAATGCTAGTTAAACCTAACTCTCTCCTAAGGGTCCAAAAACGATCTTTATTTAAAGGTTTGGTAAATATATCCGTTAATTGGTTCAAGGTATCAACATATTCTAGAACTACATCATTTTTTAAAACATGGTCTCTAATGAAATGATGTATAATTTCTATATGGTTGGTTCTAGAGTGTGGGATGGGATTCTTAGTGAGATAAATGGAACTAGTGTTGTCAAACCTAAGGGGTATTGCATCTACTTGAACACCATAATCTAAGAGTTGTTGCTTCATCCAAAGGACTTGAGCACAACAACTCCCTAAGAATATGTACTCTGCTTCAGTGGTAGATAAGGTTACGATATTTTGTTTCTTAGAGAACTAAGATGCGATCATACTACCTAAGAATTGAAATGTTCTGGAGGTACTTTTCCTATCTATCTTCCATCCCCCATAATCTGCATCCGAATAAGCATGAAGGCTAAAGGAAGAATCCTTAGGATACCAAATACCTAAGTTAGGTGTATCTCTAAGGTATCTAAAGATTCTCTTAATGGCTACTAAGTTTGATTCTTTAGGACTAGCTTGAAACCTAGCACACAAGCAAACATTAAACATAATATCCGGTCTACTTGCAGTAAGGTAAAGCAAAGAACCTATCATGGATCTATAATTCTTAGGATCGACACACTTACCTCTTTCATCTTTGTCAAGCTTTATAGAAGAGCTCATAGGAGTGGCTTGAGGCATCACATTCTCCAAGTTGAACTTCTTGAGCATTTCATTCATGTGCTTTGCTTGATTGATGAAGGTGACATCCTTCCTTTGTTTTATTTGGAACCCAAAAAGAATGAGAGCTCTCCCATCATGCTCATCCCGAACTCACCTTGCATTAGCTTAGAAAATTCTTTGCAATAACATTCATTAGTAGAACCAAAAATGATATTATCAACATAAATTTGTACTATTAAGATGTCATTGCAATATTTTTTTTGAAAAGTGTAGTATCCACCTTGCCTTTTTCAAAACCTTTTTCAATCAAAAAGTTTGAAAGCATTTCATACCAAGCTCTAGGAGCTTGTTTTAATCCATAAAGAGCTTTGGTTAATTTCAAAACATGATTTGGAAATTTAGGATCCTCAAAACCCGGTGGTTGTTCAACATACACTTTTTCATTTATAAAGGCATTTAGAAAAGCACTTTTTACATCTATTTGAAAAAGCTTGGAATCATGGTAACATGCAAATGCTAGAAGCATCCTAATAGCTTCCATTCTAGCTACGGGTGTATATGTTTCATCAAAATCAATTCCCTCTTCTTGAGTGTAACCTTAAGCAACAAGCCTAACCTTGTTTCTCACTATGTTACCACTCTCATCTAGTTTATTCCTAAAGACCCATTTAGTTCCTATAGTAGATTGATTACTAGGCCTATCAACTAATGTCCATATTGTACTTCTCTCAAATTGATTAAGTTCTTCTTGCATGGCCAAAATCCAAAAATCATCTTTTAATGCTTTTTTGATATTTTTAGGCTCCATGCATGAAATAAATGCAACATGGTTCATTAATTTAAGAGAAGAGCGGGTGATTACCCCTTGGATGGATCGCCCAAGATTTCACCACTCTTGACATAGTTGAACTCCCTTGGGTAGGTGACCTCCTTTTGTTCAAGAGCCAAATCCCTTAAGGCTTCAAGAGGTGGATCTTGTGGTTCCTCTTCTTTGGTTTGAATCTCATCCACCTTTGATGTTTGTCCTTCATCAACGACTTCAATGATTCCTATATCATCACCATCACAAGCATCCTTCCTCGGAAGGAGGTTATCATCGAAAACAACATGCATAAACTCTTCTACTACTAAAGTTCTCTTATTAAATACACGATAGGCTTTAGAGTTTAAAGAATATCCTAAGAAAATAGCTTCGTCACTTTTAGCATCAATTTTTCCTAAGTTGTCTTTACCATTGTTTAAAATAAAACACTTGCAACCAAATGGATGAAAATAACTAATGTTAGGCTTCTTAGATTTTAAAATCTCATATGGTGTTTTCTTTAAAATAGGCCTAATAATTACTCGTTTATAATGTAGCAAGCGGTATTTGTGGCTTCTGTCCAAAAATATTTAGGTAAATTATTTTCACAAAACATGATTTTAGCCATTTCTTCTAAAGTTCAAATTTTCTCTCAACTACCCCATTTTGTTAAGGAGTGCGAGGTGCGGAAAAATTATGGCTAATGTAACCCCCTTAGCCCGGCCTAGGCGTTAGACCCGAACTGCGAAGATCACACGGGGAAAACCAAAGTCAACACGAAAGTCAACCTTGATTAACGACCCTTTTTTTGTTTTATCTTTTCTAGATACGCATTAAGCCTATGTGAATGCTCAAGAACCTTGGAAGAGAAAAGTACAGCGATCGGAAAACGTTTAAGGACTCAATTGCAAGAAATACACATTTAGGGACCAAAATGTAAATTTTGGAAAACATAAGGACTTTGTAGATTTTAATTTTACCGAACCTTAATTAATCATATTACAATCTTCTCTGCCAAATTTCATCTTAAAAAGACATCTCAAGCTCAAGCAAATGCAATTACAACTTTCAGGACTAAAATGTAAAACATGCAGAATCTGTGTCCAACGGTCACCCGTTTCGAAACACAGACAACCGTACCGAAACACCCGTGTCGAACACCCATATCGAAACGGTGTTGACCGTTTCGGTATGCGGGTATGTTCCGAAACCAGTTCTAAAACAGACACTTCTAGAAGCCAAAGTGTTTCAAAACATTTCTAGCCATTTCGAAACGCCCAGGCCATTTCAGGCACCCGTTTCAAAACAGCTAAGGGTGTTTCGATACACCCTGCCCAAAAACAGCAGAAACTTCTGGTTTTTCACTTCAAAAGACCATCAAACATACTTAAAATCATTCCACAACATATCAGCAACATGATCTTACTTTTAAACAAAGAACATAGCTATATCAAAATATGGAGAAGAAGATCAAAATATCGCAAAACGATCATCAACAATTATCAAACCAAAAACCGAACTTGCTCAAGATAAACAATCTCATTACACATCAATGTAAAAGACTCTCCCCCATTGCCTTTATTATCTATAGCTACAAACCAAATTATACTTCTCAAGTGGAGCTCTTCTTGAATCCCTTGCTTCTTGCTGTCCCAAATTCATTTATCTGCATTGATGGACAAAAAGGAGCGTAAGCACATAATGCTTAGTGAGGAATGCTCAAAACCAAAACACCATCAATGTAGCAAACCTTAAAACCCTTTTCAAAAGCAATCACACCTTTATAAACCAAGTATTGTTTGAAAACCTCATATAAAACATCAACACCTTATAATTAAGCATTACTTAACATAAGATCAACATTAAACTCAAATGCATTAAGCAACTCAACCCCAAACAACATTCTTACAAAACTTCCGCTTAAACCATTTCACGCAATAGTGCTTCATGCAAAGTTTAAACCATTTTCCTTGGAAACCATTTCCACCCCACACTTTTCCTTTCTCATGCTTGAAAACCATTTCAAAGCAAAACACCAATTGAAATCTCATGTATCAAATGTCAGGCATTGAATTTTGCAAGAAATAGAAGCAAGGGCATGATATTCTGCTTCACTTGAAGAACGAGAGACTATTTGTTGCTTCTTAGAACGCCATGAAACAAGAGATGATCCAATAAAAACACAAAAACCAGTAACGGATTTTCTTGAGTCAGGGCAGGAAGCCCAATCAAGGTCATAAAAAGTATTAATCTTTAAGTTGTTATCAGTAGGAAAGAAAATTCCTTGCCCGAGGGATCCCTTAATGTATTTAAGAACCATATGAACAGCTTGCATATGTATATCAGTGGGAGCAGAAAGGAACTGGGAAAAATGATGAACAACAAAAGATATATTAGGTCTTGTGTTTGTGAGATAGAGTAATTTTCCAATGAGTCTTCGATAAGAAGTAATATCTTGTAAAGGTACTCCAGTATTTTTAGACAATGTATTCTTAGCATGAAAATGAGTGGAAGTAGGTTTACAATCCAAAAAATCAGTGTCTTGAAGTAAATCTAAAGCATACTTACGTTGACATAAAAAGATTCCCTTTTCAGAGCAAGCTACTTCTAAACCCAAAAAATATTTCAAAGGTCCTAAATCTTTAATTTTGAAATAATTATGCAAAAAAATCTTAATGGAAGGAGTTTTATGCTCATTCGGACTTGTTAACACTATATCATCTACATAGACAGCAAGGGCAATGAAAGTAGGACCTGATCCTCTAATGAAAAGAGAAGTATCAGCATAAGCTTGCTTAAAACTTTGTTGAACTAAGGCTGAAGCAAGCCTTTCATTCCATTGTCTACTGGCATGCTTAAGGCCATAAAGACTCTTGGTTAACTTACAAACTAAGGCAGGTTTATCAGTTTTATATCCAGGGGATAAATCCTTGTAAATTTCTTCATCAAGGAAGCTATATAAAAAAGCATTATTAATGTCTAATTGTTGTAAATTCCATTGTTTAGAAGCAGCAACAGCCAATAAAGTCCTAATGGTTGTTATTCTAGCAACTGGACCAAAGGTATCTAGAAAATCAACCCCAAATTGTTGTGTGTAACCTTTGGCTACAAGCCTGGCTTTATACTTCTCTAGAGTCCCATCAGACCTCAATTTAGTTTTAAAAACCCACTTACACCCTATAGTTCTTTTACCAGGGGGAAGAGGAACTAATTCCCATGTTTTATTTAATTCTAATGCTTTAATTTCTTCAGTCATAACATATTTCCAACAAGTATGTTTAACAGCCTGACTATATGATTTAGGTTCAGAAAGGGTATCAATATTATTAATATAAGCACCATAAGAAGAAGATAAGGCATCATAGGAAATAACATTATTTATACTATGAGGAGAAGTTCTAGATCCTGGTACAGTTACCTGAAAGTCTCTAAATTTAGAGGGCAAACAAGCATTCCTCTTAGGTCTTGAATGTGCTTGAGTAGATTGTGAACTACCAATCTGAGTTTGAGGAATTGGAATAGGCTGAGTTGGCTGTATAGACTCAGTTGGTAGAATCGGTTGCACTGTTTTAAGTGTAGGATTGACATTTTCTAAAAATAAATCATCAAATTCTTCTTCTTTAATAGGAATATTATTCTCATATGTTGGAAAAATTAATTTATTAAGATTGTTATCTGTTTTAAAATAGAAATGTGATTCTTCAAAAATCACATCTCAAGAGACAAACACAGATTTGGTAGCTATATCATATAGTCTAAAACCTTTAATGTTCTTAGGATATCCTATGAAAATACACTTAGTAGCTCTAGGATCCATTTTAGTTTTAGGCTTGGGCAAGACTGAAGCATAAGCATTGCATCCAAAGACTCTTAGATGACCTACCTTAGGGGGAACAGAATGCAACAGATCATAAGGAGTTTTATTTTGTAAAAGAGGTGTAGGTGTAATATTAATGAGATATGAAGCATGCTAAATACAATCAAGCCAAAAAACTAAGGGTAAGCCAGTTTGTATTCTTAAAGATCTAGCTACTGACAGAAGATGTTGGTATTTTCTTTCTACAATGCTATTCTGTTGAGGGGTATATGTGCAAGAATTTTGATGAACAATACCTTTTAGTTTGAAAAAATCTGTTAAGTTAAACACTTTTGCATTATCTGATCTAACACATTTTATTTTCTTTGAGAATTGAGTTTCTACAGAATGATAAAATTGTATAAGCAATTTTTTAACTTCAGACTTGCATTTCATTGGAAAGATCCACACAAACCTACTCTTATCATCTACAAGAGTAAAAAAAATATGTATGACCATAAAGACTCTTAACTGGGAAAGGTCCCCACACATCAGCATGTATCAAATCAAATATAGACTTTGAATTTGAAACTCTAGTAGGAAAAGACAACTTTTTTTGTTTTGCAAGATGGCATGTTTCACAAACAAAATCAATAGGCAAAGATATCTATTTATTTATATCAACAAAGAATTTCATTCTTCTTTCAGAAGGATGGCCTAACCTAGAATGCCAAAGTTTAAAAGATTCTGATGCAGTCATACAAACAGCAAACTTAGAAGAAGAAACTTGAAAAAAAAAATAGAGACAATGTTACTTGATGCAGAAGCATTAGCATCAAGCTGGTAAAAACCATTAGTATTTCTAGCTATACCAATCATCCTCCATGTGGACATGTCCTGTATGGAACAAAAATCAGAAGAAAAAGAACAAAAAATAGAGGATTTAGTTAGTTGTGATACAGAAATGATGTTAAAAGCAAAACCAGAAATGAAAAACACATTATGTAAGATTAAAGAATCATTAATCTTAACATTTCCTATATAACTAACCTTAACCAAAGCATTATTAGGTAGTCTTATGAACTTACTAGCTACAGAACAATAGGAATCAAATAATTCTAAATTATGACAGATATGACCGTAGCACCTGAATCCAATATCCATCGAGAATTAACACAAGAAAGAGAAGAACAACAAACTGGAAGATTACCTGCATCACCAGTTGCAACATCAAATGCAGAAGAAAGAGCATTGACTTTGGAATCATTAACAGAAGGATTCTGAGCAGATCTATCTTGCAACATACTCAGCAAACTAAAAGCATTGACTTTGGAACCATGAAATTATGAGATGAAGTATACGATCTTGGGCATTTAAAACATTGACAGAAAAGAAAGGGTCATAACCTAAAAAAATTTCATCATCATTCTTGACATTTTCAAAACTAAAAGCATTGCAAAGGACATTTTCAAAACTAAAAGCATTGCAAAGGACCATAACCAAAAAGTGCATTTTGGACAGTTTCAAGTCCAAAAATCCAACTTTAAACGTCCTTAAAGGCATGTGAATGACATATGAGCAAGATTCAATGACTAAAATTAATGCATACTCCCCCTAGCAACATGCATAGAAGCAAAATGATGCAAATTAACATAAGCATGAATATCAACCAATTTCAAGCTAAAATTTTGACCATTTGAGACCTAAAAGGGTCAAGAAATGCTAGTTAAACCTAACTCTCTCCTAAGGGTCCAAAAACGATCTTTATTTAAAGGTTTGGTAAATATATCCGTTAATTGGTTCAAGGTATCAACATATTCTAGAACTACATCATTTTTTAAAACATGGTCTCTAATGAAATGATGTATAATTTCTATATGGTTGGTTCTAGAGTGTGGGATGGGATTCTTAGTGAGATAAATGGAACTAGTGTTGTCAAACCTAAGGGGTATTGCATCTACTTGAACACCATAATCTAAGAGTTGTTGCTTCATCCAAAGGACTTGAGCACAACAACTCCCTAAGAATATGTACTCTGCTTCAGTGGTAGATAAGGTTACGATATTTTGTTTCTTAGAGAACTAAGATGCGATCATACTACCTAAGAATTGAAATGTTCTGGAGGTACTTTTCCTATCTATCTTCCATCCCCCATAATCTGCATCCGAATAAGCATGAAGGCTAAAGGAAGAATCCTTAGGATACCAAATACCTAAGTTAGGTGTATCTCTAAGGTATCTAAAGATTCTCTTAATGGCTACTAAGTTTGATTCTTTAGGACTAGCTTGAAACCTAGCACACAAGCAAACATTAAACATAATATCCGGTCTACTTGCAGTAAGGTAAAGCAAAGAACCTATCATGGATCTATAATTCTTAGGATCGACACACTTACCTCTTTCATCTTTGTCAAGCTTTATAGAAGAGCTCATAGGAGTGGCTTGAGGCATCACATTCTCCAAGTTGAACTTCTTGAGCATTTCATTCATGTGCTTTGCTTGATTGATGAAGGTGACATCCTTCCTTTGTTTTATTTGGAACCCAAAAAGAATGAGAGCTCTCCCATCATGCTCATCCCGAACTCACCTTGCATTAGCTTAGAAAATTCTTTGCAATAACATTCATTAGTAGAACCAAAAATGATATTATCAACATAAATTTGTACTATTAAGATGTCATTGCAATATTTTTTTTGAAAAGTGTAGTATCCACCTTGCCTTTTTCAAAACCTTTTTCAATCAAAAAGTTTGAAAGCATTTCATACCAAGCTCTAGGAGCTTGTTTTAATCCATAAAGAGCTTTGGTTAATTTCAAAACATGATTTGGAAATTTAGGATCCTCAAAACCCGGTGGTTGTTCAACATACACTTTTTCATTTATAAAGGCATTTAGAAAAGCACTTTTTACATCTATTTGAAAAAGCTTGGAATCATGGTAACATGCAAATGCTAGAAGCATCCTAATAGCTTCCATTCTAGCTACGGGTGTATATGTTTCATCAAAATCAATTCCCTCTTCTTGAGTGTAACCTTAAGCAACAAGCCTAACCTTGTTTCTCACTATGTTACCACTCTCATCTAGTTTATTCCTAAAGACCCATTTAGTTCCTATAGTAGATTGATTACTAGGCCTATCAACTAATGTCCATATTGTACTTCTCTCAAATTGATTAAGTTCTTCTTGCATGGCCAAAATCCAAAAATCATCTTTTAATGCTTTTTTGATATTTTTAGGCTCCATGCATGAAATAAATGCAACATGGTTCATTAATTTAAGAGAAGAGCGGGTGATTACCCCTTGGATGGATCGCCCAAGATTTCACCACTCTTGACATAGTTGAACTCCCTTGGGTAGGTGACCTCCTTTTGTTCAAGAGCCAAATCCCTTAAGGCTTCAAGAGGTGGATCTTGTGGTTCCTCTTCTTTGGTTTGAATCTCATCCACCTTTGATGTTTGTCCTTCATCAACGACTTCAATGATTCCTATATCATCACCATCACAAGCATCCTTCCTCGGAAGGAGGTTATCATCGAAAACAACATGCATAAACTCTTCTACTACTAAAGTTCTCTTATTAAATACACGATAGGCTTTAGAGTTTAAAGAATATCCTAAGAAAATAGCTTCGTCACTTTTAGCATCAATTTTTCCTAAGTTGTCTTTACCATTGTTTAAAATAAAACACTTGCAACCAAATGGATGAAAATAACTAATGTTAGGCTTCTTAGATTTTAAAATCTCATATGGTGTTTTCTTTAAAATAGGCCTAATAATTACTCGTTTATAATGTAGCAAGCGGTATTTGTGGCTTCTGTCCAAAAATATTTAGGTAAATTATTTTCACAAAACATGATTTTAGCCATTTCTTCTAAAGTTCAAATTTTCTCTCAACTACCCCATTTTGTTAAGGAGTGCGAGGTGCGGAAAAATTATGGCTAATGTAACCCCCTTAGCCCGGCCTAGGCGTTAGACCCGAACTGCGAAGATCACACGGGGAAAACCAAAGTCAACACGAAAGTCAACCTTGATTAACGACCCTTTTTTTGTTTTATCTTTTCTAGATACGCATTAAGCCTATGTGAATGCTCAAGAACCTTGGAAGAGAAAAGTACAGCGATCGGAAAACGTTTAAGGACTCAATTGCAAGAAATACACATTTAGGGACCAAAATGTAAATTTTGGAAAACATAAGGACTTTGTAGATTTTAATTTTACCGAACCTTAATTAATCATATTACAATCTTCTCTGCCAAATTTCATCTTAAAAAGACATCTCAAGCTCAAGCAAATGCAATTACAACTTTCAGGACTAAAATGTAAAACATGCAGAATCTGTGTCCAACGGTCACCCGTTTCGAAACACAGACAACCGTACCGAAACACCCGTGTCGAACACCCATATCGAAACGGTGTTGACCGTTTCGGTATGCGGGTATGTTCCGAAACCAGTTCTAAAACAGACACTTCTAGAAGCCAAAGTGTTTCAAAACATTTCTAGCCATTTCGAAACGCCCAGGCCATTTCAGGCACCCGTTTCAAAACAGCTAAGGGTGTTTCGATACACCCTGCCCAAAAACAGCAGAAACTTCTGGTTTTTCACTTCAAAATACCATCAAACATACTTAAAATCATTCCACAACATATCAGCAACATGATCTTACTTTTAAACAAAGAACATAGCTATATCAAAATATGGAGAAGAAGATCAAAATATCGCAAAACGATCATCAACAATTATCAAACCAAAAACCGAACTTGCTCAAGATAAACAATCTCATTACACATCAATGTAAAAGACTCTCCCCCATTGCCTTTATTATCTATAGCTACAAACCAAATTATACTTCTCAAGTGGAGCTCTTCTTGAATCCCTTGCTTCTTGCTGTCCCAAATTCATTTATCTGCATTGATGGACAAAAAGGAGCGTAAGCACATAATGCTTAGTGAGGAATGCTCAAAACCAAAACACCATCAATGTAGCAAACCTTAAAACCCTTTTCAAAAGCAATCACACCTTTATAAACCAAGTATTGTTTGAAAACCTCATATAAAACATCAACACCTTATAATTAAGCATTACTTAACATAAGATCAACATTAAACTCAAATGCATTAAGCAACTCAACCCCAAACAACATTCTTACAAAACTTCCGCTTAAACCATTTCACGCAATAGTGCTTCATGCAAAGTTTAAACCATTTTCCTTGGAAACCATTTCCACCCCACACTTTTCCTTTCTCATGCTTGAAAACCATTTCAAAGCAAAACACCAATTGAAATCTCATGTATCAAATGTCAGGCATTGAATTTTGCAAGAAATAGAAGCAAGGGCATGATATTCTGCTTCACTTGAAGAACGAGAGACTATTTGTTGCTTCTTAGAACGCCATGAAACAAGAGATGATCCAATAAAAACTCAAAAACCAGTAACGGATTTTCTTGAGTCAGGGCAGGAAGCCCAATCAAGGTCATAAAAAGTATTAATCTTTAAGTTGTTATCAGTAGGAAAGAAAATTCCTTGCCCGAGGGATCCCTTAATGTATTTAAGAACCATATGAACAGCTTGCATATGTATATCAGTGGGAGCAGAAAGGAACTGGGAAAAATGATGAACAACAAAAGATATATTAGGTCTTGTGTTTGTGAGATAGAGTAATTTTCCAATGAGTCTTCGATAAGAAGTAATATCTTGTAAAGGTACTCCAGTATTTTTAGACAATGTATTCTTAGCATGAAAATGAGTGGAAGTAGGTTTACAATCCAAAAAATCAGTGTCTTGAAGTAAATCTAAAGCATACTTACGTTGACATAAAAAGATTCCCTTTTCAGAGCAAGCTACTTCTAAACCCAAAAAATATTTCAAAGGTCCTAAATCTTTAATTTTGAAATAATTATGCAAAAAAATCTTAATGGAAGGAGTTTTATGCTCATTCGGACTTGTTAACACTATATCATCTACATAGACAGCAAGGGCAATGAAAGTAGGACCTGATCCTCTAATGAAAAGAGAAGTATCAGCATAAGCTTGCTTAAAACTTTGTTGAACTAAGGCTGAAGCAAGCCTTTCATTCCATTGTCTACTGGCATGCTTAAGGCCATAAAGACTCTTGGTTAACTTACAAACTAAGGCAGGTTTATCAGTTTTATATCCAGGGGATAAATCCTTGTAAATTTCTTCATCAAGGAAGCCATGTAAAAAAGCATTATTAATGTCTAATTGTTGTAAATGCCATTGTTTAGAAGCAGCAACAGCCAATAAAGTCCTAATGGTTGTTATTCTAGCAACTGGACCAAAGGTATCTAGAAAATCACCCCCAAATTGTTGTGTGTAACCTTTGGCTACAAGCCTGGCTTTATACTTCTCTAGAGTCCCATCAGACCTCAATTTAGTTTTAAAAACCCACATACACCCAATAGTTCTTTTACCAGGGGGAAGAGGAACTAATTGCCATGTTTTATTTAGTTCTAATGCTTTAATTTCTTCAGTCATAGCATCTTTCCAACAAGTATGTTTAACAGCCTGACTATATGATTTAGGTTCAGAAAGGGTATCGATATTATTAATATAAGCACCATAAGAAGAAGATAAGGCATCATAGGAAATAACATTATTTATACTATGAGGAGAAGTTCTAGATCCTGGTATAGTTACCTGAAAGTCTCTAAATTTAGAGGGCAAACAAGCATTCCTCTTAGGTCTTGAATGTGCTTGAGTAGACTATGAACTACCAATCTGAGTTTGAGGAATTGGAATAGGCTGAGTTGGCTGCATAGACTCAGTTGGCAGAATCGGTTGCACTGTTTTAAGTGTAGGATTGACATTTTCTAAAAATAAATCATCAAATTCTTCTTCTTTAATAGGAATATTATTCTCATATGTTGGAAAAATTAATTTATTAAGATTGTTATATGTTTTAAAATAGAAATGTGATTCTTCAAAAATCACATCTCAAGAGACAAACACAGATTTGGTAGCTATATCATATAGTCTAAAACCTTTAATGTTCTTAGGATATCCTATGAAAATACACTTAGTAGCTCTAGGATCCATTTTAGTTTTAGGCTTGGGCAAGACTGAAGCATAAGCATTGCATCCAAAGACTCTTAGATGACCTACCTTAGGGGGAACAGAATGCAACAGATCATAAGGAGTTTTATTTTGTAAAAGAGGTGTAGGTGTAATATTAATGAGATATGAAGCATGCTAAATACAATCAAGCCAAAAAACTAAGGGTAAGCCAGTTTGTATTCTTAAAGATCTAGCTACTGACAGAAGATGTTGGTATTTTCTTTCTACAATGCTATTCTGTTGAGGGGTATATGTGCAAGAATTTTGATGAACAATACCTTTTAGTTTGAAAAAATCTGTTAAGTTAAACTCTTTTGCATTATCTGATCTAACACATTTTATTTTCTTTGAGAATTGAGTTTCTACAAAATGATAAAATTGTATAAGCAATTTTTTAACTTCAGACTTGCATTTCATTGGAAAGATCCACACAAACCTACTCTTATCATCTACAAGAGTAAAAAAAATATGTATGACCATAAAAACTCTTAACTGGGAAAGGTCCCCATACGTCAGCATGTATCAAATCAAATATAGACTTTGAATTTGAAACTCTAGTAGGAAAAGACAACCTTTTTTTTGTTTTGCAAGATGGCATGTTTCACAAACAAAATCAATAGGCAAAGATATCTATTTATTTATATCAACAAAGAATTTCATTCTTCTTACAGAAGGATGGCCTAACCTAGAATGCCAAAGTTTAAAAGATTCTGATGCAGTCATACAAACAACAAACTTAGAAGAAGAAACTAAAAAAAAAAATTAGAGACAATGTTACTTGATGCAGAAGCATTAGCATCAAGCTGGTAAAAACCATTAGTATTTCTAGCTATACTAATCATCCTCCATGTGGACATGTCCTGTATGGAACAAAAATCAGAAGAAAAAGAACAAAAAATAGAGGATTTAGTTAGTTGTGATACAGAAATGATGTTAAAAGCAAAACCAGAAATGAAAAACACATTATGTAAGATTAAAGAATCATTAATCTTAACATTTCCTATATAACTAACCTTAACCAAAGCATTATTAGGTAGTCTTATGAACTTACTAGCTACAGAACAATAGGAATCAAATAATTCTAAATTATGACAGATATGATCTGTAGCACCTGAATCCAATATCCAGCGAGAATTAACACAAGAAAGAGAAGAACAACAAACTGGAAGATTACCTGCATCACCAGTTGCAACATCAAATGCAGAAGAAAGAGCATTGACTTTGGAATCATTAACAGAAGGATTCTGAGCAGATCTCTCTTGCAACATACTCAGCAAACTAAAAGCATTGACTTTGGAACCATGAAATTATGAGATGAAGTATACGATCTTGGGCATTTAAAACATTGACAGAAAAGAGAGGGTCATAACCTAAAGAATTGTCATCATCATTCTTGACATTTTCAAAACCAAAAGCATTGCAAAGGACATTTTCAAAACTAAAAGCATTGCAAAGGACCATAACCAAAAAGTGCATTTTGGACAGTTTCAAGTCCAAAAATCCAACTTTAAACGTCCTTAAAGGCATGTGAATGACATATGAGCAAGATTCAATGACTAAAATTAATGCATACTCCCCCTAGCAACATGCATAGAAGCAAAATGATGCAAATTAACATAAGCATGAATATCAACCAATTTCAAGCAAAAATTTTGACCATTTGGGACCTAAAAGGGTCAAGAAATGCTAGTTAAACCTAATTCTCTCCTAAGGGTCCAAAAACGATCTTTATTTAAAGGTTTGGTAAATATATCCGCTAATTGGTTCAAGGTATCAACATATTCTAGAACTACATCATTTTTTAAAACATGGTCTCTAATGAAATGATGTATAATTTCTATATGGTTGGTTCTAGAGTGTGGGATGGGATTCTTAGTGAGACAAATGGAACTAGTGTTGTCACACCTAAGGGGTATTGCATCTACTTGAACACCATAATCTAAGAGTTGTTGCTTCATCCAAAGGACTTGAGCACAACAACTCCCTAAGAATATGTACTCTGCTTCAGTGGTAGATAAGGTTACGATATTTTGTTTCTTAGAGAACTAAGATGCGATCATACTACCTAAGAATTGAAATTTTCTAGAGGTACTTTTCCTATCTATCTTCCATCCCCCATAATCCGCATCCGAATAAGCATGAAGGCTAAAGGAAGAATCCTTAGGATACCAAATACCTAAGTTAGGTGTATCTCTAAGGTATCTAAAGATTCTCTTAATGGCTACTAAGTTTGATTCTCTAGGACTAGCTTGAAACCTAGCACACAAGCAAACATTAAACATAATATCTGGTCTACTTGCAGTAAGGTAAAGCAAAGAACCTATCATGGATCTATAATTCTTAGGATCGACACACTTACCTCTTTCATCTTTGTCAAGCTTTATAGAAGAGCTCATAGGAGTGGCTTGAGGCATCACATTCTCCAAGTTGAACTTCTTGAGCATTTCATTCACGTGCTTTGCTTGATTGATGAAGGTGACATCCTTCCTTTGTTTTATTTGGAACCCAAAAAGAATGAGAGCTCTCCCATCATGCTCATCCCGAACTCACCTTGCATTAGCTTAGAAAATTCTTTGCAATAACATTCATTAGTAGAACCAAAAATGATATTATCAACATAAATTTGTACTATTAAGATGTCATTGCAATATTTTTTTGAAAAGTGTAGTATCCACCTTGCCTTTTTCAAAACCTTTCTCAATCAAAAAGTTTGAAAGCATTTCATACCAAGCTCTAGGAGCTTGTTTTAATCCATAAAGAGCTTTGGTTAATTTTAAAACATGATTTGGAAATTTAGGATCCTCAAAACCCGGTGGTTGTTCAACATACACTTTTTCATTTATAAAGGCATTTAGAAAATCACTTTTTACATCTATTTGAAAAAGCTTGAAATCATGGTAACATGCAAATGCTAGAAGCATCCTAATAGCTTCCATTCTAGCTACGGGTGTATATGTTTCATCAAAATCAATTCCCTCTTCTTGAGTGTAACCTTAAGCAACAAGCCTAACCTTGTTTCTCACTATGTTACCACTCTCATCTAGTTTATTCCTAAAGACCCATTTAGTTCCTATAGTAGATTGATTACTAGGCCTATCAACTAATGTCCATATTGTACTTCTCTCAAATTGATTAAGTTCTTCTTGCATGGCCAAAATCCAAAAATCATCTTTTAATGCTTTTTTGATATTTTTAGGCTCCATGCATGATATAAATGCAACATGGTTCATTAATTTAAGAGAAGAGCGGGTGATTACCCCCTTGGATGGATCGCCCAAGATTTCACCACTCTTGACATAGTTGAACTCCCTTGGGTAGGTGACCTCTTTTTGTTCAAGAGCCAAATCCCTTAAGGCTTCAAGAGGTGGATCTTGTGGTTCCTCTTCTTTGGTTTGAATCTCATCCACCTTTGATGTTTGTCCTTCATCAACGACTTCAATGATTCCTATATCATCACCATCACAAGCATCCTTCCTCGGAAGGAGGTTATCATCGAAGACAACATGCATAGACTCTTCTACTACTAAAGTTCTCTTATTAAATACACGATAGGCTTTAGAGTTTAAAGAATACCCTAAGAAAATAGCTTCCTCACTTTTAGCATCAATTTTTCCTAAGTTGTCTTTACCATTGTTTAAAATAAAACACTTGCAACCAAATGGATGAAAATAACTAATGTTAGGCTTCTTAGATTTTAAAATCTCATATGGTGTTTTCTTTAAAATAGGCCTAATCATTACTCGTTTATAATGTAGCAAGCGGTATTTGTGGCTTCCGTCCAAAAATATTTAGGTAAATTATTTTCACAAAACATGATTTTAGCCATTTCTTCTAAAGCTCGATTTTTCTCTCAACTACCCCATTTTGTTAAGGAGTGCGAGGTGCGGAAAAATTATGGCTAATGTAACCCCCTTAGCCCGACCTAGGCGTTAGACCCGAACTGCGAAGATCACACGGGGAAAACCAAAGTCAACACGAAAGTCAACCTTGATTAACAACCCTTTTTTTGTTTTATCTTTTCTAGATACGCATTAAGCCTATGTGAATGCTCAAGAACCTTGGAAGAGAAAAGTACAGCGATCGGAAAACTTTTAAGGACTCAATTGCAAGAAATACACATTTAGGGACCAAAATGTAAATTTTGGAAAACATAAGGACTTTGTAGATTTTACTTTTACCGAACCTTAATTAGTCATATTACAAGCTTCTCTGCCAAATTTCATCTTAAAAAGACATCTCAAGCTCAAGCAAATGCAATTACAACTTTCAGGACTAAAATGTAAAACATGCAGAATCTGTGTCCAACGGTCACCCGTTTCGAAACACTGACAACCGTACCGAAACACCCGTGTCGAACACCCATATCGAAACGGTGTTGACCGTTTCGGTATGCGGGTATGTTCCGAAACCAGTTCTAAAACAAACACTTCTAGAAGCCAAAGTGTTTCGAAACACTTCTAGCCATTTCGAAACGCCCAGGCCATTTCAGGCACCCGTTTCAAAACAGCTAAGGGTGTTTCGATACACCCTGCCCAGAAATAGCAGAAACTTCTGGTTTTTCACTTCAAAACACCATCAAACATACTTAAAATCATTCCACAACATATCAGCAACATGATCTTACTTTTAAACAAAGAATATAGCTATATCAAAATATGGAGAAGAAGATCAAAATATCGCAAAACGATCATCAACAATTATCAAACCAAAAACCGAACTTGCTCAAGATAAACAATCTCATTACACATCAATGTAAAAGACTCTTCCCCATTGCCTTTAGTATCTATAGCTATAAACCAAACTATACTTCTCAAGTGGAGCTCTTCTTGAATCCCTTGCTTCTTGCTGTCCCAAATTCATTTATCTGCATTGATGGACAAAAAGGAGCGTAAGCACATAATGCTTAGTGAGGAATGCTTAAAACCAAAACACCATCAATGTAGCAAACCTTAAAACCCTTTTCAAAAGTAATCACACCTTTATAAACCAAGTATTCTTTGAAAACCTCATATAAAACATCAACACCTTATAATTAAGCATTACTTAACTTAAGATCAACATTAAACTCAAATGCATTAAGCAACTCAACCCCAAACAACATTCTTACAAAACTTCCGCTTAAACCATTTCACGCAATAGTGCTTCATGCAAAGTTTAAACCATTTTCCTTGGAAACCATTTCCACCCCACACTTTTCCTTTCTCATGCTTGAAAACCATTTCAAAGCAAAACACCAATTGAAATCTCATGTATCAAATGTCAGGCATTGAATTTTGCAAGAAATAGAAGCAAGGGCATGATATTCTGCTTCACTTGAAGAACGAGAGACTATTTGTTGCTTCTTAGAACGCCATGAAACAAGAGATGATCCAATAAAAACACAAAAACCAGTAACAGATTTTCTTGAGTCAGGGCAGGAAGCCCAATCAAGGTCATAAAAAGCATTAATCTTTAAGTTGTTATCAGTAGGAAAGAAAATTCCTTGCCCGAGGGATCCCTTAATGTATTTAAGAACCCTATGAACAGCTTGCATATGTATATCAGTGGGAGCAGAAAGGAACTGGGAAAGATGATGAACAACAAAAGATATATTAGGTCTTGTGTTTGTGAGATAGAGAAATTTTCCAATGAGTCTTCGATAAGAAGTAATATCTTGTAAAGGTGCTCCAGTATTTTTAGACAATGTATTCTTAGCATGAAAATGAGTGGAAGTAGGTTTACAATCCAAAAAATCAGTGTCTTGAAGTAAATCTAAAGCATACTTACGTTGACATAAAAAGATTCCCTTTTCAGAGCAAGCTACTTCTAAACCCAAAAAATATTTCAAAGGTCCTAAATCTTTAATTTTGAAATAATTATGCAAAAAAATCTTAATGGAAGGAGTTCCATGCTCATTGGGACTTGTTAACACTATATCATCTACATAGACAGCAAGGGCAATGAAAGTAGGACCTGATCCTCTAATGAAAAGAGAAGTATCAACATAAGCTTGCTTAAAACTTTGTTGAACTAAGGCTGAAGCAAGCCTTTCATTCCATTGTCTACTGGCATGCTTAAGGCCATAAAGACTCTTGGTTAACTTACAAACTAAGCCAGGTTTATCAGTTTTATATCCAGGGGATAAATCCTTGTAAATTTCTTCATCAAGGAAGCCATGTAAAAAAGCATTATTAATGTCTAATTGTTGTAAATGCCATTGTTTAGAAGCAGCAACAGCCAATAAAGTCCTAATGGTTGTTATTCTAGCAACTGGACCAAAGGTATCTAGAAAATCAACCCCAAATTGTTGTGTGTAACCTTTGGCTACAAGCCTGGCTTTATACTTCTCTAGAGTCCCATCAGACCTCAATTTAGTTTTAAAAACCCACTTACACCCAATAGTTCTTTTACCAAGGGGAAGAGGAACTAATTCCCATATTTTATTTAATTCTAATGCTTTAATTTCTTCAGTCATAGCATCTTTCCAACAAGTATGTTTAACAGCCTGACTATATGATTTAGGTTCAGAAAGGGTATCAATATTATTAATATAAGCACCATAAGAAGAAGATAAGGCATCATAGGAAATAACATTATTTATACTATGAGGAGAAGTTCTAGATCCTGGTATAGTTACCTGAAAGGCTCTAAATTTAGAGGGCAAACAAGCATTCCTCTTAGGTCTTGAATGTGCTTGAGTAGACTGTGAACTACCAATCTGAGTTTGAGGAATTGGAATAGGCTGAGTTGGCTGCATAGACTCAGTTGGCAGAATCGGTTGCACTATTTTAAGTGTAGGATTGACATTTTCTAAAAATAAATCATCAAATTCTTCTTCTTTAATAGGAATATTATTCTCATATGTTGGAAAAATTAGTTTATTAAGATTGTTATATGTTTTAAAATAGAAATGTGATTCTTCAAAAATCACATCTCAAGAGACAAACACAGATTTGGTAGCTATATCATATAGTCTAAAACCTTTAATGTTCTTAGGATATCCTATGAAAATACACTTAGTAGCTCTAGGATCTATTTTAGTTTTAGGCTTGGGCAAGACTGAAGCATAAGCATTGCATCCAAAGACTCTTAGATAACCTACCTTAGGGGGAACAAAATGCAACAGATCATAAGGAGTTTTATTTTGTAAAAGAGGTGTAGGTGTAATATTAATGAGATATGAAGCATGCTAAATACAATCAAGCCAAAAAACTAAGGGTAAGCCAGTTTGTATTCTTAAAGATCTAGCTACTGACAGAAGATGTTGGTATTTTCTTTCTACAATGCTATTCTGTTGAGGGGTATATGTGCAAGAATTTTGATGAACAATACCTTTTAGTTTGAAAAAATCTGTTAAGTTAAACTCTTTTGCATTATCTGATCTAACACATTTTATTTTCTTTGAGAATTGAGTTTCTACAAAATGATAAAATTGTATAAGCAATTTTTTAACTTCAGACTTGCATTTCATTGGAAAGATCCACACAAACCTACTCTTATCATCTACAAGAGTAAAAAAAATATGTATGACCATAAAGACTCTTAACTGGGAAAGGTCCCCACACATCAGCATGTATCAAATCAAATATAGACTTTGAATTTGAAACTCTAGTAGGAAAAGACAACCTTTTTTTGTTTTTGCAAGATGGCATGTTTCACAAACAAAATCAATAGGCAAAGATATCTATTTATTTATATCAACAAAGAATTTCATTCTTCTTACAGAAGGATGGCCTAACCTAGAATGCCAAAGTTTAAAAGATTCTGATGCAGTCATACAAACAGCAAACTTAGAAGAAGAAACTGAAAAAAAAAATTAGAGACAATGTTACTTGATGCAGAAGCATTAGCATCAAGCTGGTAAAAACCATTAGTATTTCTAGCTATACTAATCATCCTCCATGTGGACATGTCCTGTATGGAACAAAAATCAGAAGAAAAAGAACAAAAAATAGAGGATTTAGTTAGTTGTGATACAGAAATGATGTTAAAAGCAAAACCAGAAATGAAAAACACATTATGTAAGATTAAAGAATCATTAATCTTAACATTTCCTATATAACTAACCTTAACCAAAGCATTATTAGGTAGTCTTATGAACTTACTAGCTACAGAACAATAGGAATCAAATAATTCTAAATTATGACAGATATGATCCGTAGCACCTGAATCCAATATCCAGCGAGAATTAACACAAGAAAGAGAAGAACAACAAACTGGAAGATTACCTGCATCACCAGTTGCAACATCAAATGCAGAAGAAAGAGCATTGACTTTGGAATCATTAACAGAAGGATTCTGAGCAGATCTCTCTTGCAACATACTCAGCAAACTAAAAGCATTGACTTCGGAACCATGAAATTATGAGATGAAGTATACGATCTTGGGCATTTAAAACATTGACAGAAAAGAGAGGGTCATAACCTAAAGAATTTTCATCATCATTCTTGACATTTTCAAAACTAAAAGCATTGCAAAGGACATTTTCAAAACTAAAAGCATTGCAAAGGACCATAACCAAAAAGTGCATTTTGGACAGTTTCAAGTCCAAATATCCAACTTTAAACGTCCTTAAAGGCATGTGAATGACATATGAGCAAGATTCATGACTAAAATTAATGCATACTCCCCCTAGCAACATGCATAGAAGCAAAATGATGCAAATTAACATAAGCATGAATATCAACCAATTTCAAGCAAAAATTTTGACCATTTGGGACCTAAAAGGGTCAAGAAATGCTAGTTAAACCTAACTCTCTCCTAAGGGTCCAAAAACGATCTTTATTTAAAGGTTTGGTAAATATATCCGTTAATTGGTTCAAGGTATCAACATATTCTAGAACTACATCATTTTTTAAAACATGGTCTCTAATGAAATGATGTATAATTTCTATATGGTTGGTTCTAGAGTGTGGGATGGGATTCTTAGTGAGACAAATGGAACTAGTGTTGTCACACCTAAGGGGTATTGCATCTACTTGAACACCATAATCTAAGAGTTGTTGCTTCATCCAAAGGACTTGAGCACAACAACTCCCTAAGAATATGTACTCTGCTTCAGTGGTAGATAAGGTTATGATATTTTGTTTCTTAGAGAACTAAGATGTGATCATACTACCTAAGAATTGAAATGTTCTAGAGGTACTTTTCCTATCTATCTTCCATCCCCCATAATCCGCATCCGAATAAGCATGAAGGCTAAAGGAAGAATCCTTAGGATACCAAATACCTAAGTTAGGTGTATCTCTAAGGTATCTAAAGATTCTCTTAATGGCTACTAAGTTTTATTCTCTAGGACTAGCTTGAAACCTAGCACACAAGCAAACATTAAACATAATATCCGGTCTACTTGCAGTAAGGTAAAGCAAAGAACCTATCATGGATCTATAATTCTTAGGATCGACACACTTACCTCTTTCATCTTTGTCAAGCTTTATAGAAGAGCTCATAGGAGTGGCTTGAGGCATCGCATTCTCCAAGTTGAACTTCTTGAGCATTTCATTCACGTGCTTTGCTTGATTGATGAAGGTGACATCCTTCCTTTGTTTTATTTGGAACCCAAAAAGAATGAGCGCTCTCCCATCATGCTCATCCCGAACTCACCTTGCTCATCCCGAACTCACCTTGCATTAGCTTAGAAAATTCTTTGCAATAACATTCATTAGTAGAACCAAAAATGATATTATCAACATAAATTTGTACTATTAAGATGTCATTGCAATATTTTTTTTTAAAAGTGTAGTATCCACCTTGCCTTTTTCAAAACCTTTTTCAATCAAAAAGTTTGAAAGCATTTCATACCAAGCTCTAGGAGCTTGTTTTAATCCATAAAGAGCTTTGGTTAATTTTAAAACATGATTTGGAAATTTAGGATCCTCAAAACCCGGTGGTTGTTCAACATACACTTTTTCATTTATAAAGGCATTTAGAAAAGCACTTTTTACATCTATTTGAAAAAGCTTGAAATCATGGTAACATGCAAATGCTAGAAGCATCCTAATAGCTTCCATTCTAGCTACGGGTGTATATGTTTCATCAAAATCAATTCCCTCTTCTTGAGTGTAACCTTAAGCAACAAGCCTAACCTTGTTTCTCACTATGTTACCACTCTCATCTAGTTTATTCCTAAAGACCCATTTAGTTCCTATAGTAGATTGATTACTAGGCCTATCAACTAATGTCCATATTGTACTTCTCTCAAATTGATTAAGTTCTTCTTGCATGGCCAAAATCCAAAAATCATCTTTTAATGCTTTTTTTATATTTTTAGGCTCCATGCATGAAATAAATGCAACATGGTTCATTAATTTAAGAGAAGAGCGGGTGATTACCCCCTTGGATGGATCGCCCAAGATTTCACCACTCTTGACATAGTTGAACTCCCTTGGGTAGGTGACCTCCTTTTGTTCAAGAGCCAAATCCCTTAAGGCTTCAAGAGGTGGATCTTGTGGTTCCTCTTCTTTGGTTTGAATCTCATCCACCTTTGATGTTTGTCCTTCATCAACGACTTCAATGATTCCTATATCATCACCATCACAAGCATCCTTCCTCGGAAGGAGGTTATCATCGAAAACAACATGCATAGACTCTTCTACTACTAAAGTTCTCTTATTAAATACACGATAGGCTTTAGATTTAAAGAATATCCTAAGAAAATAGCTTCGTCACTTTTAGCATCAATTTTTCCTAAGTTGTCTTTACCATTGTTTAAAATAAAACACTTGCAACCAAATGGATGAAAATAACTAATGTTAGGCTTCTTAGATTTTAAAATCTCATATGGTGTTTTCTTTAAAATAGGCCTAATCATTACTCGTTTATAATGTAGCAAGCGGTATTTGTGGCTTCTGTCCAAAAATATTTAGGTAAATTATTTTCACAAAACATGATTTTAGCCATTTCTTCTAAAGTTCAATTTTTCTCTCAACTACCCCATTTTGTTAAGGAGTGCGAGGTGCGGAAAAATTATGGCTAATGTAACCCCCTTAGCCCGGCCTAGGCGTTAGACCCGAACTGCGAAGATCACACGGGGAAAACCAAAGTCAACACGAAAGTCAACCTTGATTAACGACCCTTTTTTTGTTTTATCTTTTCTAGATACGCATTAAGCCTATGTGAATGCTCAAGAACCTTGGAAGAGAAAAGTACAGCGATCGGAAAACGTTTAAGGACTCAATTGCAAGAAATACACATTTAGGGACCAAAATGTAAATTTTGGAAAACATAAGGACTTTGTAGATTTTAATTTTACCGAACCTTAATTAATCATATTACAATCTTCTCTGCCAAATTTCATCTTAAAAAGACATCTCAAGCTCAAGAAAATGCAATTACAACTTTCAGGACTAAAATGTAAAACATGCAGAATCTGTGTCCAACGGTCACCCGTTTCGAAACACAGACAACCGTACCGAAACACCCGTGTCGAACACCCATATCGAAACGGTGTTGACCGTTTCGGTATGCGGGTATGTTCCGAAACCAGTTCTAAAACAGACACTTCTAGAAGCCAAAGTGTTTCGAAACACTTCTGGCCATTTCGAAACGCCCAGGCCATTTCAGGCACCCGTTTCAAAACAGCTAAGGGTGTTTCGATACACCCTGCCCAGAAACAGCAGAAACTTCTGGTTTTTCACTTCAAAATACCATCAAACATACTTAAAATCATTCCACAACATATCAGCAACATGATCTTACTTTTAAACAAAGAACATAGCTATATCAAAATATGGAGAAGAGGATCGAAATATCGCAAAACGATCATCAACAATTATCAAACCAAAAACCGAACTTGCTCAAGATAAACAATCTCATTACACATCAATGTAAAAGACTCTCCCCCATTGCCTTTATTATCTATAGCTACAAACCAAACTATACTTCTCAAGTGGAGCTCTTCTTGAATCCCTTGCTTCTTGCTGTCCCAAATTCATTTATCTGCATTGATGGACAAAAAGGAGCGTAAGCACATAATGCTTAGTGAGAAATGCTCAAAACCAAAACACCATCAATGTAGCAAACCTTAAAACCCTTTTCAAAAGCAATCACACCTTTATAAACCAAGTATTGTTTGAAAACCTCATATAAAACATCAACACCTTATAATTAAGCATTACTTAACATAAGATCAACATTAAACTCAAATGCATTAAGCAACTCAACCCCAAACAACATTCTTACAAAACTTCCGCTTAAACCATTTCACGCAATAGTGCTTCATGCAAAGTTTAAACCATTTTCCTTGGAAACCATTTCCACCCCACACTTTTCCTTTCTCATGCTTGAAAACCATTTCAAAGCAAAACACCAATTTAAATCTCATGTATCAAATATCCATCTCATGCATTCTACCAATGCAAAACTCATGATAAAGCCACACATGCTTGTTACTCAAAGGCATTTCACAAACTCAAGATCTCTATTTGAAAACCACATGTACAATCTAGCTATCTCATGCATACAACTTATGCAAAACTCATGGCAAAGCCACTCATGCTTGTTTACACAAAAGCATTTCATAATCTTATTATCTCATATTCAAATCTCATGGCATAAAACATTTCAAGCATTGGTACATGTGATACACATTCTCATATATTGGCATTTACAAACTCTATTGTACACGGATATGCGGACAACTCACTAGACACTTCCAGTGGCATTTACCATCACCGTACTCACCCGTCTAGAACATAACTTTCCGGTGGCTTCTACCACACCGTACACTCATGGCGGTTCTACTTTCGCCAAAAGCTTGAGTATTTCATCAAGTCCTACCCCGATGGTATGCCCCTCATCGGTCTCATGGCAATAACTCTTGTTTCCAAAAAGCTTGGATGTTTCACCAAGACCTACTCCGATGGATTGCCCATCATCGGTCTCATGGCAGTAACTCTTGTTGCCAAAAAGCTTGGATATTTCACCAAGTCCTACTCCAATGGAATGCCCATCATTGGTCTCTCTCTTTGGGATGAATCCCAAGAGCACGTACGAATTTTAGTTTATAGTGCACTCTACATCCTATTGATCGATCAATATATCCGGTAATCTTTACATCATCTATGCCAATATATCATGTTAAAATCATCAACACACTCACTATTTTTAAAGCATGCAACACCTTCACGGCCAAAATGCCGAACATTGCCTTAAGACGCAAACTAACAACACATACTCTCAAGGAATATTAATTTCATGCATCCTTCTATAAACCAAGTTTGACAACCAACTCACATGCTTTAAAATCATGCTCAAACAATAAATTAAACCACATTGTCAAATAAATCACATCAAAACACATTATAGTTTTCAAAACAATAATAGCACAATTGAGAGAGAATTCCACTTTACTTACTTCCGAACTTAAACTGGCATTTCAAGCCTAAATTTAAGTTCCCAAACCTCTTTTCAAAATCATTTCAAAGCTGGAAAACACAATCTCACTCATCGATACACAACACTATGCTAGCCGACAAGCCTCCCAAGCGTCCGAAACCTCCAACACTCCTTCAATCGCTTCTGGATCACTCTCCCCTGTTTTTAGCACATAAGAGAAGAGGATTAATGCACTTCCATGCATTAAAATCACCAGCCATACAACCCAACTCGCTGCTCTACTCAAGAACCTCATTTCGGCTACCAAAAACAACCGAAATCATCTCTAAACTCTCCCAAAACAAAGCCCGGCCAAGATCTATAAATTCTAACCTTTTATAAACATCAATTAACATCAAAAAGCAACATAAACATGACATTATACCTCCAGCAACAGCAGATCACCAAAACCACCCCAAAAAACCACCATTTCCACAAGCAAAAACTTAGGAAAAACAACCTATTCGGGATTGGATTGATAAAACCTCATTTCTAACATCATTTAACATCCAAAATACATTAGAAACCCATCTCAAAACAGAGCTCAATCAATTACCACGAAAATCTCCAAGATCTCTTCCAAAATCTTGAGTTTTAAGCCAAAATCTTGTTTCCAACATTAAAACCATTCATAAAACTTTAATAAAGGATTGACAACTTAAGAATTTCAGTAAAGAACTGAGTATTTAGAGGAGGAGAACAATCTTACCTCTAAAAGATGATTTCTTCTTGATTTGGGCAAGTTTCCATGAAAATACAATGTAGAAATCAAATGGATTTGTTGAAAGATTGATTAGGAATCAATGAGTGATGGAAATCTCATCAAATGAAGTGGAAATCAAAGTGAATTTTGCTGGAGAAAAAATGTTTGGTTGATAGAATTTTGAGAGAAAATTAGAGAAAAGTAGTTATGAAAGTCAAAGATAGTTTATCTCCTTTATTTTATTTAATTAAATCATTAATTAAATCACCCAAATTAAGGAAAAATCTGATGAAAACATTTTTGGTAAATTAGCTCCTTAAAGATTCAAAGTTTCAATCCTTTACAAAACAGTCACTACTAAACTTTGTAAAAACTACGATTTGGTCACTACATCGAAATGTAGTATTTCCAATCCTTATTTTGTAAAATTGATTTCACCATTCACTTATATATATTAAATGAGGATTTTTAGATATTTTTCAATATTTTTAAAGTATCCCGAACTAGGTGTTTCCTAAAACTCCCTTTTAGATTCGAACCGTTTTCCAGACCATTCGGTTCAGACTCCAAACATCTAGGCCCAAATTTGGGGTGTTACAACTCTCCCCCTCTTAGGAAATTTCGTCCTCGAAATTTCAACCTGCGAAAAGAGCACGATACCAAACTTCCCAAAGCAACACACAATATAACACAAGAGACTTAACCACTACAGAAATATCCTCAACCCAAAACACCACGAAACCAACACATCCTCAAATAAAACTTACACTATACCCAAATCCAACACCACTACTTACGGTGCAAGACTTCCAGAACACTCAATTATTAGTCTCAGCTTAACTTTTCACACTTTCGAACTGTGCAAGACCCTCAACAACCCGAAGAACATCTTAAGCCTTCACAACATACTCCGCCTCATCTCATAACTCCTTCAACAAAACTCAAACACACGGTAACACCAACCCATCCATTTTTCAGCCACCATGTGACCCACAACCTATTCAGCTTCTAAAACCCCTTGCAAAACCGCTCAACTCCTTTCAAAGATTACCACAACAAGCAAAAATTTCTTAAGCAACAACTGCTTGCTCACATTTGCCAATGTATTGACAACATTCTTCCATATCCGTTACCAGCACCTGACTTAACAGCCCATCAAACACTGCCCACACAACACCCAAAATCCACATCACGAGACTCCAACCTTAACTCAACAGTTGTTTCACTTACCCCAACTGTCTTAGGAAAGATTTACTTGTACACGACTAACCAACCACCTTCTCACAAAAACCCGGCCAACCAACAATGGCCCTTGAACTTACATTGCCTTTCCACATCAAGCTTAAACTATGACACCAATCTTACCTGGATACCACTCATTCCATTCACATACAAACATATTGAGACCACGAACCTCTACTCATACCAAGCAAAACTTCACCTAAAGCTCTCAACATAACCTCCTTCCACTTCCCTAAGGTTACTACGAACCATCACCTACATAGCACAACCCTCATATTGCAACTATCAACGCAAGATACCTCCACACTCCGGAAACATATCCACTATCCTACAACAATCACCCAGCACAGAGAAACTACAACACTTATCTATTATTCGCAACCACCTCAACCGATTCTAACTCCAAACAATTACCTCCTTACCACCACACCGCTAAACTCTCTAAGCACCAAAACACCTTCCTTCCGCCAACATGCTAGATCGCACTCACTACTACTGACAACTTGTTTACTACCTTCTACTACTTCTAGCATTCTCCTAGTACCAAAATAACACTTTAAGACCACCAACCAACCTAATCCTACCACAACACTATCGGACCCAATTAGCTATTAGCAACTGTGAACGTTCGTATGCATGGTCTCCAACATGCCCTATCAATTCCTGTGCATATGTATGCAAAACCTCTAATGTCATGTCACATGTATGCATGTACCAACATATATATAATATATAATCAAATGATTTTAATTGTGCATGTATGTCGGCTCACACTTACCAATAACATCCTCAGAATCCGCCTAAGAACAACCTCTTACCTCATTTCCAACTTTTCCAGCCCTACCACTCTAACAATTTGGTAACTACAAAATACTCCACTAATACCCTCTTCACTCTAAATTTGTTTTCAAAAAAAAAAACATCGGCTACTACCCAAACTTGCTAGTTATAAGACTTTACTCACTACACAAAGAAATCCAAACCGGAACCAAACAAAGATAACTAGGGCAAAGATTACTTAACAAAATTACTTGTAATCACCTCATTGCCCCGGAGTTCCAACAGACAAACTCCCTTCCCCGCAAAACCACTATTCTCTGACCGTACCGCCGCAGCATCAATCAACACCTTAAGGTCATCACCGACTCCCTGCTGCAAAGAACCTTGTCCACCCCGAGCTAACTTCAGACAAATCTGTCTCACATGTCCAACGGGCCCACAATTCCAACAAGATTCATCCTCCAAACACCTCACACCTCCCTGCCCTTCTTGCCATCTTCGTACTCTGTCTCAGCCGCGCTCACGACCCTTCTAAGACCCTTTTTCACGTACTGAAGCTGATCTCACTACTTGAAAACAATCCCGCTTCACATGCTCCTTAGAACCACAGTTCCAACAAACTCCAACACCCCAACAAACTCCAACATGATGCCTTCTACAACGACCACACTTCGGTAAGCGAACTATCACTCCTTGGTCATATTGTACTTGACGCACATCAGCACCACCACCAAAACCTTGATTCAGGCGAACCCTTCCGTCGCGTAACCTCTTACACTAACCACTCTCAAGGTCGGTACTCATAGCTCTTTTGCTTGTACTTCTCTCACCATCACAAACTGAACCCACAATCCCACGTTGCTTAACCCCTGGAAACCTATCTCCAAGGTATCTTCTACTAAAGGCAGACACAAAGAACTCCCAATCTATATCACGGATATTCGTTGCCACCGACACCGATGTCCACCAAGGAGAAGCATCCTCCAGCATTAGCGAGACAACACTTCCCAGCTTACAGGTGTTGTCACACCTTTCTGATCCAAAATCAGAATTATACTGGCTAACCAAGCCTCGAACGCCTCAAGTGTCGAACCATGATACTCCACAGCTCCCAAAGCATGCAAGTGTTGCTTTGACAAACTCTCATGTCCCAGAAGGTGAATTCCACCCCTTAACAACCTGCTCTAAAGCAGCAACCATCGTACCCAACTGCCACTCTCTCAACGATTCCATTGTGTTATTATTAACATAGCAACAATAACAAAACAAACAAAATGATCAGACTAGCTTCGAGCAAGGATTCAAGACTCCAACTCCAAACTAACACATAGGTATAATAATAAGGCAATGTGTATCCCGAGTTTTCCCCTTTTACACAACATAACAATCCATAAAAACATTGATATCACAAATATCAGCATATCAATCAGCAAAACTTCAATCATTCTCTCATCAAACAACATTCATCCTCTACAACATAATAGCAACACATAACGCCCACCATATTTTCATTATTCAAAATCAACTTACAACATCAGCATACCACCAATACATGTTCAAACTAGCTCACAGAAGATTCATAACCAAAAAGCATGATAAAAACATTAACAATTCACTCAAAGTCATATTTTTCAACCAACTTTCAACCACACATTAGATTAAACATCCAACACTTAACATAACAACTTACCACAAACTTACCGTTACCCCAAAAGTTCGCAACTTAGCTCCGATACCAACAAATGTAACCCCCTTAGCCCGGCCTAGGCGTTAGACCCGAACTACGAAGATCACACGGGAAAAACCAAAGTCAACCCGAAAGTCAATCTTGATTAACAACCCTTGTTTGTTTTATCTTTTCTAGATACGCATTAAGCTTATGTGAATGCTCAAGAACCTTGGAAGAGAAAAGCACGGCGATCAGAAAATGTTTAAGGACTCAATTGCAAGAAATACACATTTAGGGACCAAAATGTAAATTTTGGAAAACATAAGAACTTTGTAGATTTTAGTTTTACCAAACCTTAATTAATCATATTACAAGCTTCTCTGCCAAATTTCATCTTAAAAAGACATCTCAAGCTCAAACAATTGCAATTACAACTTTCAGGACTAAAATGTAAAACATGAAGAATCTGTGTCCAACGGTCACCCGTTTCGAAACACTGACAACCGTATCGAAACACCCGTGTCGAACGCCCGTATCAAAACGGTGTTAACCGTTTCGGTATGCGGGTATGTTCCAAAACTAGTTTCGAAACAGACACTTCCAGTAGCCAAAGTGTTTCGAAACACTTCTAGCCGTTTCGAAATGCCCAGGCCATTTCAGGCACCCGTTTCGAAAAAGCTAAGGGTGTTTCGATACACCCTGCCCAGAAACAGCAGAAACTTCTGGTTTTTCACTTCAAAACATCATCAAACATACTTAAAATCATTCCACAACATATCAGCAACATGATCTTACTTTTAAACAAATAACATAGCTATATCAAAATATGGAGAAGAAGATCCAAATATCGCAAAACGATCATCAACAAGTATCAAACCAAAAACCGAACTTGCTCAAGATAAACAATCTCATTACACATCAATGTAAAAGACTCTCCCCCCATTGCCTTTATTATCTATAGCTATAAACCAAAACATACTTCTCAAGTAGAGCTACTCTTGAATCCCTTGCGTCTTGTTGTCCCAACAAATGTAACCCCTTAGCCCGGCCTAGGCGTTAGACCTGAACTACGAAGATCACACGGGGAAAACCAAAGTCAACCCGAAAGTCAACCTTGATTAACGACCCTTTTTTGTTTTATCTTTTCTAGATACGCATTAAGCTTATGTGAATGCTCAAGAACCTTGGAAGAGAAAAGCACAGCGATCAGAAAACGTTTAAGGACTCAATTGCAAGAAATACACATTTAGGGACCAAAATGTAAATTTTGGAAAACATAAGAACTTTGTAGATTTTAGTTTTACCAAACCTTAATTAATCATATTACAAGCTTCTCTGCCAAATTTCATCTTAAAAAGACATCTCAAGCTCAAGCAATTGCAATTACAACTTTCAGGACTAAAATGTAAAACATGAAGAATCTGTGTCCAACGGTCACCCGTTTCGAAACACTGACAACCGTATCAAAACACCCGTGTCGAATGCCCGTATCGAAATGGTGTTAACTGTTCCGGTATGCAGGTATGTTCCGAAACCAGTTTCGAAACAGACACTTCCAGTAGCCAAAGTGTTTCGAAACACTTCTAGCCGTTTCGAAATGCCCAGGCCATTTCAGGCACCCGTTTCGAAAAAGCTAAGGGTGTTTCGATACACCCTACCAGAAACAGCAGAAACTTCTGGTTTTTCACTTCAAAACACCATCAAACATACTTAAAATCATTCCACAACATATCAGCAACATGATCTTACTTTTAAACAAATAACATAGCTATATCAAAATATGGAGAAGAAGATCCAAATATCGCAAAACGATCATCAACAAGTATCAAACCAAAAACCGAACTTGCTCAAGATAAACAATCTCATTACACATCAATGTAAAAGACTCTCCCCCCATTGCCTTTATTATCTATAGCTATAAACCAAAACATACTTCTCAAGTGGAGCTCTTCTTGAATCCCTTGCTTCTTGTTGTCCCAAATTCATTTATCTGCATTGATGGACAAAAAGGAGCGTAAGCACATAATGCTTAGTGAGGAATGCTCAAAACCAAAACACCATCAATGTAGCAAACCTTAAAACCCTTTTCAAAAGCAATCACACATTTATAAACAAAGTATTGTTTGAAAACCTCATATAAAACATCAACACCTTATAATTAAGCATTACTTAACATAAGATCAACATTAAACTCAAATGCATTAAGCAACTCAACCCCAAACAACATTCTTGCAAAAATTCCACTTAAACCATTTCACGCAATAGTGTTTCATGCAAAGTTTAAACCATTTTTTCATGGAAACCATTTCCACTCCACACTTTTCCTTTCTCATGCTTGAAAACCATTTCAAAGCAAAACACCAATTGAAATCTCATGTATCAAATATTCATCTCATGCATTCTACCAATGCAAAACTCATGATAAAGCCACACATGCTTGTTACTCAAAGGCATTTCACAAACTCAAGATCTCCATTTGAAAACCACATGTACCATCTAGCTATCTCATGCATACAACCTATGCAAAACTCATGGCAAAGCCACTCATGCTTGTTTACACAAAAGCATTTCATAATCTCATTATTTCATATTCAAATCTCATGGCATAAAACATTTGAAGCATCGGTACATATGATACACATTCTCATATATTGGCATTTACAAACTCTATTGTACACGGAAATGCGGACAACTCACTAGACACTTCCGGTGGCATTTACCATCACCGTACTCACCCGTCTAGAACATAACTTTCTGGTGGCTTCTACCACACCGTACTCTCATGGCGGTTCTACTTTCGCCAAAAGCTTGAGTATTTCATCAAGTCCTACCCCGATGGTATGCCCCTCATCGGTCTCATGGCAATAACTCTTGTTGCCTAAAAGCTTGGATGTTTCACCAAGACCTACTCCGATGGATTGCCCATCATCGGTCTCATGGATATAACTCTTGTTGCCAAAAAGCTTGGATATTTCACCAAGTCCTACTCCAATGGAATGCCCATCATTGGTCTCTCTCTTTGGGATGAATCCCAAGAGCACGTACGAATTTTAGTTTATAGTGCACTCTACATCCTATTGATCGATCAATATATCCGGTAAACTTTACATCATCTATGCCAATATATCATGTTAAAATCATCAACACACTCACTGTTTTTAAAGCATGCAACACCTTCAAGGCCAAAATGTCGAACATTGCCTTAAGACGCAAACTAACAACACATACTCTCAAGGAATATTAATTTCATGCATCCTTCTTCAAACCAAGTTTGACAACCAACTCACATGCTTTAAAACCATGCTCAAACAACAAATTAAACCACATTGTCAAATCAATCACATCAAAACCCATTTTGATAGTTTTCAAAACAATAATAGCACAATTGAGAGAGAATTCCACTTTACTTACTTCCGAACTTAAACCGGCGTTTCAAGCCTAAATTTAAGTTCCCAAACCTCTTTTCAAAATCATTTCAAAGCTGGAAAACACGATCTCCCTCACCGATACACAACACTATGCTAGCCGACAAGCCTCCCAAGCGTCTGAAACCTCCAACGCTACCTCAATCATTTCCAGATCACTCTCCCCTCTTATTAGCACATAATAGCAGAGGATTAATGCACTTCCATGCATTAAAATCACCAGCCATACAACCCAACTCGCTGCTCTACTCAAGAACCTCATTTCGGCTACCAAAAACAACCGAAATCATATCCAAACTCTCCAAAAACAAAGCCCAGACAAGATCTATCAATTCTAACCTTTTATAAACATCAATTAACATCAAAAAGCAACATAAACATGACCTTATACCTCCAGCAACAGCAGATCACCAAAACCACCCCAAAAAACCACCATTTCCACAAGCAAAAACTTAGGAAAAACAACTTATTCGGGATTGGATTGATAAAACCCCATTTCTAACATCATTTAACATCCAAAGTACATTAGAAAACCATCTCAAAACAGAGCCCAATCAATTACCACGAAAATCTCCAAGATCTCTTCCAAAATCTTGAGTTTTAAGCCAAAATCTTGTTTCCAACATTAAAACCATTCATAAAACTTTAATAAAGGATTGACAACTTTGGAATTTCAGTAAAGAACTGAGTATTTAGAGGAGAGGAACAATCTTACCTCTAAAAGATGATTTCTTCTTGATTTGGGCAAGTTTCCAAGAAAATACAATGTAGAAATCAAATGGATTTGTTGAAAGATTGATTAGGAATCAATGAGTGATGGAAATCTCATCAAATGAAGTGGAAATCAAAGTGAATTTTGCTGGAGAAAAAGTATTTGGTTGATAGGATTTTGAGAGAAAATGAAATGAGAGAAAATTAGAGAAAAGTAGTTATGAAAGTCAAATGTAGTTTATCTCCTTTATTTTATTTAATTAAATCATTAACTAAATCACCCAAATTAAGCAAAAATCTGATGAAAACATTTTTGGTAAATTAGCTCCTTAAAGATTCAAAGTTTCAACCCTTTACAAAACAGTCACTACTAAACTTTGTAAAAACTATGATTTGGTCACTACATCGAAATGTAGTATTTCCAATCCTTATTTTGTAAAATTGATTTCACCATTCACTTATATATATTAAATGAGTATTTTTGATATTTTTCTATATTTTTAAAGTATCCCGAAGTAGGTGTTCCTTAAAACTCCCTTTTAGATTCGAACCGTTTTCCAGACCGACCCGATTCAGACTCCAAACATCTAGGCCCAAATTTGGGGTGTTACAGCTAATCTCATTTTCATTTAAAAATTCTTCAAAACCCAAGTTTTGAAACTCGGTTCCATGATCACTTCTAATGTGAGTAATTTTAAGCTCAAGATCATTTTGGGTTATTTTAGAAAATGTGATGAATTTTTCTAAAGCCTCATCTTTTGTACTTAAGAATAGAACCCAAGTAAACCTAGAATAGTCATCTACAAGCACAAAGCATATGATTTACCACCCAAGCTCATAGTCTAATTGGCCCAAAAAGATCCATATGAATCAATTGTAAACATCTACTAGTAGAAACATCATTAATGGATTTAAATGAAGTTCTATGTTGTTTACCCTTAGTGCATGCATCACATATTTTATCATCAGAGAACTTAAGTTTGGGTAAACCTCTAACTAGATTAAGGGAAACTAATTTCTCTAAAACACCCGTGCTAGAATATCCTAATTTTCTATGCCAAAGAGATGAATCATGTTCATCGTATGCAACTAAGCATGCATTGGATGTTTTTATTTCATCTAAGTGCACCATATAGATATTGCCTATCCTATGCCCTATGAACATCATTTCATTTGTTTTAATGTTCATTATTTTACAACCACTTTGATCAAAGAGAACATTAAAACCTTTATCACATAATTGACTAATGCTCAACAAGTTGTGTTTTAGACCATTGACAAGCAATACATCTTCAATGAGTACGGTTGAGAGATTACCAATGGAGCCAATACCCTCAATATGACCTTTGGAGTTGTCACCAAATGTCACTACTCCACCATGCTTTAGCTTGAGCTACTTGAATCTACTCTTGTCTCTAGTCATGTGTCTTAAGCATCCACTATTAAGGTACCGTCTGTTTTGACTTGAAGTTTTGGCCTTGTAGTAATGTCTCCCTACAAACAAAGATTAGTCTTTGATTTTGGTACCCAAATCATTTTGGGTCCATAAGTGTTAGCTACCCAAAGCTTGCTTCCCTTAGGAATCCAAGAAGCAATATCATTTACATTATTAGAAACAATGAGTTCCTTAGGAACCCATACACTCCTAATTCTTTTTACTTTAGATTGCTTTTGAAAGCTTTTTTGTTTGGGGTAAAAAAAATTCTCTTTACATATTGGGTTTTAGAAGAATTCCATTTTTAAAATCATTTTTCCTAATAATAAGAGAAGTTTTAAGATTATCTACCTCCTTGGTGTGATAATCTTGAAAATCAGAAAGAAGTTTTTCTAAATCAATGTTTTTTCTTTTTGAGATCATTTGAAAGATTAATCAAATGCAAAACCTTCTTTTTCCAATTCGGAAATGGTTTTTGAAAGAGACTCATTTTGATTTTTCAAATCGGAAATGTTTTTCTTATTTTTCAAAATAGACTCTTTGTATTTTTCAACCAACTCGTCATAAAAATCTTGTAACTCATCATAGGCGTCATATAATTTATTGTAAGTAAGAGATGGTGAGTTAGGGTTTACCATTGGTTCCTCCTCAAGTGCCAAGAGACAAAGGTTGGCCACTTCCTCATCCTCTTCGGATGACTCCTCGTCACTCCAAGTTGCCACTTGAGCTTTGAGTTTGTTCTTCTTCCCAAAGCTTTTCTTTCTCAACTGAGGGCACTCGGATCGGATATGGCTGGTCTTCTTACACTCATAACAAATGATTTGGTCATTCTCTTCTTCTTTACTCCTATTCTTGAAGTCCCATTTTCTATTGAATTTTCTTCCTCAATTGGACTTCATGAATCGTGTGAATCTTTTGGTCAACATGGTCATCTCCTCATCTTCCTCTTCGCTAGAATCGCTATCGTTGTATGAAGCTTTAAGTGCGATTCCAATCTTCTTCTTTTCAACCTCCTTCTTCTTAACTTTCTTCTCTTCTTCCCTCCCTTGTTTCATGATCTCATGAGTGAGTAAAGATCCAACAAGGGCATCAAGCTTGAGAGTCTTCAAATCTCTAGCTTCGATGATGGTCGTTCTTTTTCCATCCTAAGATTCCGGAAGAGAATATAGTAGTTTCCGAACTAGCTTGTCTTCGGGAATGACTTCACCGAAGCCTTTTAGTCCGTTGACGATGACCGAGAACCGATCAAACATCTTGAAGACGCTTTCATCGGGCTCCATCTTGAAATTTTCATAGCTTAAATTGAGCAGCCCGAACTTCGTCTCTTTAACATCGCTAGTTCTCTCATATGTGGTCTCGAGGGTATCCTAAACTTCCTTGGCGCTTTCAATTGAAGACACCTTTGAATAGATATCGAGACAGAGAGCATAAAAGATCATATGAAAGGCTTTATCATTGACTTGCAATCATCTTCTATCTTCGGCAATCATCTCGGCTTTAATCTTTAAGACTAATCCTCCTTCACCATCTCACTTCATAGGAATGCTTGGCCCGTCTTCTACAACGTCCCATACCATGTAGCCATTGGATTTGATGAAGAGTCACATCCGATTCTTCCAATATGGGTAGTTATCCCCATTAAAATGGTGGTTTGGTGGTGGATTGAGACTCATAGAGGTTGAGGTCAGAGGTGGATGTCATTGCTTCAATTTGTTGTTGATCAAACTCTCCTAGAATCGACTCAAGAGGGTTGTAATCCTTCCAATGAGTGTGGCTTTGATACCAATTGTTGAGGTGATCAATTGATTGCAAATGGCCAAGAGGGGGTGAATTGGCGATTAAAGTTTGAAGGGAGAAAATAGATGAATGAAAAATTGGACACGAGGCAATTTATAGTGGTTCAAGTCCCTAAATGAACTCTATCTCCACTACCTTATCTCTCACTAAGGATTTTCAACCAATCCACTAATTGATTCTTCTTCTTTTCTTGGATGAGGAGGAAACCTTACAAGATCGATTAAGCATCCTACCCAAAGCTTAATCCAACTCACTCTTTACAAAGAAGAAATTTGGTAAACCTTACAATTACCTCTCAAAGGTTGATGTTTACCCGAATACAATTAATCGCACATCAAATTCTCAATAAAAATTACAATGAAAGACTATATTGAGTTGGTGATCAGTGCATAAAAGTTCTATATTTTAACCCTCATCTATCCATATTTTTGCTGCACTCAAGCATGTTTATCTGCATTTTAGGATAGAATTTGCATACACATCACAAATAGAAAATATTACACAGATGTTGCTGATTTTGGTTTATTTTTGCAGATACCTGTCGTGGCAGCATCCAGGGCAGCAAAGGAGCATAAACGAATTGCAGAGCTGGAGTGAAGGGGTGAAGAACATTGCATGTCGTGACCGCTGCTGGGGCAGAAGTGGGGATAGTGAAGACGCCGCCGCTGCAGAATGCCGCCCATACGACAATACGGCGACATAGTCAAGATGGGTCTCGTTTGATAGAGGACATTTTTCTAAGTCCACTGAGCCCAATCTTGCAATTTTCTGAGGCCTGGAGCGGTGTATAGAGCTGATTGAAGATCGATAAGCAAGGTGGCTTATACTTACTTGCTGAACAAGTAAACATCCAAAGGAGTCCATATTTAAGTCAGAATTGAATGAAGCATTAAATAAAGATATTTTATCATCAATGAAGACTTCTACTTCAAGGAGGACTTAACCTTAGACCAAGCCCTATATATACCCATGTATGTGAGGGTATATGGAGATATAGAGAGAGAGAGAAGAAGAAGAAAAAAGTTTGGGAGTCAGCTAGATCTAATGTTCTAGTTCTCCATAGGGTTTGGGGTTGATATTGTAAAGTAGTTGTAAGGGTTGTTCTGTTCTTAGGATTTTTCTGTCCAATGAAATAAAACTTCAAGTTTGCTTATTCTGGTTTCAACATCTTGCAAGAGTATCGGGAGAGCATTGTAAGATTATCTATCTACTTAATATCTGGAGAGTTAAGTATACGAAAGGGGTAAGTACTGATTCTCTAGTTTATGGTTGAACTATCTCGAACCTAGGGATAGGACGAGGTTAAGCGGCTAAAGAAGAATTCATAAACATCGATGTTCATACTACGATTCACGTCGGGAGATATCATCCAAGACGTGTTCGCCGACAAGCTTGGATCTAGGGATAGGACAAGTCAATCTAGGGATTCTTGCCAAACTTGAAGAAACTGAGTTGCTTATCGCTGCCGCGACAACAACGGACCGTTGCCACGACAGGTGCTGCTGTGACAGGAGCCAGACACAGAACAGAAGTCCTTGAACAGTGCAATACCTGCACTACAGAGCAATTCAATTCATGCCTTTTTATAATTCTGATTTTTTCTCTTTTACTTGATTTATTCGTGACACTCTTCAATCAAATTATTAAAACTCTTTCTTTCTTTTGTGCAGATAGTTAAAGGATAGAAGTATTCCAGTCCCTGTGGAGACAATATTCGATACTTAGTATCACTTTATTACTTGCGACGTGTACACTTGCACTCAATTGCGATAGACTCTTTTACACGTAACAAGTTTTTGGTGTCGTTGCCGGGGACTGGCAACATACCTCTACCTTTAATTACTGCACTTTTTATTTATTTTATTTTTATTTTTATTTTTATTTTCTATTTCTTGTTATTGTATCTCAGGTACAATACAGGTTCAAGGGCATAAACATGTCGGGAAAAACCATTCGATAGTTTATGTGGGAAAGGTCTTGCAATTACCGTGAAGGTAATCATGCACTTGAAAGTTGCCCCCATCTTTTCAATAAATACATGGACAACCCACGGTGGAACCAACAAGAACATGATAAGCCACCACAACAGCTGGCACCATCCACGAGCATAATAGAGCAGACCCTAGCAACCTTCATGTCTCAAACTGGAGCATACATGGCCAATATCGACCAATTTGTCAAGGAAACTAAAACCTTCATGGATAAAACAGAGGAGAGAATGACAAATCATGAGGCCACTCTAAAATCATTAGAGATATAGATGGGACAAATTGCTCAGATAATAAACACCAGACAGGATGGAAGATTCCCTACTAATACTGAGGTCGCTAAAAAACCCACACAAGAGCAGTGCAAGGCAATTACAATGAGAAGTGGGAAATAAATACAAGGGCCGAGAATAAAAGAAACACCCAGTAAGGAATCGACCCTAAAGACACCTGCCAAGAACACTGCCCCGGCAGATGAAAAGCAAGCTACTGTCACCAACCCTGTCACGGCAGAAACCACTTCCGAGGTATTAGAGGAACCAACACCGGTGGACTCAGAATCATCGAAGTCTCTATTGATGGAGACCTGTGAGTGGCCAACATAATTTGATATGGAGAGTTATAGTACTTTCCAATGTCCCCTTGACCTGCAAAGTAACATGACAAAGGACTGTCAAAATAACTGGCTGCCACAACAGCAGACACGACAGCAAGGGCTACATTCAACCACAACAACATTCAATGAAACCAAGGTAAGTTTGTGGTCGAATGTCAATTTAATTTTTTCTAATCATATATTCATGCCCTCAGAAACATTACCAAGAAGGGAGGACATCATGGACTACAAAGGGAAGAGAAAGAAAGGAGCCCCACCATGAGAATAATCACCAGATGGAGGGTACGGATGGACTTCAAGAAGTACCGGAAACGACCCCTCAAGCATCAATAAAACAGGGAGTAGTTACTTTAGGAGATGCCCCTCAAGGCACTCATAATTTAACTAAATTTATTTTATTTTATTTTATTTTATTTTATTTTTATCTTATTTTATCTTTATTGTTTTAGGAATTAAAAATTTAATATTAGTTTCTAGTTTGTTTGTGTTATTAGGTAAACAGAGAAAACCCTCACAATGATGATACGATCAACCCGAGAAAGCTCTGCCCCGACCCCTGCCGCGACATCACTCATACTCCCCCGAATGGATTCTAAAGTGACTGTCACTAATAGCAATGATGACAGCGACGCAAGTTAAGTCTCTTTTACTCCTCTCTATTTTTTGCGATTTATATTATCTATTTGTGATGTTTTCCTTTTCGGTTTTTATTTTGATTTGTGATGTCATGCATTGAGGGCAATGCAACCCTTGAGTTTAGAGGTAGGCAGTCCTCTCATTATTAACATAACATCTACATTTTATATCTTGTTATTTTTGCATCAAAAAAATTGGCTTAAATTTTTGAACTTTTCTTATCCTCTGCGGTTTTCTTTGTCGTGACAGAATCTGTAGGTTGTTTAGGAAATACTTAGAGCCTTACTATAGTTCTGAAAATCTTAACACTTTGTGACTTGCATGATGTTTAGACTTCTCTTTGCAAACTTAGGATAGAAAACTTAGCCACTTGGAGTAGAAAGAAACTTAGACTCGGGTTACTCCTAGAGGTGCCTATCACTGGCTCTAGGAAAATAACAAGAGAAACTTCTAGAGGTGCCTATCACCGGCTCTAGAAAGTGACTAGAGGTACCTATCACTGGCTCTAGTAAAATAAGAAAAAGAGAAACTTCTAGAGGTGCCTATCACCGGCTTTAGAAAGTAACTAGAGGTGCCCAAAACTGGCTCTAGTAATGAATTGTCTTGAAATAAAAGTCTAAGTAGGCTAAGTAAATATTCTGGTTACTAAAAATCTAAACTCATATTTGTTCACAAAAACTTGCACACACTCACACGAGAACTATAATATTGCTCTAAATAATTCCTCTAACAATTAAACAGGTGCTGATTTTGATAGTGAAGGTGTTGTGGGTAAGGGTTGTTCATCAAGTTAAGCCAAAGCCAAAAAAATAATAAAAAAATCATACTTAGTTAGGTTTCTTTTGCTTGAGGACAAGCAAAGACTCGAGTTTCGGGGTGTGATCAGTGCATAAAAGTTCTATATTTTAACCCTCATCTATCCATATTTTTTTCAGCACTCAAGCATGTTTATCTTCATTTTAGGATAGAATTTGCATACACATCACAAATAGAAAATATTGCACAAATGCTGCTGATTTTGGTCTATTTTTGTAGATACCTGTCATGGCAGCATCCAGGGCAGCAAAGGAGCATAAACGAATTGCAGAGCAGGAGTGAAGGGGTGAAGAACACTACCTGTCGTGGCCGCTGCTGGGGCAGAAGTGGCGACAGTGAAGACGTCGCCGCTGCAGAATGCCGCCCAGAAACAATACGCTGACATAGTCAAGATGGGTCTCGTTTGATAGAGGACATTTTTCTGAGTCCATTGAGCCCAATCTTGCAATTTTCTGAGGCCTGGAGCGGTGTATAGAGCTTATTGAAGATCGATAAGCAAGGTGGCTTATACTTACTTGCTGAACAAGTAAACATCCAAAGGAGTCCATATTTAAGTCAGAATTGAATGAGGCATTAAATAAAAATATTTTATCATCAATGAAGACTTCTACTCCAAGGAGGACTTAACCTTAGGCCAAGCCCTATATATACCCATGTATGTGAGGGTATATGGAGAGAGAGAGAGAGAGAAGAAAAAAGTTTGGGAGTCGGCTAGATCTAATGTTCTAGTTCTTCATAGGGTTTGGGGTTGATATTGTAAAGTAGTTGTAAGGGTTGTTCTGTTCTTAGGATTTTTCTGTCCAATGAAATAAAACTTCAAGTTTGCTTATTCTGGTTTCAACATCTTGCAAGAGTATCGGGAGAGCATTTTAAGATTATCTATTTACTTAATATCGTGAGAGTTAAGTATAAGAAAGGGGTAAGTGCTGGTTCTCCAATTTATGGTTGAACTATCTCGGACCTAAGGATAGGACGAGGTTAAGCGGCTAAAGAAGAATTCATAAACATCGGTGTTCATACTACGTTTCACATCGGGAGGTATCATCCAAGACGTGTTCGCCGAGAAGCTTAGATCTAGGGATAGGACAAGTCAATCCAGGGATTCTTGCCGAGCTTGAAGAAACTGAGTTGCTTATCACTGCCACGACAACAACGGACCGCTACCACGACAGGTGTTGCCATGACAGGAGCCAGACACAGAACAGAAGTCCTTGAACAATGCAATACCTGCACTACGTAGCAATTCAATTCCTGCCTTTTTATAATTCTAATTTTTTCTCTTTTACTTGATTTATTCGTGACACTCTTCAATCAAATTATTAAAACTCTTTCTTTCTTCTGTGCAGACAATTAAAGGATAGAAGTATTCCAGTCCCTATGGAGACGATATCCGATACTTCGTATCACTTTATTACTTGCGACGTGTACACTTGCACTCAATTGTGATAGACTCTTTTACACGCAACATTTGAGTACAAAGATTTGACTATAAAATGCCCAAGGTTTGGATTTGAATGCTTTGATGTTGCTTGAAGGCTCAATAGTTGTTGATGTAGCATTTGAGACTTGTTTTTATACCCTTGCATTGGTTTCTAGTCGTTTGGGTAGTTGAGGTCATTAATCTAACCGTTAGGCTGCAATTTCCCGAAATAAATGCTCCTCGACAACCTACCGTAGCGATACGGTTCGTGGGCGTATCGGTACCTGTCTCAAAGAATAAAGAGTCGTTGTGACTGAAAAACAAGGCGTATCGATACGCTTGAAGGGCGTATCGGTACGGTATTAAGGGGTGTATCGATATGAAATGACGTATCGATAAGTGTTTTGCTCAGTGGAATCTTGAATTGAGTTTTGCTAAAAAACGTATAGGTACGCTACCTTAGCGTATCGATACGGTTCAATGTTCATTTAAAATTTTGGATTCCAATAACTGAGAAGCCAACGTTTGAATATTAATACATGATTTTTGCAAAGGTTAGCATATCGTATCGATACGGTGACATATTGTATCGGTACGCTATTTCAAAGAATAATTTTTATATGAAACATGTATCGATACGGTCCCGATGCATATTGATACAATATAGCTTAAAGTCTTGCCCATGTGAATATCGTATAGATATGGGGTTAAACTGTATCGGTACGCTCTGAACGATTAAAATTTCAGTGTTGAAACATCGTATCGATACGCCTAAGGGTATCGATACGCCTGGGCATTTTTTTCTTTTAGGCTTGAAAACACTTAGAAATTTTGAACCCTTTTAATGTGTTTTGACTTGAAATAGTATTTGGTTCAAAATGGCTTGTCAAATTGTGAGTCTTTGAAAATACTTAAAAACTTATTGTTTTTCAATTTAGTCCCTAAGGTAAATTGTTATATCAAAATCAATTTTAGTTTTACAAAGCCTCAGGTGATGTGTTGTTGAGAGGGAAGGAAGTCAATGGGTTGTATGAATTTTCTTCTTCTACTTTACACAATGATTTTGATATGTGTTTGGATTCTGTTGCAAATAACTGTGAAATAAATGTGGCTTATACTTCTACTAGTGTTTGTATAGGAGGTTAGGAGACCCCTCCCATGATACTCTACTTCAAATTTGTACTGATAGTAACCTTGTAATACCTTGAATATTAAATGAAATGAAATCACATGTTTGTACTGCTTGTCATATGGGTAAGAGTCATAACTTGCCCTTCCCAATTTTATTACTGAGTACACTGCCCCCTTTCAACTTGTATTCACTAGCCTATGGGGTCCTGCTCAAATCATTTCTAGTGGTTTTAAGTTTTATATTTCGTTTGCGGATGCCTACACTAGACATTCTTGGGTGTTTTTGCTAAGAGCGAGGCTCAGGCAGTTCAGTTCTTTCATCAGTGCAATCTGCTAGTCAAGACTCAGTTTGATACTTCTATCAATGAGCTACAAAGTGACTGAGGTGGGGAGTTCAGGTCTCTCTCCCATGTTCTGGCTAATTTGGACATCAAGCATCGGCTTACCTGCCATCACACATCTCAGCAGAATGGAGTTGTAGAGAGGAAGCACGAGCACATCATTGAGTTGGCCCTAACCCTTCTTGCTCAAGGTAGTTTACCTATGAGGTTTTGGTCACAAGTTGTTGTCTATGATGTATATATCATTAATAGGATACCAACGAAGGTCCTACATGGGAAACCCCCTTTTAGAGTTTGTTCAAAAAGAAGCCACGGTATGAGTTAATAAGGGAGGATCTTTGGATGTAGGTGTTTTCCACACCTCAGGCCTTTTCGAGTGTACAAGTTGGATTTTAGATCCACCCTTGTACTTTTCTGGGGTACAACCCTATGCACATAGAGTATCAATGTTTGGCACCTGATGGGAGAATATATGTATCCAGGCATGTGGTATTTGATAAGGTTGGCTCAAAATTGAAGAACCACTTTAGAGAAAGTGGAAAACCATTGCATGGAGGCTTGCCTTAGTCCATAAATGGACTTTTGTAACTTGCAGACTAAATTTGTACCCTGAAAAGAGGTAGTATAACCTTAAGGTAATTTCATGTACACCTCCTCATCGAGCATGTCGTTAAGGAAGGCATTATTCACATCTAGCTGGAGCAAATGCCAATCATATTTGGCTGCAAGCGTGAGCAAAACTTTGAAAGATGTTAGCTTAGCAACAGGAGAAAACGTGTCTGTGAAGTCAATGCCCTCAACCTGGGTGAAACCTTTAGCAACAAGACGAGCCTTGTACTTATCAATGGTCTCATTTGCCTTATTCTTGATACAGTAAACCCACTTGCAGTTAATGGTCTGTTTGCCTTCCGAAGTGGAACAACTTTCCAGGTTTGCAAATTCTCCATTGCTCTTAACTCCTCATCCATTGCATTTCTCCGTTCTAGAGATTTGGCAGCTTGCTTAAAAGTAGAAGGTTCCTTAAGCATGGAAATATTAGAAATAAAAGAGAGAAATGAAGAAGATAACTTGTAGGAGGAAATATATTGTTCAATAGGATAATTTAGAGATAAAAGCGTATTTGTGGAATAATAATTCTTTAAGTAAGATGGTAATTGAGGAACCCTAGATGACCGTCGAACAATTTGAGTAGAATAAGTGTCATGAGCCACGCAGGAATGTTTAGCAACTGAAACACGTTGTTCATTGTCCTGCATGTTAGTATCAATAGAAACCTCTATGCAAGCATTATCCTGTATGTTAGTATCAGGAGATTCAGCTATAGAAACCTTATCATTTGGTATAGGAGAAGGATTATGTTGGTCATTATCATGCATGTTAGTAACATGCACGTTAGTGTCATGCATTACAAGAGGTTCAGGATCATTAGACTGAGTATGAACAGATTGTTCACGTGAAACATTGTGATCATTATTACAAGAGGCAGGAGCATTATCAGCAGAAATCGAATTATTAGAATTATTAGGAGAGTCAAGATCATTACTATTAGAATTATGAGATTGTTTATGCATAGATTTATGACATATGGATGGCAAAGGAACGTGTGGAAAAGGATCAACTATAGCAGTGGAAGAAGAGATAGCATGAAAAGGAAAAACTCCTTCATGAAAAATAACATCACGAGAAATAACAATGCTATGAGTTTGTAAAACATATACCTTGTAACCCTTAAGGCCATAAACATATCCCAAGAATACCCCAGGTAAAGCACGTTCAGAAAATGTATGTCTTTGACTCTTTAAAGTAGAAACAAAGCACATACAGCCAAAAGTTCGAATGTTCTGATAAGAAGGTGCATGAGAATGAAGCGTCTCGTAGGGAGTTTTGTTATGAAGTAAGGGAGAAGGAAGTCTATTTATTAAGAAGGTGGCAGTTATGATACAATCTCCCCAGAATTTGAGAGGAACACGAGAAGTTGAGAACAATGCACGAGCCACGGTTAACAAGTGCTGGTGTTTCCTTTCAACTATTGAATTTTGTTGAGAGGTTTCCACATAGGAAAACTGATGTAGAATTCTCAATCTTGAAAACAATTCAGTAAACTTCAATTCATGGGCATTATCATACTTGGAGACCTTAATATCAAATCAATATTGTCTTTTAATCATGTTTATAAAATTTAGAATAACAGTTGCAACATCAGACTTATGTTGAAGAAGGAATGTCCATGTTGTCCTAATGAAATCATCAACCAAGGTGAGAAAAAAATGCTGATTATTATAGGTTGGGACATTAAAAGGTCCCCAAATATCACAATGCAGTAATTCAAATGGTGCATGTGTATGTGTAACAGAAGAAGAAAAAGACAGTCGTTGTTGCTTGGCAATAGGACAAATGGAACATGAATCAAGCTTGATTTTATTGACAAAAGGCAATACATTCTTCAAGGAATTTAGAATTTTATCACTGGGATGACCCAGTCTTACATGCCAATCTACTAAATTTACAGTAGAGTCTGAAAACAAGTCATTATAAACAATAGGATCATGAAATTGCAAGAGGTACAATCCTTGACAAAGTTCAGCCTTCCCAATTACATGCCAAAGGTCCTGAATTAAACAATGATTTTCAAAAAATAAAACATTAAGGTTAGTATCTTTAAGCAAACTGCTAACAGCTAAAAGATTAAAGGAAAATTCAGACACATATAAAACATCCTTAAGAATAAGTTGAGAAGATAGTCTAATGGTTCTTGAGAAATGAACAGAAATCATAGATTTATTAGGTAATTTGGAGAAGTTGTCGCCGGAGCGGGAATAGAACCATCCAAGAACCCGATCTTATTCTTGGCAGACAATGCAATGAGCATGGATCGCTTCCAACTTTTGTAGTTGTCACTCCCAAGAGGTTGAATAACCAGCAGCGCACCTGGATTATCTGATTGATGAATGTAGTACGGATTATTTTCATTGTTGAACTCATCATTAGAGGTGGTTGGATCCACTGAAACATTGTTGACAACGTTTACCATTGAAAATGAAGCGAAGAATCAAAGAAAAAAACAAGAAACGAGCGAAAAGTGAGCAAGAAAAACTCAACTGATACCATGTAACAACTAATCTTAGTTGATAAAAAAGATCTTTATTAATGAAGAAGAGAAATACAAAGTTCTTGAATCAATAATCTTAACCTACCCTCATGGTCTCCTTATATACAAGGTTTCAACCCAACTGAAGTTCTAGCTTAATACAGCTGTAAACCGGCTGTTGAAACTAAACAAATAAAACTAACCTAACTAATATAACTAACCCTTATAGAAAACAAGTTCTCGTCTCTATTAATCAAACATGTTATTTATTTTAAAAAAATAATTGAAAATGAAAATTATTTTTTAAAAATAAAAATATAAAATATTTTCTAAAACCGAACAATCTCTAATTTTTTTTTCTTTTTTTCACACTTTCACCATTTTGACTCACTTTCTTCTTTGTCTTGCAAGGTCATACATACGAGTTTTTTGATGTCCTTTTCGTTCCACATTCTCCCAGTTCATGTGGTTTGTGGAATTTTTTTATAGGGCCTCACTGGCAATGGTTATAGATAAGGGTAATTGCTAGTTAATTTTTTGTGATAAGATAAACAGGGACAGAATTAGAAATTTATAAGGGGATTATAATGAGATTGAATTTTTTTGAAATGGACTAAAATAAAATTTTAAATAGATCGAAAGAATTATAAAATTAATTTTTTTTTCTAAAAAATATTCTATTACATTAGAGAAGAAAGTTGACAGGGCCTACGTCCCAAAACCTACCTAGTTCCTCCCATGAAGATGAGGTTGTAAGATTTGAAGATAAAGACTTTACTCTTTCGTACCCGAGAATTATGGCTTAAAATGGCATAATTTTTTTTAGATTTCTTCTCTTCAAAAAAACATGTTTCGTACCAAGTGTGCAAATGCATGTCTTGAATGCACCTACATGATTACAATCTTAGAGTACTTATTTTAGATTTTGCTAAGTTTATGTCCCGAGATAAACTTAATGACAACATTGTGAAGAGTTTTGCAAATATGTAAACATTTCAAAGGTTGTGAAAATTTTTTCAAACGAGACTTGAAAATGTCTGCAACTAGGCTCAGGTTTTATCTTAAGAAAGATTGAAAAGAAATTTTCATTCATATCGAGAAAAATGAAATTAAAATATGTCTCAAGGGAGATTAAAAAATGTCTTAAAGGAGATGAATTTCAAGGAAAACTGTTTTTATATATCAAAGAGGGACGAGATTTATATTTTAAGAGAAACGATTTAAAGGGAGACAAGATTTATGTTTTAACGAAAACAATTCAAAGAGAGACTGGATTTGTGTTTTAAAAGATATAGTCTCAAGAGAAGACGAAGATCTGTATTTTTAAATGAAACGGTTTCAATAGAAATAGACTCAAAAGAGATGAAGATTTTATGTTTTGAGAGAAACAATGTCAAGGAAGATAAGATTTATGTTTAAAGAAAACTGTCTAAAGTGAGGCTGAGATTTGTTTTAAGGTAAACTTAAAAATATCCTCGAGAGAGGTTGTGAAAGTTGGAAGGATATTGTTAACATCTATAAATATTGTCGTCACGTGTCGAAATCAGAGCGAGTAAAATTACAGGCCGTATAATATAAAAGACATCCGGCGATGAGCGTCACAACACAAGCGGACCACAACGCACAGGATCGTCCGCGAACTATGCGATATTTTTCGCAATGTGTGGCAAACAGACAAAACCACGAGCAACATCGCGCCTCATCTGCTGGCCACATCACTACACGCGTGCCCATCACAGTTGCCGAGGAGAACTTAGGACATCTAGTCATAGTCAATCCAATCAATGTGCCACGATAGCCATACCTTAACACATGTCCAAGTGGTATAAAACTGGGAATGTAGTTGATAGGAACCAAGGGGTCTTCCATTCCCAGGACCATCACCATCAAAAAGCAAGAGCAATACTTGAGCTCTAACCTAGAATGGTCACCCCATCACCGTCGGATCACCGTATTTGATCTTTGATAATTTTGACCATCAACAGATATCAAGAGATATTTTGAAAAAAAATGTCTTTAAAAGAGAAATATCAAGATTTTTAGTAAAGCATCATCGAGAGAGGAATGTATAAATAACTTCGAAAAAGAATGTTAAAAAGAAATTTTTGAAAATATTCTTATTAGAGGAGAATGAATTATTTTTTGAATAAAAATTTTTAGAGAGGATGTAAAATTTTAAAAAGGATCTCAAGAGAAATTTTGAAAAATGTCCTCTAAGAGAAAAGAAATAAAAAAGATCCTCAATAGGGGATTGTGAAAATTTTTAAAAGTATCTCAAGAGAGATTTTTTAGGGGAACATCTTCAAGAAATAAGAACATTTTGAGAAGAAGGCGTCAGGGAAGGATTATGAAAATTTTATTATTTCCCACTAAATGTATGATGAAGAAATTTATTATTTTACTCTAAATTAAGGCGTTGTTAATTGATAAATCAATCTATTAATAGTAATTCATGTTTCAGTAGGTCTATTAAAGCTGCCCTTGGTAAAGGTCAGTAAAGCATGTGATTATCAGCATTGCTAAACTTTAATCTCATGTTTTTCGACACTCTTTTGGATTCTTTCTTATGTTTTCTATATTAGCTTGTTTGCCTCGCAATGCTTTTGAAGTTGTCTGAAAATGATGACTTTGATCCATACCAGGTACAGATACTTACATTTATTTACTTCTTAAATTTAAATTTACGTTGGAGGAACATGAATATTACACAGATATATCCATTAAAACTTTTGTTTGTTTAGTTTGTGGCAACTTCAAGATTAATTAGCTCTGTTGCAAATTATTAAAACACATTGAAATCATACACAAGTAGCAAGAGTTCATGTCAACATTACACTTAAGAGTGGAAAAAGGTGAATGTCCTCACTCCTCAGATTCCTCTAGAGATGCTTCAATACGTAAAAGAACAAATCCAGCTGCAACCCCAACCAACACAAGGCCATTCATGATGGCTGCAATCTTAAAAATCTCAGCCGCTTCATTGCATGTTGATGACAAGGCTCCGCCGCCTCTTCTTCCTTTGCCACTCGCCTTTAAGAAGCTGACAACGTTAGCAAAGCACTTTTCGGTGCTCACAGGCAGCCCAAGGGTAACCACGTTGTTGTGTGCTTTCAGACCTCCATAGGAATCCATCCATTCGATGTAAATCACTTTTGGCGTTTTCTGTCGGGCTTTGCTGCTATAATTCGCCACAGAGGCGGTGATTTGGCTGGATCGACGACGGGTGAAGTACTTGTGGCATGTTCACAAAGCGGTAGCACTTTGGCACGCACGAGGAATTGAATCGTGCAGGATGTTCCAGATAAGGAGGCAAGAGAAAAAAGTATTATATATAGTGATTTTAGATAAAGTAAAGGTAAAGCTGAATTCTGGTTGGCTGCCAAACCATAAGATGAAAAGATGGGCCCTTCAAAGGAATTAGTATTTGTAAATTTCATTATTTCTGTTAAATGCTAATGGATTTGGGTTCAGAGAATATTTAGTGTGGTTTGAGTTTTGAATTATAGATATGGAGTATTTATTTGGGTTAGGAAAATATATGTACTTTTTGAAAAATCCTAATTTTAATTAGGATTTTACTATGCACAACAGCTGTGTATAAGAATTATTAGGTTCTTATTATTAATTGTTATTTTACTTTTTAATAGAATCTATTAGAATGTAATTAATTACATTTCTAAAATATTAAACATCATTGATTCAAGGTGTTTAATGTAATTAATAATAATGTAAAAAGGTTTAGATGTTTAGGGTTTATGATTTATAATTTTAGGGATTATAGTTTAGGGTTTGTGTTGTTGTATTTTATGATTTTTAGGGTTTAGGGTTAGGGTTAGAGTCATGGTTTAGGATTAAGGTTCAAGGATAATGTATGGTTTTTAAGGTTTATGGCTTAGTGTTTAAGGTTTAGGGCTTAGGGTTTAGAGTTAATGTATGATTTTTATGGCTTAGGGTTTATGATTTAGAGTTAAAGTTTAGAGCTTAGTGTTTAAGGTTGAGGTATAGGGTTAGAATTAAGGTTTAGGGTGTAAAGTAATTCTATTAAACATTATAAATTAATGATATTTAATTTTTTAGAAATGTAATTAATTATTCCATTCAAAATAAAACCAATTAACACGGGTTTAGTCAAGTTTTATTTATCCATACCAAGATTAAATCTAACATGCATGAAAGCAGATGATCCACCTCTTAAAACAACAACCATGTTACAAGTTAACATGGAAATTGGGATTACTAGTTTCCAAGGCTCACTGAGACTGATGTCAAAGGAACAAAGATTTCAGCGTTTCCTTGGGATTATACTATGAAATGCTTCTCATTAAGCAGCCAATTACATCATTGAACTCGGCAAAACATGGACAAAATGGCAATACAAAATTAGGGTCTGTAGAATCAAAATGATCAAGGATGGAAATGAAATCTCATGCAGCACAAGACCAGCTAGTGTAACAACTTTGGTGGTTGCTATATACGCTGGAATATGCTGGGGATATATGCATGAATCTGAAAGTTTATCAACAACAATATTTTTGCCAATAGTAGGAACCTCTCTCTGTGTCCTGAAAACGATTTTCCAATTCTATTTTGCATTACACAATACTCAACTCTTAAACCGACGTGCTACTATAAACCAAACTCTACATGAGGCTAAAACATGATTCAAACACCCAGAAAGATATATTTCCAACAAGTATGAAGAAAAAGAAAAACATTACTTCTCACAAGGAACTGCTCCAAGGGAAGAGCAAGGGAAACAAAACACTTTGTACCGTACCTATGCATCCTTTCGAGTTGGCTTCATCAGCTCCAATCAGTTTGAAATTGTGCACATATCCTTCTTGTTGCAAGGTGGTACTAGCAGGGTCTATCTTCTTCGGTTTTACGCATTTTCCTTTAATGAGAGCAAAACCTGGGTACAAGCCTCCAGACTCATGTTTCTAACCCTTCAGATATTGTGGATAAATCATTTTCTTCAATAAATGATGGATTAAGAAACTTGGCCACGAAAGCCCATGTCTTGTAAACATCTTCAAAGTTGGTTAGGAAACCGAGTGACGCAGTAATTACTTTAACTCGAAAAAATAAGCTTTTGCCATCTTTGCAACCATTAGCCATTGGCTGACACAGGGCCGAATCTTCAAGCTCAAGTTCCTTGCACTGCTGCTTCACATCATCCACAACACGCACATGACTGAGTATACCGATGCCAAGAGAAATACCACTCTTCTCAGCTAGCTGCTGAACGACTTCTGGGTCAATTAACCGTCCTCCATTGCTGTCCCGCACATTAAAGGCTACAGTTGCACCTCTTTCGTATTTGATCTTGGGGCCATATATTTGCACAAGATGCACTCCCTTGCTTTCATCTGAACTTGGTAAGCGAAGTTGAAGTAATGAGGTAACGAGCCAATTGATCAAGTAACGCAGTCTAAGGGTAGTTTTGTTTAGACCCAACATATTCACATGGTCAAGGTGCTGGCAGATTATCTCAGGTTCCCTTCTACTGCACTCTTGGTCATCATCATCGTCATACACTTCATCAGTGCAGGATTCATCATCAGGCAAGGTAGTCAATGATATTTCACAAGGCTCCAACCGGCTTGGATTCTCAATGCAGTTGTCTTCCACGCTAAATGATACTCTGCGATCCATGCTTGCCGCTCGATCTTCCTCATCCAAACCGAAAAATCTATCATTGGCAAACCTACTCCCTTCTCTCCCTCCCAACAGTCTAAACTCACCCTCAGTCTCTCTCCTAATAGCACTTTCTTTTTTTCCTTCGCAGACTTCACAGGACAAGGTACTCTCAAGCATTCCATTCGTCGGTTTGAATCCATTTACCTTAGAACTCAAGCATTCCAAGCCAGATTCTTCTTGAATCTCCCCAAAATACTTAGAATCTTTATACTTCCCATCATCTCCTGAACCAGGATTCATTTCAGCAGGCTCTTCTTCAGGGATCTCCTTAATTTGGTCTGATTCATGTGAAACAGACAATACAGCTGCATCAAAAGATAACACAGAATCTGCCTGCAATCTTGTGTTCAACTTTCTGCCGTCACAAACCGGACTCGTAGATAGTTTTGAAGTCACTTTTGGAGACAGCCGCTTATTGTTTCTCTTCCCAGAAAACCATGATGGTAGTAAGTTTGAGTCTGATTTCAGTCTGATTAGTTGGCCAGAATTATCGGACCCAAATGGACTCTGCCCCAAATCAATCCAGTACGAATTGTCCAATGATTCATCTTCACTGAAAACCGGACTTTTCATGAGATCGCCAACTGAAAGGTTCTCAGCTTCCTCAAAAATGGTGCTTGCTCCATCCCTATCCGAGCTATTATCATGATCCATCTCCGTTTCGAAAACATCCCTGACCTGATTGGAAGTGAAAACACCTGAAAAGGCAGGCATTTGAGACCCACCATTTCTCTCAGGCAATGATTCTTCATTGTGTTTAGCTGTTTCATCCTCAAGTCCAACTAAAACATCAAGTCCATCAATAGAGTCACTCAAGTACTGTGGATAAACAGGGAGGATCTTCACCATTCCAGACCCCGTATGTCCATACGGAATTTGCAAGCTTGACATCACAGATTTCTTGATCAAAAGGCATCCAAATCCAGTTGGATCATAACCAAACAGCCTATAAAACGATGTGATAATAAAATCGGGCCTAAATAAGGACAAGCCAAGTGAATCCATATCCTTGGGACCTAATGACCCGGCATCAAGCAATGTATGCCAATGGTTTTGTTGCGCAAGGGCCATCCACTGGTAAGAATACTTCGCCCCAGTCACTCTAGACTGAACCGGAAACACAAAAAGACCATTAGCATGACCTTTCTTCCTCTTTTTCTTGTTCGAAATCTGCTTCCTCAGCTCCCTAGAGCAGAGTTTCAAGGAAGGCCATTTGAACCAGGCGTTGTAAACCTTAGCACCTTTCTCTTTAGCACACTGAGCCATCCAAATCACCGACTGACTCTCGTGATCGAACATTGTCAACAGTTTCTTATTGGTCTGAAAAGGGTAAGCTTCAGCAAGCAACTTAAACGCCGACCCTCTACTAACAGTGAAAACAAGGCCATACTCATTTGCAGGGATGTTTAAATGGTCGAAGATCCTAGTCTTTATATCATGCTCCATAGTGCCACTCTCGGCACCTCCATAAAGAGCATGGTTACTCAAATTTGCAGTCACTTCAGACAAACTAAACATGGTTGTATCCCAATTCTCTTGAGTTTGATTATAAGAGAATAACCCAAAACCACAGTAATCAAGACATACCTTTGTACAAGATTCAGACAAATGGCCATATTCTTCCACTCTCAGATGGTCAACCTTCTCAGTGGCTTGAAACTTGGGGTACACGGTGAGGAACTTGGAAAAGGCATCATGGAGGTCTGGAATTGAATCTTGAGAACAAAAGGCACGATCTGCAAAAAGAGAGGTGGCGTTCAAGAAATCATTTTGAGCTCGGAGTCTAGCCAGTGATCTCGACCGTCCAATGCTCCCTTCTTGATTCAAAGACGAAGGATCAATGTCCTGGGATTTAGTAAGTGACCCATCTTCGGATGCTTCCTCCAGAGCTTCCCTGAGCCTGTTTTCTTGCAATTGTCGGAGGATTGAAGGCTTTATCTTTGATTCCTCTCTTAAACCAGAACCATTTCTTCTTTTGGTTTTCTTTTCTGCTATTAAAGCTGCACAATGGGATATCGGTTTCCATAGTGAAAAATGCATGAATGCCTGCCTCTTTTGCACCCTCTCTATCAAAATTCTTGGCTAATATTCCAGGAACCAAACTTTCTGGTCCTGTAATTCAAACAAGCCTTGAATAAAACAACAAGTTTCAAACCAACAAAGGGGGTAATGTTTTGTTTCAAAGAATCAAGCTTTAGCTTTTTGTAAAACAATGGGGGGGAGACTAAAGCGCTTCACTTTATTTGCCTAAAACATTCAAAATAACAGAAACGAAGATGTTGAACCGAGACTCTGCTTTTATAAGATCAAAGATGAAATGGTCATAAAGAAGTGGAAAAGGAATAAAAAGGAAAACAAAGTATCTATCTGATTAAAATAAGAAAACAAAAGCTTTGGCTTTGATCAAAGAATTATCTTTAGAACATGAACCTTCAAGGACCCGTTCATTGTTTGAGGGTTCCAATTCAAATTTAACACCACCCCCAAGTCTTAACCGCACAAAAGATGCAAAACCCAGATTCATAAACATGCCAAATTGCCAAGAAAAAAGAAGGAAAAAAACTGAGTCTTGAAACAAATGGAATTCCCCAAGAAGAAGTACAATGAAGAGTAACAGAGAAAAGACTCTCAACAACTGCTGGCCTACTATCAAATTTTATTGTGGTTTGTTTTCTGGGTGAGGTTTCGATAGGCATAGAGCAAAATAATTTTATTTATTTTAAAGTTGAATCCTTTGATGGTTGAGACCAATCAATTCCCTCATTTACTACAGGCAGTTAATACAAACATGTCCGCATTAAATGCCGCTTGCCTTTCACCTTTGTCCACCATTATTACACCTTACCTTTTTGAGTGTAGAGTCAGTATTGCCCCTTCCAATCAACCAATCTCCCCTCACTGTTCTTTTCTTTTTTCAGTTTCCAGTCAACCCTTGGTTTTAAATCTTTTGTCAAATCTGGAAAATCCATGATAAAAACAGAAAAGAAAGATTCAACTTGAAAAGATGCCATAGATGCATGCAATTGTAACCTTCCTGTTATTAAACATGGCCATTATATTTTTATACAGAAATTTAAATTCATGTAATTATAATTTTTTTAGTGTAATTTTTTTTCATAGCAGGTAAAAAATTACTCAATTTAAAAAATTCAAACTCACCCTATCTAAAAAAACCAACTTAATTGAGAGGTGTTACATGTGCCCATAAATGCTTAGATGCAATGCAATAATGCAATTCTTTTTCTGAAAGGGAAAGTAGGAAACAGATTAAGTTGGAATGTTTACCCCACCATTCTTCAAACTTCACCTAACTAATCATGTTTATAGGCATTAATTGTCATTTTCAATCTAAATTTGTAGCCAAGATTTTCTTGCAAAAGCACAACTCAAATAATAATTAGTAATATTATTGTTAACAATATTATTTAATCGCCAAACCCAATTATGTAAACGAATAAAGGGTAGGGATGACTTTTTCAGTTCAAGGGTGATTTATTAGCTTAGGATTCTCCAATCTATTTTGGAAGAATACTAGAAAATAGACACTATCATTTAATTCATTTTGGACTTTTTATCAAAAGGATATATTTTTATTTATTTCTTTGTTTAATATGTTGCCGCTGTACAATAAATTGTATTATATTAAAAGTGTGTATAAAATATCTGAAATATAAAATTGAAGTTACCGAAACGTATAATATTGATTTCTTTTATACCTTCATTGAAATTAATATATATTGACCACACAATATTGGACGTAATCAATTTTTTTAAGTAACAATTAGAACTAAACTTCAAACCACGTGGCTAACCTATGTCGTTGACCTTCGATTCCTTGGAATACGGAAAATGCAACATTTTTGTCGTTAAATTGATAAATTGAACTAATTTTCTTTACATATTTATATTGTTTTTTAACCACCGTATCCGACATATCACTTGTTGTGTATAACAGATTAGTTAGTGAATCTGTTAAGTAGTTAGATGGTTGAGGAGAGCAGTTAGTGTTAATTTGTATGTATAAATACTTTGTATGTTGTTAATATTTGGTCAAGCTGATTTCAATAAACCAAGATTATTCTTTAATAGAAAATCCGATATGGTATTAGTTGTCTAGGGTTTTTGAGGGCTTTTGCGTCTTTTTGTCCTACGTCTTTTCCTTTCACCTTTCTGAGTGGTTCGTGGTTCATTGCGAGTCGTTTTCTCCTCCTATTTAGTTAAAGTTTTCTCTCTGATGAGTCTTTTCGAGCAGAATGTGGATGAGACTGAGGCGTCGCTGCCAGTTTTCTCCTCAAAGAAAGGGACGACTTTCACAAACAAACGCGTCAGTGTTGTCCTGGATGAGTTGAACTATTTGTTTTGGAAGCAGTAGATTCTTCTTGTGGTGCGTAGCCACAGGTTGGAGAAGTTATTGACTGGTGCGCTCCGACGATGGTGTGATGGTTAAGAATGAGGAGTATAAGTTGTACGTGGCCCAAGATAGTGCTTTGGCGTCTTGGTTCCTATCCACCATCAGCTCGTCGTTGTTGCCATAGTTTGTTGAAACTGAGACGAAGTTTGAGATCTGGAAGATGGTGGCCATATTTTTCGCAAGAAAATCCACGATGATGGTGATGAATCTGCACTATCGGTTGCGATCTTTGAGGAAAGGAAATTTGAGCAAGCGCAATTATATCTCCCAAATCAAGGAAGTGTATGATGCTCTAGCTGTGTGTGGGAGTCCTATTTCTAATGTTGAACGGATTGTCGCCATTCTGAATGGGCTTCTAGTGGAATATAAGTCGTTTGTTGTTGTGATAACGACGAGCCGTGAACCATTCTCCTTTGGTGGCGTGGTTTCTGTCCTTGTTGATGTTGAAGCACAACAGAATAGGTTTGATCAGTTCAGCAATCTTTCAATGAGTGTGAGTGTTACACATGTCTCCCATGCGGTCTCTGATTCATCAGGTTCCTCTTCCCTTCCAAGTGCACTCTAGGGTTCACTCAACAGTCGTTTCATCAACAGTTCCAATCTGGTGGTCGTGGTAGAGGAAGGTTTCGAGTGCATTATCAAGTCTGTGGTAAACCATGCCATACAGCTGATCGATGCTAGTATAGGTTTGATCAAACCTTTCTCGGCATGTCAGCTAGAAGTAAAAAGGATCCACCTAGGGATGACACATCCACTGTTAATTTGTGCACATCTGATGTTAACAGGGCTTGTCGTGTGTGCAACTGTACAAGTACAAGTGGTGGTGGCTCGAATAATGGCCCTCAGGCACATGTGTTGATTGTTGGATAAGGGATTTGGTGTGTGGACTCAGGTGCAACTCACCATGTCACCCTTGATGCGTGCAATGTTGGTCACTCCTCAAACTATGTTGGACCTGGTAAGCTTACAGTGGGTAACGGTATGCATTTAGACATATCTAAGATTGGTCAGGGTGCTCTTACTAGTACTTCTTGTTGTTTAGCTCTAAATGATTTTATACTTGTACCTTATATATGTAAAAATTTAATATCGGTTTTGAAGCTTGCTAAGGATAATAATGTGTTCCTCGAGTTCCAATGCTCACTCATGTGTGGTTAGAGATGAATCATGTTGAGTTGATCAATCGATTGCAAATGGCCAAGAGAAGGTGATTAAAGTTTGAAGGGGGAAATGGATGAATGAAAAATTGGACACAAGGCAATTTATAGTGGTTCAAGTTCCTAAATGAACTCTACCTCCTCTACCTTAGCTCCCACTAAGGATTTTTAACCAATCCACTAATTAATTCTTCCCCTTTTCTTGGATGAGAAGAAATCTTACAAGACTGACTAACCTTTCTACCCAAAGCTTAATCCAACTCACTCTTTACAAAGAAGAAATTTGGTAAACCTTACAATTACCTCTCAAAGGTTGATGTTTACCCAAATACAATTAATCCCACCCCAAACTCTCAATAAAAATTACAATGAAGACTCAATTGAGTTGGGCACAAAGATTTGACTCTAAAATGCTCAAGGTTTGGATTTGAATGCTTTGATGTTGCTTGAAGGCTCAATAGTTGTTGTTGTAGCATTTCTAGCCGTTTGGGTGGTTGAGGTCATTAATCTAGCCGTTTGGGTGGTTGAGGTCATTAATCTAGTCGTTGGGCTGCAATTTCCCGCAATAAATGCTCCTCAACAACCTACCGTATCAATATGGTTTGTGGGCGTATCGGTACTTGTCTCAAATAAGAAAGAGCAATTGTGACTGAAAAATAGGGCGTATTGATACGCTTGAAGGGTGTATCGGCATGATATTAAGAGGTGTACTGATACAAAATGCCGTATCGATACGGTTTTTGCTCATTGGAATCCTCAATTGAGTTTTGCTAATAAAACGTATCGGTATGCTACATTAGCGCGCCGATATGGTTCAAGAGTCATTTAAAATTTTGGATTCCAATAATTGACAAGCCAATGTTCGAATATTAAATGCAAAGATTTTTGCAAAGGTGAGCATATCGTATCGATACGGTGACATACCGTATCGGTATGCTATAGCAAAGAATAATTTTTATATGAAACTTGTATCGATACGGTCTCGATGCGTATCGATACGATATAGCTTAAAGTCTTGCCCATATGAATATCTTATAGATACAAGGTTAAAATGTATCGGTACGCTATGAATGATTAAAATTCCAATGTTGAAAAAACTGTATCGATACGCCTAAGGGTATCAATACACCTGAGCATTTTGTTGCTTTTAGGCTTGAAAACACTTAGAAAATTTGAACCCTTTTAATGTGTTTTGACTTGAAATAGTATTTGGTTCAAAATGGCTTGTTAAATTGTGAGTCTTTGAAAATACTTAAAAATTTATTGTTTTGCAATTTAGTACCTAAGAATTGTTACATCAAAATCAATTTTGGTTTTACAATCTCCCATTTTTTGATATAACAAAATCAAATATAAATTTTTATGTTTTGAAAAACTTTGAAAAGCTTACTCCCCCTTAATTTAAGATAGGTTTTCAAAATTAAGTTTTTTCAAATTTTCAAAATTGGCTCTATATAATACTTCTCCCCCTTTTTATTAGATCAAACATAATAGCTCAAAGGTAAGGATAATGGAAACATAATATCATTAAATTCAAAGTGCAAATTGAATAATTCAAAGCAACCAATAGTTCAAAAACATAAAGCCAAACTCAAATCCTAACAACACAAATGAAAGCATAGGGTCCTAATAGGTAGGTGCATAAACTAGAAAAACTAAATGAGAAGTGATGAAATGCACGACTAGTCATTCCCACCATCGTCGTCATCCTCGTCCTCTTCATCCTCATCATCTTGATTCGGTTGAGGCCTCCTAGTTTGATTAAGCCAAGAATCATGGAAGGCGGTGAGAGAGACATCCATGAAATTTTGTTGAAGAGCAATGGCTTTGACTTGATCATCCGAAGATGTGAAGCGAGTATCAAGGCCCTTGACTCGATCTTCCAATGATGTGAATCGAGTGTCAATAGCGGCAAACCCAACTTCTATGTTGTTGAATTTCTCATTAAGAAACGTCATGAGAGTATCCATGGAGGATTGAGCATGAGGAACATCTTGAGAGCCTTGTAGAGCTTGTAGAGCTTCGGCTTGAACATCTTGGCGAGGAGCTCGAGGAACACGAACCCATTCAATGTTTAGGTAGGCAAAGTGAGCACGGGTGAGGGAACGCTCATCTATGGGTAGGCAAAGGGGTTCGGGATAGTCATGGGTACAATCTATCTTAAGGGAGTGAAACAAATGACTCAACACTGTTGAATAGTAAAAAGACTTGACTTGGTCGGTATAACGTTGTTGAACAAGATAGATAATTTCGTAAAACATAATTTGACAAAGATTAGGGCGCTTACCCTCACAAAAACACCTAAGCCAAAAATCATCAACTTGACGAATAGTTGAAAATTTCCCACCCGAGGGACGAATAAACCATGAAATTATGAGATGAAGTATACGGTCTTGGCCATTTAAAACATTGACAGAACAGGGAGGACTATAACCTAAAGAATTTTCATCATCATTCTTGACATTTTCAAAACTAAAAGCATTGCAAAGAACATCTTGATCAATTCTAAAAGTTGTTCCCATAAGATGAGATTCAATGGCAACAATATGTTCTCTTTGAGCATTATGAACACATTTGGCATTTGAAAAGAAAATTATGAGAAAATTTCAATATAAAATAGGAGTTAGGTTCAAAAAGTTCATAAGTGCCCATCTTCAAAACAAAGAAAGATATTCAAATTTAAAACGTTCAGAGTTCAAAAATGGGATAGACACGACACGTTCTTCCCTAAGAGTAAATCCTTGGAATAGTTTATAACGTGACAAGTCTGAAGGGTTATGAAAACTATTTTGGATTATGAAAGGGAGGTTTGGTTTAGGATTACCCTCATCGTCTTCGATAGGATCGGAAGATGTAGAGGCTGAATATCATTTCGCTCTCTTTTTGGGTGCCATAATCTTGAAAATGACATCAAAACAAATCGAATATGTATGCAATTAACATCTCATTCAATCCAACAATAAATTCCAATAATTCACGGTATTGAAAAATAAGTCAAGGTTAAAAATATATACATGTATAAAAGAAAATTTTGGTGAAAAGAATTTTTGAAAAACAGTTTATATAAATATACGGTATAAAGTTATATTTGAATGAAAAAATTTCAGATTTTGAAAAGTTTTTGTAAAAACTTGAAAATTCATACCATATGTATATGTTTTATACAAAAATTAATTGAAAACAACAAATAAAATTAAATGAAAATTAAAAAGAAAAAAAGAGAGGAAAAAGGTCTATACCTTGAGTTATGAGAATGGATGAATGAGGTGATGAGAATGCACAAGAGTGCTAACAAAGCTTGGCTTTGATGTGTTGATGAAAAAACCCTCAATTAATTTGAAGTTTGATGTGAAAAATGTGAGAGATTAAATGAGGTTTTTATAGTTATTTACGGTTATGGTTTGTTTAGGGTAAAGAGGGGAGTTTTAATGAAAAGGGGTTTCTTATTAAAATGCCAAATTTAAACTTTCCGCCGATACCATATCGGTACGCTTGTAGAGCGTGTTGATACACTTTGCCCTAATTTTAAATTGATTTTTAATAACGTATCGATACGCGTGACCGTATCAATACAATTTGACATGTATCACTTCCTATTGATGAACCCGTATCGATACGCCTAAAACCGTATCGATACGCCATTACCAAAAAGTGCATTTTGGATAGTTTCAAGTACAAAAATCCAACTTTAAACGTCCCTAAATGCATTTGAATGACATATGAGCAAGATTTAATGACTAAAATTAATGCATACTCCCCCTAGAAACATGCATAGAAGCAAAATGATGCAAATTAACATAAGCATGAATATCAACCAATTTCAAGCAAAATTTTTGTCCATTTAGGACCTAAAAGGGTCGAGAAAGTCTAGTTAAACCTAACTATCTCCTAAGGGTCCAAAAACAATCTTTATCTAAAGGTGTGGTAAATATATCCGCTAATTGTGTTCAAGGTATCAACATATTCTAGAACTACATCATTTTTTAAAACATGGTCTCTAATGAAATGATGTATAATTTCTATATGTTTGGTTATAGAGTGTTGGATGGGATTCTTAGTGAGACAAATGGAACTAGTGTTATCACACCTAAGGGGTATTGCATCTACTTGAACATCATAATCTAAGAGTTGTTGCTTCATCCAAAGGACTTGAGCACAACAACTCCCTATGGATATGTACTCCGCTTCAGTGGTAGATAAGGCTACGCTATTTTGTTTGTAACACTCGTGTTTTGGGGTTAGGAGTTAGTCGTGTTAGTTGGTTCGAGTTGGTAAAATCAATTTTAATCAAATTGACCTTGACTTGAGCTAATTGAGTTTTAAATAAAGAGGAGTGGTCTTTTTAGTAATTTAACCAAAACAAAGAAAAAGTGGACAACCTTTTTCAAATCAAAAAGAAAGAAGAAAAAAAGTTATCATCTCCATTTTTCTCTTACCCGTTGAAAACCCCCAAACCCACCCAAAACCTCTAAATCACTATTTCATTTGATTTCTTCCTCTACTCAAGGGCATTTTTAAAGGTAATTACATATTTGCACTCTCCTCATCATCCTCTACATTTACATAGTCCTAGATTTCAAAACTACCCATTTTTGTGATTTTCAAGTTTAGGGAAAAGTTTGGATTTTTAAGGGGTTCTTCAATTGTTTTTGAATTGTTGAGTTGGGCTTTGTTTTAATCTCACCTAAACTCACATAATATGTTAAATTGGGTGGTTTTGGGTGAAAACCCGAAGTGGGTCCTTGAGGCCATTTTTGGGGTGTCTAAAATTGAAGTTTTGGTGAGTTTTAGGGTTAGGTTGAAGGGTTGATGGTTTAGGGATGTTAGGAAAGTGTTTTGGGACCATTTAGGTGTCATTTGGGTGTTTGAAATTATGGTTTTCTGCTGGGTATTAAGGGAGCACGAAAATTGGAAGTTTGGTGAGAAATGGGTTGAATTTGGGTGAAGTTTGGCTTGTGTTGTAAATGGGGTTTGTGACTGAAATTTAGCATTGAAATTGTGAGTAATGGTTGTATTTTGATTGGCTAGAAACAAGAGGAGACATTGGAGAAGCATTGGGACCAAATCCGGGAAATTAGGAGGCTTGCTTGCTCGCTTGGGTTGCTAAGGAAGGGTGGTGAGTAAAACTTTAAATTTGTTTTAAAGTTGGTTCAAGTGTGAGTAGTGGATGTGTTGGAATCAGCTTGGTAGGCCATTCCTAGGTAGGAGTTAAATTGGTAGTTTAACTCCTTGATTTCTATTGATGTTTATTATGCCATTGTCTATTTGATCTTGTGAAATATGGATTGATTGTATTGTGTATACCTTGATATGTGTATGCGATGAATATGTGATATAATTGGTGGATGTGTGATGTGGTTAAAGAAATTGGCACTAATTAACTTACCGGGTGTAGATGATCGATCATTAGGATTAGTGTGCACACAATTGAGTCAAAACGTACGTGGCCTTGATGGCGTTGAGTCATCAAGGAGGAGTACGGTGATGTAATATTCCACCGGAAATTTATTTATATTCAACGTGATGATGAGTGGAATCCCAATCGTAGGGCATGTGGTGATGAGTGGAATCCCGCCCATGCAAGGTCCGGTGATGAGTGTAATCCCACTGAGGTAATGTTGTTGTTGAGATTAAATCCACACATTCAGGTAAACTAATAGTGGCCAATGAACTTGTTCTCATATTTATGATGTTGTGATGTTGGTTTAAAATGTTGAGCTTAGTATGATGTGAGATGCCATATTATGACTCATGAAAGACTAGCTAAGTTGACTTGTTGATACCTATGTATGTTGTATGTGAGGTTAAGGATTTGCATGCTTGGACCCTGCATTGTTTTTGTTTTTGATTTCAGAGCATCCTCACTAAGCTTTTAGCTTACGCTCTCATTTTCAACAATGCAGATCATTAGCGTGGTGTTAGCAAGGAGCAAGGCGGAGGGGCTTTCCAAGTATAGTTGCTCAAGTATGATTTTGTATTAAAGTTGTAGATTAGCAATGGGGCTAGTATGTGTTTGTATGAGCAATGTATGACTCATAAATGTTGTTGATGTTCATGTTTTGGCTTGGTTTGTAAAACACGTTATAACTTGTTGTATGCTTGTGTGTGATGGCATGCCTTTTGGATGTTTAGGTTGCTTTGGTCGTATATGCAAACCTTGTATGTGATAACTTGTGCCTTATGGCCTTTTGAACTCTTAAGTATGCCTTTTTTTATGGAATATTGCCCTTTGTGTGAATGCCATGTATGGATGCCTCATCTTGTGTTTTGTGTGATTTGGGTATGTTTTGCCCTAGGATCCATGCCTCTAGAATATGCTTGTAAGTGATGTATGTTTGGTTGGAGTTGTTTAGGGCCTTTGGGATCGATTAGAGATACTTAAAGATGGTTTTGGGAAGTTGCAGACAGTCAGTGTTTCGAAACAGGCTAGGCTATTTCAGAACGGGTATGGCTTCAGGGACCGTGTATCGGAACTCGTTTCGATACGGTTTGGCCGCTGTGAACCCCTGTTTCGAAACAAGTTTCGAAACACTTTGGCCACTGTGAAACCCTGTTTCGAAACAAGTTTCGAAACACTTTGGCTATTGAAGGTGCCTGTTTCGAAACAAGTATCGAAACGCCTAGGCAGAATTAGGGCCCTGTTCCGAAACGGGGTGGATGCGTTTCGGTACGGGTACCTGGCCTTTTTAACTGAGCCCGTGTTTCGAAACGGGTGACGACTGTTTTGAAACGAGTAGCTGGAAATGGGTTTTTGGACATTTCTAATGGGTCTCAAGGGTTGGGCTTAGGCCCGGTTTGTGGTAGGGCTTTTTGTGGGCCTCGTTTTCCGCTATCGTGATCACTTAGGTAATTAAATGCCTCTAGACAAGATGTAAAATAAACAAAAAAATTAGGGTCGCTAACTGAGGTGGAACCTTCGCGTGTTTCATGTCGGTTTTCCCCGTGTAGCCTACTCGAACCGGTCAACCGACCAGACCGGGGCGAGGGGGTTACATTGTTTCTTAGAGAACAAAGATACGAGCATACTAGCTAAGAATTGAAATGTTCTTGAGGTACTTTTCCTATCTATCTTCCATCCCCCATAATCCGCATCCGAATAAGCATGAAGGCTAAAGGAAGAATCCTTAAGATACCAAAGACCTAAGTTAGGTGTATCTCTAAGGTACCTAAAGATTCTCTTAATGGCTACTAAGTGTGATTCTCTATGACTAGCTTGAAACCTAGCACACAAGCAAACAATAAACGTAATATTCGATCTACTTGCAGTAAGGTAAAGCAAAGAACCTATCATGGATCTATAATGCTTAGGATCGACACACTTACCTCCTTCATCTTTGTCAAGCTTTATAGAAGAGCTCATAGGAGTGGCTTGAGGCTTCACATTCTCCAAGTTGAACTTCTTGAGCATTTCATTCACGTGTTTTGCTTGATTGATGAAGGTGTCATCCTTCCTTTGTTTTATTTGGAGCCCCAAAAAGAATGAGAGCTCCCCCATCATGCTCATCTCGAACTCACCTTGCATTAGCTTAGAAAATTCTTTGCAATAACATTCATTAGTAGAACAAAAAATGATATTATCAACATAAATTTGTACTATTAAGATGTCATTGCAATATTTTTTTGAAAAGTGTAGTATCCACCTTGCCTTTTTCAAAACCATTTTCAATCAAAAAGTTTGAAAGCCTTTCATACCAAGCTCTAGGAGCTTGTTTTAATCCATAAAGAGCTTTGGTTAATTTAAAAACATGATTTGGAAATTTAGGATCCTCAAAACCCGGTGGTTGTTCAAAATACACTTCTTCATTTATAAAACCATTTAGAAAAGCACTTTTTACATCTATTTGAAAAAGCTTGAAATCATGGTAACATGCAAATGCTAGAAGCATCCTAATATCTTCTATTCTAGCTACGGGTGTATATGTTTCATCAAAATCAATTCCCTCTTCTTGAGTGTAACCTTAAGCAACAAGCCTAACCTTGTTTCTCACTATGTTACCACTCTCATCTAGTTTATTCCTAAAGACCCATTTAGTTCCTATAGTAGATTGATTACTAGTAGGGGTGGGCAAAAATACCCGACCCGAAAACTCGATGACCCGAACCTAAAATGTCGGGTAATTCCCGGAAAAAAATTACCTGACCGGGTCGGGTACCCAACCCGACAAATTTACCGGGACACGTGCCGGAAGTTTCCCCTTACCGGGTACCCGACCCGACCCGATAAAAATTAATATATATTTTTATATTAAAATTATATTTTTATTTTATGTTTCTTAATATTTTCACTCTAAAATTAAGTTTAAATCCCTACATTTTTTCTATGTTTGTATTATATTCTTTTAAATTTTAAGTTTAATTTTTTTTAAAATATTTTTGTGTTTAATATGTGACTTTTTTTAATTTTAGAATTAAAAAAATAGGAACCGAGTACCCGAATTTTACGGGTACCCGGATATAATGGGCCGGGACACGGGCCGCTTAATGAGATACCCGGATGAACCGGGTACCCGAAAACCAGGTACCCGACAATGCCCACCCCTAATTACTAGGCCTATCAACTAATGTCCATATTGTACTTCTCTCAAATTGATTAAGTTCTTCTTGCATGGCCAAAATCCAAAAATCATCTTTTAATGCTTCTTTGATAATTTTAGGCTCCATGCATGAAATAAATGCAACATGGTTCATTAATTTAAGAGCAGAGCGGGTGATTACCCCCTTGGATGGATCACCTAAGATTTCACCATTCTTGACATAGTTGAACTCCCTTGGGTATGTGACCTCCTTTTGTTCAAGAGCCAAATCCCTTAAGGCTTCAAGAGGTGGATCTTGTGGTTCCTCTTCTTTGGTTTGAATCTCATTCACCTTTGATGTTTGTCCTTCATCAACGGCTTCAATGATTCCTATATCATCATCATCACAAGCATCCTTCCTCAGAAGGAGGTTATCATCGAAAACAACATGCATAGACTCTTCTACTACTAAAGTTCTCTTATTAAATACACGATAGGCTTTAGAGTTTAAAGAATATCCTAAGAAAATAGCTTCATCACTTTTAGCATCATTTTTCCTAAGTTGTCTTTACCATTGTTTAAAATAAAAAACTTGCAACTAAATGGATGAAAATAACTATTGTTAGGCTTCTTATATTTTAAAATCTCATATGGTGTTTTCTTTAAAATAGGCCTAATCATTACTCGTTTATAATGTAGCAAGCAGTATTTGTGGCTTCCGTCCAAAAATATTTAGGTAAATTATTTTCACAAAGCATGATCTTAGCCATTTCTTCTAAAGTTCGATTTTTCTTTCAACTACTCCATTTTGTTGAGGAGTGCAAGGTGTAGAAAATTATGGCTAATCTCATTTTCATTTAAAAATTCTTCAAAACCCAAGTTTTGAAACTCGGTTCCATGATCACTTCTAATGTGATTAATTTTAAGCTCGAGATCATTTTGGGTTATTTTAGAAAATGTGATGAATTTTTCTAAAGCCTAATCTTTTTTACTTAAGAATAGAACCCAAGTAAACCTAGAATAGTCATCTACAAGCACAAAGCATATGATTTACCACCCAAGCTCATAGTTCTAATTGGCCCAAAAAGATCCATATGAATTAATTGTAAACATATACTAGTAGAAACATCATTAATGGATTTAAATGAAGTTCTATGTTGTTTACCCTTAGAGCATGCATCACATATTTTATCATCAGAGAACTTAAGTTTGGGTAAACCTCTAACTAGATTAAGGGAAACTAATTTCTCTAAAACACCCGTGCTACCATGTCCTAATTTTCTATGCCAAAGCGATGAATCATGTTCATCGTATGCAACTAAGCATGCATTGGATGTTTTTATTTCATCAAAGTGCACCATATAGATATTGCATATCCTATGCCCTATGAGCATCAATTGATTTGTTTTACTGTTTATTATTTTACAACCACTTTGATCAAAGAGAACATTAAAACCTTTATCACATAATTGACTAATGCTCAACAAGTTGCGCTTTAGACCATTGACAAGCAATACATCTTCAATGAGTATGGTTGAGAGGTTACCAATGGAGTCAATACCCTCAATATGACCTTTGGAGTTGTCACCAAATGCCACTACTCCACCATGCTTTGGCTTGAGCTACTTGAATCTACTCTTGTCTCTAGTCATGTGTCTTGAGCATTCACTATCAAGGTACCATCTGTTTTGACTTGAAGTTTTGGCCTTGTAGCAATGCTCCCCCTACAAACAAAGATTAGTTCTTTGATTTTGGTACCCAAATCATTTTGGGTCCATAAGTGTTAGCTCCCAAAAGCTTGGTTTCATTAGGAATCCAAGAAGCAATATCATTTACAATATTAGAAACATTGAGTTCCTTAGGAACACATACACTCCTAATTCTTTTTACTTTAGATTAGTTTTGAAAGCTTCTTTGTTTGGGGTAAAAATAATTCTCTTTACATATTGGGTTTTAGAAGAATTCCCTTTTTAAAATCATTTTTCCCAATAGTAAGAGAAGTTTTAAGATTATCTACCTCCTTGGTGTGATAATCTTGAAAATCAGAAAGAAGTTTTTTTAAATCAATGTTTTTTTTCTTTTTGAGATCATTTGAAAGATTAATCAAATACAAAGCCTTCTTTTCCAATTCAGAATTGGTTTTTGAAAGAGACTCATTTTGATTTTTCAAATCAGAAATGTTTTTCTTATTTTTCAAAATAGACTCTTTGTATTTTTCAACCAACTCGTCATAAACATCTTGTAACTCGTCATAGGCGTCCTATAATTCATTGTAAGTAAGAGATGGTGGGTTAGTGTTTACCATTGGTTCCTCCTCAAGTGCCAAGAGACAAAGGTTGACCACTTCCTCATTCTCTTCGGATGACTCCTCGTCACTCCAAGTTGCCACTTGAGCTTTGAGTTTGTTCTTCTTCCCAAAGCTTTTCTTTTTCATCTGAGGGCACTCGGATCAGATATGGTCGGTCTTCTTACACTCATAACAAATGATTTGGTCATTCTCTTCTTCTTTACTCCTATTCTTAAAGTCCCATTTTCTATTGAATTTTCTTCCTCGATTGGACTTCATGAATCATGTGAATCTTTTGGCCAACGTGGCTATCTCCTCATCTTCCTCTTCACTAGAATCGCTATCATTGTATGAAGCTTTAAGTGCGATTCCAATCTTCTTCTTTTCAACCTCCTTCTTCTCAACTTTCTTCTCTTCTTCCCTCACTTGTTTCATGATCTCATGAGTGAGTAGAGATCCAACAAGGGCATCAAGCTTGAGAGTCTTCAAATCTCTAGCTTCGATTATGGTCGTTCTTTTTCCATCCTAAGATTCCGGAAGAGAATATAGTAGTTTCCGAACTAGCTTGTTTTCGGGAATGACTTCACTGAAGCCCTTTAGTCCGTTGACGATGATCGAGAACTGATCAAACATCTTGAAGACGCTTTCATCGGGTTCCATCTTGAAATTTTCATAGCTTAAATTGAGCAGCCCGATCTTTGTCTCTTTAACATCACTAGTTCTCTCATATGTGGTCTCGAGGGTATCCTAAACTTCCTTGGCGCTTTCAATTGAAGACACCTTTGAATAGATATCGGGACAGAGAGCACAAAAGATCATATGCAAGGCTTTATCATTGACTTGCAATCGTATTCTATCTTCGTCAATCATCTCGACTTTAATCTTCAAGACTAATCTTCCTTCACCATCTATCTTTATAGGAATGCTTGGCCCGTCTTCTACAATGTCTCATACCATGTAGCCATTAGATTTGATGAAGAGTCGCATCCGATTCTTCCAATATGGGTAGTTATCCCCATTGAAAAATGGTGGTTTGGTGGTGGATTGAGACTCATAGAGGTTGAGGTCGGAGGTGGATGCCATTGCTTCAATTCGTTGTTGATCAAACTCTCCTAGAATCGACTCAAGAGGGTTGTAATCCTTCTAATGAGTGTGGCTTTGATACCAATTTTTGAGTTGATCAATTGATTGCAAATGGCCAAGAGGGGGTGAATTGGCGATTAAAGTTTGAAGGGAGAAAATAGATGAATGAAAAATTCGACATGAGGCAATTTATAGTGGTTCAAGTCCCTAAATGAACTCTATCTCCACTACCTTAGCTCTCACTAAGGATTTTCAACCAATCCACTAATTGATTCTTCTTCTTTTCTTGGATGAGGAGGAAACCTTACAAGATTGATTAAGCATTCTACCCAAAGCTTAATCCAACTCACTCTTTACAATGAAGAAATTTGGTAAACCTACAATTACCTCTCAAAGGTTGATGTTTACCCAAATACAATTAATCACACATCAAATTCTCAATAAAAATTACAATGAAAGACTATATTGAGTTTGGTACAAAGATTTGACTCTAAAATGCTCAAGGTTTGGATTTGAATGCTTTGATGTTGCTTGAAGGCTCAGTAGTTGTTTCTGTAGCATTTGAGACTTGTTTTTATACCCTTGCATTAATTTCTAGTCGTTTGGGTGGTTGAGGTCATTAATCTAACCGTTAGGCTGCAATTTCCCGCAATAAATGCTCCTCAACAACCTACCGTATCGGTACGGTTCGTGGGCGTATCGGTACTTGTCTCAAAGAAGAAAGAGTCGTTGTGACTGAAAAACAGGGCGTATCGATACGCTTGAAGGGCGTATCGGTACGGTATTAAGGGGTGTATCAATATGAAATGACGTATCGATACGTTTTTTGCTCACTGGAATCTTAAATTGAGTTTTGCTAAAAAAACGTATCGGTACGCTACCTTAGTGTATCGATACGGTTCAACGGTCATTTAAAATTTTGGATTCCAATAACTGAGAAGCCAACGTTTGAATATTAAATGCAAAGATTTTTGCAAAGGTCAGCATATCGTATCGATACGGTGACATACTGTATCGGTACGCTATATCAAAGAATAATTTTTATATGAAACATGTATCGATACGGTCCTGATGCATATTGATACAATATAGCTTAAAGTCTTGCCCAGGTGAATATCATATCGATACGGGGTTAAACCGTATCGGTACACTCTGAACGATTAAAATTTTAGTGTTGAAAAATCGTATCGAAGTATCGATACGCCTGGCCATTTTTTGCTTTTAGGCTTGAAAACACTTAGAAAATTTGAACCCTTTTAATGTGTTTTGTCTTGATATAGTATTTGGTTCAAAATGGCTTGTCAAATTGTGAGTCTTTGTCTTGAAAACACTTAAAAACTTATTGTTTTTCAATTTAGTCCCTAAGGTAAATTGTTATATCAAAATCAATTTTAGTTTTACAAAGCCTCAGGTGCTGTGTTGTTGAGAGGGAAGGAAGTCAATGGGTTGTATGAATTTTCTTCTTCTACTTTACACAATGATTTTGATATGTGTTTGGATTCTATTGCAAATAACTGTGAAATAAATGTGGCTTATACTTCTACTAGTGTCTATGAATTGTGGCATAGGAGGTTAGGAGACCCCTCCCATGATACTCTACTTCAAATTTGTACTGATAGTAACCTTGTAATACCTTGAATATTGAATGAAATGAAATCACATGTTTGTATTGCTTGTCATATGGGTAAGAGTCATAACTTGCCCTTTCCCAATTTTATAACTGAGTACACTACCCCCTTTCAACTTGTATTCACTAGCCTATGGGGTCCTACTCATATCATTTCTAGTGGTTTTAAGTTTTATATTTCGTTTGCGGATGCCTACACTAGACATTCTTGGGTGTTTTTGCTTAAGAGCGAGGCTCAAGCAGTTCAGGCCTTTCATCAGTTCAATCAGCTAGTCAAGACTCAGTTTGATACTTCTATCAATGAGCTACAAAGTGACTGAGGTGGGGAGTTCAGGTCTCTCTCCCATGTTTTGGCTAATTTGGACATCAAACATCGGCTTACCTGCCATCACACATCTCAGCAGAATGGAGTTGTAGAGAGGAAGCACGAGCACATCATTGAGTTGGCCTTAACCCTGCTTACTCAAGCTAGTTTACCTCTGAGGTTTTGGTCATAAGTTGTTTTCTCTGATGTATATATCATTAATAGTATACCAACGAAGGTCCTACATGGGAAGCCCCCCTTTAAGAGTTTGTTCAACAAGAAGCCACAATATGAGTTAATGCGGGAGGGTCTTTGGATGTAGGTGTTTTCCACACCTCAGGCCTTATCGAGTGTACAAGTTGGATTTTAGATCCCCCCCTTGTACTTTTCTGGGGTACAACCCTATGCACATAGAGTATCAATGTTTGGCACCTAATGGGAGAATATATGTATCCAGGCATATGGTATTTGATAAGGTTTGCTTTCCTTTTAGAGGGCTTTAGCGTGAGAAGTCTGTTCCACCACACTCAAGACTTTAGACTATATTTCTTGAAGTCGGCTCTCTTCTTTATGTGGTTCTTGGGTTGAAGCTCCAATTAGTAGTTGGCACACTATCCCCTAGTGTTGGTGTTCCTAGTGGTGTTGGTTCTGATGACACTCTCCTTGGTGGTGCTGGTCTTGCTAACCCAATCCATGGTGTTGTTTGTTCTAAAGTTGAATTCTCTGATGCTGAGGCTTCTAAAATTGAGTCTTCTGATTGTGGGGTTCCTAGTGGTTGTTTGGTTGCTATAGAGGTACCAGAGGTACTTTCTTCAGTTGAAGATCCTGGGGCTGAACCTTCTAAGTTAAGAGGTCCTCACTATGGTTATCCTGATGGTATCTTGTGTGGTGATAAAGCCCCTTTTGTTCATTCAACCTGGTGCCGAAGTGGATGAGCATGTTCCAACCTATGCTAACTAGGAGAAAATGTGGTTAAAGGGTCATCCTGATGATATCTTTCAGCCAACCATTTGCAGTTGGGTCATTCTGGTAACTCACACCCTATGCTAACTAGGAGCAAATGTGGTGTCTTCAAACCCAAGGTCTACTTTGCTCATCTAGAGAACTCTGAAGCTGAATTTATGTCCATCCAGCAAGCCCTAGCAATGCCTAAGTGGAAGGAAGTTGTGTTATCCGAATACACTACTTTACAGAGTAATGGAACTTGGTAACTAGTTTCTTTACCTGGTGGAAGAAAGATGGTTGGCTGAAAATGGTTGTTTAAGGTAAAGCACAATGCAAATGGATCTGTATTGAAGTACAAGGCACGCCTAGTGGCTAAAGGGTTCTCCTAGGTCCTTGGCCAAGACTTTTATGACACGTCCAGCCTTGTGGTGAAGCCTACCACTGTCATTGTGGTCTTGCCCTTGGCAATGTCCAACGTCTGGCAGTTGAGGCAGATTGATGTCAACAACGCATTCCTCAATGGGGATTTGAGTGAGGATGTTTACATGCAACAGCCTCTTGGGTTTGAGAAGATGGCTCCTGATGGCGGTAAACTTGTGTGTAAACTGAAGAAGGCTCCGTTTGGCCTGAGACAAGCTCCCATGAATTGTCACACGAAACTTCGAGAATGCCTTGTTGAGATTGGATTTTGAGGCACAACTGTTGATTCATCCTTGTTCATTCGAAAGGTTGGTGGCATCACTCTGTATGTTATTGTTTTTGCAGATGACATAGTGATTATAGAGGACTTTAAGCTTGAAATAGATAAGGTTGTGTCTTTGGTCAGTGATAGGTTTTCTTTGAAAGATATAGGTGATTTGCACTACTTCTTGGGGTTTGAAGTTCATAGGAGTCAAAGACAGTTGGTGTTAAACCGGAAGAAATATATCTTAGATTTGCTAGAAAAGACTAAGATGATGCATGCTAAGTCTACTTTGACTCCTATGGTAGTTTCCTTAAAGTTGTCACAAGATGCAGGTTGTCCTCTTGAAGATGTTCAAGGGTACAAAAGTGTTGTGGGTGCTTTGTTGTATCTGAGTTATACTCGACCAAACATCTCCTTCACTGTGCATAGAGTTTCTCAATACATGCTTGCTTCTTATACAACACATTGGGAGCTGTGAGGCAAATACTGAGATACTTGAGTAGCACGTTAGACTATGGGCTCTTTTTCACTGCCTCAAGTGTCCGTTTAATATTGTGGCATTTGCATATGCAGATTGGGGAAGTAGTATGGATGATAGAATATCTGTTTTAGGGTTCTGTGTGTACTTGGGAGAGTGCCTTATCTCTTGGGATACAAAGAAACAGAGGGTTGTATCCAGATCAACCATTGAAGCTGAGTACAGAAGCATAGCCGATGTAATGATTGAGGTTACTTGGTTGAACTCTTTGTTAACTGACATGAGCATTTCATTGTCTGAGAAACCTATTACATAGAATGACAATACCAGTGCGATTGCCATGAGTGCAAATTCTATCTTCCATGCTCGGTCCAAGCATGTTGAGCTGAACATAAACTTTGTCCGAGAGAAGGTAGCTGATAATAGCATCTGTATCAATTATGTGTCTGCTTCACATCAGGTTGATGATCGATTAAACAAACTTTTCTCCCAATTATTTTTAAGCCAGTTCAGGAAGAAGTTGAATGTTGTTTTAGAAACCCTATTTGAAAACGAGAAGAAAGTAGAGTGAATGTTGTGTATAACATATTAGTTAGTGAATATGTAAAGTAGTTAGATGGTTGAGGAGAGCAGCTACGTGTTAGTTTGTATGTATAAATACTTTGTATGTTGTAAATTTTGGTTAAGTTGATTTCAATAAATCAAGATTATTCTTTAATAAAAAATATAATATTAGTCGCCTAATTCGGATCGAATTACATAAAATAAAATTACAACATATGATCGGTTATTGTTGATGGATAACAATAATTTTATTTTTATTTTTAACAAATTTTTGGATAAGAGATAAAGTCTCATGAAATTGAGCAATAATTTATTGAGAACTGAAAAGACAACTATTGAGTATAAAAATTTACAGTAACAAATTGAACACCTTTTGCATAATATTTTTTAAGGAAAATTATTTGTCAAGAGCAACAGGTTAGGGTGGCACTAACAATATTTTTTAAGCATATAGTCATAATAGATAGGTGCATAAACTAGAAAAACATAAAGTGTTCGATCGAGTCGAGTCAAAAAATTTCGAGTTATTCGAGTTGACAAGTCTGATTTTATCATTCGAACTTTCATTCGAAAATTTTTCAAGTCAAGTTATTCGAGTTTCTATTCGAACTTAGTTGTAATTATTTATAGGGTAATTGTTCTATACACAAGCGCTTGTGGAAACTTTTTTACACAAGCGCCTTAGTTTTAGGGGTTAGGGACTTCGTTTAGGGTTTAAAATTTAGGGGTATAAGTGTAATAGTTTTGAATTTAGGGATTGTTGATTGAATTTTAGGTTTAGGGTTAAAATTTAGGGTTTATAGGTTAAAACCTAAATCCCCACCCATATTGCCCTAAAACTAAACTCTAACCCTAAACCCTAAATTCTAACCCTAATTCCTAAATTCTAAACATGAACCTTAAATTCTAAACCTTTACACTAAAACCCCTAAACTCTAAACCCTAAACACTAACCCTAAACCCTATAATTGAGGCGCTTGTGGAAATAAAAATTTTCCACCGCCAGTGTATAGGATATTAATCCTTATTTATAATGTTATAGTACAAATTAATTCTAATTTTAAACAACTTTATCTAACTATATAAGATATATATATATATATATATATATATTCATATTATTTTTCACATGTATAAATAAGAATTATAACATTATTTAATAAATCAAATATCATCTAAAATTGTATAATATATAATTTAGCTTAATCGATAAATTTTATTAATAAAATTCTCAAAATGAGATAAGATTATAAAATTTAAACACGTTGAACAACAAAATCATACCAAACAAAAAAAATATGAAGCAAAACACACACACCAACCTAACTAGCACACTTAAATGGAACACCATCAGCTATCAAAGATAGCAGTTAGCATACATAAAATCAAAGCCAACAAGAATTCTCCACCAGCATAGTAGTACATAATAGTGTCCCACCTACGAAAAGCCAAAAGCTTCAAATACTAAGCATCATATGATATGGTCAACTTCATTCAAGCAAAAACACTTTAACAATTTAACATCATATCCACAATAAGAAAAACAAACCCTCAAACACATTAATAAGAACACAATATAGTTTAAAAAATTTAACAACAGTCAACTACACAAGATGAAACAAATCGATGAAAAGCAAAGCGTTAATAGTCCAAAAATTAAAATGCAGCAAAATACTTCTTATTGAGTTTTTGAATTACATTGTCGAATACCTTAGACTTCTTCTTCCGCTTCGTACAATGTAGGCAATTGTATAGAAGCTTCTTGATTTTCAGGTATTATTGATAACTCTAACAAAATAAAAAATAAAAAATATTAGTTAAAATATAAACAATGTCGGCAATTAATGATAGTAATCAAAATTAAATATTACCATCTTCTATGTCTTGAAGTTCCCCAACATATCTGTCAAGGTTGATAGGATCTTTAGATTTTCGAAGCCAATCCTTAGTACAAATCAAAGCCCCAACCATCGTTGGAGATAATGAACTTCTAAAACCATCCAGAACACGTCCATTGGTGCTGAATGCACTCTCTGAAGCAACTGTCGAGATAGGAGTAGAGAAAACATCTTGAGTCATACGTCCAAGAATAGGGTATCTTGGATTATTCAGTTTCCATCATAATAATATATCAAATGAACTCGAGTTGCCTGCTTCTTTCCCTTCAGTCAAGTATCTAACTAACTCAGATTTAATTTTCAAACCAACTCTTTGTTTCTTCCATAAAAATTGTTGCACGACCAAACTCATCTTTGATTGATCTGTAGTATCTAAAAATTTGGTCAGAACACTAGATTGATCTTGGTGGACCATAACTCTCCCAACAAGGGCAAAGTATTCATCAAACAAACAATACAATTCTTTATCAATCACCTTCATAATCTCACTAGAAACATTGAAAAAAAGCTAATGTACCCCAAAGCTCACAAAATTCATTTTACGTCGTGAATCTAAGATAATCGCCAAATAAATTAGAAAGTTAATTTTTTTGGCATCACCCCAAACTTGTTGTACTTTTCCCTCATTTTGGAAGCCATGAAGATTATGTCTAAATCTTTACAATTTGACAACCCATCAAGTAAACAATGTATATTTATCAATATTTCCCAAAAGAAATGAGAGGTGACATACAAAGATCCGGATACCTTCAATGTAAGATCATAGAAGGGCTTTAAAACTTTTACAGTTCTTCGAACATTTACCCAATCATCAATTGTAGAGATTCCATCTCCAGCTGTGAGATTAACAAAAAAAGACATGGTTTTCACGACTATACGTATCAAATGCACGCTCGTAATTTTTCAGCCACCTCTAACATCGTGTAGTTGAGTTCCACCTAGTAGGCACATCTAAACACAAATGAGCATTAGTGCTTATCATTTCTTCTTCTGCCCGATTGTAGAACTTTTTCATCTTTGGTGGTGATGCTCTTATGTACCTCACGGCAGCTCTAACTCGGTCAACAGATACAGAAGCATATTTAACACCTTCTTGCATAATGAGATTAAGAACGTGTGCAACACATCTCGTGTGCATATATTTTTCATTTGCGGCACAAGCATTTCGATGGCTCAATTTCTTTCTCAGATATTCAATACCAACACCATTAGCATATGCATTAGCAACTGTTATAGTGTAGACCCTCTCAATCCCCCAATCTCGAATGCACTTTTCAAGCGTTTGGACTATGCTTTCACCACTATGAGCATGTATTGGACAAAAATTTATAATTCTTTTTTGCAACATCCACTCATCATCTATCCAATGTGTTGTAAGAACCATATAAGATACGATTTGCAATGAAGTCCAAGTGTATGTTGTTAAATTTTACTCGTAGCATCTTTATAAAAAGAATTTTTCATCACCGTTTTCATGGAGATGAATAAATCAAGACAATCTCTTCTAATTGTAAAACGAGATAGGAGATGAAACCTTGGGCATGCTATAGAAAGAAACGAATTAAACCCTTCTCCCTCTATAATTCGAAAGGGTAGTTCATCAGCAACTATCATGTGAAATAATGCCTTTCTAATAGCATCTTTGACAATTTTCTAAATTAAAAAAGTTGAACTTGGATCTTCAGATCCAATCTTAGAAATGTCAATTTTGACTATTTATGATTCGAAGTATTACCTTCAGATTCTTTCAAGCATGTTTTCAAATGATTGTTTAAATTGGTTGTAGAACCCCCTGTTTTCATAGAGTAAGTTTTGCCACAATAAATGCACCTCGCCGTATACTTTGATTGCTCTCCATCTTTAGTTTTATATTTGGTAAAATGATTCTAACATCCAACTCTTGGTTGTTGTTTCTTTTGGGCAATTTTTTTATTTGTAGTTGTACTCGTTGTCTTTGGATCATTGCCTTTAGTTGGAGAAGAACTTTGTGAACTTTTAGTAGAACTGTGTCCACATGGTTATGAGCTTTGACTACCTTGTAATTCACTCATCTACAATGTAAAAACAATGGTTGTTAGTGAAATATGCCAAAATATATGCAAGAATGCATGTGAAATAATATTGATGAAAATATGTTGTGATAAACACATATAAATGATACTAGTTATGAAATTTATTAGTAGATTTTAGCAATACTAAACTACGGATAAACAACGGCAGAAATATATAATTGACAAACCTGTAAGAAAAATTATAAAAATACATAAAAGATTATCACAGAAGGTTTGTCTCCAAGAAACAGTAAGTCATGCAAAATAATAATTTTTGACAAACAATCAAATGCACAGCCATCTTAGCAAATTTATTAGAAAGATGGCAAATCCATGAACCATCAATATGATGGTTAAAGAATTGTAGCATTATGATTAAAGAACCAAAAATTAACATAAACATCTAATATCAAAAAATTACAGTGAACTAATTTAACATAAACAATATGAAATTCTAAATGTAGAACCAAAATAACAATTGAGAACCAAAAATTAACACGAAAAGAATTATAGCAAATATGTTTCTTTCTTCTTTTTTTGGGTTATGATATTGTTTATTTTCATGAAAAAAATAATTTTTGGTTCTTTCTATTTCAAAATGTATACATTAAACCACTAAAAATTGTAAGGACTCTATGTTATTTTCAACCCACTAAACACAATTGAGAAAAGAATAATCATACTGCTACAATTTTTTCTACGAAATCGTTGTTTATTTCCGTAAGGTTAAGGGTAAAGTTTTCAACAGTTAAGTTGCACAGAGAATTTATCTAACTAAAGCATCATAAACATGTTAATCCAAAACTCAAAAAATTAATGATTGAAACTCAACATTTATTTACCCACTCAATAAAATTAAAAAAATTAAACCCAATCAATAAAATTAACAAATATTCATATCATAAGAACAAGTTAATCCAAAAAAACAAAAATCAATCAAGTAATCAACATGAATAATCAATGAACCCATTCAAAAGAACAACAATATCAAAAGAAGAAGAAGAAAGAAGCAGATTTAAATTTAACATAAACATCTAATATGAAATTCTAAAGATGAAAAATTCTTACGATGAAAGTCTTGAAGCTTCGATGGAGAACGACGCCAAGTCGTCAACAAAAGTCTTGAAAGTTTGGAACGAAGAAGACTCGACGAGGAAGTAGGAACAAAGCAATTAAAAAATTTAGTATGAGACCTTTCAATTATTAAGAATTTAGGGTTAGCTTTAGTTTTAGTCTTTTAGAACATGAAAAGGGAAAAAAGGCAGAGGTGAAACATTGGGTTTGCAAAATAAAGTGTGTAATTTATGCCATGTATTAAAACGACGTAGTATAAAAAATTTAGTTTTTTGGATATTCGGTTTTTTAAATTTTCAAATCGACTCGAACTCAAAATTCGAAATAAAATTTTGAGTTGACTCGAAAAACTCGATTCAAATAACTCGGAATTTGAAAAAAAAATCAGTTTTTTCGAGTCGAATTGAGTTATGCTCACCCCTGTGTGTGTGTGATTAGAGAAGTCGTTTAAATTAGAATTAAATTATACTATAACATGATAAATAATTACAATTAAGTTTGTATAGAAACTCGAAAACTTGGCTCGACTCGAATCAAAAAATTCAAATAAAGTTTAAGTTATAAAATATGACGTGTCAACTCGAATAACTTAAAATTTTTTGACTCGACTCGAACGAACGCTCACTCTTATCCTAGAACAATAGAGACTTAATTTTTACTTAAGATTGGCTAAAGACTTCACATGCTCCACTTTTTGTAGATGAGATTTATATCCTCATTATTCTATTTTATTTACTTATTTTTCTTTTTCTCGTGTAATAGTATTGTTTAACTAACTAGTATTTTTTGTTGGTTTTTAATGTTTCTTTAGATTTAAGGCATAATATCAAAAAATGTCCCTAATGTTTGACTGAATTGTCACTTTGGCTTCTATTCTTTTTTATTGAAACAATTTAGTCCTCAACGTTTTATTTTGGGTCAAAATAGCCCATTTGCAAATGAAAACTACTAGTCAACTATCGATAAACAACTTGAAATTGCTTGGCAGAATGACAAGTCAGAAAGAAAAAAAAAGTATTCTATATTTTTATAGAATTTTATAAAATTATTTTTTGATTGATGTGTCATTTTGTATAGTGAGCATATTTGCCTATACGACACTGCTATCTCGACGTGCACTGCCATGTAGGTTTGTCATGTCATTTCAAGCCATTTACCGTTGGTTGGCTAACTTTTTCATCCGCGGATGGGCTATTTTAACTCAAAATTAAACGTTGATGGCTAAATTGCTTCAAGAAAATAAGGGACAAAATGACAATTCAGTCAAACATTAGGGGCATTTTTTGACATTATGCTTTGGTTTAATAAAGTCAAAAATCATTAAAGATATTGAGATTCTGAACATGTATGATGATTAAATTGTTGCTTGATGTTGTTTTCTTTCCTATTGTGAGACACCAGCTACTGTCGACGTGTTTTTATGTGCTGCTAGTTGTATGTATTTATTTCTCTGTAAGAAGAAACATATATTTCATTCCATTGACATAATTCTTTTTCTCATCTTTTACATTGCATCAATTTTGTTTATATACTGGTCCTGTTTTTTTTACAGTCTATGTAAACAATAATTATTTGCTAAAGACTATATTGCCCAAGACTATATAATACCGCTAACATTCTCCATACTATTCAAATATTTTGCTTGTCGACCAATAGTAGCAGCCTCAATAGGCGAGAACACTCGTAGTTCCTATCGAAACTGTGTAAATGAGCCGATGGATAGAGCTTTGGTCAATGTATCTGCAAATTGTTTTTCCGTTGGGATGTAATAAACTTGAAGTTGGTTGTTCAATACTTTATCCCGAAGAAAATTTAAATCCAATTCAACATGTTTAGTCTTGACATTAAGAATTGGGTTTACTGCTAATGACATGTGCTTGTGTTATCACACCACATTTTTGGAACCTCTTGAAGTGTAATGCCGAGATCATCCAGAATTAATTTTGGCCAAATAAGTTTTGAAGTAGCATCAGCCAAACTTCAATATTCTACTTATGTGGTAGAAAAAAAATACGACTTTATGTTTCTTTGAGCTCTAGGAAATTATGTTTGAACCAAAAAATGTGCAATAGCCAGAGATTAAATGTTTGTCATCTTGATCACAGCCCCAATCAGCATAAGAGAAAGATGTAAGTCATTGAGCGACTAGGAATAAATAGGATACCAAAGTTCAATGTGCCCTTAAGGTATCATAGAATACGTTTCACCGATACCCAATGACTATGACGAGGAGCATGCATGTACTGTGCAACCTTACCAACACTAAAGGCTATATCTAGTCTGGTGTGCGCAAGATACGGAAGCGATCCTACAATGCTTCTGATATACTGAACAATTGATAATAACATACCTCTTTCATCCTTCAAAAAGCGAGGAGAGACACTCATCGTAGTGAAAACCTCATTAGCATCCAACATACTAGTTTTCTGAAGTAACTCTTGGGTGAATTTGTGTTAACTTAGGTGTAGGTCATCACCAACCTTTTGTACCACTATGCCTAAAAAATAATGAAGTTCACCAAGATCTTTGAGAGAGAACTGAACATCTGGATCATGTATGAGTTTTGCAAATTCAATTTCTGAATTTCCTGTGATTAGAATATCATCAACATACACTATAAGATACATCACCACATTACAATTTATGTAATAGAACAATGAGGAGTCTACTTTGGAGGATCTGAACTGATAAGACTCTAAAAATTTCTTCAACTTGTGGAACCAAGTTCGAGGAGCTTGCTTAAGACCGTAAAGAGCTTTGTGAAGCTTACACACTAGAGGTGTCCCTTGTTCATCATACTGTTCAAATCCTGGAGGCTGCACCATGTAAACTTCTTCGGGTCACCTTTAAGAAAGGCATTATTTACACCCGCTTGTCGAATATTCCAGTGGTAACTAACTGCAAGCGAGAGCAAAATGTTTACTATAAGCAACTTAACGACTGGGTTGTAGGTTTCTTGAAAGTAATATCCTGGTACTTGTGAGAAGCCTTTGGCAACTAGATGTGCTTTATACCTCTCAATCGTTCCATCAGGCTGTTTCTTAATTTTAAAAAACCACTTACATCCAATAGGCTTTCGATGTGGAGGTAGTTTCACCAGTGACCATGTGTTGTTGCTCATTAGAGCATTGTACTCTGTGAACACTACTTCAGACCAATGTTTTGACTTTAAGGTCATGTGAACATCAATAGGTTCATTATCTATAACATCACTAGTATATATCTTCGGTTTAAAAGTACCGACTTTACCTCTGGTAATCATTGGGTGCACATTTTCAACAACATGAGGTTGTTGTGTATTTTAATGCATTATAGATGTTGTTTCAATTGTGACATGAGGCTGAGTTGGAGAATTAACAATTGATGAGTGATGATCTCTCATATTATGATGAACATTTTTGTCATTTGTAGGAGTAGATTCACCATAGACAATTAGTTTTGATGATCTGAATCTAGGCTGAGGTTCTTCTGAATTTAATGATTCTGTACGGGCAAATGGAAACACTCCTTCAAATGTAACATGTCGAGAAATAAATATTCTACCATGTTTATCAAGACATTTGTAGCCTTGGTGCATTGGGCTATATCCCAAGAATGTACAAGGAGAAGATCTAAATTCAAGCTTGTGGTGGTTGAATGGTCGTAAGTGAGGGAAGCAGATACATCCAAAAACTTTCAGAAACTCATAAGTTGGAGTCTGATTATACAACTTTTCATGTTGTGAGATGTTTCCTAAAACAGATGTCGGTAATCTATTGATAATATATATTGCACTAAGAAAGGCATCAGACCAATACTTGAGGGGCATAGAAGCTTGAGCAAAAAGAGTCAATCCTGTTTCAACTATATGTATGTGCTTACGTTCAACGATATCATTATGCTCAGAAGTATAAGGGCAAGTAATGCGATGAAAAATTACATGACTAGAAAAAATGGATAACCAACTACGGAATTCTGAACCTCCATTTGTCTGAATAGATTTCACTAAAGTGTCAAATTGATTTCTCACAAGATTGAGGAACATCTAAAAAGCAACTAAAGCTTCTAATTTTGTTTTAAGCAACAAATGATAGTAATGATAGCCCGAGGAGGAAACAAATGAAGGTCCCCACGAATCAACTTCAACTAGATCGAATGGTTTATCATAACTAGAAGTACTGGAATTAAACGGTAGCTTATGACTTTTGCCAATACGACAAGTTGAACAAAAGGATATAATGCTTTTATTTATAAACTTCTTGTTACAAGATTGCATTACATGATGTTGCACTTGGTTTGAAGGATGATCAAGGCACCGATACCATAACCAAAACTCATATTCACAAGAATCTGACACAACTGATTCTAAATTTGACTCAAAGCTATAATTTGCTGAAAACGAAGCTACTTCTTTACTTGATATAGTGACCGAGGAAGACAATCTTGAATCATTTTGAATTGATGACCCAACACCCGAAAAACAATATAGGCCATCTTCTTCTACCCCCTCAAGTAAGACTTTACCAATGTGCTCATCCTTAAGAAAACAAGTATCATGATGAAACTCAAAATAAATAGAATTATCCTTGGCAAAACAAGAAACAGACATCAAATTTTTTGTAATATTTGGCACATGTAGTAAGTGATCAAGTAAGAGAACTTTGTGTGGCGACTTCAAAAATGAGTGTCCAATGTGAGAAATGTGTAGAGATGTACCATCACCAACGGTTACCTTACCTGAGCCTATATAAGGAGTTGCACTTTGAACAATAGTTTGATCACAAGTCACATGATGTGTTGCACCAGAATCAACATACCAAGTAGGAGAAATTCCTTCAACATTAAAAGCAAGAGCAACCGAATTGACAGAAGCAGCAAGGGTAGTTTGGGTAGGAATTGGAAGATTATAGTTTAATGGGGAAGGGGATGTAACATATGGTGTGTAGAATGTCATGGGGGTAAATTCTTGTGAGGTGTCGATGAGATTGGTTGAGGAGGGTGATAGGGTGCAAGAATTAATGTTAGGTGTAGTGGGTTGAGGATAGGTGTTGGATGAGGCATTGGAGTTTCTTAGAGGGTAAGAGCTGGTTAAAGTAATTTTGAGAAAGGATTGGTTAAATCGGTGATAGCATTGGTCTACAAGGTGGTCAACTTTGCCATATAGTTGACAAGTGAGTTTGTTGGTGTAGAATCGGCCTCTGTTGGTGGATTGGTTGAAGGATCGTGGGGTGAAGTTTGGTTGAGGGGTGAAATTAGTTGGTTAAGGGGTAAAATTAGTTGGTTGAGAGGTAAGGGAATTATATGGTATTTGGGGTTGAATCGATTGAGCTATGATGGAATTGAGAGGCATATGAGGTTGTGATATGCTGGCCAAAAGTATATACTAGATGATGGGAAGGTGGGTGGAAGGGGTGAAATAATTTGAATTTAAGTTGGTATTCGATGGTGAAATAAAAATGAGAGATAGGTTTGACCCGTTTGAATTTGGGTTTAAAGGAACGGGTTCGGAGAGAGATTGATGACAAATAAGAGCTCAGACCAGTTTGGTTATGATGGGTAGTGATGGCGTGGGTTAAGGAGGAATTAAGGTAAGGGGCATTGGAGTTTGTCGGGCCAATGGTTGATTGGGTTGGATGATTAGGATTTGGTCTAATTTGGTGAGAATGGTGAGTGGGTGGGGTAGGGTTTTGATGTGTAGTAGCCATTTTCATCTGTACGTATACATTGTTCATAAAAATGGGCAATCGGAGGGGGTTGTTCAGGCGAGATTCAGCGTCGATTAAGACCGAGATGACACCATCCACGCTGAATGGTTCTTTGCTCGCGGTAATGACTATCACGAATGGGTCAAACTCCACTGCGAGTCCATTCAAAATTGCAGCGATTTGTTCCACATCGAAGACCGGTGCGGTTCCATCTTGACAGCACGCAACTAACAGTGCAAATGCATTACACGAGTAGTCGACTTTTTGGAGAAGATATTCATGAGTTGTGACCATATTGTTGTCATTGTTTCACAACCGACCAACTGAGGTAGCACTTGTTCGCTGACCGTGGAGAGTAACCAAGAGGCCAAGGCGCAGTCTTGATTGACATAGCGCTGATACTCGGGGCATTCAACGTGTTCACCGATTTCAGTCACTATGAACCGGTGTAGGACAGGTGCGGTTCCATCTAAATATGTCTCGAGCCCATGGTTGTGAATGGTGAAAATAACACGTTGTTTCCACATGAGGTCAGTCTTGTCATCCAATTTCACATTGATTCTTTTGTTTGAAAAGGTTTGGCTATTTTCGAGGCTTAAGGATTGAAGAGTTTCGGCTAGATTTTTCATTTTGAAAGGGGAATGAGATTTTCAGAAGTTGTGTGACTAGAGCATCTTCACCATGTAAGAAGAAACATATATTTTATTCTATTGGCATAATTCTTTTTCTCATCTTTTACATTGCATCAATTTTGTTTATATACTAGTCCCTATTTTTTTTACAGTCTATGTAAACAGTAACTATTTGCTAAAGACTATATTGCCCAAGACTATATAATATTGCTAGCATTTTTTCTTGAACATTTTATAGGGTATTGCAAGTTGTAACTGGATAATTTTTTATTATTCGATGGTTGTTTATTTCTGATGATGTTAACATTAAATTATTTAAAAAATTAAATTAAGCTTATTTTAAAAAATAAATAATAAAAATGCGGATGCACCCCACTGGGGCTAGGTGCATCTGCCACTGATGTTAACTGACATTGTTGATTTGGGTCTAGTTTTTTTTATTGGATGATGTTGGTGTATGATATTTAATGATTATTTTTATTAAACGGTGTTGTTGTCAGATTTTTATGAAATTTAATTTATATTATTGAGAAGGATATTGATATCTTGTGAGAGTTTTTAAAAGTTATATATTTTCTGCCATGTCATTAGATTTATTATTTTTAGTAAGTGAAGTAAAAAATTATTGTCATAACTGAATCAAATATTTCGATTAATCAGATAATCGGTTATCTGAATTGATCAATATGATTTAGGGTTAATAATTGTGCCATCTGAATTTATTGATTAGTCGAAATAATTTACTAATGATTAACCGAACTTAATTTTAAATACTCTTAATGAACTCAAAGTCGAAAATCGTAGAGTAAATTTCAGTCTCGGAGGAAAAGAGAGGAGAGAATGAAGATAAAGTACTACAACCTTTTTTAAGACATAGGATGCAATGAAACTGAATTATATAAATTAAGTGGTAATATTGTAAGTTTTAAAGTCTGATGACCAAAATTTAAGTGATTTAAAATTTTGAGTTGACTAATGTAGGACACCCTTAATATTTTAATGAACAGTATTTGTAACGTCAATGATTTTTTTGATAAGATGAGAGATTTTTTTAATCAAATTTAGAGTATAATGACGTATATATTATCAATACAACCAATGGTGTACCAATAATTGAATTTTAATTTTTAAATCAAATGAACAAAAATGATAGTAATTTTTAAAATTTTAAGTATAAGAGAAACTATTGGCATATTTTGACCAAATCAAGGCATCACAAATTCATGTATTTAACGAAATATATATATTCATAAACATTACAATTACGTACGCTTTATTTATAACTATACTAATTCCAAAACTAATTTTTTTACAATACTACTATTTTTTTCTTAATTATAGAGCCGTTCACTCTTGTTCTTCTTTTACTTTAAACATCAGCGTCGGCACTAATTTTAATATTGATCGCCGGCCGTCGGGATCTATCGTTTCGTTTGTTTTGTTTTTCAGTTTTTAATAAATTATTCTGCTCTTGTGGCACGATTTTACTTTACCTTTTGGTACATTTTTCTCTGTTTTGACATATATTTTTTTTGTTTTTAATTTTCTATTAGGGTTGGATTTGACAACGCCACAACTGATCATGATGGCACTTCTTTCATTATGTTGTTGATCTCCCTCTCTCGGACCCTTGAACTAGATTTGGATACGCGATTACATCTGTCGTTCCTTATTCGTGATTGAGTTGTGGTAATGGCCTTATTGTCAACGAACCTCCATTGTAATATGCATTTTTATGTTGTTTGTTGATGGTTTTACCTATCATCGTTGATTTTGGTGATGCTTGTATCCTTCTTTTATTTCAAGTATTTGGGTTAGGTTCTTACATTTTCCTTGTATGGTTCTCTTTTGATCTCGAGACGCTAGTTTTGTTTACTAGGATTATGTCTGGATTTAGGTTTTTTGTTTACTAAGTTGTGAACTTTTCATTGTAATTTCGGATATATTCTCGTTTAATAAAATTAGTGGATTTCAATTTTTCAAAAAAAAAATTATTCGTCAATAATCTTTAGAGCAAGTGGTTAAAGCTTCTAGTTGACAACCTCCTATCTCCCCTAGATTGTGGGTTCTAAACCCATTATAAGCTAATTCTTCTTTCCCCTAGGTAGAAATTGTTCAAAAAAAATCTTTTCAATGAAGGAAAATAAAATTATTTTAAATGAATAAAATTTAAGTTTAAGAGTGTAAGAAGTCTTTGAATTTGGGGGAATCAATTAAATCTCTAAAAATTCTTAATTCAGGGATGGACCGAGAGGGGGCAGTCACCCCTGAATATTTAAAATTCGTATATAATTTAGATTTTTTAGAAATTTTATATGCATTTTCTATTGAAAATCTATTTTTTGTCCCCTTGAAATTTTATAAATTCACCCCTAACATAAAGTCATGCGTCCGTCCTTGTGACCAATATTGACTATCGAATGTAACAATTTTTTAATCAATTGGCGCAGCGTGTCGTGTCACGGTGTTACCCCTTTACATTTTCAAAAAAAAATCTTTAAAGTCCTAAAATTTCTAAAAAGAACTTATAAAAATTATATAATATATATATAAATCTCAAGTGGTAGAACTGTAAATAAAAAAATTGTCTAAGATTTAATAGCCAAAATTATCAAAGAATTTAATTCATTCAATCTATTAATTCAATGAATTAATGAGTAAAAAAATACCATACTCAATTATTTTTCTTCTTCAATATTTCAATAGCTTTTTGCGCCCATAACCATAAAATTTATTAAAATATTTATTTTAAAAGTAATATAATTTCTTCTATTGAATCTTAATTTTGTTGACATTATTATTGTAATAGTGTATAAAAAGATACGAGTTTAAGCAAGTTTAAGTACACATTAACTTATGATTTATGAATAAACATTTAATAGTGGTGTAGATTCATTGTTTCAATTAGTTCTTTTATGGGATTTCGAATCATACCAAAGGAGAATTGAGTTGAATAAAGCAATTTAAACAACAAAAATTTGAAACTGGCTATTAAAGTTTTCTTGAAGATGTGTGAAAAGGAAATGCTTTTACTTTACCTCTTTGTCAAAGGGTTATCTTTATAATTAATGACCTCGAATTTTCAACCATTTTTGTACAGCAATTAGATAATCTAACTCTATGGTAACAGTTAAAATCTGTGTCTCCAACATCACATTTAACATCGGAGTTTGTTTGGCTTCTAAGTTTTTATCATCGTTCCCAAAACCAGATTCCCTTTGTTTTTTCCCTTGTGTTACACATCTTTTTGTCTTGTAATAATAAATCAAAATTTGCAAATTGTTTATAGTATCCATTCTGGCAGCTAATTGATGAATCAATGAACATGTTTTAGATTGTCCGCTCAGTTGCTTGGTTTATTTTAGCTACTAGAAAGAATACATATAATTATCATTAATCATAAACAGGGACAGTTATTAAGGTAACAAGTCTGTGTCTACAAATTTCTTTTGTCTTATTTTTCTCGAATTTTGAATTAAATATTTATTAAGTCTATTAATTTTAAAATTAAATAATTTTATCTTTTTTGTTATTTAATTTTAATTTTGTCCCTGATTATAAATATATAGAAATAACTTTTTTTATCATAAACTTGAATTTGTCAAACAGTGGAAATTTTCTTTAAAATATTTGGACAAGCATTTGAGGGTTGATATTAAAGTAGAAACAAAAGGAATATGGACAAAACAAAAACACACTAAAGAACATGCCAAACCACTTAAAAACAACTTGGCTAAAAATGTTATGTTTTTATCTGATGGATCATGGAGAAGTGTATGATATATTATTATCCAAATGTTAGGGAATAAATTTTCATAACAAAGCTATAATTATTGTTTGAAAAATAACAATATTTATAATGCATTATATATATATATATATATAAGAAATCCATTTACTTTCTCTTGCATGCTGTATCTCACTCTGGCTGGACATGCATGGTCGTGGTCCTCAAAATCCAGGAAGATCAACGCCTTTCTCCATGGTAGGTATTGAAATTTTTTATGTTTAAAATTTTGTAAGAAACGGAGTAAATGGGGTTTGGAACTTTTTTTAGTTGAATCGCTTTCCTTATGATGTTATTTTTAAAAAAATAAATATGTGTTGGGCATAAAGTTCATCAATATCCAGGTCATTGGGGGTGGTGAGGCCTAAAGTTGTTGTCTTTAATCCTCGAGATGAGACAGCCATGCAAATGTTGGTTGGTGCTGTCTTTTCCCTATCTCTCTTTATTACACCAATAATGAGATTGCAACATGTGCTTTAGGGTTTTGGTCATTTCCTTTGGCCTTTCCAAAATCATATTACCAATACCACCTCCTATGATAAAAGTTTAGGTTTGACAAACTTATTCGAGATTTGAAACAATTTATCTGATTCGAGATTTGATATTGACTCGAACATAATGATTCGAAATTTAAAATAAATCGGATCTAATCGAAATTAACTCAAATTTTAATTGAATTGAAATGGATTCGAATCGATTTTACCTTAACCGAAAGCAACTAGAACAGAAAGAAAGAAAAGATATTAAAAGAAATAAATAAAGATGAGACGTGAATTGCCGCACGACTCAAAAAAAATCAAATAAGCAGGCTTTATAGAGCTATATAGGGGTGTAAAAAAATTGACCCGGTCTGAAAACTCGATTAAAACCGATCGATCTCTCATTGACCCAACTTGAATCACCGTTGACCCGAGTTGAAATTAAACTAAAACTAAACTAAAAATAATCAAACCTGAAATACCCGAACCTCTAAATTTAAAGGTAGAGGTATTGAAATTTGAATTAAGGAAATGGAAAGAAGACGGGCAAAAAGACAGGATAGATGCGTTGAAGAAAGCAATCATGTGGACAGATTTCTCATACAAGGAACCCTCCTTTTCTTCTTAGACTTCATTATAATAACCATCTGATTCTTCTTTAATTCCACTAAATAAACAACACTGGACAGTGGACATGTGTGCGTTGGATGGTGGGCTAGTTTTGTTTCATTTTTAATAAATAAATAAACAAACACTCCAAATCTGATTGTTCCTAATCCTAAAGAACATTGGCGGGTAGAAGCCAAAACAATTTTCCAGGATCCAGACAAAACAACTTGCAAAGGAAACAGAACCATATAAAATAATGTAACAACTCGGAAATTTCCCAATACCAATGGGTTAAAACAAAAGTGAAATTTCCCAAGTACAAAAAACCAAACTAGAATATGCCTCTGGGTTCAACTGAAAATCTTTTATTATGAAGTTTTGGTTCAGTTCGGTTCGTTTTGATTGACTTGAAATGCAGAAATTGTGGACATTGAAAATGTAGAACATGGTTTTTCGTAAGGATACAAGTAACCCTTATAAAAGTATTTTGAAAAAAGAAAAAAAAAAAACTCGTTTTCTAGAGCTCATGGCGACTCATTTGTTTAAACTCTATTGTGACTTTACCCAATTTAAAATTTAATAATATTTTGAATTTGGATCATTTCTAATTCCTTATATGGAATCGAGGTTTTTGGGTATTGTTGTATGTTCTAGGAAAGAAACCACAAGCCAAGCCCAATCTTATTGCTGGATACCTAAGCTCAAATCTGTGTTTGATGTCCAATCCAATCAAATTGAATCACCCACAAAAAATAAATTTCTTTTGAAAATATTGTATTGAAAATAAACATGGGAAGAAATTAAAATGACAATCTATATTTGAACAGATCTAACATATATGGCTGTAACATGGACAAAAATCACTAGGAAAACCCTGAAGAATGGAACCCGAAGAGGTTTCTCGACGAGAAATACGACCCTCTGAATTTGCAGAAGACAATGGCATTCGGAGCGGGAAAGAGAGCATGTGCAGTGCAGGTTCTCTTCAGGTAATGTTGCTACTTGCTACCTTCTGGTGCAATAGTATTAAATTGCCGTTGTAATGTCGCAGTTGCGGCCGTTGTGACGTGAATTTTTCTTAAAATATAACTATAATTTTAAGTGCGGTTGCGGTTTATAGTGTCGCAGGGACTTACAATGCGACCGCAATTTAATACTATACAGTACCCTAAGCTACCTTGATAAGTATGAAATCTCCGCATGTTTACTTTGATGCATCTTAAATGTAGTATAGGGTAGCAATTACTGATGGAATGTTTAATTTCTGAAGAGGTAACCATACAGTGGGCCAAAATGTTTAATCTCTCAAGTTATAATGGATTTACATAAGCCCAGCTATAAACATTGTATAATAAATGGTTTGGTTTTGTAGCACAGTGGGATTTGACTCATAATATCATACAATGATGCTTTCATATAATAAGCTCTAAATTGACTCAAGAAATTAAACCAATATGCTTGATTTGCATGTAAGAAATAAATTGGATTGTATTGCCTCTGACTAGCACAATTGTTTTACTCAATTTCGAATACACATTACAAACTAGTACATATATACATAAACGTATTACGTATCTGCCTATATTAAGTAAAACACAATCTTCAGGCCGGCTATAAAAGGAACACTCTGAGCTACCGCTCAAAGCCCCCAATTTACTTAGGGCCCTTAAAATTTATTTATGCATATTTAATTTTTATTTTTTAATTTATTAAATAAATTAATTAATTTAATGGTAAAAATTAATTCTCTTCCCAAGAGAAATAAATAAATCTAACAATGAAAATAATGTGTTTGTAATATTAAATTAATTGTTTAAATGAATGAGATCAATAAAAAATTTCTACCCATTTTCGGTGCTCCTTTCTATGCCCAACACTAAAAAGTTAAATTCTAAGCCTTAATCCTAAATTCTACACCAATACCGTAAACTATAACCTTAAACTCTAAACTTATTTTTTTTATTGTTGGGGCATAATTAAGACACCAAAAAGGGACATGAGATTTCTATTCGTAATGAGATATGTTTCTTTATATAAGAGTCCATTTTTAATTTCTGCTCAGGGCCCTAGAAATCTCCAAGACGCCCTAACTATTTTATATTGCTTTAATAGCCAAATTCATAAACACTTATGGCTAGTTTAGTATTGCTTCTAAAAAGTGATTTTTAAAAGTGTTGTCAGAAAGAGATTTTGAAAAGAAATTTTAAAAAGTTGGTTGTAAGATTTTTAGTGTTTGACATTACTGTCAAAAAGTACTTTTAAGAAGACAAATGACCATTTTAGACATGATATTGTAAGTTATATATGTATATATATAAATAGTATTCAAATTCTTTAATGTATAATATATAAAATATATCAGCTTAAATTATTATAAAAATATAAAAATATTTTCTTAGTAAATATATATTTTTTAATAATTGTACGTGTTCCATGAAAATATAATAAATTTAAAATATTTTATTTAAAAAATTGACATGAATAAATATATATCATTTTTTAACTAAAAATAATTATTAATTATATAATTATATCTTCGTAAAGAATTATAAATTTATAAATAAACACAATAGCAAATGAAGGCTAAAATTGTAATTTGGCTTCCAAAAGTAATTTTACAACCGCAAAAGTTAAAAATTTTAAAATTTTAACTTTTACGTTTGGGTTGAAAAGTACTTTTCAAAAGCAGTTTTTTCTCCAAAAGCTAGTTGTTTAGCATTGTTTTTAGCCTCAAATCAACTTTTAGTGCCAACAGCTTTTTTGAAAATGTCACGACCGTTTTTAAGGCTCGTTTGTAAAAAAAACAACTTAACGATTACGGTTTTAGAAATTGGGTTTTTTCTTTTTAATTTGATCTTGAAATTATGGTTTTTTTTTTCATTTTTATCAAATTTTCTTTTTTTTCTTTAAAAAATCGTTTTAGAGTAGTCATCGGTCACTTTGGTAGACCGGACACCATAAAAAGTGTAACAGAGATTCTTTTAATAAAATTCGGGTTCGGGAATCGGTTACGTGTAGGGAAGGGTTAGCACCCCTACAAACGCCCATTATCGGTACCTCATTAGTTTCGCGTGGCATTTTCGCATTTCGAACATTAATCTGAATCTAACTAAATCTTTAATTATTAAATGGATTCCATTTCGAATGAGGATATCTTTTTGTAAGAAAATACATTTTGGACGAATATAAGTTTTGAAACGTCCAAATACATTAGGACACTTCAATCTATATTCAAAATGTATCTCAACACAAATATTTTAATACATGTCCAAATATTTTGTTATTCATTTTAAGTAAGACCTAATTAGAGTTCTATTAATTAATTAATTAAGGAACTATGAATATTATCAAGTTTAGGATTTATGGAATAAAACTCAAATAATTGGGCACTACCCATATTTAACTCTAAATTAATAATACTCCTAATTTTAATGTTACTAACTATTTGCATCATATCTTAATTTTATTTTTAATTAAACTAATTAGGTATTTCATTATTCTAAGTTCAAATGAAACATTAAATGTTCAACTAAAATATTCCATTGATTAACATCTTATTTCAATGAGACACTAATCAAATTAGAACATTAAAGTATCTATTTAATATTCATTTATTTTCTATAATTTTTTCTTATTTAAATTATTTAATTTTAATTTAATAACCTAAATATTAAAGGCTCTAACAATTAATATTTAAATGATTAAATTGTCTAAGAATTATACTATATGTTTATTAAAATCATGCAAGCATACAAGATAAATAAATAAATTAAAATTACTAAACAAGAACAATTAAACTAATTTTAGGACTAAATTGCATTAAATTAGAAACTGAAGAGTCAAAATATAAACAAATGGTGATTGAATTATAATGTGCTACAAGGCTTAAGGGACTAGAGTAGCAATTAACCCCTTTTACAAAAACACGTGGATCCTCTCTTGACCCAGTGTCAAAACGACACCGTTTTGACTCAGGTATAAAAACTTTTTGTACCGAGTTGACTCAAGCATTTTCACCTATTTCCCCATTCGTTCAACCCTTTTCTCTCAAAATTCTCTCGACCATTCACCGGCACAGACCCTAAACCATCATCATCGATCTTCAGCCGGCTACCGACTGAAACCCTAAATACCTGAAAATTCTTAAATTTCCCATTTTCAAACATTAAAACATATTCTAACACCCGATTCAGTCGAATCACCCGACTTCACCCACCTAAAATCTAGATCTATCTACCCATAACCCTTATCCCTCTTCGACTTCGCCGTTACTAGAACATCGACCACCACAAACTAAGTTCTCGGCCACCGCAAGGTAATCACCTTTCTTTTTTTATGTTTCTGTTCTTTTACTCCTCATTTCGGTTTTATAAAACTAACATATTTACTTCATTTTTGCAGGAAAACAAATCAAAAAAGGGATATACCTTTTCGACAATCGATGATGATCCCGCTCTCACAGTGTCGATTCGTTTCCTAGAAGGGATTTGAGCTCTTGACGGCGGTTCGAGTAGCCGGCGCCTTTCGGTGACTCTTCAGATCTTTCAAAGCGACGAAATCGACGTTCGATCGAATCCCTAGCAACGGTTGTAACTTCGGTGACGGTTTAGACCTCCAGTCGATTCAGCTCATAAGTCGGTTCAGCTTCTACGGTGGTCGTTTATGCCCCGGCGGTCGTTCAGATTTTCGACGACGATTCGGGCTCTCGATGACAGCCCCTTGAATCTCGAATGGTTCGATTATCAAGGGATAATTTTTCTCTCTCTCCTTTTTATTATTTATTATTATTATTATTTTAATTGTAGTAATTATTATGGTATTAATTCCCTGACTGTAACCCCCTCGTCCCGGTCCGGGCGCTTGACCGGTCCGAGTGGACCACACGGGGAAAACCGAAGCGAAACCCGTTAAGGTTCCTCCTCGGTTAACGACTCAGAAAATTTCTTTTTAATTTAATCTTTTCTAAAGGCTCATTCGAATCCTATGTGATCATAACAGCGGAAAGACAAGCATTCATAAGACAATAACTCGAACAACCTATGCAAAATAGTCCATTTTTAAATTATTAAGCAGGTCGTTTCGAAACACCCTTGAGGCGTATCGAAACGCCTTGACCTGGTCAATGGTTCTAAGCCTACACGAAGAGGCCGTATCGGAACTGAGGTCAACCGTTCTGAAACGCCCACAACGGTCAACTTCTCGTGGTCAACGAGATTTTGACCGTTTCGAAACCCTTAGACCCGTTTCGAAACGCTTTCATCTCGTCATTTTCTCAGATTTCCAGTAGCCAAAACGTTCTGATACCTGTTTCGGAACAGGGGATTCACAGGCCAAACCGTATCGAAACGAGTTCCGATACGGGGTCCCTGAAGCCTTACCTGTTCCGAAACGGCCCAGCTCGTTTCGAAACGCGGGCTGTCTACAACCTTCGAAAATCAGACTTAGGCATTTCTCAACAATTCTAAGGGCCCTAAACGACCCCAAACAACACTCAGCATAAATATACATGATCTAGAGGCATGGATCCTAAGACAAACATGCTCAAACACTCAAGACACATAAAGAAACATCCAAACAAGGCATTACCAAAAGCATACTTCAACATAGTCATCACCTAGGCAATACAAGGTAAGCAATTGCCATCGAGGTTCACAAGCAAGGACATACATCTCAAAAACTAAGTTAACGGTTACATACGAGGAGTCTAACATGCTCCTAAACAACAACAACAACAACATATTCCAAAAGGTATCATAGCACGATTACATGTCCCATTGCTTGACCATTACATCATAATTAAAAAGTTCATACTTGGTAGCTAAACAAGCACCACGAAACACACTTGGAGGCCCCCTTCTTGCACTTAGCCACCCACGAACTAAGGATCTGTATTGTCGAATGTTGCGTGTAAAATAGTCTATCGCAATTGTAGTGCAAGTATACACGACGCAAGTAGTAAAGTGATACAAAGTATCGGATATCGTCTCCATAGGGATTGGGCTAATAGCTTCACCTAGATTCACTGCACGAAAGCAAAGGAAATATTTAAGAGAATTGTCACGAATATTAAATTAAAAACGTAAATAAAAGATTGAGATATCAAGATGGAGATAATGGGCTGGTATTGAGTTGCTCAGTAGTGTAGGTATTGAATTGCTTAGGATCTCCAGTTCTGTCGTCGCACCCGTCGCCGACAGCACCTGTCGCGGCGTCTGTCCGTCAGCTATCGCGACAGCGAACACTAACTCCGTACTTCAAGTTTGGCAAGAATCCCTGATCTGCCTTGCCCTATCCCTAGGCACAAGTCTGTCGATGATCACGTCTTTGATGATACCTCCCGGCGTGAATCGAAGGATGAACACCGATGTGTATGAATTCTTCCTTAGCCACTTAACCTCGCCTTATCCCTAAGCACGAGATGGTTCAACTATAAACTAGAGAACGCGCTTTTATCTCTTTCGTATACTTAACTCTCCCGATGCTAAGTAAATAGATAACCTCACAATGCTCTCTCGATGCTCTTGCAAGATGTTAAAACCAAGATAAAAGAACTTGAAGTTTATTTTATTGAACTTGAAAAATCCTAAAACAAAGCAACCCTTGCAACTACTTTACAAAACAACCCGTAGCCCTAGGGGGAATTTAGAACATATCGGTGACAGGTAATCGGCAGGGTGTAGGTTTCGGTTATGGGGTAGTCGGCTATGCCCTAGGTTTAATTTATGTCCTTTATATAAGCTTTGGGCTCAAGTTATCTAAGGTAACAAGGATTACAACTTTAATTAAAAGTAAGATTCTAATAAAGACTAAATCTCTAAGGATTCCTACTTTTCAGCCGCCTCCTTGTTTCATGGGAATTCTTCTCCTTGAGCTTTGGCTTGACATATCTTTTGATCCGGGGCTTGGAAAAATATTCGGCTTCCACACGACAGACGAGCAGATTTTTCTCTATCTATCGAGGTCCACTTCACTTTTCCTCTTCTTGAATCTGCTGTCATCACACTGTCACGACAGGTCCGTGACAGGTTCGTCTTCTTCAGCTGCTTGTCCAGTTCAGCTCTCCTGCTTATCTGCCCTGCACCTGCCTTCAACATCTACTGTGACAGATACCTGCAAAAATAACCATCTTTCAGTAGAATCCGTGCCTTTTATATAATTGTAATGTTTTATTGAAAACTAACCTAAATGTAATGCAATGATGCTTGAATGCAGCAGAAATATGGGTTTAAACAGGTGTAAATGATAGAACTTTTACACACTCAACACACCCCCAAACTCAAGTTTTTGCTTGCCCTCAAGCAATGAAGACTTAAAAGAAACTGAAAATTTTTGTGTTTGGCCTTCAAACAGTGAACTGTCCCTTACCTGTCGCTCATTCTCTATGGCGGCAGCAACCTGTCGGAAAGGTTAGGATCTGTCCGGAATCTCCCTATAGATCTCGTGCAGTGTGTGCATGCTTGTGAACAGTTATATGCTAAGACTCTTTTAGTTTCACTAGAATATTCAACTCCTTAACTTGAATTTTATGCCAAAGTTTACTTTCTTTTAGAAGGCACATTTTCATGCTTTTTCTTCTATTTTCAAGCTAAGTTTTTCTAGAGCCAGTTTTGGGCACCTCTAGTTAGCTTCCTAGAGCCGGTTTCGGGCACCTCTAGGTTTTTGATTTTCTTTTGCTAAACTTCTTTCCTGGAGCCAGTGTTAGGCACCTCTAGGGGCTATCCAAGTTCTAAGCTTCCTATTCTAGTTTGGCTAAAAGAAGTCTAAGCAATATAACAGTCACAAAAGTGTTTAAGTTTTCAGAACTATAGAAAGGCTCTAAACTTTTCCTTAACCTGTCCTAAAGATGCTGCCACGACAGAGCTGTCATGACAGGTAAGTTAACTTCACAGTTTTAAGCCAACAGTTTAAATTTTCTGATTTTTCTGATTTTTTTTTAAAAGAGTAAATGACTAATAAGACACAACAATTAAACAAAAGATGTGCTAAAGACTCCATTAAATATGGAGGGTTGCCACCCCCAAACTCAAGGGTTGCATTGCCCTCAATGCAAAATGACACTAAAACAAATAAAGAAAAACATGAAAAATAAAAGTACATCACAAATATATAAGGGCAGGCAGCAATAAGAGAAGAAAAAGAAATAAAAACTTAAATTTTATGCGCTGTCCTCATCACTGCTGCTGACGCGGATCTGATGGTAGCGTCTGCGTTGGGGAGGTGGCTGGGCAGGTTCCGGAGCAGGTTGGTCAACAGGTTCATCAGCCTGTTGAGGTGCAGGTTCTTCCTCCGGTTGGGGGACAAGGTCGTCAGCAGGTTGAAGGGCAGGTGGCTCCACTAGTCGGACATCAGAACTGCCGCTGCTATCCCAGCTGTTACTCGTAATGGCTTTGGACAGCATCCTCTTGTTGGCCACATGTTTGATTCTTTTCACCCGCGTAAAGGCGCTGTCCAAGTTTCTCCGGACGAGAGGGCTGTCGTCAGTGGCAGCTCGCTTGGTGCCTCGAGGGGAAGTGTCCGCCGGTGGGCTGCCGGCTGCTGTCGGGGAAGGTGTGGAGGAGGCAGATTCTCCGTGGGGAGAGACAGGTGGTGTGGGAGTGGGAGAGGGGATATTAAAGTAATGGGCGGGGAAGGTGGGGAAAATTACAACCGAAAAATTCAAAGTGTTGGTAATAAAGTTTACCGTTGCGTTGGAGAAGTCGCGGATGAATGTCATTAAACCCATCTGCCGCTCCTCTATCCTCAAGATGGCAGCTAAGATGTCGGCGTTCTGACCTGCCGGAGCGGTGTTGGTTGCAGCTTCTGGGGCAGGCTCGGTGGCAGGTTCATCATCAGATTCAGCAGGTGGGGCGTTTGGATCGAAGGCGTTGAGGGGCGTTACGACGATGATCTCCATAAGGCTGGAGATGTTGCTGTCGGTCCAGCCGCTGCCCTTCTTGATTTTGTTTGAAGGGTCCTCCGGTACGGCAGCGCAGCGGCAGAGGGCCGTAATGGTGAAGGGCAGGCATAGTCGTGAATCTGTTCTGAAGGCACAATCGAGAATACTTTCTCGCATGTACCTGCCCACGTTGATCGGCCTGTCATGCATGATAGAGTGGATGAGGGCAAGCCGCTGCCTGTTGACTGTCGTGTGGTGGGATGAGGGCAGGATACGCTTTTTAATAAAAGCGTTCCATAGTTTAGCCTCGGGGAGCAGCTCTGCCCGGTTGACGGAATTGGGGTTCTTCTTGCTGGTGCTCCAAGTTGTGCCCTCTTCTGTCAATTCCCTCATGACAGCATCATGGCCGGCAGCGTCGAGGGAGTCCCAAAACTGTTGATGAGCGTCGTCATTGGGGCCAAAGAAGAGGCCGAAGACATGATTGATGCTGCTGGCGGTGAAAGGAACTGTCACTCCTCGGACGACGACAGATGTCGCCGACTTACTCTCGATCGCCTCATAGAATTCCCTAACCAGGGTGTCATTAAGCTCTGCCGGCTGCTCGGCAAAGTCTTCCCAAAGTTGCGCCGTAATAGCCTTCATAATGAACGGCCGGAGTCCAAAAAGAGGAGCATCTCTGTTATAGATGAAGCTCCGTTCCTCCCAAAGTTCTTTGTTGGCGAACGGGGATGCTGCTGCGGAAGAAGAGGCGGCAGCAGCATTTTGGCGAGTCTGTCGTGAAGACATTTTTGGTTGCAAAGGCTGAAAAAGGAGAGAAAATAGATAAAACTAGAAGAGAATACAAGAGAGAAAAATCAGAAGTGAGGAAAAAAATGAAAGGGAGAAGGGGTTTATATAGCTGTCGAGTAGCTGCTCATTTAATGCCGCAACGGCAGGCGGGAATAACGGGGCGGCAGATTGGATATGGCGTGTCTGACGCGTCTGACACGCATTAATGCGTCTGCGGAGCGTCTGCCGCACGCCTCTTCGTCTGCTGTGCGTCTGTTGACAGCCTGTCAAATCCGTCTGCGCCGGCAGCCGAAACGACAGGTTACCATAAATGGGCTTAATTGGGCTGATGGATGGGCGGTGGTCTTGGGCCACTTCTTCTTTCTCACTTGTCTCCTTTATTTCCTAAAAACTGAAATTAAAAACAAAACATTATTAAAATAAATCTAATTCCTAATAAATAATAATAAAATAAAATAAAAATAAAACTAGGTTAAATTAGGGATGCCTTGTGAGGCATCACCTAAGGTAACCACTTCCTGAATTCCTGGGGCTTCAGTCCCCTGATAATGCTTGAGGCGTTGTCCATTGACTTTGAATTGGTGCCCGTCTTTTAATGATTGAATTGTAATGGCACCATGGGGGAAAACTTGAATTACTTGGAATGGACCAGACCATCTAGATTTGAGCTTCCCTGGAAAGAGTTTCAACCTCGAATTAAACAACAACACAAGCTGCCCTGGGCAGAACTGTCGCGGCAGCAACTTCTTGTCATGCCACTTCTTTGTTTTCTCCTTGTATATTCTTGCGTTGTCGTAGGCCATTGTCCGTATTTCCTCGATTTCATTCAAATCTAACAGCCTTTTCTGACCTGCCTTGTCCAAGTCCATGTTTACTGCCTTGATTGCCCAATATGCCTTGTGCTCTATCTCGACAGGCAGGTGACAGGTTTTCCCATAGATCAATCGGAATGGAGACATGCCCAATGGAGTCTTGAAAGCTGTCCTGTATGCCCATAATGCATCATTCAGAAGTAAAGACCAATCTTTCCTAGTTGGTTTGACCATTTTTTCAAGAATGTTCTTCACTTCCCTGTTGGAAATCTCAGCCTGTCCATTGGTCTGTGGGTGGTATGCTGTCGCGATCCTGTGCTTGACACCATATTTTCTCAAGGCGGCAGCAATTACCCTGTTGTCAAAATGTCTCCCTTCATCACTGATAATCGCCCTAGGGGTGCCAAATCTAGAAAAGATGTTTTTGTGCAAAAACTTTTGGACTGTTTTGGCATCATTCTTTTGAGTTGCGATTGCTTCTACCCACTTGGAGACATAATCTACTGCTAGGAGGATGTAAAGATTTCCACATGAAGATGGAAAAGGTCCCATAAAATCAATCCCCCATACGTCGAAGATCTCGACTTCTAGGATATTCTGCAGTGGCATCTCGTTTCTCCTTGAGATGTTACCTGTCCGCTGGCACCTGTCACAGTTTTTGTAAAATTCCTGTGCGTCCTTATACAGTGTCGGCCAGTAGAAACCTGACTGCAGCACCTTGGCAGCAGTTTTGTTGCCTCCTAAGTGTCCTCCATATTGTGAGGCATGACAGTGATGGAGAATGTCTTCTTGTTCTTCTTGTGGTACACATCTCCTTATAACCTGATCTGCGCACATTTTGAAAAGAAGAGGTTCGTCCCAATAATAATGTTTTACATCATTTTGAAACCTCTTCCTGGCTTGATAAGTAAGATCAGAAGGTAATATTCCGCTAACTATAAAATTAACGAAATCAGCATACCAGGGAAGGTTAGAAGACTTACCTGCCGCCATGGCTGTCGCGACAGCTATTGCGGCAGCAAAGAGCTACTCATCTGGGAAGGTCTCTAGTATGTGTGTCTCATCTACAGGTAGACTCTGTCCCATCTCTAACCTCGACAAGTGATCTGCCACCTGATTTTCTGTCCCCTTTTTGTCTTTGATTTCAAGGTCGAATTCTTGTAGTAGCAAGATCCATCGTATCAACCTAGGCTTTGCATCCTTCTTTGCGAACAAGTACTTAAGGGCAGAATGATCGGTGTGCACTATTACTTTCGTTCCAAGTATGTAAGAACGAAACTTGTCGATGGAGAACACCACAGCTAACAGCTCCTTTTCTGTGGTGGTATAGTTTACTTGGGCATCATTCAATGTTTTGCTGGCATAATATATGACATGAAACAGCCTGTCCTTGCGCTGCCCAAGTGCTGCCCCGACAGCATAGTCACTAGCATCACACATAATTTCAAACGGTTGCGTCCAGTCTGGTGGCTGTACTATAGGGGCTGTCACTAGTTTTTCCTTCAGAACCTTGAATGCTTCAGTACATTCTTCATTAAAGTCAAAGGGTCGGTTCTGCTCTAAGAGATGACATAAGGGCTTCGTGATTTTTGAGAAATTTGCAATAAATCTCCTATAGAAACCAGCATGCCCTAGGAAACTCCTAATGCCCTTGACTGTGGTTGGCGGCGGCAGCTTCTCTATGACTTCAATCTTTGCCCTGTCGACTTCTATCCCACGGCAGCTAATCTTATGGCCTAAAACTATCCCTTCATCTACCATAAAATGGCATTTTTCCCAATTAAGAACAAGATTAGCTTTTTCACATCTTTCAAGTACCTTTTGAAGGTTGTCGAGGCAGCTCTCAAAATCGTCTCCAAAGACAGAGAAATCATCCATGAAGATCTCAAGGAAGTCCTCTACCATGTCGGAGAATATTGCCATCATGCATCTTTGGAAGGTGGCAGGTGCGTTACAGAGTCCAAACGGCATCCTCCTAAATGCGTATGTTCCGTAGGAACAGGTGAAAGTCGTTTTCTCTTGGTCCTCCGGTGCAATAGCAATTTGATTATATCCTGAATAACCATCAAGAAAACAATAGTAAGGTTTACCCGCTAATCTATCAAGCATTTGATCAATAAAGGGTAAAGGAAAGTGGTCTTTTCGGGTAGCTTTGTTAAGCTTCCGATAGTCCATACAAACCCTCCAACCGGTCACAGTCCTGGTTGGGATTAGCTCATTGTTTTCGTTGGTTATCACAGTCATGCCTCCTTTCTTGGGAACACATTGCACCGGGCTTACCCATTTGCTATCGGAGATGGCGTAAATGATACCAGCGTCTAACCATTTAATTATTTCTTTACGCACTACCTCCTTCATTGCAAGGTTTAATCGCCTTTGGGCATCAATAGTCGGCTTATGATCTTCCTCTAGGAGGATTTTGTGCATACAAATTGCCGGACTAATGCCCTGAATGTCTGCTATGGTCCATCCTATCGCCCTTTTATGCTGCCTCAACATGTCGATCAGCTGTCGTTCCTGTTCCTGCGGCAGCTTAGCAGAGATGATTACAGGTAGTGTTTTATCACTACCAAGATAAGCATATTTAAGCTGCCCTGGCAGGGGCTTAAGTTCTAAGACAGGTGGTTCAACAGTAGATGGCTTTTGGATTAAATGGTTATCCGAAGTGTAATTCAAGGGTTCGAATAACTTACCTGGGCGATGGTCTAACCAGTCTACCTCCTCATGACCTTCAGTATCAGATGAATTGGATTCAGAGGAGTCGCTGTCGTCGGTGCTGTCATCGTTGCTGTCGTGACAGGCTTGTAAATGGCTGTCGCAGCAGTGACCAAATTTTATATCCTGGCAGCCCGACCTGATGCAGGGTTGATCAAAGGTCACCTCAATGATGGCCTTGCATTCTTCATCCACATCAGCATGTTTCATTGCTTGGAGAACATTCAACTTAATTTATTGATCGTTTACGCGCATGGTGAGTTCTCCTTTCTCCACATCAATCAATGATCTTCCCGTGGCTAAGAAGGGTCGCCCTAGGATGACTGGTGCGTTCACATCTGCCTCACAATCTAAAATAAGAAAGTCAGCAGGAAAAATAAGTTTATCCACTCTTACCAAGATGTCTTCAATTTTTCCCTCGGGGTGAACGTAAGAGCGGTCGGCTAGCTGTAGGGTAACTGTCGTGGGTCGCGCCTTGCCAATACCTAATTTCTGAAAAACAGATTTGGGCATTAGATTAACACTAGCACCAAGATCACATAATGCCTTACCCACAAATTTATCTCCGATTACGCAAGGTATGAGGAAGCTCCCTGGATCCTTCTTTTTCTGGGGTGGTTGTCGATGAAGAATACTCATGCAACCTTCTTGCATCCTTACCGTTTCAAATTCCCCAAGTTTAGATTTTTTAGACATGACATCCTTGAGAAATTTAGCATAACCGGGCATTTCCCTAACAGCATCTAACAACGGAATGTTAATATGAACCTGTTTAAAGATATCATAAATTTTTTTAAGTTGAGATTCATGCTTAGCTTGCTGTATCCGTTGAGGGAAGGGTGGTGGGGGACGGTAATCGGCAATGCGTCCTTCCCACTGCATGCGAATCTGAGGTCGATACTCATCTTTTTTCTCCTCTGTCGCTTCTGTTGTCGTGACAGGCTCATCGGCAGCAGTCTGTTCATTACCTGCCGGGGCAGCTTCCTCGGCAGGCTTATCCAAGGCAGGTTTCTTTTCTGTTTCAGCTTCTTTTTCCGGCCCTGGTAACTTTTTCCCACTCCTAGTAGTAATCGCCTTACATTGCTCATGAGGGGGCGTTCTAGCATTTTCAGTATTGCTAGGGAATCCTCCATTCTGTCGTGGCTTAATATGCTGCGACACCTGACCCATTTGTGTCTCTAGAGATTTCAAGGTGGCCTCATGGTTTGTTATTCTCATCTTAGTTTCATCCATAAAGTCTTTCGTTTTCTTGACAAACTTATTGATGTTATCCATATACGTGCCAGTCTGAGACATAAAGGTGGCAAGAGTCTGCTCCAATATACTACTCGTGGCAGGTGGTGGCTGCTGTTGTTGCTGAGGCGGCAGGTTCTGCGGCAGGTTTTGCGGCTGTGGCTGTTGTCGCGTCAACAATCTAGGTCCCCCCTGATTCTGATTATATGCTTGCGGATTTAGAGCATTGTTGGGGTTACTCCAGGAAAATTTAGGGTCTTTCCTCCAATTAGGGTTGTAATTGTTGGAATTGTAGTTTGGCTTGTAATTTCCAACATATTTTCCTTCTTCTATATTTATAGGGCACTCATCCCTGCTATGATTTCCCTCACATGTAGCACAAACTTCCTCGACAGCAAACCCTCGTACTTCCTCTTCACTCAATAAGTGTTTCATGGCTTTAGTGAGGAATGCTACCTGTGATTTCATAGTGCTGTCGGCCTCATAATCCTTGACAGCAAGTACCCGTTTACCCCCTCTTCTAGCGGTTGGAAACTGCTCCTCATTCTTAGCCAGATGTTTCAGAACTTGCAGGGCCTCGTCTGGATCTTTGTCCAATAGTAGTCCATTTGCTGCAGAATCAATTCGAATGCGAGTTTGTAAGTTAGCAGCATTATAAAACTTAGTTACCTGATTCCAGACGGGGAATCCATGCATTGGGCAGTTTCGTAGAAGAGTTGTGAATCTGTCCCAGGCCTCGTGCATTGGCTCGTCATCTTCCTGTTGAAAAGTAGCAATTTCATTACGTAATCGCTCAGCTAAATGTGAAGGATTAAAACGAGACAAAAATTCACGAGTTAAATCTGCCCAAGTCATGATAGAACCCGGTGTAAGTTTATTCCACCAAGTTTTAGCTCTGTCCCTCAATGAATGGGGGAATAACCGAAGCCTCAGTATCTCCGGACTAACTCCTGGTAGTCTAAACGAACCACAGATCTCCTGGAACGTTTTGAGATGCTCCCTGGCATCTTCTGTCGCAGAACCACCAAACTGCCCGGCATTGTTGATCATACTAAACATGACAGGTTTAAGCTCGAAGTTGTCAACGTCAATATCCGGCAGCGTGGTCTCCAGCTCTACATGATCGTTCAGCATGTAGTCACGACATGATCGTCGTCCACCTGCCGCGGGCGGGTCACCGACAGGAGGGATTTCTTCTCCGGCAGGCTGATTACGGGCCATCTGCTCTAGCTGTTCTTTAAGGTATTCGTTTCGGTCTAAGAGGTGGCGAATCTGTTTCTTGAGATTAAAGGAACGTTCAATCTCCGGATCTAATTTATACTCAGGATCTTCACCTCTTTTCGATCTGCGCATAAACAGGAAAACCTTGTGAAAAGCAAGAGTTTAAAAACACAAAAGAAAAATTAAAGAAAAGTAAAAATAAAAACAAAAATAAAAACGAAAATAAAAACAAAAAGTGCAAGGAAAGAAAGGTGTAGTTATGTTGCCAATCCCCGGCAACGGCGCCAAAAACTTGTTGCGTGTAAAATAGTCTATCGCAATTGTAGTGCAAGTATACACGACGCAAGTAGTAAAGTGATACAAAGTATCGGATATCGTCTCCACAGGGATTGGGCTAATAGCTTCACCTAGATTCACTGCACGAAAGCAAAGGAAATATTTAAGAGAATTGTCACGAATATTAAATTAAAAACGTAAATAAAAGATTGAGATATCAAGATGGAGAGAATGGGCTGGTATTGAGTTGCTCAGTAGTGTAGGTATTGAATTGCTTAGGATCTCCAGTTCTGTCGTCGCACCCGTCGCCGACAGCACCTGTCGCGGCGTCTGTCCGTCAGCTATCGCGACAGCGAACACTAACTCCGTACTTCAAGTTTGGCAAGAATCCCTGATCTGCCTTGCCCTATCCCTAGGCACAAGTCTGTCGATGATCACGTCTTTGATGATACCTCCCGGCGTGAATCGAAGGATGAACACCGATGTGTATGAATTCTTCCTTAGCCACTTAACCTCGCCTTATCCCTAAGCACGAGATGGTTCAACTATAAACTAGAGAACGCGCTTTTATCTCTTTCGTATACTTAACTCTCCCGATGCTAAGTAAATAGATAACCTCACAATGCTCTCCCGATGCTCTTGCAAGATGTTAAAACCAGGATAAAAGAACTTGAAGTTTATTTTATTGAACTTGAAAAATCCTAAAACAAAGCAACCCTTGCAACTACTTTACAAAACAACCCGTAGCCCTAGGGGGAATTTAGAACATATCGGTGACAGGTAATCGGCAGGGTGTAGGTTTCGGTTATGGGGTAGTCGGCTATGCCCTAGGTTTAATTTATGTCCTTTATATAAGCTTTGGGCTCAAGTTATCTAAGGTAACAAGGATTACAACTTTAATTAAAAGTAAGATTCTAATAAAGACTAAATCTCTAAGGATTCCTACTTTTCAGCCGCCTCCTTGTTTCATGGGAATTCTTCTCTTTGAGCTTTGGCTTGACATATCTTTTGATCCGGGGCTTGGAAAAATATTCGGCTTCCACACGACAGACGAGCAGATTTTTCTCTATCTATCGAGGTCCACTTCACTTTTCCTCTTCTTGAATCTGCTGTCATCACACTGTCACGACAGGTCCGTGACAGGTTCGTCTTCTTCAGCTGCTTGTCCAGTTCAGCTCTCCTGCTTATCTGCCCTGCACCTGCCTTCAACATCTACTGTGACAGATACCTGCAAAAATAACCATCTTTCAGTAGAATCCGTGCCTTTTATATAATTGTAATGTTTTATTGAAAACTAACCTAAATGCAATGCAATGATGCTTGAATGCAGCAGAAATATGGGTTTAAACAGGTGTAAATGATAGAACTTTTACACACTCAACATCGAACAAAGAGAGAGCGTAAGCAATAAAGCCAACCAAGGTAAATGCATAATTATACCATTGATCCTCAAGAGCCAAATGTTAAAGATGCATGAACAATATCCAAATATATGCCATGCTCAACAAGCTCTATTTCACAACATATGTAATCACGTATAAACATCCAAGTAGAGATCACATTCCACAACACATTGATACACATATCAATCAATATTGGCACCTAGCTATGACCCGAATACGCGGATAAACATGTTGGAACTCACATCCAACAACCATTTTACCTCACGGTGGGATTACACTCATCACTGGTCTCGCGGAGGGGATTCCACTCATCCTCACGCCCCGTCGATGGGATTACATTCATCATCGACATATATATATAACAATTTTCGGGCGAACTCGTACTCTTCCTTGGTGACTCAACGCCACCAAGGCCACGCGCGAATTTGACTCATGTGTACACACTAACATCCTAATGATCGATCATTTGTACTCAAGCATACTAGTGCCAACATTTAACTCAATCCACATTATTCATTTCAACCAATTCCGTGCTTAGCACGTACTCACCATGATCACAATCATGAACCATTCACATGCATTTCATAGTGCATCACAAGTCATGCCTCATCTCACATGTATAACACTTTATACATAAACAATCATATCACAAATCATACGAGGCATAAACATCCATTACAAATTCAACCAATGGCTCTAGTTTAAGTTTAGAATTAGGCTACCACCCTAATCCTAACTCTAGGTTGGTCTACCAAGCCCGACCTAGTCCATATGCTCGAACCAAACATTTAAAACCACTTTAAAACATTAACCACTTACCTAAACTTCCAAGCTCAATTACCAAGCAAGCAACCACCCTCAAGCTTCCGGATTTCCTCCCGATGCTTCACCGACACAAGTTCTCGCTTCTAAACAACCTCAATACAATTCAAACAACTTCAAATTAGCCCAAGCATCAAAGTAGTAGCCTGGAACACAACTCTAACACAAATCACAATATTTCAAGTCATGAACAAACCCCACATTTAGCAATTTCGTGCAGCCCAATAACCTCATCCAAAACTCATGTTTCCAACACCTTTTATACCCACAAATGATCCCAAATCAACCCCTAACCATAGCACTAACATTAGCCCATCAATTCCAACCTAAAACAACCCCCAAAACTCACCCAAAACCCTTCAAAAACCCCCCATTTAAACCCAATTTCGGAAATTTGTTCAAAACCAAGAAAATACATATATATGGTACCATTTAGCTCCTAGACTTCATAACTAACAACATTGAATCAAAATATTAAGTTAAGCATAGTAAAGGTACCATTTTAATCAAAACCTTTAAAATCTCCATTTTCAAAACTTTAAGGAAAATAAAAACCAATTGTACTTTTGAAGAGAGGATGATGAGGACAAGTTGAAAATGAAATTACCTTTCGAAAACGAGTTGAGATAATGAAGCTATGTGATGAAATAGTAGAGAGGATGAGCTCCCTCTTTTCACGTTGGTTGATTTTGAAGAAGACAATGAATAGTGAAATGTTTGATAAAAAAAGGGTTTTAAATTGAAACTTGTATTATTTACAAGTTTGTCATTAATGAATGGTCATTCCCATTTTCTTTAAAATCTCTCCAATTTGTCTTTCATTTCATTTTAGTCCAATGTAAAATATTTATTTTTTTGAAACCCGGAACTTAAAAGATTATTTTAATTATAAAACCGAACCTAAAATAATATTAAAATATTATTTTCACCCGACCCCTAAGCCCGGGTGTTACACTGACACTCTCTCTCTTCCCCTTTTATAGGTAAGTGGGATCTGATGTCATGCCTACGTCTGTCGGCCCCTTGATCCATGTGAAGATGAATTCGGCCAATGAGAGGTTGCCATGTAGCCATTTTGGCAGGCCAAACAATTTGTTTTGGCCTTTGATCCGTTGAATTTTAATTTTGGGCGAAAAAGGCTTGCTTAGAAGAAGGATTTGTATTGAAAATGTAATCTGGGCTTTGGGATATTATACGTAAATTGGACTTATTTTGGATGGATTATTTGTTATATTTTTTAGATTTTATTATTATTTATTTATTGATCTTATTTATAAAGATATATATGTATATATATAGGCAGTCGGACAAAATACGAATATTACAAAAAAGCAAGGTTAAACGGAGCCTTAACCTATGCGCAGCCCAATGAATGAATGATGGTAATAACAAGCCTTAAATATTCCCCTTTGGGTCCTTGATATGGGAAAGATGCAACTTTGTCAGACGGGTTCATCATTTTCCATCATCTATATGTAGGAACACTTTGATTCCTTTCTCACTTCTACGTACGTATTTCTAAAAAAAAAGTTCTACGTACGTAGAATACTAGGACCTGTCAATCCAACTATAAACCATGTCTGTTGCATGCGTACTCTAACATGTTACATGTCGCCCTTAATTCGCGGCTTCATTATCCTCAACAAAATGATAGTTTCCCTACACGATGATTTGATTCATAATGATGATAACTACACACTACAGTCATTTCATTTACCAACATTATTCAGATTGCTTCAGAAAAAAGAAATGTCTCCACTGATGAAATAGTTGCTATTTTCTCTGCCATCATTCCCGTCCTTGAAATGTGATTTTCAAAGTAAATAAATAAACTATAAACATTATACATTCATGTGATTGATGAAAAGGAATACAGATTATATTAAATAAACCCAACGAATACTTGCACAACTTCTTAATATTACAAAACTTCACATACTCGGAACAACATTATGAATACATCTTTCTTTGTTTTAAGACAGGTTAAAGATAACTCAAGGAGCCAAAAATGAAAATTTTCCAGACATACAACGTGAAATATATGTATATATAGAACATGTTTTTCGGCTGACATTGGAACATCAAAAGCATGTTTTGGCTGTTTCTCACCTACTTAATTGGGTTTGAAGAATTTCAACTTAAGACCATTGCTCACTATGCTCCATACGCCACCAATGGAGAAGGCCAAGCTGAAGGCGATACCAAGCCAACCCAGGATCCAATGGAAATACCAACTGAAGCTGTATTTGGTTGGCCTTTTTATTAGAACCCACATGAAACACGGATAAGCAAACGTAACCGGAAGAGTGAGGCCTCCTAACAGTCCAGCAAGACTCGAAAGGAATGGCAGTGCCACCCCTATGAAGAAGTTGACGAATCCGTAGAATACTCGAAAACCGGATCGAACCCAGATCGAGCAAGGGCGATTCGTACGGCTAGTATATCCGGCTTCAAAGCTATCGAAAACGGGCATTGAATATATTTGGAAACTGCTCAGGCAGTTGAATACCACAAGAAGAAAAGTCAGTGCAAGAAGCCCTCTTGGAATGTCGTGACTGTGAAACCCGTAGAGCGCATTGAGAATCCCTCCCGAAGGCATCTAAACCAAGAGAAACAAGCGCAGTAAGCAATGGATTGACATTATAGAAGATAAAATCTGCCAATATTGAAAAGGTGGAATGCTTACAAGGTTTCCATAAGCCCAAAAGCCTCCAATGGCAACAGGGAAAAGGCACATTGCAATGAAGAAATAAGCAACCTTGGCCCCTCTCCACATGGGGACATGAGCAGGGTGTTTAAATGTTGATGGCATTGTTGCCTGGAACAAATCATCTTATAAGAAACGAAAATGAAACTTGTTTAATGGGGAACTATCGGTCAACCGGACAGTGCATACCTGAATCTCTAAAACTAAATTATGGCCTCTGAATGCAAATGCTACGATTCCAAGAGCATTCATGACTGAGAAGAAAGCAGCGGCGGATGATGGCAGTGAGAGAGGCTCATACGAGATTGTAGGAGGCCTTTGTTGGCTAACAGAGAGCACCCACACCATAGTGGAGTAAGTGATGGCCGTCACAGCTCCTACTAGAGAGAGTCCTGCGATTGAATTAAGATTCGGGAGCTGAGATAGGACAATGCACAAAGAAGTGAACACGAGATACCACTCGACCGTTGTCAGAGGATTCGAGGAACAGAGAGGACCACAAACAATCTGGAAAAATAGTTTCATGGTCTCCCCTCCTATGAGAATCAAAGCTGTTGCAGTTCCTGCTGATAAATAAACCGTTGGGAAGAGAGCAAGCCAAACTCCTAATCTTTCTCCTTCAAAACCAAAAATGAACATAAAATCGATACATCAAATTCCCAAAGTTCAGAAATGGATTGCTATTAACATGTTCATACTACTTGTCAGTTAATGTTTGAAGCATATTTTCTCACCAAAAGCGGCTTGAGCAAGCTCCACATATCTATTATACCTCTTTCCTGGGACAGCTTCATGTAACTGAACCAGAATCCATAAGGTATAAAGTTGCCAACAGTAGGCTATAGTTAAGGCCAATATACCCCAACTCCTACACAAATAAACCAAATCAAGTTAGCAGTGTTGAAAACATTTTCTTATCATTTCAATGTTTTGTTTGACTCTCCATGTTGTTTTTACAATTATTGCATCTATGAAATATTGGGACAAGGGAGCAGCTCTGTCCCCAAAAAGAATCCAATGAACATTATTTTCAGACCAGTCCACATCAACATGTATTAGATGAACAGTAAATGTTGAATTCAATGGTGGTTTGCCAAAACTTACACAAATAACTTTAGAAATCGCTCTTTTATATTTCAAACCATTGAAGGCAACATAGTTAATTTTTAAAACATGCTTATCAGCCGATATGATGGTGTACAAAATCATGAGGAATGGACATCATGAATCCTGATCAAAGATAAAGTTCCCCCACCCCACCATACAGCTTAATCGCATAGTAAAGAATCAGAAAACAATAAGTGGACCCTCAACTTATTCTCTAGAATGATTCAACTACTAAAAAATGGAAAGATAAGAGAGAAGGAAATGACTTTGCCCCAAAGACATTATTTCTTTAATCTTTTGTTCAATTTAAATCTATGATAAATTATAGTAAAGGTGATAGTAAAAGATACTTAGGACCACACCCACATAAACTTTAGTCAAAACCCATAGACTGTTGTAATGCAGAAACAGAGTGACTTTCACCAGAAAAACAAAGAAAAGAATGAGTGACAGCCACCTTAAAGGGACAAAAGAAATCCATGTGAATGTGATATTGTGAAAAAAGAAGAAGAAGCAGAATGGATATTCTTTTCCTAGTTGTGATAAAAGCTATGAAAGTGGAGATAAACAATCAATAAAATGAACAAAAACTAAACTTAATCAGTGTTGCTAAAAACAAAAGGCTTGAACTTTGGCATTGCCAGTTTAGGAAAAGGTAAAAATGGTCATACCAGCCAAGAAAAGCAAAGGCAACAGGCAAGACCAAAGCTTGGAAGCCAACCCCGGCATTGAGGTTATGAAACGCGGCGTAATGAGCGTTCCCATTGCGAGATTCGGTGATGGGAAGCCAAGCATCTTGAGGGTTGAGCTTAGTGAGATGACCCACTTCTTCCAAGTAACCTTTCATGTTGATTAAAACCCTCTTCATCGGAGTCCCTATAGGACTCAAGAACCGAGGAGAAATAAACGACGTCGGCGTCCATGCCGACGACTTCGTCTCCTTGGAAGCCGGTCTCGGAGACCTCTGCCCAGAAGGCGTCTGTATCTCCGGCGTCGACACACGTGGCGTCGCCGGAATCGATATCAACTCTGCCTCTGGTCTCTCCTCCATTGCTAGAAAGATATGGAAGTTAATAAAATGAACCGAGTGTACGAGAAGATGGAGGAGAGTTGTTCCTGGCCTTTATATTTGTTCCTAGTTAATAGTGACTGGCTGTCAGAGTTGAAGTAGGTGAAAATGGCCGAAAAAAGGAAGAGAGAGAGAGAGAGAGAGAGCTAAGCATCTTTAAATCAACACCGTCCAACAAGAGTGAAGGGGTAACCGACGGTTATGATGTAGTATCGGATCATATGGTGATGCTGACGCGTCTGACTTTGATTGATGGGCTGAGTTAAGTAACATGAGCATATATAGACGGTCGCGTAAATATGTCTATAAACAGCTAAATAACAGGGACAAAAACCCTCAACCACTTTTTATTGTTATTTCTATGTCCCAACCAGTTATTTAAATCGTGTTCGTATTTTCGGTTAAAGTGTTTTATCGCAGTTATAAATAATAGCGGATGAATAGTAATTATTGTAAACTATTATTTTTAAAATAGTGGTTTCGGACAGCGGCGCTACCATTATGATACTCGCGATCCGCTATTTAAATTTTTGGTCTCAATACTAAAAAAATATTGAAAAATTAAATTTTAAACTATAATATTAAAATTTAAAATCCTAAACCATACCCTACACCATACCACAAATTTCTTAAACTTTATCCTTAAATTCTAAACTTTATTTTAATATGTGACATAAATAAAAACACTAAAAAATTATATTCAAATAATAGTACTGGTAGCTTTTGTTAGCTCTAGTTCATGATTTTAACTCGAAATTTATGACTATTTGGAGTTTAAATCTAATTTTTCTTTTAAAAATTATAATAAAAAGTCATTGCACTCAATATTTTTTTGTAACAGATAAATAATATTAAAATTGAATTTCTATCGTTTCTGCTTTTGTGGCACGATTTTACTTTATTTTTTAGTACGTTTCTTTCTGTTTTTTGGTACATTTTTTCTTTTTGTTTTTTATTAGGGTTGAATCCGACGACGTCACGACTGATTATGATGACGCTCTTTTCATTATGCTATTGATTTCCTTGTCTCGGACCCACGAACTGAATTTAGATACGCGGGAAATTATTATTTTCTTTCTTACCATCTTATTTAACAAAAGAACTTGATTTCTGTGAAAAGCGAGTTTCAGTTTCAAACTCGCTTTTCACATAAAGCGAGCTTTTTGTTAAAAACGCGAGAAATTATTTTTTTCTTTTTTACCAACGTATTTAACGTAGAACTCGCTTTTTTTGAAAACGAGTTTGGAACTCGTTTTTTATAAAAAGCGATGTCACCCTACGTGGACGATTTGAGAGATAATTTTTCTAAATGACTTTAGGTGGGAGCCATTTCTCTAAATAATTATTTAAAAATGAGTTTTTCATATAATATTACTTAATTTCTTATCTTTTTCTTGTATGGTACTCTTTTGATCTTGAGATGTTAGCTTTGTTTGCGAAAATTATGTCTGAATTTAGGTATTTCTTGTATGGTTCTCTTTGGTGGAATTCTCTCTAATTCTAGTAGTAATAACTTGGTATTATTATTAGGCCAATTTGGGGGAATATTCCCTTTAGAAAATTTAATCTGAAAAGTATCCCCTATGTTCGTTACTTGAAAAAATACCTCCCTTTCACGCCATGTAGGACAACTTCGCGTCCTGGAAAACGAGAATTACGAATTCGCGTTCCACACAACGCGAATTCATGTGCCATGTCAGTATCAAATCATTGGCGGGACGACTGAATATTTGAAACCAGAATTCGTGTCCTGTAGGGCGCGAATTCAATGATTTATTACCCCCTCGGACACGAGAAATTGAGGAGGAACATGTATTCAAACCAACAGAAATTGATTGGGTAGCTATATTTTTTTATCGAATAACGAGTTATCTGGGGACCCCATTATAATTTTTGAACTATAACGGTGTCGTACTGAAACATATCTTTAAGATGGTGTGAAGATACGAGCGTATACAACATCCTAAGATGTTTGAAAATGGCCTACAAATAGGCAAGTTACAATGTTTTAGAATGAAACATTACTGTATATGCATGTTTAAATGCATTTTATGGTGTGTTTCGACCTTTTTGTTGTTTTTCTAAGTTTGGAGACAAAGATGTGCAGCTTAATTTTACAGTGTTGCTAAAGTTCATAGAAAGACGGTGTTCGAAAATGTGAGAAAATTGTGTTAAAAATGCTATCAAAGTAACATTTTCCAAGCAAAAATGTGTCCATGGGCATGTTTAAATAGATTTTGCGATATCTTTCGCATAATTTTTTGCGTTTGTCTAAGATTGAAGGCCTTGTCGTGTAACATATGTTTACATCGGCGTGAAAATGGGCGTGAAAATTGTGTCCTAAAGTGTCAGATAATCGCGTTAAAAATGATATGTAATGATGTTTTTAGAAGCAAACATGGGTACATAAGGAGGTTTAATTGGATTTTTGGGGTATGGTCGGAGTATTTGTTTGCTTTTGTCTAAGTTGGTCTCCGTAATTATGTAACATATGTTTACAGCAACAGAAAAAATATCATGAATACGTTGTCGTAGCATGTATGAAAATCGTGTTAAAATTGTAAGTAAAATATAAAACAAAGCAGAAAAGATCGTTTAAATTAAAATACGACGGAAGACATCACACATAGGTTGATCTAGTTTATTCGGGGGCCGGTCTTAAGAGGACATTTCCTAATATCATGTCCAGTGTTCCCACATTTACTGCACCGCTTAGGTTGTCCAGTCTTTTCTCGAGGAACCATATCCTCGGCATAGTGAATCCTCGTTGATTTTGGTCGGCCTTCTTTCTTTCGTCGCAGGGAGGGATCTGGGCATATCTTTGGTTCGTTGTTGATTATATGACGGTGACGTACATTTCCAATTGGAGGGAACTCGTTTCGGTAAACCTTGAAAATGGTTTCGATCTTGTAGACGGAATCAATGAGTGTCGTTGCATCAAAATGAACCGATGCACATGCTGGGAAAGCATGCGAACACGGGAACTTGAACGTCTGGAACACCCCGCAATCGCACGTTCTTTTTTGCAAATCAATCACGTAGGTGTATTGTGTTATTCTTTGCAGCGGTTGTGAAAATTTTGTTACCTCAAACATGTGTTCCCGACGAGAAAAGCACAATGCACCCATCAATTTTGCATGCGCAATGGACGCTTGGATTTTTTGCTAGAGATCTGAATGAAATATGTGGCCACCTGCCATCCAGTTCATTGCTTGTTTCCCGAGGGTTGCGAAAAGGGTTGCCAATCGGTAATATGTTGCTTTGACAACGGACGTGATAGATAAATGGCGTGTTCCCTTAAGAGACGAATTGATTGTCTCAGCCAAGTTTGTTGTCATATGACCGTATCGGCGACCTCGTCATAACATCGCAATCATTTCTCCTTCGGGATATCCATAAGATAGTTATACCTTTGTGGATTCCTTAATTGCAACTCCTCCAGCAGCTCTTCAACTTGGTTAACCCGGTGTGCGTTGCATGTTGAATAAGACATGCAATAGTTAATTGGTAATAATAATAAATGGTGGACGTATAATAACAAAATGGAATGGTTGCATACCCATACGGAGAACCATTATACGTTCATCGTCGTTCTTGAACCTCTTATAGTAGTTTGTTGTTATATGTTGCAAACAGTATCGGTGATGTATATATGGGGGTTTCTATGAATCTCTCAAACGTTGAATTGCTCCTCATATCCATGCGCCTCTATCTGAAATAATAGCGATGTCATCTTCATGTGTACGTAAAACCCGGCGCAGGACATACTTGCGGAGGTTGTAAAGGAAAAACTCCCAAGAAGGGATATTTTCCTTTTCAACAATCGCAGAAGCAACTGGGATACATTTTCTGTTGCCATTCTGGGCAACTGCAATTAGTAAGATCTGCGTGTATCTGCCGTATAAAAATATACCGTCGATCTAGAGCATAGGTTTGTAGTGACAGGAAGCCTTTACGCATTGGGGGAACGTCCAAAAAAGGTGATGAAATTCGACCTCCCCTGGTACAACACGATTGTTGTAGTACTTCAGAACAGTATCCAATTCCACAACTGTACCTAGATTGTATTCCTGCATAACTTGAAGCCATGATCGCAGATCGTTGTATGATTCCTCACATTTCCCGTACGGTGTTTGGATGACACGACTTGCATATCATGCCTTATCGTATTTGACGATGTACTTGTAAATGGATTTGATGGTAGCTATTCACACTGGCACGGATACATGTGGGTTTGCTTTCACGAGTGGAAGGATTACGTCAGAAAGCACGTATACATCCAAGTTATGATGGTCTTGGCTCAGGCTCCCAACGGAACATGTATAAGGCCCTCTATATCTCGTTATTTTCCATAGGTCATTCAGCCTTTTCAATTGCGACAGACGAACCCTCCATTTATATCCGACGGACTTGTGAGAACACTCTACAATATATTTCCTGGCATCGGTCTTCCAAACGGTGGATGTAACTGAGCACTTTATGTTGTAATGCTTGATGGCAGCCTCTGTGAGTTTTTTTGTCCTGAAAACCATTCCAACATGTAACTCAGTCGAACCCAGATTCCATTGGTTGAAATGATCTAACTGTGGATATTATGAGAATTTAGTATCGAAGAAGCCATCCATATCCAATGTTATAAAGTGCGAAGGTGGCTCGTAGTATGTTACGCAACTGCTTGGTCCATGCAGATTAGTCGAACGAACATCGTCGTTCTCATCATCCTCTGTATCGTTGTCAGAAGAGTTTTCTACGCTCTCCTCTAATTCGACTGGCTCATCAAGGTCAGATGGTTTAGGAGGAAATAGACTCATCTCGTCACCATCGGGCCCAACCTGTGTACACGGCTCTTCATCGGAAAGAGCCTTATCAAACTGGTAAAGTTCTGCTCCATCTTTAACTTCTACGTGAACAGGTTCTGAAGTCATAACTCGATCGACAGTAGCGGCGGTTGAATGTCTCCCCACGGATAACATATCATCTACATTTCGGTGACTTGAGATGTATGTTGAGTGGCGCCAGGTAGAGAAAGCATCAAACGGATTAAACTCTTCATTGTATGTTGAAGACGTCGTGTTTGGAATGTTTGTTGAATGACACCCGGTAGAGGAATCATCGATTCTTGGAACGTATGGATTGTATAACGACTCTTGGGTTGGTGGCAAGTTAAGGTCAAATTCGAACCTTGGAACATAAGAATGTCGTTGCTGCAAAGACGAAGACAATGAAGCTTCATCATTGCTCGTATGTAGAAGGTTGAAGTCATGTCATAAAGTCGATGTCGGACTAATAGCATTTGGATTGAACTCGAGATTTGCTCGTAACCAATTTGGTACCACATTATGATCGCCAACGTGAACTTCAGAAAATGTTGCAAACAACTCAATGGCCCATCCCATTGAATACTGACAGTGTGTATCTATCATGAATTCTATAGAACTTTTGTCTTCAACATCGAATATTGTGTAATACAGTGGATTTATCGACGTTGGACATCGATACTTCAAAGACTCCAACTCCCTCCCCGTGCGATTGGGAACCTTCTTGGATATTGAGGTCCTAAGCGACTGAAACGTGGTTGATCGCCTCGAATTGTTGATCTTAATAGTGATTTCAGATTGAAATATGATCCCAATGTATGAATTAGGGACCATCTGACCATCTTAGTATACTATAGCCTCAATTCGCGGTGTTATTTCTGAAAATCGATGAGCTTTGTAATTCTAAGTTTTGTTATGGTGCATCTAGAAATTCTGCGCCCCCTCATTTATAACTAGAATTGCGTTTGTTGAAGTAGCATTCCAATAATTTAAAATTTTGATAGAAATGTCAGCAAAATTCATGCACCATGATACAATTGTCAGCACAAAGTCCGGCAAAGCAATAATTTGGAATTCGCGTTCTGTAGAACGAGAATTCTGTAGGAAGATAAATATTCGTGTTCTGAAGAACGCGAATTCCAAAATTATTACTGACATTTCAGATGAATTCGCGTTTTGTAAAACGCAAATATGATCCCTGCATGCCTACCACCAGCAAAGATAAATAGGTTGCCTTTCTGCCTTAGGCATCCCATCAAACTTCTTACTTTCGTATCATCACGAAACTTAGAGCGAGTATGGCTCGATATTCAGCTACTGTATTTTTTCGTGGAACATAGTTCTACACATCTTTTAGTGAAATGGTCACAAGAAATGAATTATTTGAGTTGTTCTCGAAACGGGTTAAAGAGTCGACGAGCACAAAAATAGAGGCATTGCGTGTCAAAGTACCAGTTAATGAGCCCGGCCCCGAGGAGCATTATATGCTCACACTATCAGATAAGAAAGATATGCAGAAGATATTTCGAGCATATAAATGTGCTAGGGGAACAAACATCGAGCTTAGTGTGAAATTTGATGACGAGTCAAGTTCTTCAACGAATGTGTTAGCTGGACAAGACGAGAATGACGTGTTCATACAAAATTATCAGAGACGGCAAGAGGAGAAAGAACAAATAATTGAGGAACTAAACTTAACGTCCGACATAAGTACCGACTACGATTAGTAATGTAATTTTGATGAAGTTATGTAAGTTACTTATCTTGCGTACTTGTATTTTGTGAATTAAGTCCTTTCGATGTAGTTTTCAGAATTGTAGGATATTATTGCAAGACTATGAAACTTGAGGTGTTTAATGTTAATTTTTAACATTGAAAGGCAGAAAGTTTAAGTTAGAGATTTAGTTTGGACGTAAGTGTAAGTTTTTAAATATGAAAGTATCAATTACTAATTTCGAACATATAGTACTTCAATTAAGAAAAATATATATTAACATTACTTATAAAAAAACTAACATTAAAATAAATAAAAAACATAGTCCTAAGTTTGCAGGAACTAATTTCGAAAACATAAAAAAATATGACTACAGCCTATGTCCGCCGGTACCACAACTTGGTGGATGTCGAGTTCGAGCGGGATTGCGTCGTCCACGTTGGACCACAACTGGTTGCAGATCATCATCGTTGTCGTCTCTAGCAGAACCACTCGGTCTGACGGGCCCGCTAGAATAGAACAATGACTGTGTAGGTGTTTGCTGAACGAACCCGACGCCTGAAATATCATAAGGCCTAGCATGAAACGGGTACACGGGGACAAAAGTAGAGGAAATAGTCGGTGTCGAAGATCCACCCATCATGCCAAGAAATGAACCGTACGCAGTCGGCGTCAAAGATCCACCCATCATTCCCACAAAAGAAGTAAAAAAGTCTTCTGTCAGACTCGGGGGCCGCAGCTGAATCATTAACTGGGTGGGGGCCTGTGAGCGAATCGGATCGGTGGCATTAGTTGTCCCTCGTGCTCTAGAGGATTGAGCATTTCATCGATGTTGCGATCCACCTGCTCCCCTCGTACGATGAGTCCGGGGGCGGTTGCGCTGCATAAGCTCCACGACGGCTGTTTATTCATCCGGAGTGAGGAGATACGGTTTCCCATTGCCAAAGTATCATGCAAAGTAGTCATTGGTCACCATAGGCTCCTCAAACATCCTGTACTCATTCAGTGTCTGTCGTTGATGCCTTTTATGCCACTGTGCAATGCACTGTACGCGTTTCACAGACCAGTCCACCTACCACAGATCATCAACAAAATTATTGTTTATAAATTATAAAGCATGTATAAATCAATAACTATTAAACCAAATTTAATTGTTGTACCTCAAGTTTCCCTTGTCGGGTCATCCTATGTAATTCGACAAAATTGGGAGGATCTACCGGAATTGTTTGAAGACGATCGAACTGGCGTTGGACGCGATCGACCGGATGCCACTTAACTATAACGTACCAGATGAGAGGTACCACGTCCGTCCAAACAGACTCCGTCTCAGGCGAAAAAATCAGCAAACACTCGTTGATCTTCAAATCTGAATACGGGGTCCACAAAAACTGTAAATTAAATATATAAAATCATTTAAAATAAGTAAACTATATTCATATTGAACTTAATGTAAAAATTAAAATATTGACCTCATTTGCAGATTTATTGTCAATATGTTGCCTAATAGAATGCATCATACTAGGAAGCCCAACATGACTTAAAGCATTGAATCACATACATAGCATCAAAATATAACTTTAATATTTAAAATATATATATATATATATATTAAGAAAATAACCAATTATAAATAAAATTTAGTTAAGAATATGTTCCTTACCGCAAACATAGTGGATAGGCATAGGCAACTGGCGCGGACAACTCATGGCGTAAAAATGGCATTCTAAACCATGCCCCAACCTGAAACAGCAAAAGACATCCTACGATGTCGTGTCTATCAGCACGCGCGGCCCTGCACAACTCCCTATACAGAAATGCAAGTACTGTCGAACCCCAATTTAATTTACCAACCTCTTCGAAATCTCGCAACCACAATATGTGAACTTTATTGCGGGTTTTGTCGGCCACCAATATCCCTCCAATGATCTGTAGGATATGCGCCCGAGCATATGCCTACAATATGAAAAAATATTAAAATATAATAAATTTATAATTTCATTACTACTAACAAAAAATTAATTTTTTTTACCTTCTTAACATCTTCATTGGCGACATTGGGTAAATTGGAAAAATTCTCACGCAACCACTGCAGATATATACATCTGCCCTCTAGTTTGTTTGGCGCTACCCCTAACAAGTCCAGACACAAGCTCTCCCAATCGTCATTGGTGGAACCGGTGATAGCCTTCCCATCTACAAGCAAGCTAAGAATATGCGACACATCTTCTAATGTTATGGTCGCCTCACCACAGGGTAAGTGAAAGATATGTGTCTCTGGCCTCCACCTCTCCACAAGCGCGTTGATTAAATCAACATCTAATTTCGCACCTCCTCCAACAATCCTCGACACATGTCCAAATCCGGCCTGAGCTATGTAATTTGCTAGACGAGGATCCGGTTCCGTCCTCATCTGAGTGATAAAAACCTCCAACCGACGCTCTTCACTATTCTACAAATAATTAAGGACGCACACAAATTAATAATCACATATTTGAATGTCACAAATTTTTATAGTGTACAATAAAATACTAAACACATATTCGAATGTACATTATTTTAATGTCTAAAATTAAATACTAAAAAGGAGTTAAAATGTTCACTATTTTTTATAGTCTACAATTAAATACTAAATATATATTCGAATCAACATTATTTTTTATGTTTAAAATTAACTACTACAAACATATCAGACTGTTCACTAATTTTTTTAGTCTACAATTGAATACTAAACATATATTCGAATGCACACTACATTTTTTATGTCTAAAGTTGATACTAAATACATATTCGAATGTTCACTCATTGTCTTACTCTAAAAGTAAATACTAATCACATATTCTATTGTAGCAATAATTTTTTAGTCTAAAAGTAAATACCAAAGATATATTCCAATTTAACTAATTTTCTTAGTCTTAAAGTAAAATCTAAAGACATATTCGAATTTTACTAATTTTTTTAGTCTAAAAATAAATATTATTTACATATTCAAATCATGTCGGCAACACTAAATTAAATTTACATATTCGAATTAAACTAACAAATAAAAAAAACTTACATTATTTCAACGATAATTACATGTGTGTCCTTCATCTAACCTCAGCAAACCTGCCATTATCGCAACCGTTTAAAATTGGCGTTCTAGTAAAGTTTGAGAGAGAATTTTCAAGGGTGAGAATTCTCTCCCGTGGTGGAGCCAATTTATAGAGAAAACGCGTTGTGGAGGGAGAGAATTCTGACCGAATTCGCATCCTGGAGAACGTGAATACTCAAATTCGCGTTATGCCGAATGCGAATTCAATCTACATTTAAATCTTCAACCGTCCTAATTTACTGCGATAAGTTGAGGGTTAAATATCGTTGAATTCGCGTCCTGCGGGACACGAATTTCTTTTTACTGACATGACACAGGAATTCGCGTTGTGTGAAACGCGAATTTATTATTCTCGTTTTCCAATACGCAAATTTATCCTACATAGATGAAAGAAGGTATTTTTTCAAATAACGAACAGAAAGAGTACTTTTCAGATTAAATTCCCTAAGGGGAATATTCCCCAAATTCGCCTTATTATTACGTATGTCTGGTTGGCTACTAGTCAGTCAATCCAGTCAATGATGAAGAATGGTTTCAAGTTCAGAGGTGGGTCCCACGGGACTTGTTGCCGGGTTTTACGGTTGTGGTGGTCCAGGAATGAGTCACGCGATGTCGGGCGCGTTACCAGGAAAGTAAAGTTGTCTGAAAACTTGGTAGCAATTGGGCGTGAGATTCTATTTGGGGTAAGCACCGGTTCAGGCTTTTCTTTCGGCTTCCAAACACACTGTTCGTTTGTTTCACTAATGATCCACAACTCGGTTGTTGTTTTTTTACGTAAATATTTTGGAAAAATTTTACAACGGGCGACGAACATTGATGAACACCATTAACGATGAACACCGATGAACACCATTAATTTTTTTAAAAAAAATTAAAAATTTAAAAGACTAAAATAATAATTAAAATTATCTCTTAAAAAAATAAAAATCAAACTTAATAGTTACTTTATAATATTTTTTAATAGGTTAGAATCAAATATACTCAATTCTCCTAAACCCTAACAATATCAATCTTTTAAAAAAATAGAAATCAATTTATAATTTTTTAATAGATTAGAATTAAATATACTCAATTCTCCTAAATCTAAACCCTAACAAATTCAACCTCTTTAAAAAGTTGATATATTATCACTTGATCTTGTTGGGAAATCGTCTGATGAATACAAATCAGTAATGTAAGATTTTGATATATTATCACTTGATCTTGTTAGGGTTTAGGTTTAGGAGAGTTGAGTATATTTAATTTTAATCTATTAAAAAGTTATAAACTAATTTCTATTATTTTTAAGAGATTGATTTTGTTAGGGTTTAAGAAAATTGGGTATATTTGATTCTAACCTATTAAAAAAATATTATAAAGTAACTATTAAATTTGATTTTTATTTTTTAAGAGATAATTTTAATTATAATTTTAGTCCTTTATATTTTTAAATTTTTTTAAAAAAATTAATGGTGTTCATCGGTGTTCATCGTTAGTAGTGTTCATCAATGTTCGTCGCACGTGGTAGACTCATCCAATATTTCGTTTTTTTAATATTATTTAGGAAAGTTCTACAACGTGCGACGAACACCGATAAACAACACTAACGATGAATACCGCTGAACATCATTAAATTAATTAATAAATATTTAAAATTTTAAAGACCCATCATATAATTAATAATTATTTTTAAAACTTCAATTAAATTATTTTTTATATATATTAAAATTTTATTTTTTTAATAAGGGTAAACTATATATTTAGTACCTTACCTATTTTCATATTTCTATTGAACCCTTATTATTTAAATATTATTTTAATTTGACCCTATTCTTTATAAAAAAAATAATTTAACCCTTAACCCTCAACCTAAAACCCTAAACTATTAAACCTTAAACTTTTAAAACCTTAAACATATATCCTAAACCATATACTATTAAAAATAATTTCACCATCATCGATTCGATTCGATTCAATTCAATGAATTGTTGAATTCTCCTAAACAATTCAATTAAATTATTTTTATATATATATCAAAATTAATTAAACTCGAATCTCCTAGAATTAACATTATCATCTTATTTGAGATGAAAATGCCATCACAATTAATCATAATTAATTCAATTCATTGAATTAATAGTTTAAATCAACCATAAAAATCGTTGATCAAGCAGCTTAGAACTCACATTTCCAGCAGCAACGACATTGTCCAAATCCTCAATTGATTGTTGAATTGATTCTACAACTTTATCCACATCTCCAAACTCCACTCGATTCCATTCTCCATTTGATTTAAACTATTAATTCAATGAATTGTATTAATTATGGTTAATTGTGATGGTTTCTTCATCTCAAATAAGATGATAGTGTTAATTCTAAGAGATTCAAGTTTAATTAATTTTGAAATATATAAAAAATAATTTAATTAATTTTTTAAGAGAATTCAACAATTCATTGAATTGAATCGATGATGTGAAATTATTTTTAATGGTATATGATTTAGGGTATATGTTTAAGGGTTTAAGGTTTAATAGTTTAGGGTTTTAGGTTGAGGATTAAGGTTAAATTATTTTTTTATAAAGAATAGGGTCAAATTAAAATAATATTTAAATAATGAGAGTTCAATAGAAATACGAAAATAAGCGAGGTACTAAATATATAGTTTACCCTTATTAAAAACAATTTAATTGAGTTTTTAAAAATAATTATTAATTATATGATGGGTCCTTAAAATTTTAAATCTTTATTAATTAATTTAATGGTGTTCAGCGGTGTTCATCATTAGTGGTGTTCATCGGTGTTCGTCGCACGTGGTAGACTCATCATATTACTTATAGGTAAACAAGATGAGGGATGAGTTTACCACGTGCGACGAACATTGATGAACACTACTAACGATGAACACCATTAATTTTTTTAAAATTTTAAAAATCTAAAGGACTAAAATTATAATTAAAATTATCTCTTAAAAAATAAAAATCAAATTTAATAGTTACTTTATAATATTTTTTAATAGGTTAGAATCAAATATACCCAATTCTCCTAAACCCTAACAAAATCAATGGTGATTCGAAGGATTTGATTCGAAGATCGGTGTTGAGGAATCCATTGATTTTTCATATATGTAAAAGAACCTATCTTCGAATCACCATTGATTTTGTTAAGAGATTGATTTTGTTAGGGTTTAGGAGAATTTGGTATATTTGATTCTAACCTAGTAAAAAAATATTATAAAGTAACTATTAAATTTAATTTTTATTTTCTAAGAGATAATTTTAATTATAATTTTAGTCATTTAGATTTTTAAAATTCTAAAAAAAAATTAATGGTGTTCATCGGAGTTTATCGTTAGTAGTGTTCATCAATGTTCGTTGCCCGTTGTAGAATTTTCCTAAGATGAGTCTACAACGTGCGGCGAACACTGTTGAATACCACTAACGCTAAATATCATTAAATTAATTAATAAAAATTAAAAGTTTAAAGGATTAGACTTATAATTAAATTATTTCACAAGAAAATTAAAAATAAGATTTAATAAACTTTTATATTTCGATATATTATTTTTAATTAATATATTAGAATCAAATATATCAAAATCTCATTAATATAAAAAAAACTTCATTCTGCCGCCGTTACCATTACCTAAAAATGCATCATCGTCTTCATATTGATTTATCAATTTATTAAGATAAAAAGATTTATCAAATAATTTCACAATATAAAAGTGAAAACGGTGGGGGCGAAGGAATTTTTTGCCCAATCCCTACTCTTGGGGCAAAAACGGTGGGGGACTGGCGGAAAATTCAATTGTGAAAACTACGTTAACATTTGCATCGACACTCTGAGTAAAGCCGCAGGTTCTCTTGGAGGGTTCATAACATGCAGGTTATATATGGTTTACACCAAGTGTAGATAAAAATACTCGAATTTTATATGATTTTTTGGCGGCGACATCTACAACGGTGAAAGGAAAATAAAGGGGTAAAGTTTAGAGTTTTTGATATTAGGGAGATTTTGGTATATTTAATTATAATATATCAATTAAAAATAATATAAAAAATATAAAATGTTTATTAAATTTTATTTTTAATTTTCTTTTGAAATAATTTTAATTTTAAGTCTAGTCCTTAAGATTTTTATCTTTAGTAAAAAATTTAATGGTGTTTAGCGATGTTCAGCGTTAGTGGCGTTCAGCGATGTGCGGCGACAATTGTAAAATTTTCCTAAAATATATTACTTTTTAGATCATCTAATTGGTTGAGTGATAAAAAATGTTCATTTTATCTCATTTGTTTGAATTCGAATATTAATATTTATCTTCAAATATAATATTTCTTTATTTAATAAAAAATATTAATTTTGATTTAAATATTATTTTTTAGGTGTCATAAATAATTGAGTTCCATATAAAAACTCATTCAAACATATAAAAAATATTAATTTTGATTTAAATATTAATTGAGTTTCATAGGGATTTAGAAAATATATTCTTTAATACAAAAAATTAATAACGAAAACCCTACATTTTATAAATGGTTTTGGTCATTGAAGAGCGCGTGGAAATTGTAAACGGTCTTCACTGATTACTGCCATCGATGTTTGTGTGGCAGTGGCGGTAACTTTGAAAAAAACTGGAATTACAATACCGAAGCTGTCAGATTTTACAGACATTACCATGTGCCACCATCTGGGGAATTTGGATGAATATGCCTTTTTGTGAAATTATTTGGACAAATGCACCTTACAGAAATCATTTAGAGAAATACCCTTCATTTAGCACATATAAGACAAACTCTTGTTTGTAAAAAAAAATTTATTTTTTATATACTCACTCAATATAAAACTCACGTTTAGTTAAACGCGAGTTTAAAACTGACTTTTGGCCAAACACAAATTTACTTTACGTGTGATAAATAAATCTATTATTTCCAAATAATTTTTCAAAATGAAATATTCGTCCAAATTAGCCTCACCATCTCCCGTGGCATTGATCCTGAATATGTTACCCTTTTCATAATTATTAGGACCGCTGTGGGAAACCTATTTCATTTTCCAATTTTTGTTTGCTAAATTCAATTTTTCTTCCTTAATAAGCTTAGCTGCACTACTAATTATTATATAGCAGCATGCTTAATTATGCTTTTTTTGTTAGCCATAATTAACAATAATCAAATACCCCAAAACAATGATCAAATAGTTTAACATGAACCAAATCATAAATTAATATGAAATTTAATACCTAGGATTTATCCCATCAAATTATCAAGAACAATAAACTAAATAAACTGAATGAGGAAGTGTACCTGAATTAATTGATAAATTGAAAACCTTGAATCTTGATGTTGAAATCCTAAATCTTTGGTATTGATCTTCCAAGAAGATGTGTTGTTGATGAGTATTTATTTTGGTTATGTTTTTTGTCCTTATTTCGATTAAATATAAGTTTGAGGGACTTAACTGGGCTGTTTTATGTTGTTTTCATGCAGGTTACGTGATGCTGGAAATAAGCTGGAATGCTGCAGAAAATACTGGAGTCGTGGGCAGATTCATGGGCATGAATGCTGACTGGGCGCCACGTCAGCACCTTCTAGAAGCTGACGTCAACAGCAGTGATAGCTTATCAAGCCGCTTATCAGATAGCCTATCATCCGGATTTTAATTTTTAAATTTCAAACTTGGGATAATTATCTTATGTAATTTAAATTATTTTTGGGATTTATCATTTTAATTTTTTTAGGGTTTTCAGATGCTATAAATACCCCACTTTAGGGGTGAGTTAGATCATCACTTGCTCATTGTTCTCTTCTACCTTGAGTTTAATATAATTCTCTACTTTACTCCATTTCCATTTTTTCTATATCTTTCATTATTTAATTAAGTACGGTTTCTTCACCAACCATACTTAACTAAATCCTCTTTAGCCAAAAGCAACGCCAAACCCGACTAAACTCGTGAGATTAGAAGAGTTCTCCATTCCTTCAACAATTCTTTTTAGATTCTATGTAAAATTGATTAGGCAATCGGCCTAATCTTTAGGAATCTCAATTGTTTCATTCCGAGAGCGCGCATCTGGTTGAAGTGGTTTAGATCCATCGTTGGGGACGAGAAAAAGCTTGTAGCCAATTCAACTCCCTAAGAACAAACTTAGTGGCGGTCCACTAAGGGGAATCAAAATCAGAAACAATTCTCATCGAGACAATTATCCGAGCACGGGCTTCTCTAGCACTGACTTGAACTTGAGTTAGCATCGATTGCCGTAGCTAACCAACTAAAGCTTGATTTCAAGGATTGCCCTGGGAGTCGAGTTTACCCAAGAGAAGTAAGTTGCAAGGGTTGAGCCTTGTAGACTGTAACCAGCAAGAAAGTTGAAGAAAAATCCATTTCGGTGATCGAGGATGTCGTGGCAAAGCATAGCTTGATGCTAATTCATTCCATAAATCATTTTCAATACTTATTTTTGTTCTTATTATTATTTCATTACTCAAATTACTTCTCTAAACCCCACTTTTATTTTTACAAGTTTCTTGGTCCAAGTCAGAACGAAAGGGCGTTAGAACTCCTATTCCATGTGGATCGACCATTACTCTCGCTATACTATTTTTATTCTTATTTATTTTAGTTTAAGGATTTATTTTGACACTACACGATGCGTGTCAAAATTGGTACCGTTGCCGGGGAATACGGCAAAGTACTAATATTGTTTCATTTGATTTATGACTAGAAGCAATCCGGGAGAACAATTTGAACTCATCTCGGAAATCGAAGCACTAGCCCGAAAGTTGTACGCACAAACACTTCGAGAAAAGAAGAACAAACAACACCAACAAAGACTTGAACGCGATCTAGAGATCACATTCGAAGCAGAGTCGAACTTCGAACCAGACCCAATGGGAGACAAAAATCAAACTATTCGCCAGCTAAATACGGCGCCCGATGGCCAGCAACCAATGTGTATAACCTTCCCAAATGGCGAAACGCCATTCGTACTAAAAACGAGTTTGATCCACCTTTTACCTACTTTTCACGACTTGCCAACGAAAAATCCTCACAAACATTTGAAGGAATTTCACATGGTTTGTCTAAGCACAAAGCCTCAGGGAGTATCTGATGACCAAATTAAACTTAGAGCTTTTCTATTTTCTTTAGCAGATATCGCAAAAGATTGGTTATTTGATTTACCCCCAAACTCTGTTACAACCTGGACTGACATGGCTAAACTCTTTCTTGACAGGTTCTTCCCTGCGGCAAAAGCGAGTGAAATAAGGCGCACCACTCCGAGCATTCAACAAAAAGAATCCAAATCTTTATATGAATACTAGAGAGGTTTAAAAAGTTGTGTGCAAATTGTCCACAACATGGATTGTCGGAACAAACCCTCCTTCAGTATTTCTATGAAGGATTGACGCCCATGGATATGAAAGTAGTGGACGCGGCAAACGGCGGAGCTCAAGTCAATATGACCCCAACAGCGGCTAAAACACTGATATCAACCATGGCCGCCAACTCGCAAAGGTTTAATCAATCTAGCGAACAATCTCGAAGGGTTCGCGAAGTAAGTACAGTTTCTTTGGAAAATAAGATTGATAAATTAGCTGAAATAGTGCAAACTCTTGTTGCAGATAAAAGGAAAACAACTAGACTTTGTGGAATCTGTACTAGTCCAGAACATCCGACAGACTGTTGTCCGATGATTCAGGAAGATGATATCGCTCAAGCCAATGCCATAGAAAATGCATATAATCAGGGATGGAGAAACCAATCAAACTTCGGTTACGCGCAAAACCAGAGGCCAAATCAAGCTTATCAACAAATTGCACCACAACAATATCAACCGCAGAAGCCATCGTTGGAGTCAATTGTTGAAAAGTTGGCGCTAGCCCAAGAAAAAATTTCAACTAAGGACCGAAGCTCACTTTGAAGCAATTGACAAACAAATAAGTCAACTAACGTTAGCGGTAAGTCGCTTAGAATCCAAAGGGAAATTACCTTCTCAAATGGAGCCCAATCCAAGAGAGAGTGTGAATGTCATCACTCTACGAAGCGGTACCATCGTCGAACCAAAAGCCACGGAGGAAGGCGTTCAAAAGAAAGGTAAAGAAAAGACAACATCTTCCGTTGAAAAAGATACACCGAACTCGACCCCTAAACCATCCCCCTATGCCGTGCCACCTCCCTTCCCTTCGAGATTAGTGAAGAAAGATAAACAAGCTGAAGAAAAGAAGATCCTAGATATGTTTCAAAAAGTGGAAATCAATATCCCACTCCTTGACGCAATTTGAAAAATCCCAATGTATGCTAAATTTTTGAAAGATTTATATACTAACAAGCGTCGTCTTATAAGAGTTGAAAAAGTTAATCTAGGAGAACACGTATCGGTGGTTTTTCAGTGAAGGTTACCGCCAAAATTGAAGGACCAAGGTATGTTCGCCATTCCCTGCAAAATCGGTAAAGTGAGTATTAAACGAGCAATGTGTGACTTAGGGGCCTCTATTAATGTTATGCCACTTTCATTTTATAACTCACTTTCTGCTGAGCCTTTGAAGGATACAAAAGTAACCATACAACTGGCGGACAAATCCATAATTTACCCAGAAGGATTGCTAGAGAATGTCCTGGTAAAGGTAAAATATTTAATCTTTCCGGCAGATTTCTATGTCATAGACATGGAAAACTATCGGACTAATAATTCTTCCGAAATCCTTCTTGGTCGTCCATTTTTAAGTACTGCAAATACGAAAATTGATGTAAGAAGCGGAATTCTTACAATGGAGTTTGATGGTGAAATCGTAAAATTTGATGTTTACAAAGCGATGGGACATCCTAATAATGTTGCTAGTATAAATTTTATAGATGTTATTGAGCCTGCCGTTGAAGAATTTATAAAATCTAAATCTGTTGATGATTCGTGCAGGGATTTGAAGGATCACGACAAAGGAATTAAGGAGTTGAAAAATGTTTCTTTTGTTCATTCTGATTTACGCCTAACTCTATCAAAATCTAAAATGTTTTTTTTTTCATTTTGCAGGAATTGAATTTGGAGTTAAAATTACCTCTAGATAAATTGAAGAGGGAAAGAGAAAATTTTCCAGTAAAAAAACTTCATAATCGCAAAATTTCTCGTAGGGAAATACTCAGTTGGATAAAGTGCAAGAACTGGAAGAAGTATTTGTCGCAATGTCTGTAGTCTGAAGCAGGTCGTCGAGCTTAACGACGTTAAATAAAGCGTTGAATGGGAGGCAACCTATTTATTTCATTTCATTTCATGTCTTGAATTACTGTTTTTCATTTTCATATTTTAATTTTCATTCTATTTCATTTTCAGGTGCATCATACACATCAATCGAATATGGAACTCACATCTCATTCTCTTTATTTTTTCTTCTTTTTTTAGCTCCCTCTAATAATATATTCATTATAATCTATATTAATAATTCATTTATTATATATTATCTTTCTATTTAAATTCACGTAAGTTATAATTTGTTTTAAATTTAAATCATAAACTATATTTATATATATATCTTTATCTATCTATCTATCTATTATCTTATTTATTTTTAAATTTAACCCTTATCTTTATTATCCTAAATTATTATTGATTTTAAATCATAATCTATATCTATATATATGTCTTTTAAATTATTATATATATATATATATTCTGTGGACCCCACCAATTTTTAAAACACCCCTTATAAACACAAATACCACTTCACCCGTCCATTTCCAATAAATCTTCTTCTTTTATTTTATTCTTTTTATTAAACTACAACAGCCGCCATTATCACTTCATCTTCAACCTTCATCACCCGATCGCCCACCATTACCACCACTATGGTCCGAACTCGAGAGCAAGCTCGCCTCCACCCCTACACCAGACTCGGAGCCTACTACCGAAACATGCTCTTCTGCAATCAGGGAGTATTTTCACCTTCTCTCTTTTGTATTTTATTTTATGTTCATTTTTTGGGACAAAATGCATTAAGTGAGGGAGAGATATGCTTGTCAAATTTTCATACTGCTTATCCGTTTGGTTGTTCTCTTGTTTTCCTGATTTTATTCAATTTAAGTTCTTTGTTTAATCCTTAGTTTGACCTCGTCTCGCTGTTTTCGTATGATTTTGTATCTATCTTGTTAGAAAATTTTAGGTTGCATGGTAGATTTTGGCATGATTATTTTTTCCATAAAATTCTTTTTATGACATTTCTTTCTCTATTAATTGGCGTGATGCTTACCTAGGTACACAAGACAATTTTTGTGAGCTTTGAGCCTAATGAGCATGCATTATTTTCGCTCTTTGTTTCTTTGAGTGTGCCAAGCGAAATTAGTTGCATTCTAGAACTTGTGTTTAAATTCTTTTTGAGATTACATTGATTGAATATGATGCTTAAATATGATTGAGGCACTAGGTTTTAACCATTTCTCTTCCCAAACAAATTGTCTACCCTTTGATTAATTTCCCTTAGTGAAACAATTTTGAGCATTGGCCTTTTTCTTGAAATTCACCATATTTTAGCCTAATCCGTTTTCTTATTATTTCCATTATTTTTGTCCCTTTTTCTAGACAAAATTGTCTTAAAAAAACAGATTCGAATAAATGCAGTCTAGCATAGTAGAAAATACTGTGCATAAACTGTTCTAATATGCAGTGTAGAAAAAACTGTGCAAAAACTGTTCGAATATGCAGTGCAGAAAAAATTGTGCAGAAAATTATTCGAGCCTGCAGTAAAAAAAAGCATAAAAAAGTAGTGCAGTTCGAAAAATATACACTGCAGAACAGTTTTGATTCGAATGAAAAAAAGTTTTGAATAAAATTTTGGGATGATTTTTGTCTTGAATTTTAACCCATATTTTCCAGCCTTTATCCTACCCGAACCTTAGCCTCATTACAACCCTTTTTAAGACCTCTTGATTTTTGTATCACATTTATGCTTAGTAGTAGAGATTAGATTTAACCACAAGCCTATGGTAAAGCTCTAACTAGTTTTGGCTCGAGTGATTTTCTTTACCCTTAAACACTTTGAGTGACATGAGCGATTCCTTGCGAGGGTACTTGGTTTGCATCATTGATGTTAGTAGGGTATTGGAATGTCGTTTTTGCTTAAAATTCTTAATCTTGCCATTTATCTATTTTGCTTCTTATTTTTCTTTCATGTTTAGATGCTTAATCATATAGGAAATTTTGAGACTTCGTGACATTAAGGATGACATCTTAAACTTAGTTTTGTTTAAGTTTGAGATACTTGAGGACAAGCATCAAATAAGTGAGGGAGAATTTGATGAGTATTTATTTTGGTTATGTTTTTTGTCCTTATTTCGACTAAATATAAGTTTGAGGGACTTAACTGGACTGTTTTATGTTGTTTTCATGCAGGTTACGTGATGCTGGAAATAAGCTGGAATGCTGCAGAAAATACTGGAGTCGTGGGCAGATTCATGGGCATGACCAGGGCATGAATGCTGACTGGGCGCCACATCAGCACCTTCTAGAAACTGACGTCAACAGCAGTGATAGCTTATCAAGCCGCTTATCAGATAGCATATCATCCGGATTTTAATTTTTAAATTCAAACTTGAGATAATTATCTTATGTAATTTAAATTATTTTTGGGATTTATCATTTTAGTTTTTTAGGGTTTTTAGATACTATAAATACCCCACTTTGGGGGAGTTAGATCACCACTTGTTCATTGTTCTCTTCTACCTTGAGTTTAATATAATTCTCTACTTTCCTCCATTTTCATTTCTTTCATTATTTAATTAAGTATGATTTCTTCACCAACCATGCTTAACTAAATCCTCTTTAGCCAAAAGCAACGCCAAACCAGACTAAACTCGTGAGATTAGAAGAGTTCTCCATTCATTCAACAATTCTTTTTAGATTCTCTGTAAAATTGATTAGGCAATCGGCCTAATCTTTAGGCATCTCAATTGTTTCATTCTGAAAGCATGCATCGGGTTGAAGTGGTTTAGATCCATCGTTGGGGACGAGAAAAAGCTTGTAGCCAATTCAACTTCCTAAGAACAAACTTAGTGGCGGTCCACTAAGGGGAATCAAAATCGGAAACAATTCTCATCGAGACGATTATCCGAGCACAGGCTTCTCCAGCACTGACTTAGACTTGAGTTAGCATCGATTGCCGTAGCTAACCAACTAAAGCTTGATTTCAAGGATTGCCCTGGGAGTCGAGTTTACCCAAGAGAAGTAAGTTGCAAGGGTTGATCCTTGTAGACTGTAACCGACAAGAAAGTTGAAGAAAAATCCATTTCGGTGATCGAGGATGTCGTGGCAAAGCGTAGCTTGAGGCTAATTCATTTTCAATACTTATTTTCGTTGTTATTATTATTTCATTACTCAAATTACTTCTCAAAACCCCCATTTTTATTTTTACAGGTTTCTTGGTCTAAGTCAGAACGAAAGGGCGTTAGAACTCCTATTCCATGTGGATCGACCCTTACTCTCGCTATACTATTTTTATTCTTATTTATTTGAGTTTAAGGATTTATTTTGACACTACACGACGCGTGTCAATTATCTCTTGACGTAAAACTCTGTGACGAGAAAAAAACAAGTTAACCTATTTATTGGGGACCACTACCTCTTTATATAACTGATTTAATAATTAGTTATTAGGTATTTATAATTCTACCCCTCATCGAAATATAAATACATCTTATGATATCTACATTTTTATTTTCATGACACTTTTAATACCCATGACACGCCTAACATAATTAGTCACTTAATTTTGTGTCATACTTTATAATAGCATCATACATTATACATATGTGCCCATAATTGCGAATTTTAATACAACAATCTCCCACTTAAGCAACATATGTTTTCTGATAAATGTTCAACCTTATAAGCTTAAAATTGAGAACTAAATCAGTCTTAGATTATCCCCTCAGCCCCTTCCTTTACCAGCCGGAAAAGTTAACTTTTTTTTCTTGCAATTTGCTATTATATAATAGACATTATATAATAATCTCGTCCATCAATTATATCCATATAGGATCAAAGCAGCCGCCTTTACCATATCAATCATGACTAGACCCATAAATGATCACATATATAAATATAGTCAAATGACATAAATCAATTATAGATGCGTAGCATGAAAAATTACATGAAATGTGAACCAAACATGTCTATTTCCAACTGGTCCTCGTAAACTTTAGTGAGATCAAACTTTACTGAGTTCAAAGTGTGCATAAACCAAAAGAACTTTATTTCTATAGAAAATAATCTTGAAATATCCTTAAATAATCTTACACCTACATGAGTAGCGTGCTCATGAAAGACCTAGAGTGATAGATTCTTAATAAGCACGCAATTATGAAGATTGTACCAACATGCTCTATAGAACAATAAAAAAATTATAAATCTAAAAAGAAAAGACAAGCATTGCACCAGTTAGATCAGACACTTCCTTTTTGCACCAAAGAAAATATTTACGATCCGTTGTAGGAAGGGTCCATGGGGAGTTGTCAAAACACGAACTAGAAGGAATCTTTAAAATCGACAACAACCTTTCACGCATATTCTCAAAAGCGACGATCTGCTATAGATTACATCGGCAAACAACCTAAAAAGAGATGGAACAATACGTGGCCACTGATAAACATGAATCAAAGACAAGCGATGTGAGGGTCACCGTACGAACACCAAAACCCTACAAAAGCAACCATAGAAACGTGCCATAAAGGCAAAGAAAACGTGTCACATGGACAAAGAAAAGCGTACAAAATGTGCAAAAAAAAACAAAACAAATAAAATATGAATCACCGACAGTCGACAACCAATACAAAAACCAGTATTACAGCGGTGTAAACCTTAAAAAATACTTATGACAAAAGTTCTGTTCAAAATTTAACAAGGGTAGGATAAAAATACCGTCTTCGAAAAATAGCCTTAAAATAAGTTTAAAACACATTTAGTTCTTTAAAGTATGCATGTTTTTCTAATTTGATATTTGGAGATTTTTTTTTGACATGTTGTGCCCTAACTTTTAATTCTGTTATCCTTTTCACCTCAAACCGTCAACTTTGTTAAGAAATTTTTGGTCTATGACATTGCACCACGTGGTACTTATGACAAAAAATAGCTCGATTTTAATAAAAAAATAAATGATATGTCAAATCGTTTAGATTTTATTATTGTATTTAGTCCATGAAAATCTTGATTTAATTTTAAATGTTATAATTTTGTATAATATTTTTATTATTGATAATATTATTTTATTTTACTAATCTATATTTTTACTATGCTTTCTACGAGGAATATTTTAATTTACTTGTAAAATATTTTATAATTGAGATGTTCACAACACTCTCTCCAAAATTAATTATTATCTAAATTTACAATATAAAATATAAAATTCCTATTAAAAATAAAATATTATCTAAATTCATAATATTATAAAATTCCTATTAAAAAGAAAATATTATCTGAATTCACAATATAAATTATAAATACACCCCCTTTGGCTCCAACGTCTTCGTTATGAGATAGTTTTCTAATCAAATCTCAGCTAATCATTAACAAATTCCTAAAATTTCTCTTATCTTTCCCTTAAGCAATCATCACTAAGTTCGGTACAAATTGAATCAATAATTGTTAGACCTCTAGAAGTTTTGCAACATTCATAGGGCGATTTCCATGATAATCAATATAGAAAACAACAGATTGATTTCGACAGACAAAATTAAGGTTTTGACGATGAAAGGGTAACACTCGTTACTCGGCCTAGACGGATAGACCCGAATATCAGACACTAAATTAATCACTGAAGTGATTTGATCCTTTTTCGAAATAACATGTCTTCTAATTTAAAATTGTTCTAGATACATTCACACAGTGGAATAATATACTCTAACTAGATGAGCTTGAGTCCTAAGCAAGCAATACAAACACCGAGTAAATCGTAAATGATGTTAATTTACGTACACCATAGAATTTGATGCATCAAAACTCAAATCTATTTGTATAGTTAAACTCCTCAAACTTAATTTAGTCAGCATATCAAATTTCACTCAATTTGAACTCCTATAGCATGATTAATTGAAAGAATTATAACTTTGGGGACTAAATTGTAAATACCATAAATATAGAGACTAATATGAAATTAAAACCACTATATTGTAATACAACCAAAAACATACCCACGTGTCAAATTTCAACTCAAACGAACTTCTAAAACTCATTTAATTGCTATATGAAAGTTCGTGGATTAAAATGTGAACATTTAAAACATTCAAAAAAATTTAAACAAACAATTAAAATATTAAAACAATACTATAAATAAAACACTATTATTTTTTTAAAAAATTAAGTAAAAATTAAAAAAATAAAAAATATCAAAATCTATAAATAATAGTTATAAATTAAAAAAATCAAAATTTGAAAATATTTTTAAAATATTAAAAAAATTGAATACTTTTATTAGAAAACTCTATAACTATATTCCGGCATTCTAAGCCTACTTTTATTCCTTAACCATATTTATAATGTAATCACCATTTTATTAAAGTTTAGCAGGGTGAAGTTGATAAGGTTTGGGGTTTGACAAGGGCGAGATTGATGCTAATTTAGGGTTTAACAAGTGTGAGGTCGATGAGAGTTTGGGGTTTAATAAAGGTGAAATAGATGATGGTTTGGGGTTAAGATTTGAAAATCTTATTTTTAACATTAAATTGCACGTGTCATTTTATATTAATAAAAAATATGTCATTATAATAAATTAATAAAAAATCATATCATCACACTATTTATAATTTAACGATAAAATAATCATAACAAAAGTAATTTATAAGTTGAGTGATTAAATTAAATTTTTTAAACTTTAATGCTTAAAATAAAATTAAGGATAAAAGTTTAGCGATGGGTTATGTACTTTACCCACATGTCGAGCACCTACCTAAAACATATACATTAATATAGTTTTGAGGAAGGAAAGTGGCGAGAAGAACACCTCCTCATTGGTGTTTTTTTATTTAATCATTGATTTTTGAATTATTAATCGATTAATTCAGATCATGTTTTGTAGTGTTGTGAATAAAATAAAGAAGAACAAGAATAAGAACAAGAAGAACAAAGAGATGAGAGAAAGAGGGAGATTTATATTATTCTAAAAATATAGACTTGTATACAATGCATTCAATGAATCATCTATTTATAGGCATAAGAAGTACATAATACATTAAACTCTAATTCATAGAGATAATATTCCTAATAATAAATAAATCAAACTCCTTTGATAAAATTCTAATCATGATAGAAATCCACATAGATAAATATTCATAACACTCCCCCTTGGATGTCTATGAAGATAATGTGCCTCGTTAAAACCTTACTAAGATAAAAATTCAGTGGGAAAAAAAATTCTTTAGTGAAGGAAAAAGAGTACACACATCTTTGAAACGCATAACTTGTTGCCTCATTAAAAACCTTACCAGGAAAACCCATTGGGACAAAACCTCGGTTAAGAGAAAAAGAGTGCAACGCGTATTTACTCCCCCTCACGAAAACATCACAGAAGATCTTTGAATCTTCATAATTTAATCTTGAATATCATTTTTCTAAAAATCGCGAGGGATGAAACTTTGGAGTAATATGTTCCATGATGTATCAACTTTCAAACTGAGATATACATCTTGCTTTATCTTCACACAAGATAGCTTTTATCATATCTTGTAAAAGTAAATCCATATATCTTTTGGATATGTTGGGTCAATAATCTTAGCCAAACACATTTTTTTGGCTTGCCTCGTGCATAACAATTATTTCTACGACATTTGAGGAGACATCAACGAATGTTTGAAGATCTAAATGTAATGATCTTTGTATATTCATAGATATTTCTTGACCAACTAATATATAGTGCTTCAAGACCAAGAAAAGATATAATTATCTTTATTCACATCCAACAATCTTACAACTATTGTGATACTCAATAGATATGCTCTATTCATATTGAATCTTCTTTAAGATTCTTTCAGCTTATGTCTATTCATAGACAAAAGAAATATATAAAAATGCTCGATCTTCAGGTCGAGATAAACTTGATGTCAAGATTCAAGTACTTGTATTGAAAGTACTTCATGAGTTACCAATTTGAAGCTCTTTAGGATTTCTAAAATTATCATAATGGATCTTGATCCAAACTCCTTTATAAAATACATAAGAAAATCTGATCATTCTTATAGTATTTTCTCAATTAGTATTCACTAAGGCGATTATACCAATTGCGCCAAAATATTCATGAGACATGTCTAAATAAATTTCCTCAGAAATTTTCAAATGCTTATAGCATTTTAGATACTTCAAGGATAAATATGGATCCACAAATAATTAGACGCATGTAAAATTTTCATAACTGCCAAAGTAATTGCATCCACCATGAAGTAATTAAAACTTTTCATAAATCATAGTTCAAGTCGTATTTACGACTACTTATTTGTGCCTCACTTGCATTACACCTTTAGGTGTTTAGACTGCTGGTCCAAATACTTCTATTTTAGAAGTTCAAAGCGTCTTTCAACATTGACCAATTCAATATCTATACTTCTGGATAGATTTTATACAAGATCCTCGATTTCTTTCTTTACTTCTATATAAGTATTTTATGTAAAATTGTTTGTAAAATCGTTGTCGACAACTTTCCAATTTTTCTAGTTCTATTCTCGTAATGACATAACTCATCGAGATCTCTTCAAGATTTCAATCTTTATTTCAGGTACCTGAAACTCTTCAAGAGTTTTATTATTTGTTATGTCTTGGGTCTCATCAGGAGCACCCGCCTCCAATATATGACCATCTCATATTACTTTCTATTTACGAGAATTTTGATCATTGGAACCATTTCAACTATCATGCTTCAGGCATGATTTACATTCTCTCGCTCTAACATATAATTTAAACTTAGAGCATTTCAGCTGGTATATGAGACTTAATTACTCTCATTGGGTCAGTAAATATGTCTGGCAGTTGACATGTAATAACATGAATTATCTTATGAACTTCTAGTTCATATACGAGGATCTAGATAATGATAATTCATTTTCCTCTATCCAGCTGATTATTATCTCCCCTGATGTTGAGAAAAATCATGTCATAAATGATTCTCCAATTAATGTTTAAGAATTTAAACATAAAAGGAGACTCGTACTCAATATATATTCTCAACCCTTTTTATTTACCCATTTTGTGCGTTGTGGTGGAGTAATTCATATCGCACATTCAAAAATCATAAAATGGGAAATGTATGGTTTCTGACCAAAAACCAATCATAACGGGGAGTTTATTATAACTCGTTGGCTTGATGCGTATAAGTGTTGCTATATGGAAACACCATATAAATAATAACTCTTTTGTTCTCATAGTTTAGCTATTAAATAGGAGGCATCCAATTGAAATTTTGCTAAACTATATTTTTCATAATCAATAGGCTTTGTAACAACTGATATAACCTAAAATATAAACCCACTAGCTTTTCAAGACGAATAGTCTAACTGCATAATCTGAATATTTTTAGAATCAATCTCACAAACTTCTGGTTGTAAGTCGATAAAACAATGTAGATGCATCTACTAAAATCATATAAAACTTTCCACATTTGTGGATATATGGGCCCATATTTCGTTCAGATATGCAAGACATACAGTCTCAACTTCAATACAAGAACTTTAAGTTCTAATTCTTTTGGTAAGTGGGATCATCTATATCCTTTGAGAACAAACAACACAAGAACTTCGGGTTCTTTTAGTAAGTGGAATTTAATCAATTCCTTTAAGCAACACAAGAACTTCACGTTCTTTAATAAGTGGAATTTAATTCATTCCTTTGAGAATAAGCACCACAAGAACTACAGGTTCTTTTAATACATGTGCATGTAAATCTCAATAATTTCTGCACCATTGATCAGGATGGTCTAACCGATCATGCCAACTATATATATGTGTGTATATATCTCTTAATTTGTAAACTCCTTGTTTACCATAACATGTAATTCAATCTCACTCGTACATGTCTAGTACGGCCATCAAAATTGTTCCTTTAAATAGGAATATATTTAGCTCTTTCGGAGCTTTCAATTGAAATTATCTTTTGGTAGTAATATATAGCTCTTCTAGAGCTTTCAACTGACTTTTTGGCTACCAAAACTTATATCAATATTGGCTTACTTCAAATGCCAATTGATAACATATGTTATCTATAATTTTCAAAGGGATAGTTTGCGAACTCATATTGCTCTCTTTATGACTTTGACGAGTATAACGCACTGTGAATATGAAATAAAGTTCCATTTGACAATAACATATTTGCTCAACCAGAGTCTTTTGTGATATTAGTACTTCCAGATATAGTACTCACATTATTCCCTTACATTTTAATTGAGAAATGCATAATTGTGAACCTTTCAAAATGTGCTTTGTTTCATTTACTTTAGGTAATGAAAATATGTACTTTGTATCATTCACTTCGAGGAATGAAAAAATATAAAATATAGCACATCATATCAAGTCGATTATCTATCAGAGATAAACTTTCAAGTGCTCTTCCGAAGTATTGATATTTTAGTACTTTGAGAAATACTACTCATATTTCCTCTTGCATTTAAATGAGAAAAATATTTCTTATGCTTAAGTACAATATGAGTACTTGCATTATCTGCTAGGCATAAATAGCCACAATTTTAGGCATAAATAGCCCCAATTCATTGTATAATTTATTCTGGAAGTAATCATATTCTTCAAATAATAAATTAACATAACACGTAAATAAATAATATGTGAAATAAATAAACATAAAGCAAACTAAAATAAATAAATAATAAATAAAACAAATTAACATAAAAAATAAAAAAATAAAAAACCAATTATTCCTGTTAGAGGTTATAAGGGAAATAAAATAAATGGTGAATTATTCCCTTCAAGGGTTACGAGAAAATTAACAATATCCAATTGAGTTGGACCAATAACGCCATAATTATTTTCGCCATAAACAAATTTTGTTTATATTTTATTTCATTTATCATTCATGATTATGGATAAAGTCCATAATACTTTGGCGTTTGACAAGTACGAAACCAATGGTTTATAACATCACATTGGTAAAATGATTTCACTTCCTTAGAATGATCTTTATCACTCTTGTCATCCTTATAACTTCGCTACCAGCGGGTAGAAGTATTCTTAAAACAACTATATTTTTCATGTGTATATTCATAGCCTCGACCACGACCACAACTTTTAATGTGATTTTTTATTCCTTCCATAATATAATCTCACATTCACTTTAGGGAATGGAGTAGAGCTAATGAGCCTTTAAAACCTTTTTAACATATCCTTATCACAGAGAACAAAGATTTAATCCTCGTACGCGGCATTGTTAAACCTGTCCACAAGGTCCTTTAAAAACCTCCTTTGAGACCAATAGCCTCACAGAACGGGATGTCCAGCCAATTATACTTGGATTATATCGAAATTATGTCTCTAATTGAATAATAATTTACCATGTTTGCATTCACTTCAGGGAATGAAACAGATCCAATAATTACATGGAATAAACATCATGCTTGCATTCACTTCAGGGAATGCCCCATCATAGATAATTGCATGGAATAAACATCATGCTTGCATTCACTTCAGGGAATGCCCCATCATTGATAATCGCATGGAATAAACATCATGCTTTGCATTCACTCCAAGGAATGCCTCCCATAAAACTTTTTAGATCAAGAAGAATTTTCGTAACTTGAAATTGGGAGAAGTCTATGGTCGAGTTTTTCGACAAAGAAAAAAATTTGCTTTCGAGCAAATATAGACTTTATAACAATCTTTTTATAAATTGAAATTCACCATGATTTATCGCACATTAAAATCATAATTTAAAGAATAAAAATAAAATTAGAATTTACCGATATTAGTTTTCCTCTCGAGGAAAATGGAGACGTAGCAAATGACCAAAACATCTTCTCATAATGTCGTGTCTCTTTCCAAGTCATTTAAATACATGTAAAACTCAATACATGGTTAAAATATCAATATCATCAAATAAAATATTATAAACACATATTGATCTTAATACAAAGTTTAACCATTGTGTCAAAAATAAACATATATGAAACCATAATAATAAGATCTATATGTATTGGCTGAATTGAATATATCAGAAATCAGAGGACCTATGTCATAATTCTCTTTTAAAAAAAACTAAACCGACAAAGGTGTTTCATTAATGTACAGATCTTTGTTACTAAAAAAACCTTAAACCTAGAGTACGTATTTTAATGAATTTATATGAAAGACTACCATAGTTCTACGTACATAACTTTGTTATTCATGATTATAAAGTATAGTCAGTAAATCGAACATGCTTTACATGCACCATCATCAAACTTCATGAATTTACAAATATACAAACACAAATAATAATAATTAAGTATGAAAAACATAAGCAGTTGAGTACCAAAAATAAAAACCCACAAATACTTTCGCTTAACAAACCTTAATCGATTCCATCGTTCCCTGCTTTAAAAGCCGAGGAGGCAGGTAAGGAAAACAACGCGACATTATCGACTTTTTTTGCTAATTAACCCTTTTAGGAACAAGAGAAAACACACGTAATTTATACCAAACGCAACCTCTTCGTCTCTGTCGATTCGTCTTTTGGTTTGTGAGAAGCCACAAATTTATCTCTTTCCAATGTTCGAATAAAATCAAACTTACTTCCAAAATTTTCAAAAAAATTAAAACAAAGTTAAAATATAAAGAGAAAGACAATCGGTAACTAAAAAAATAAGGAGAAAAAAAACTTATCTTTGGTTTATTCTATAATCGAATTCTTCCCGATAACTTCTTTTGAATTATAACGATGAAGACCTCAGTTGATTAGAGTCTCGTGCTGATAATGTGTTGTGAATAAAATAAAGAAGAACAAGAATAAGAACAAGAAGAACAAAGAGATGAGAGAAAGAGGGAGGTTTATATTATTCTCAAAATATAGACTTGTATACAATGCATTCAATGAATCATCTATTTATAGGCATAAGAAGTACATAATACATTAAACTCTAATTCATAGAGATAATATTCCTAATAATAAATAAATCAAACTCCTTTGATAAAGTTCTAATCATGATAGACATCCATATAGATAAATATTCATAACATGTAGAGGTTTATTATAAAATAATTCTTTTAACTTATTTTTTTTATAATACTAAAATTCAAATCATTAATTATGTTTAAAAAATTTAATGTCTCATCACATTAAACAATGTTGCAGTTAAAATCAACATAGTGATAGGTAAAATTAAAAACACCCTCTATCGTGCATTAAATTTACACACTTATTTTTTTTAAATGATTATATTAATTATTGATTGCATCGAACATAAGAGAGAATACAATTCGGATGGTCGTCCATATCAAAGAAAACCGAAGAATTCCTATTAAGTGCCAAATGCGGTAAAGTATGCGCAACAACATTTGCATTCATATTAATATAATGAATCTGTTGTGAATCATGATTCCTAAGATTTTGCGGAGCTTCATAAAGGTGAACACTCACTGTTGAAATATCAAGGCTCGAATTGATCACATTCAAAGCACCTCCCTCAATAATTACAGTAATCCAACCAGACGAATACCGCAACCTCACCAGTCTCGATCGAATGAACCCCAAATAAAAATATCGCAAACTCAACTAAGACAAACCGATAGAGCCCATGCCAGTAGAGGCTATATCTAAGATCCATCCACATTAATTTTAGAAATTATTTTTTAGGGTAAAGCATGCAAATGACTTTTTTTTTTGTATTTTTAGGGTAAAGCATGCAAATGCTCACTAAATTAAATAAAAATGATCTTCTTAACCACTGAAATTTTAGAAATTATATAATGAACATTAAATTTATCAAACTATTATAAAATGATCACTAAAACTTATCAAATTATTGTAAAATGGTCATTAAAATTTATCGAACTGTTATAATTATTCTTAACTTATCAAAATTTATTACTATTTTATAATGTATAATAACTATTTTATAACAATTCGATAAATTCAACAATTATTTTATAATTTTAAAACTTCAATAACGAAAAAAAATTAATTTTACTTAGTTTAGTGACCATTTATATGCATTACTTTTTTTTTTCTTTCATTTGATTTTTTTTATTTTTACAATGATTTTTAACTTGTTACCTTAAAAACTGATTTTTAACTTGTTAGTAAAATAATTTAAAATGAGGGTCATAGTTTGTGATGAATTTAGAACGTTCAAAAATTTGGAGGTCAATCTAAAAGGAGGGTCATAATGTGAGGATAAAATTAAAATGTTCAAAATTTTGAGAGCCAATTTAGATTAAGGGTCATAGTTTGGGACATGTGGTGCAATTAATTCTATTTTTTAAAAAAAATGCGGCAAAGGTGAATAATCGGGCAGTTTCGTAAATATGGTATTGGAGTGGAAAATAACCGCCATCTCTTATAAACCCTTAACTTCTTGAATTCTCCTCCTCTCCCAAACAACCTAAATCTTGCAGCTCCGCCGTCGAACCTGAGCCGACAAAGCTCTGGATATCGACCCGCTCGCCCGATAACGCATCCGACTTGGCTTTGCAATTTTCAAGATCGCTTTCTTTTCGCTTCCCTTGACCTAGCGCAACTCTTCAATTCCCCGTTATCGTCCCTCTTTTACTGATCTCGTCCTCGAAAATGGCCTTCATTTTCTTTTAGGGTTTCTAAGATCAACCCCTTTAGTTTCCGAACCCAATCTGTATCGCTTCTTTTTCTATATTATACAATTAATCAACATGGCTATTCGCGTCACCGTCAGTTTCTCCGGCTACGTCGCCCAGAACCTGACCTCCACCGCTGGCTCCCGTCTCGGACCTTGCTCCTCCCGATCACTCCACGAGTGCTGGCTCCGCTCCCATTTCCTTTCCCCCAAACCGAAATCCGACGTCAACCCTTCTCCTCCCCGTGCCTACCACGCCTCTTCTGTATTCGATCTCCGCCACCCGCGTCCGAGTATGTACTCCACCCTTGCTACTGAGATCCTCAAAGAAGGTCGCAATAACCCGGTTGTCGCTGGTTTGATCTCGCTGTTGAAGTTATCGGCTTCCGGTTCTTGTGCCTCGGCTACCACCATTGGAATTTTGCCTTTTAAAGTCGCCACAATTCTCCCTTTCTGGAAGGGTTCAAAGTGGCTGCCGTGTAATGAACCCGCTCCTCCCGTCGAAGTGGAGAGTACTGAGGTGGATACCAAAACTTTTGTTAAAAGCAGCTGGATTTCAAGGATGATAAATAATTGCTCCGAAGATGCCAAGGCTGTTTTCACTGCTGTAACTGTTAGTATACTTTTCCGGTCGTTCTTAGCCGAGCCAAGGTCAATTTCATCTTCTTCAATGTGCCCTACATTAGATATTGGTGATCGCATTTTGGCCGAGAAGGTAAAATCACCTTCTCAGACTGTGAAAACAAGATTGTATGTTTAATTTTGTTTCCCTTTTCTATTATGAACAGGTTTCATATTTCTTTAGAGAGCCTGAAGTTTCGGATATTGTAATATTCAGGGCACCTCCTATCTTGCAAGTAGGTCTTAAAATCTGTTCTTTTAAGCTCAAATTCCATTGCCTCATAATTTGTATGAGCTGATTGTTTTATTTCAATATGTAGGAAATTGGGTATAGTTCAGGCGATGTGTTTATAAAGAGGATAGTTGCAAAGGCTGGAGACTGTGTTGAAGTAAGCTCTTAAAATTTTGAATTTCATTCTCATTAAAGCATATCAGGTCTTTGTCCATCTTCATTGTTTATTTCACTTTTCCCATTTATGATTTTTCCCTTTTGAACGTGTCTGAAAAATGTATAATTGTTCATAATTTCTGGAGACTGTTGAAGTAAGCTCTTAAAAATTTGAAATTCATTCTCATTAAACACATAGGTCTTTGTCCATGTCCATCTTCATTGTTTATTTCAGTTTTCCCATCTATGATTTCCCCTTGTGAACTTGTCTGTAAAATGTATAATTGTTCATAATTTCTTGTAGGTTCGTGATGGGAAGCTTTTGATAAACGGTGTTGCACAAGATGAAGATTTTGTTCTAGAGCCATTGGCTTATGAAATGGAACCATTGGTTAGTTTCTCACTTATGACTAGTTTTTTTGTTTATATGTTGTACATTGTCTCTCTGGTTCTTCATCTGGCTTGTTACATGGTCTTTGAGTTGATGCCATTGGTGAAACAGAGTTTGTGATTTCTTTTGTGTGGCTTCTGCAGGTTGTGCCTGAAGGTTATGTTTTTGTGTTGGGGGATAATCGTAATAACAGTTTTGATTCCCATAATTGGTAATTCTAAAACTCCATTACCACTAATAACCATTAAGCTTGGAGATGAATTTGATGAGTTGCGGAAGCAACAGATGCTACATGTTTTTTTTAGCTTAATTGGTCTAGGATTATAATTTCTTGTTTCTGACATCTTGTTTGCAATTACCTTCTTCCACAGGGGTCCACTTCCCATCGATAACATTATTGGGAGGTCTGTATTTCGCTACTGGCCTCCGTCCAAAGTTTCAGATACCATACATGATGCGCATGTGGGGATGGATGCTGTAGCAGTTTCTTGAGATCTAAGATAACTTAAGGCTCACATTTACTTAGTTGGCTCATACTGAGCATCTTTGAATATCCATGTCTCTCGACATGGTCTAGGAAGGATGGATTCGTCCATGTCTCTCGACATGGTCTAGGAAGGATGGATTTGGCAGAATCAAGAAAAGGAATCCGATTATCTCTGTTACCCAAAGCATTTTCCCCATTTGTTTATATCATTCTTATTTCATGCTAGAAAGTGGGGTGCCCTTACGAAAATTATGATTTGAATTGAAGAACTGGAGGTCTTAAGGTGGTTGATATAAAAAAGGCAAGATTGTGTAACATGAAGCACGGGTGGATTGTGCTTGCGATGGCTGGCGAGGAAGGGAGGGGGCTGTTGATTTTCGACAACCATGCTTAAGATCTTTGGATCTGAATTTAAATTTCGTGTGCTAAAGGGACACACTTGCTGTTGGTTGTTTCATGGATTGCATGTTACATTTTTTGAACTTTGAACTACATTCATTTAATTGTGTGGTCAATTCACACCTTGTTCTTTTTATTGCATCAATTCAACATAATATACAATAGTTTTATAGATTGTTTTGGTGATTATAATGTTTAATTCTAGCTGTGGACAAAACATTCAGATTGCATATTTTATTTACACTGCAATTCTTAATTTGAGGGAAGAAGATATAAATAATTATATGTTTATGTAATTGAAGTTTACAAATTAAAGCTTATGTTATTATATTAATTTTAATGTACAACGTATATGATAATCAAAATTTTAAAGTAATTGAATTTAAACTTAAAATAGGATCAGTGAGTCTGAATTTATAAACAAATTATGTAATTTTTTTGAGAAATAACAAATTATGTAAACTATTGAATGAATGGACACAATACACATTTTTTTGACTTTATACAGATTTCTGACCAGGTATACCATGCACTAAGGAAAGAAAATATATGAACTTTGTTAAAAAAAATCATGCGCAGTACATGTTAAAGATATGCGTTAGTACAAGTTAAGCTAAGTGGCGATGACGAGTGTATATGAGTATTGTATTCAATCACTCAATGAGTATATGTTTAAAAATATTATATTTAAACACTCAGAGAAAAATATCTAATCAACGTGAGATTAATGCTAATTTGTGGGATTCACATTAATCTCATTGGTTAAAAATTGAATAATTTTCAAGTGTTTAAATATATCGTTTTTAAATATAGAAATTGAAGATAAAGAGTACACGTGCGTTGTCATCGTTTGACTTATGCATGTGTTAAATACTGTTAATGTATGTTTCTTTTTGAAAATAAAAGACAAATTCCGATTAAGAACAAAGAGCACAAATACAACAAGTGGGGTTAACAGAGTTCAACAGCAAACAAACAAACAAAGCAACCCATGTAACCACGAACCGAAAGCCTAAAGGAACTAAGGCTTAGTTTGTGGTTGCTTTTAAAAAGTGTGGTGAAAAAAGAGATTTTTAAGCTAGCTTTTGAAAAGTAGTTTTAAAAAATTGGTTAGTGTTTGTTATTGAAGTTAAAAAGTGATTTTCATGAGATAAAAAGTCTATTTTAGACATAATATTAAAAAGTAAAAGTAAATTTGGGTGATTGTTCAAATTAATTAATGTTATGATTTATGAAATAAATTAATTTCAATTATAATAAAAAACTATTTTTTTACAAAATTTAATTTAAAAATATAAATTACATTCTATATTATATACGGACTTACCACTTATACATTAATAATAAATATAAAATAAATTACAAATAAAACAATTTTATTCTCAATATAAATATTATAAAATATATATTATTTTACAATTATATATATGCATAAACATTATTTTAACAATAAATTATAATTAAATAATAAGGGTAAAAAAGTAATTTTATTTTCAAACTATCTTTTCCACCCAAGAAGCTATAAAATTCAGCTTCTTGGTTTGGGTGAAAAAGCTAGTTTTAAAAGCAACCAAAAACAGCATGTTTTAACTAAAAACACTTAAAAAAAATGATTTTTGGTTGCCAAAAGCAATAAAAAAACAGGCCCCAAGTCCATGGCAGCAGAAGCAAAAGCAGGGAAACAAAAAGGAAAACAACGTAGGCTTCAAACACTAAAGGCCAGAGCAAGGCAAAAACCACACAAGGACCGAAAAAAATCAGAACAACACAAAAAAATTAAAGAACAAAAGGACCAGGGTCAACAGAAACTCCTTGAGGTTAAACCACTCCTTGTTCATCAAATCACCACTTAAAGAGTTCCAGGGTCGAAGACAGGTCTCCTTAGATGGTGAATCTAAGGACCGAATCATAAGGGTCCATAAAACGACTAGAAAACAAATGAGCCTCTAAGGTGATGAGGTCAATCAAAAGCTTGCAGATAGGGAGGGGGAACTGTCTAAACTTGAAAGGAAAGGCCAAAAAATAAACCACCAATCGAACCTTCCAAAACTAATTAGTGGTTGACCCATAAGAACTCATATCTTAGGCGAATGACATTCCAGGATTTCATTCATAAAAAGATAATATTTCACATCTTCATCACATTGGACTTTCTCAACCTCAACCAGCACTGAAAAAATAGATGCATCAAAAGTTGAGATATTAATGATGCGTTTGCCATAAGAGTTTCTTCCAAATTCCAAAAGACATGTTTCATCATGAAATTTTCTATCTATTTTCATGACACACTACTCCCTTGCAGCTCTTTTAAAGCCACTGAGCCTACGATTACCGGAGGCTTTCCCTTTGAACTTTTTTTTTCAGTCTAGTTATGATCCTTGAAGGGCCGTCGGAAGAACCAGGCGAGAAAATCATATTAACCACATTTTCATTAGTAATAATGTCATCGCGTCTTTCGCTTTCATACCCTGTTTTTAGATTCAAAGACTCCTTTCAAAATATCTGCCATCAACTCTTTTTTTTGTTGGCTTAAGCTGCAAGCAAACTTTTGGACCGCGTTTTTTTTCTTCTTGAGGGTAGAAACTTTCATGTCAGCAAAGTCTTCTAAAAGGACACCCCAGGGGCCGACCAGAGGTTTGGGGGGACTAAGATCACTCTAAAGAGAGATGAAATTAAGCATTTCTTTAGGACCTATCTTTTGTAAGTTGAGAGTATGTTTCTTTTTGAGCTTTAACGGGGAACCGAGCCTATTCTAATAAGCTGAAATAGGACAAAAATTTTCATCATTTGAGAAAAGGGAATAAGACAAAGATCATTAATTGTATTCGCCAAGCTACTTTGAGATTGCAAAGGTTGACTTGATGACTCAGGGGCAAAGGGTGTCTTTTCACTAAACCTCGTACAGTCAGCAGATTTTATAGCAGAAGCTACTGGTATGATGGATTTTGACATCTCGGTAGGAGGAGAGGGACTTTCAAAATGCTCCTCAATGGCAAGATTGTCGACGCGTCGCCTTGGGCTCTTCCAGCTATCTTTCGGGCCTCCGTGACGGGAAGCATTACCACGATTAGAATAGGTCGCTATTGTTTTTTTAATGATGATGCTCTCAACCATGGTCCATAAAGACCAGGTTTATGAAACTTTTCATCTTTGAATCTGCATTCTTTTGAAGGGTGACCTATTCGACTACACGAGTAGCAGAATTTCAGCATCCTTTCATATTTGAACTTTACCATTATTTGCTCGCTTTCAATTCTTTTAAGATTGAAATCAGTTTTCAAGGGGTCATCAACCCTCAAAATAACCTTAATCTTGAGGAAATTATCCCATTTAACCATTTCATGATCGTTGATGTTGGATTCGCACAGGGTCCCGAAAATATTTGAGACGGCTCTGAAGATAACGTGGAAAAATTAATGAAATATATAATTTTTATTAGTTGTGACCATAGATGACGTGGTGAGGAGGGTTTATATAATTTCTCATTATAAAGGTTGTAAATTTCGGTTAAATTCTCTTGTACGTCCCCATATTATAGGCTAAAGAGATAATTAATTTCTCTATTACGAAAGTGAATGATTTAGTCCTTTTCTGATTAATTTTGAAACAAAGAGTTGTAATCTCAAAAGGCTAATGCAAAAATTCTTGACATTTTTTGAAAACAACGTGAGGATTAAACTGTCCGTTTATTTTTACATCGGGACAAGTTAGAACATTTTTATGTTCAATCGACCTTTTTACAATTATATTTTTTTAAACCTATATATAAAATAGACAAGGCCGGGCACTTAGTCTTAAAATTAAGGTATAATACCTAAAAATGCACCTAATATTTGACTGGATAGTCACTTTAGTTCATAATTTTTTTGAAGTATTTTAACACTTAATGTTTCATTTTAAGTTAAAATAGTCCATCCGTGGATGAAAACTGTTAATCAACTAACGATAAACAACTTGACACAATATAAAGTTATTCTGTTAAGGCAACACCTTTGTCTATATGACGCTAATGTGTCAGAGTGCTGTCACGTAGGATTACCACATCATTTCAAGTTATTTACTGTTAGTTGACTAATAGTTTTCATCTACGAATGGCTAAAGTCCTAAAAAAAACCAAAGTGACCTTGAGAAAGTCATGATATTTTTCTTTGCAGTGACCAATTGCAACTGTTTTTGTATGCTCTCAACACAATTGCAAACACAATCTCTCTTTCTTCAGTGTCTCATCTTCCTCAAATAAGGTTCCACGCATTGTTCCATTGCCCAATTTCTTCTCCCTTGTGCATTGCAACACACATTACACGTGTAACACTTCAACCGTTTTCAATTCTTAGCTAAAAACCGACTTCTTACTCCTTTTACTGGTTCTGGGTCACTACTGAAATGTCAATGACGTTTGTCCAGCAGCCACCACCGGCAGAGCCATATTACAACTCTCACGCCGCTCCTGCTTCCATTGCTCCTTTTATAACTGTACTTTTGGTGATCATAATCTTAAGCATTGTCGCCGGCATGATCGGACGACTATGCACTGGCCAAAAATTCATGGGCGTGGGTCAGTTTGACATCGAGAGTTGGGTCAAAACAAAGTGTTCTTGCATTGACGGTCGGATATATCCTTCTCCGCCACCACCAAGGTCTATCGTTCCTTCAGTTACCTCTGTTTTAACACCAATTGAACGCCGACCATAGCGAGAAGATCAATCCCCTCAGGCTCAAACTCCCACCACTTAACGTTGATAGGTACGTACATACATACTTACATACATTAGGGTTTATGGTTTAAGGTTTAGATGTTATGTTTAGGGTTTAGGAAAAATTCATTAAGGGTTTTGGGGTTCATACATTGATAGGTACGTACATACATACTTACATACATCAGGGTTTATGGTGTATGAGTTAGGTTTAGGATTTAAGGGTTTATGGTTTAGGGAAATTTTATTAAGGGTTTAGGGTTAATACATTGATAAATACACATATATATATACTTACATATATTAGTGTTTAGGGTTTAGAGTTTATAGTTTAGGGGTTTATGTTGATGATTTAAAGGTTTATGGTTTATAGAAAGTTCGTTAAGAGTTTAAGGTTCAGACATTGATAGGTTCATACATACATAGTTTAGGGTTTAGGGTTCATACGTACATAGTTACATACTCTCTTTTTTCTCTTTATTTTTTGCACATCTTTCATCATTAACGTATAATTGCCGGCCTCAAAGATAAGAGAAAAGTGTGTGGGACCCTATGAGGCCCTGTACTGGAACAGGAATCGAATCATATGCGCCAAACATGGCCATCGAGTTGCAGTTAAGGGGTACATTTTATCAACAAAATATTCATTTGCACTTTGACTAAGCAAATCATACCGCACAGCTAACAGCATATGCTCATGCCTACTTATCTTCTCAAATCCCAGTCCAACAACATAGGTTGTCAAAGCAACAAATTTTTTTAGCAAGATAAATCAATACACGAGAGGCAAAATTCTAACATAGAGTGATTATAAACATATTTAAACTCTTGTCAATTTTCTTTGTTCTTAAAGACGGTTGTCACAATGGCCCCAAAAATCATGACTAACAGCTGTTAAGCTGTCTGTTCTAACTCTTCATCTAAGGACCTTTCCAACTACGATGTCGTAATTGGCGACAGGTCCTCATTAAGGTAACTACAAAGACCCCCTCCTTATCCCAGTAAAGGTAAGAACAACTTGCCTTCAATGAATTCACCAGAGTAAAACAAATTCTATCCATGAGGAGACGAGCAAGAGCTACCACTGCATGTAGGACGCTTTATTTTGAGAAGATGCGAGAGGCCTGCAATTACATGGAGTCGAATGCTTGGTATACCAGTCTTTGCAAGTGCCCACCCATTTTTGTCCAACATCACAAAGCAAGGAACATACTTGATGTCATAATGGAGAAGCTGCATTAAAACAAAAATATGTAACTAATCAACCTCAACTTATTCAGAATTTCATTGTGACTGAGGTTTAAAATGGTTTAGTTCTCTCGACATGCTTAAAATGATAGAAATTCATCAATTATGTTTCTCCTAAGCCTTAACTCTATGCCAGATAGCAGTGAAGCAAAATAAGCTATAATCTTAGTTCACGGATACATCATTTTTTTTCAAAGGACTCGTTAAACCCACTCATAACCAACATTTGTACCAAGGTACAATGTCGGTGAGCAGAAGGAGGAAAAGAGTGGCCATATATTATTAAAACAAAATTAACAGTACATAAAGTCTACTGCAATTTCGAACATAACAAAACAAAAAACAGGAACAGACAATCGAAAACCTGCTCTAACCACAAGTGCAAAGCAATAAACAAATGAAAATAAGCTTATTCCAGCGAAGCGTACTCGCTAAAAGAAAAGCGAGCCGAAGTCACACATCTCACTACCCAAGAGCACCACCATAAATCAAGGTTGCCGATGACTAGAAGGAAAGCTGAATAAGTGCACCAACAAAACAATGGACGCCTCAAATCATCTCCCCAGAAAAATGTCCAAACCTGCAACATTACTGAATTTGATATGATTTTCAGCTCTGTCAATTCCTTCTTTAGCCAACTTATCAGCCTTTATATTCTAAACACTAAATATGTGACGAATGTACCAGCGATCTAGCGGAATCTGGCCATACATCTCCCACACCAGATTAGAGAATAACGAGCCAGTCTTAGATGGATCAAGCAACCATTCAACAACGGCCTTACTGTCACTTTCAATATTGAGCCTGAATTTGCTAGACCAATCCGATGCAAGGAAGAAGTCAACAACAAATGTTAGAGCCAATAATTCAGCCAAGATAGGTGTCCCAGAACCAGCAGGGTTAGAGAATTCAAACAAAGTATATCCTTCCTTGTTCCTAAGTAAACCACCAATACCACATAGACCGCTTTCCCCTTTGCAAGCCTTGTCTTCTAACTTACTAACTGGTACTTGAAGCATGTTGTTAAAAGCACTTCATTTGTAACTCATATAGGAAACAAGACATCCTCTGTGAACCTCAGTACTACAATAACTATACGTTACTTTCTCTAATTTCTTTGATCATATCTAGCAAAGAATAACTTCAAAAAAATTAGAACACACTTCCCTATAGGTGCTTATGGATGTCATATGAATATTGAATATCAAACTTACTTAAGATGTCTTTCTAGGTCTAAATAAAGCAATATAAAATAGGGAAAATGAACCTTATTTACCAAAACTAGGAAAAAGAGTGGTGCAATACCATCACAACTCACAAGAAATCCTAATATTGAAGCTTCTGAGGTCATTACTACAAGAGTTAATATATTATTTGGTACTTGAACTTGGCTTCATGATTCAAATAGGTGCTTATACTTTCTGTCCTTTTTAATCCAAATTGGTACCTAAACTTGACTTTTTTTCCACATATTTTGGTACAATTTGAACCCTTTAGTCAAATTCAAATACAAATTTGAACCTTGAAGCCAAGTTCAAATACCAAATAGTATATTGACCTTTACTACAAAGTATTTAAGTGGCCCTGGAAAGGAAAGACATACTAAAGTGAACACTAATGCTATGTTTGGTACGTAAGAAATAACATAAGGAAAAATCTTAATTATTACACGAGTTTGAAAAAAGTTTGTCAAAACATAAAAAAAGAATTAGTACAAATCTAAACTTGATATTAGAAAGATGAGTAAAAACTTAAGTAAAATATAATACCTATTGAAAATAAGCAATATTTATTTCTTCACTTTATCCGAACTAAGCCATGTGAGTGGCTAACAATTACAAAGTGAAGCTAGTTTATTGCTAACTCGTGTACTAAAATGTACTCAAACATGAGTAATAAATAATACTCATATCAAACGTAGGACAAATGTCAAAATTTATGGTACAATGTACAATGACTTGTGACTAGAAGGCAAAAGCTGGCATCTAATAAGTAAATTATCTGTTATGATACTAAATAAATCAATACCAATTGATTACACCGTATAACAATATCCATAATCGAAGTCCATGTTCATCAGAGAATTAAATGAAAAATGTGTCCAGGATATACATGTTAGTGGAATGTGGAAACAAAACAAAACAAATTGGTTGAATAAAGAGAACTTTTAGCAAGTGGTGGCAGAACAGGTCAAACCAGGAAAAACAGTAGCATTTCGTATCTCACCCTTGAACATATAATCAAAGTAAGAAGATAAAAAGTACCTCATGCAGCCATTTCTAATTCTCAACATCAGCCAAGACAATGTTGAGCCAATCTGAGTTCCTATTCTCCACCTCCATGACAAACTTGAGCAATGAACTACACAAACTACATTTAGGTGAGTAGAACTCAATCAATGTGGCCTCTTTCACACTGGCTAGTGCTGATGTAAAAGCTCTGTGCTCAACCTCCGCTTATTCTTCAGGACTAAATGGTTTTCTCTTAAAATTCAAGCTTCCATTTTCACTAGCCCCAACAGCCAATTGGGCAGGATTAAAATTATTGACCCATGAACTAGAAGATTTATGAACCGAGTTGAGGGAATATAAAACATGGGATACAAGATTTTGCATAGGCTTGAATAACCAAGGGCCTTCAAAGGAACAAAGGTTAAGACTTTTAGGCTGTTTGTTAGCATCCCACGACCATTTCAGACAAAATAAATTTGGTTTGGAAGCAAAATTCATCTTCTTTGCTCCAGGTAATAAGATAACCTACACAATGTTTTATTTTCCCACACAATAGTAAGAACTCAGAATTTAGAAGAAATATACACTACATTTAAGATCATACAAAAAACACTTCTAAAGTCTAAACACTTCTGAACTTCACTACGAAACAGTGCAAGATGAAACACTGATGGTAGGTTGGGGGACAACAAAAACCGAACTCTCGAGTATCTTTTCATTGGGCCGAGCTGTCTTCCATGAATTTATTTTTTGGGTCTGATGTCTAGTTTTAGGGCTAAAGTATTTTGCCCTTCTTGTTCGACCCTTTAAGCCCAAACCAGAACCGAACTAAGACTTTGGTCTATTTATGATTTAGTCTCTCTATTATACTAAAATTTGGGATTTAACATATGTAATTTAATTTAGTATATTTTGATCCACTCTATTTTTATAATTTTATCGGTAGGTACAAAATATACAAATTGACCATTAGTTGTGAAGGTGATGATATTGATTTTTTTAAAAAAACTTTAAGTATTCGTTTGATATGTAAAATTATTATTTGTTGAACATAATTAATTATAGAGTAAAGTACACAAATGGTCACTAAAATATCCCAAAAATACAAAATAGTCATCAAACTTTCAAAAAATAAATAATGGTCATTAAACTTTAGTTTTTATTATAAAATGGTCATTGGGCCGTTAACTATCGTTCACTGGGAGACGTGACAGTTACAAAATTTGTATAATAACATATTTAATCCCCAATATTTACACATTCAATTAATTTAGACATCAATAATGATGGTTAAGTTAGGAATAAATTGATTAAATGTGTCAATATGGAGAATTAAATGTTATATTATTCAAATTTCTGTGACTGTCACGTCACCCAATTAAAGACAGTTAACGGCTCAGTAACCATATTGTAACAAAAATTAAAGTTTAATGCTCATTATGTAACATTTGAAAGTTCAATGGCCATTTTGTATTTTTAGAGATATAGTTTAGTGATAATTTGTGTGCTTTACTCTTAATTATATTTTCATGTGACTCTGACTAAGTGATCGAATATTGAATAACCATAAAAAAATTAAAGAATGGTATCATCGATTGAGACCTAGAATAGAAATGCTCTACTCTTTTTTGTGCCCATATTTATGTTTTAACGCTAAAAAGTCAGGTTTAGAGTTAAGAGCTAAGGTTTAGGATTAAGATTTATGATTAGGGTTTAGGGTATTGACTGTATGATTTATTTTTAGGGGTTAGGATTTAAGGTTAGGACTTATAATTTAACTTTTTAGGGTTGACATAAAAAGACACTGAAAAAGGCAGATAATTTTTGTTTTGCTAAGTGCACTACATTCAATCCTTAACGAAGTTTGGTTTTTGGAATAGAAATCCTGGTTTTTTTGGTGTCTTTATTTATGCTCCCACACTAAAAAATAGGTTTAAGATTAAAGTTTATAGTTAGAGTTTAAGATTAAGCTTTAAGGGAAGTGCATATTTTTAGGGTTTAGAATTTAAGGTTTGAAAGTTAAATTTAGAATTAAGATTTAAAATTAAAATTTTTATTGTTAGGCCATAAAAATTACACCAAAAAAGATAAAAGCATCTTTATTATAGCTTTTGACTTTAAAATAAATAAATAAATAAAAGTTAACTAGGCTTTAGTTAACATCCAACTCCAAAGTAAAAAAAGATGGGAGAAATGGCGTCAGTTGACGACTGAGTGCTCAGCATTGAAAACCATTGCATTTAACTAACCCACAAGTTGTATTTGGATGACCTTAATCATCTCCAAACCCTTTTCTTCTTCCTATTGGATTTCCACCCAATTTTTTGTGACAAATGTTATTCTTCAACTCTCTTAAATGACAATTTACACCCTTCCCTTTGGTGACGAATATGTTTCAGCTGTGACAATAAGGTAATTTAGCTAATGAGAAAAGAATATGCGAGTCTAGAGGACGACCCCGATGAAGAATAATGAGAAAAAAAAGTCTGTCTGTCTTTCCTATATAAGTTTTTTTAACTCCTTCTCCCATTGTCATCATTTCAACTCCCAAGCAAGCAGAGAAAGTTGAGACATGGCTTCTTCTGGTTTCAATGCTCAACAGATCATTCTCTTGTTTGCAATAGCTGCCTCTCTTTTGACGCTCACTGGAGCTGCAACAGTGGTCGTCGGAGGCTCCGAAAACTGGCGCTATGGTTACAACTACACGGAATGGGCGGCCGACACCGCGCCTTTTTACTTCCAGGACACCTTAGGTACTTCATATACAATCCTAATGAACCACAACATTAAGTTCCCTTTTTCTATGAGACTGATGTTTTAGTTTATCATTTTGTTGATTTGTTAAACATTGCAGTGTTCAAATATGATAACACAACAGCTCATAGCGTCTACATGCTGCCAAACTTGTGGAGTTACTCACAATGCGATTTCAGTGAAGCAAAGCTTTTAGCCAATCCAGCACAAGGAGAAGGTGATGGGTTCCAATTTGTGTTGAACCAGTGGAGGGTTTTCTACTTTGCTATCTGGTGAAGGCAATGACTGCAAAAATGGGCTGATGAAGCTGGTTGTTGTCCCTTGGCCACGCTTTTAATAAAATCATATCGGCAGTAATAAAATTGTTCAATCATTTGAGAGAGGCTAATACGATTGAACAAATTTATAGTATAATAAACTAAGGGTTCGATCATTAGGAATAAATAATATTGTTGTTTGTTGGTTTACATTTTCCTTTTTATTAGGTATAAGTGCTGAATTTGGTTTTATTTCAAACAAAGGAATTGAGTTACTTGTTTCCTTGTTGAATGCAATCATATATTATACACAACCACCGGCTTTTCTCTGTTTACAGTTTGAGGTCATGCTAATCCTTCTTAACCATGCATTTCTAGTAGTTTTGTAGTATTAATTTTTTTCTTATATAGGGTTTCATCTCTTAATTCAACTGAACTTTTCTCCTAATTTGGAACTACTTAGTTTCATCTCTCCATATAATCATATATTATTTTGTTTTTTTTTATAGATTTTTCAAAATGACACTCTTCATTTCATGCCATAAACTTATGATGCAATACATGCATTTAGGGATGGACAAAACTCGATGGACAAAACTCGACTTGAATTAAAAAAAAATCAAATTATACGACTCGATTCGATGCGAAAAAATTTGGCTCGTCTTGACTCGACTCGTAATTTCATAAACTCGAATTGACTCTAAAAAATTTCAAATAAAGTTTGAGTTATAAAATAGAAATTCAATAATTCAAAAAATTTAGTAATTAGTGAATCAATTTTCAAGTTCGATTCGAGTCTCTCAATTTTGCATAATATATATATATATATATATATATATATATATATATATATATCATATGAAAAATATGAATAAATATATGTGTATTGTATATGGTTATAAAACACCGTTTAAATTGGAACTAATTAGTATAATAACCTTATAAATGTTTATAAAAAAATGTTTACAAATACATTTGAACAGAAACTCAAACAACTTGACTCGAATTTTACATACTCAACTCAAAAAATTTTCAAATAAAGTTTAAATTATAAAATATTACTTTTCAATTCAATTAACTCAAAAAAATTTACTGGCTATTGAGTATCCACACCACAATATACAGCAAACTTATTTTCCATAGAGGTGGCGCGTCCCCGTTGCATGCGTAGAATTATTGTGTCCGATCAAGATGTGAAATTCCTAAGTCTTTTTAGAGGGTGTTTTAGGGTAAACTCGGTGCTAAACTTCTTTATTCTACTTCCTGTTGTCTCCAAACCGATGAGTAAATTGAGGTGGTCAATTGAATTCTAGGAGCTTTATTAGAGCTGATGTGTGTAAGAATTTAAGAAATTGGGAAAAAATGTTTACATTTTGTTGAATTTTTTATAATCATCGCACTCATTCTACGATAGCTTATTCTCTATTTGAAATTGTTTATGATTTTAATCCACTGATTGTTTTAAGTCTTGTGCCTGTATCTCTTAATGAAATTACTTCATTAGAAGGTGAATAAAAAGGTTGACACATTAAATACGATTCATAAGAAATCAAGAAAACATTGAGAAGAAAAATCAATATAATGCTAACAAGGCCAACAGGTGGTAGAAGAAGGTGATTTTTAAGTTTGATGATTGGGTCCAAGTCAATATGCGAAAAAGAAAAGTTTCTAAAACAACAAAAAATAAAAAATAGACCTTAAGGACGATAGACCATTCCATGTCTTAGAGTGGATCAACGATAATGCTTATAAAGTCGATTTGTTGGGTGAGTGTGGTGTCAGTGTATTTTTTTTTTTGAAAATGATACCGTCCAAGCTTTATTATAATAAAAGAAAAAAAATGAAGAAAAGTCCCCAAAAAATACCAGAGCAAAAAGGAAAGTAAATAGTCACAAAAGAAAAAAAAAGAATGCTTGGACAACCCAAAAACTAGCTTGATCTTCATCGATCAGGCAAAAGAGCATAAACCAAACGGTGCGGGCGGTGAATTGGAAAGGGGTGGAACTGATTCGAAGTGCAACAACCTAGAGAAGAAAGCGAGCAACAGAACTACGATGGATCAATCCATCACTGGTCTGACGCAACAATCGCGAAAGCTAAAGCAGGAGCCTCTTCAACCCAGAAGCGATCTTCAGAGTCTCGTCGGCCAAGCGCCGCCATTGCATGCGCAACCTGATTCCCACTCCGGTCAATGAAACTAAATCGACAGCTGCGAAAACCCCTAGCCAAATCCCTTGCTTCAAGAATATAAGGGCGAATAACAGATAAGTCATCACTTGCACTCTTCAGTTTCTGAATAACCGTTCTAGAATCACCCTTAAGAATAATATCTCCAAAACCTAGGTCAATCACGAATTGGAGACCTTGAACGGCGGCCATAGCTTCAGCTTCAAAAGCGGATGAAATTCTCAAATTAGCCCAGTAAGCTGATCCCAACACTTGGCCCGCACTATCTCTAGCAATAATCCCTGACCATGACTTTTTCTCAATTATAGAGTATCTCGCATCAAAATTCAGTTTTATTAAGGGCAACTCAGGGGAGACCAATGAACATCTTGGCGTGGAGCATTATGTGTGAGCCGAGGAGAAACAAACCCAATTTTAGACAGGTAACCCCGAACAAAATCACAAATATCAATTGGTGATTGTTTGATTCCCTCATGTATGAGTTTGTTACGAGACAATTAAAGTGACCACATGATAATAAGAATTTCGGCATGCTTATCTGAAGTGAAGTACTGTAACATCCATACTAGCCAATTATAGAAGCCGGTCTGTCTCAAAGTAGACGACCACTGAAACTAGAGATTATTCCACACTTGCACAAAAACACTACACCCGTGAGTAACATGAGATACATCCTCTATTAACACTAAGCACCGAGGACACACGTTATTAGTGGCTAACCTTTTGATGCACAAGTTTTGCATAGTAGGAACATAATTATAAATGAACTTCCAATTAGCTATTACAACCTTTTAGGGCAAGCTACGTTCCAAAAATGGTTGAAAAAAGTACTGACAGAGTTATTTGGGTATACATCACAGATTAACCAGTATTATCCTCCCCCCCAGACCAAGACATCCTTAGTAGTAGTAGTAGGAAGTTTAATGGCCAATATAAGAGTTGCTTCAATAGCCTCGAAATTCGCAGTAATCAACTCAAAATCCCACTAATTCGAAATAGGGTCGATTAAATCAGAAACTAGGTTCAATCTAGCAACAGGAGCCGAGGCAATCAAACGAAGGGTTCTTACTAGGAGCCATAAGTCGTTCCAAATAGAAACAAAGAAGCCATTACTAGCTCTCCAGCATAGGCCAAGTTCCAGAGTCCCTCATGCATACGAGATGTTTCTCTAAACATAGGATGGATTGGATCTGAGAGAGGACTGAAGGAAGTTAGTTCGAGGAAAGTACTTTGCCTTCAACAACCTTGCCAAAAGAGAATTAGGATTTGACAAAATCCTCCACCCTTGCTTAGCCTACATTACAGTATTAAACTTCCCCATATCTTTGAAGCCTAGGCCACCCTTGTCTTTCGGGGCACAAAGAGATTGCCATGTGCACCAATGCATACCTCGATGCGCAGAAGAATGTTGCCACCAAAATCGGGCAAACATCGCCTCCATTTCCTTACATAGAGACTGAGGTAGTAAAAAACAAGCCATCACATACAAAAGGATCGACTGTAGCACAGACTTTATATAAACTTCCTTGCCTCCAGCGGAGAGGGAATGCGTACACCAAGTAGATAGACCACTCCAACATTTGTCCAACAAAAAAGATAGGGACCTTCTCTTGTTTCGCCTCACCATCAATGGTAAACCAAGTTAGCGATCGTGGCAATACTGGATGGAAACTCCTAGTATGCTACTAATTATGTTCCTAGTCTTCTCAATTACATTTGTTCCAGAGAAGAGACTTAACTTCTCAAAGTTAATTCGTTGCCCCAAACACGAAGAGTAAATCGCCAAAAGGTCCATCAAATTTTGCGCCCCCAAACTCAATGCTTCCCAAAAAATAATGCTATCATCAGCAAAAAACAAGTGTGCGATCAATGGGGCACTACGATTCACACGAACACCTTGCACATACTCATACCTCGTGGCTTGTCTAAGAAGTGCATATAGGCCCTCACTGCATATGAGAAACATATAAGGACTTAATGGATCTCCTTGTCTCAAACCCTGAGTTGGCAAGAAAGCTTCTCTAATTTGTTCGTTAACAACAATTGAGTAAGAAACTGAGTTGATACATCGTAACATGTTCATGATCCTTGCTTCAGCAAAGCCCATTTTCCTTAAGATCTGCTCAATAAAAGTCCACTCAACCCGATCATATGCCTTGCTCATGTCTAACTTAAGAGCAAAAGAGCCACGCCGCCCCCTACGCTTGTTCTTGAGGGAGTGAAGGATCTCATAAGCTGTCACAATATTATCTGAGATAAGTTTCCCCAGAATAAACACATTGTGTGCTTCGTCAATACATAATGGAAGTGCAGGCTGGAAACAATTAGCTAACATTTTTGATATAATCTTGTAAAGGATATTGCATAGGTTAATTGGGCGAAATTGGGACATATAATAAGGGTCACTAACCTTCGGTATAAGAACAATATGAGTCATGTTGATACTGGTCATGGCTTGTTCCCCATTTAGAACACTAATACAGTACTCAGCCACCCCAGCCCCCACAATGTGCCCAAAATGCTGGTAAAAACAACTCCTAATCCATTTGGACCCGATGCCTTAAGGGGACCCATTGATTCAATGGAAACTAAAACATCCTCGACCATAAAATCACTAACCAACACTAGGGATGTAAAAAAAGGTAATCAGATGGGTTTCAGGTCGGGTACTGTCAGGTCAGGTAAAATCAGGTACAAGTCATTTCAGGTCATTTTTCTATTTTGACTCGACTCGGGTCAGGTGCGGGTCCATTTCAGGTCGGGTCCATTTCAGGTCAGATCCATTTCAGGTTGGATCTATTTTAGGTTGGGTAAAAACGGGTCGGGTCCGAAGCAGATAATTGACAGGTTAATTCGGGTTCGGATACACTTCAGGTCGGGTTCATTTCAGGTCGGGTCCATTTTAGGTCGGGTCCATTTAAGGTCGAGTCCATTTCAGGTCGGGTCCATTTCAAGTCGGATTCATTTCAGGCCGGGTTCATTTCAGGTCGGTTACATTTCAGGTCGGGTGCATTGTAGGTCGGGTAATTCAGGTCGGGGTATTTTCGGGATTGAAATTCGTATTGAGTTTGAGTTCAGTACAACCATATAAGTAGTCGATAGACTTTAGGTTGGCCTTCGTCAATCGTCATTGATTTGGAGTTAATTATTTAAAGTCACATCAAATAAAAATATATAACATTGGGGTAATTAAAAATAATAATGTAAATGGGTCAATTTGGACTGAAAAAGGGTTAATTTGGATTAAAAATAAAGTTTCACGGATTATAATGAACAAAAATATCAAATTAAAATTATAAAACATTAGACAAGTTTAAAAGAAAACAATGAAAATGGGTCAATTTGGAATAAAAATAAAGTTTTGGGGACTATAATGAACAAAAATATCAAATTAAAAGTATAAAAGTTAGAGTAATTAAAAAAAAAATAAGTAGAGATCAATTTAGAATAAAAATAAAGTTTTAGGGTCTATAATGCACAAAATTTCAAAATAAATTATAAAACATGATGAATTAAAATATATATATGGGTCAATATGGAATTAAAATAAAGTTAAGGGACTAGAATGAAGAAAATATCAAATTAAAATAATAAAACGTTGGAAAAATTAAAAAAAATAAATGTGGGTCAATTTGGAATAAAAATAAAGTTTTAGGGTCTAGAATGATGAAAATATCAAATTAAAATTATAAAACATTGGACGAATTAAAAAAAACAATGAATAGGGGTCAATTTGGAATTGTAATAAAGTTAAGGGATTAGAATGAACAAAGTACCAAATTAAAATTATAAACATCGAACGAATTAAAAAAACAATAAATAAGGGTCAATTTGGAATTAAACTAAAGTTTAGGAGACTAGAATGAACAAAATATCAAATTAAAATTATAAAATATCAGACTAATTAAAAAATAAAAAAGTGGTCAATTTTGAATACAAATAAAGTTTAGGAACTAGAATGAACAAAATCTCAAAGTAAAATTATATATTACTGGACTAATTAAAAAAACAACCAGTAGGGGTCAATTTGGAATAGAAATGAAGATTTAAGGGCTATAATGAATAGAAATATCAAATTAATGGGTTAACTACTGGAATAGTCGCTTATGTTTTCCCCCAGTACAGAGTTGGTCATCGATTTTGAAAAACGACCAGTAAGGTCACTTACGTTTTCGGGGCGTAAACTTTTGGTCACTTAGCCGTTTGTTGCCGTTAAATACTGACATATTGCTGACCTGACAACGAAAATATAAGGGCAAACTACTGCAATGGCCATTAAAGTTTATCTCATGTACATTTTTGTTCCCCAATTTAAAAAAATAAACATTATAGTCACTAATGAAATTGTTTCTTTATAATTTCACCCTTAAATTTTAAAAAATTATTTTTTCAACCCTAAAACTTTACAATCAATTAGTATAATAATATTATAAAGGCTTAAATGAAAAATAGGTACCCAGAGTATACCCTTTTTAAATTTAGGTGTTCAAATTGCTCCTATTTAATAACTAAAGTTTCAAATTGTAACCCTCTCGTCCCGGTCCGGACGCTTGACCGATCCGAGTGGGCTACACGGGGATAACCGAGGCGAAACCCGTTAAGGTTCCACTTCGGTTACCGACCCAATAAAACTTTTTCGTTTAATATTATCTTATCTAGATGTATTGTTATATCCTATGTGAAAAAGGCAACAACGGAAGAAAACAAGCGAGGCGAAACAACGAACATACAATTAAAACAGTCAATTTTAACTATCATAGCATGCCGTATCGATACACTAAGAAAGGGTATCGATACGCCTTGGCTAGGTCAACAACCCAAGGTCAAACCAGGGAGACCGTATCGGTACACAGGTTGACCGTACCGATACGCCCTGACTGGTCAACTTCTCACGGTCAACGATACAAGACCGTACCGATACACCATAGACCCGTACCGATACGCCAAAATCTCATCAAAATATCATATTTTCAGAGAGGCTTTGGCGTATCGATACGCCCTCGTGTATCGGTACGCTAGGCCAAACTTGAGTCCCAAAGTGTAGGACCGTATCGATACAGCCCTTAGGCGTACTGATACGCCCTGCACTGCAATACTCAAATTTGCAGCCTAAGACTCCAAAACGCAACTCTAGATGCAATTCAAGACTTCCCTAGCCACACGCAAGCATACGTACAACATTTAACAACCAAGATTTCAGCATACGAGGCATTTGAAACGAACAAAGATCATATATTCAAAGGATTCGTGCATTTACCAAAAGAAGACATATATAGCACTTAAAAGGTTCATGCCTTAGATAACCATACATAAAGCATTCATAAAGGGACACAAAGCCAAAATACTAGGCAAGCAACCTCAAACGTATCATCCACAAACAAGGAGTCTAAACATGCTCTTAAAACCAAACATCAACATACATCAAAAACTCAAATCAACAACACATATCCAATTGCTTGTCTATTACACCATACAACTTAAAAGTCCATACTTGAAAGCTAAGATAGCACTACAATGCACACTTGGAGGCCCTCTCATTGCACAAGCAACCCACGAACTACGGATCTGCATTGTCGAACAAAAGAGAGCGTAAGCATAAAGCTTAGTGAGAGTAAGCTCATTAAAACAAACCTCGACAATGCATGGTCCAAGCACAAGCACAACCAAGGTAGAATGCATGATCTTACCTTCGATTCACATAACACACACACACACATATTAGGATTTAGAGTTTAGGGTTTAATGTTTAGGGAAAATTCATTAAGGGTTTATGATTCAGACATTGATAGGTTCATTACATACATACATACACACATTAGGATTTAGGGTTTAAGGTTTAATGTTTAGGGAAAATTCATTAAGGGTTTAGGGTTCAGACATTGATAGGTACATACATACTTACATACATTAGGGTTTATAGTTTAGGGTTTAGAGGTTATGTTTAGGGTTTAGGGAAAATTCATTAAAGGTTTAGGGTTCATACATTGATAGGTACGTACATACATACTTACATACATTAGGGTTTATGGTTTAGGGTTTAGAGGTTATGTTTAAGGTTTAGGGAAAATTTATTAAGGGTTTTGGGGTTCATACATTGATAGGTACGTACATACATACTTACATACATCAGGGTTTATGGTGTATGAGTTAGGTTTAGGATTTAAGGGTTTATGGTTTAGGGAAATTTTATTAAGGGTTTAGGGTTAATACATTGATAAATACATATATATATACTTACATATATTAGTGTTTAGGGTTTAGAGTTTATAGTTTAGGGGTTTATGTTGATGATTTAAGGGTTTATGGTTTATAGAAAGTTCGTTAAGAGTTTAAGGTTCAGACATTGATAAGTTCATACATACATAGTTTAGGGTTTAGAGTTGATACATACATACATAGTTACATACTCTCTTTTTTTCTCTTCATTTTTTGCACATCTTTCATCATTAACGTATAATTGCCGGCCTCAAAGATAAGAGAAAAGTGTGTGGGACCCTATGAGGCCCTGTACTGGAACAGGAATCGAATCATATGCTACCACGTGGACCTTATGTCAGCTTCTCAAACACCAACGTGGTCTTGTCTCCTCCTTTGTGGTGGCCCACAATCGGATAAACTAAAAGGAAATTTGTAAAAAAAACACACACACAACAGTGACTGTACTGGGAGGGTGAATTTATTACAAGCATGTGGAAATCTAATTTATTTTGTAACGTAAATATTTTTTTGAACATGGTAAGTGACGTAAATATTAGTTAAAATAATTGATAAATTATTAATTACTTAATAATTTTAATAATTGAGAAAAAATATGTTTAGTGTATTAGATTAGAAGTATAATATAATGTCTAATTTAATATTTCTTAATTTCATAAATTATTTGTACTACTTGGCTCAATATTTTTATTTTTTAGTATTCACTCTTCATTAAGTTTTTGTAGTTGATAAATTATCAATTACTTAATTTTTTCTTCAATTTTAGTACTTAATATATATATATGTGTGTGTGTGTGTGGGGTGGGGGGGTGGGTGGGCGCGCGCATATACATCATATATGTATATCAATATATGTAGGTGTATATGTATATATAGCATATATGTATATCAACTTATGAAAGTTTTTAATTCATCAAGTCATAGATTTCGGGTCAATATCAGTTCAGGTTAACAACAGGTCTTAATAGGTCGGGTTCAAAACAGGTCGGGTAAAATCGGATCTCGGGTCAATTCAGTCGAGTAAAATCGGTTATCTGCCAGGTCAACTTCGGGTTCATTTCAGTCGGGCGCAGGTCGGGTTTCAGGTCCACAGTAACAAGTCCAATTCGAGTTTGGGTCATTTTTAGTCAGGCGCAAGTCAGATTTGGTCACTACAGTAACATGTCAAATTTAGGTTTGGGTCAGCAACAGTCGGTTACAGATCGAGTTTAAGTCATTAAATTTTTAGGTCAAATCAGGTTCTGACTCGAGCAAGTTTCAGTCGGGTTTTCAGGTCAGGTCAGCTTTTTACATCCCTAACCAACACATCGTTCAGATCCGACGTTATACAATAAGGAATATCATCCAAGATACTTGAAGGGTCTGCCATTCCCGTAGAGATAAATAAATTCTGGAAATACTCTCTAGCGATATTATGGATTTCCTCATTTGTCTCACAAGGAACATCAAAAGCATTTAGGAGCTATTTAACTTTATTTCGTCGTTTTCTGGTTGTGGCGAAACTATGATCAAACCTCGTGTTCCGGTCCTCATTCTTCAACCAATTTGCTCTGACACGTTGTTCCCAATATATCCCCTCCATGTCTGCTTCAAGATTTACTGCGATTTTAGCGTCTAAAATATCACCCGAACCTGCTCAGTAGGTTGCAATTCACTGAGCTCCTTCAAACGCTTCTTGAGCTGAAAAATTGTCACCTTATTATCTCGAAGCAGTCGTCGAAACCAAGAGTCGAGACCTAGGCCAACAATTTTTAGTCATTCCGGCACAGACCCGAAAGACCCATGCCAAAGCTGAAACACCTCAGCTTCACAAGATTCCTCCAAAAGCGAAGATGCTTCAAAACGAAAGTGGGCAACCCGACTGGACAGGGAAGATCACACATCTGTAGTAAAGAGGAGAGAGCAGTGATCAGAAAATGGGTGAGGTAGATGATCAAGGCTAAAATGTGGAAAGGTGTCCCACTACTACGGAGTAGCCACTCCTCGCTCCAACCTCTCATGGACAACATTGGATTCTAGTCGACCCCATTCCCAAGTATACCACGAGCTTCTATACCCAATATCCTCTAGCAAATAGTCATTAAGCACCGACCTAAATCCTTCCATATAGCGTTCACTTCGAACTCGACCCCCATATTTTTCAGCGGCAAACAATAATTTGTTCAAATCTCCAATCAAAAGCCAGGAGGTATCAGGAAGATTGTTAAGCTGCCGTAGCAAGTCCAAAGAGGCAGCTCTGTGACGCCAAGTGACCCTATCAAGATCCTCTTCAAAAACAAAATCAATATGGCGATCTGAATAAGAACGTAAAAAGACCCGACATGAATCTTTCCAAGCTAGAGAAAGACCACCACTCCTACCAACAGAACTAACATCAAAACCATTCTGGTAACCACACATCTTATGAACACGTTCCATACAAGAACTCTACAGCTTTGTCCCAATTAGAAAAACTACATCAGGTTTGACGTCTCGAAACATAAACTTGAGACGCCTTTGCGTCCGAGATTTCCCTAAACCCTAGACATTCCAACTAAGGAGCTTTATTGGACCCGGCTAGCCCGTTGATTAGGGTCTGCCGATAATTTAGGTGTAGCATCAATCAGATATGGAACAGAAGCCTCAGACACATTGGGTTGGAGACAGGGTTGTTTAAGGCCCTCAGAATTTTTTTGTTGGTCCTCCTCATTACTCGTCATTACCACGTCCCCATAAGATAAAGAACCCTCAGTAGTACAGACTTTAAGGACTAGATTAACTAACTGTTGATTCGAATTAGAAGAGCCCGAATTGACTACAATATCTTGTAAAGGCGCTATGGAATTCAAATGCATCTTTTCCTTATTTGCCGCCAATGAATTCTGGTAAGTAGTGGCAGATCACGAGAAATTAGGGATAGACTCCCTCAAATTCGGGTCCATTAGATTACCCTCATCACGGAGCCACCTACTGCGGGGGGCAGCTGCCGCTCGTTGGGAAGGTGCTCGTAAGCTCAGATCCCAACGAAAGACGATGTCCTCCTTCGCTACAGTCAATCAAACAGGGTAAAGCCCCTCACCATGACCCATCTTTCCACAGAAGAAGCAAAACAAAGGAGCTTCTCATACTCGAACCGTACATAGTGAGAACCACCACTCCAAAGAGTAAATTTTTTGCGCCGTTTCAAAGGCTTCCGAATATCAACAATAACTAGAACCCTCATAATCCCCTTATAACCCAACGCAATTGCAAGGACATCATATTCTATAAAACAACCAAGGAAATTACCCATCTGTTGGGCAGCCACCGCCGACATATAACCATGGGGAACATCGTGCACCAAGATCCAAAAAGCAACATCATTCAAGGGAATAGAATGCGGATTCTCCCCTTCTAGGAGTCGGTGTAAAATCACTCTCTACCCGATTCATATCGACCACATGGTAGAATCGGAACAAAAACCGACTGTCCCCCAGATCTGAAATTGAGATACCTCCCAGTGGACGCCAAAGATTTGCCAGGGTTGTCTGCATGGACTGAAAATGGATGACACTGGAAGTCAAAAATATACCCAAAAAACAATTGATAAAAGATGTAACCCCCTTATCCCGACCTAGCCAACAGACCGAACCAAACGAGTTACACGGAGAAAACTGAAGCGAAACCCGTTAAGGCCTCACTCCGATTAGCAACCCTATTTTTCTTTTATTTATCTTTAATCCTATGCGTGGAGGCAACATCGGAAGAACGAAAGTGGAAACACGAACCAATCAGAAGGCATACGATAATTTAAACTTACCAAGTAGCTTATTTGTCAAATTCGTACTCACGAGACAAAACTATCACAAATGACACATCTAAACTCAACTAGGAAGCATACAAGCATTAGGGACTAAAACGTAACATTCGGAAACCTTCAAGATGACTTTAAACCGTTTTAACTACCTGTGTTCCGAAATATGCCTGCCCGTTCCGAAACGCAGGCTCCATTTAAAAAGCAACATCAAGCCATTCTTGAACGGTCCCACCTTGTTCCAAAACGGGTACCTCCAGTGGCCAAACGTACCGGAACGACCCTACATGGTTCCGAAATAGGAACCTCTAGTGGCAAATCGTACCGAAACGGCACCACCCCTGTTCCGATACGGGTACCCCTGGAGCTCGACCATTCCAAAACCATATCAGGCGTTCCGAAACGCCTGGGCACAATTTGGCCCAAAAACATATTTTGACATCTCCAAACGTCCCCAAACTTGCCCCGAAACATCACAAACCACATGGCATCTCAATATACAATCAATCTAGATGAAATACACCCTAAACACGACCTCAAACATGCATACACGCAATAAAATGGATTTCAAGTCTAAAGCACATAAGAGCACTTAGCTTCAAAACACCAACATGCCAAAATACAAAGTAATCCACCAAAAGTCATAACAACTTTAACAATACATGGTACCAACAATTAAAACATGCTATCAACATAAACAAGGCCAAACATAGGAGTTTGAACACCAACTCCCTAACACAAAAATCTAGTATTCCCATTGTCTAAGCATTATTACAACTAGTAAAATCATACTTTGAGCTTAGCAAGAACTCCAAGAACTCCTCCCTTGCCCACTTGCCTCTCGGAACCTCTAACGATCTGCATTGTTGGAAAAAGAGAGTGTAAGCTTAAAAGCTTAGTGAGCGGAACTTTAAAACACAACAACAATGCAGTTTAAAACATATATCTTAGTTTAAAAGCAAAGCCATTTATGAAAGAGATGTAATAACACAAGCATAGACGAAACATGGTTTGCACATGCGCAACCATTTCCGGTGGGACTACACATCACCGTTCACAACAACTAGCATTTTTCCGATGGGACTACACATCACCGTACTCATCTACTAGTCACTACTGGTGGGACTACACATCACCGTATACAACGACTAACCATCACGTGAGGCTTGACATCCACTACGACAACACAACAACATTAAAACGAGAATAAAAGCATTCCAAATTCAACATCACAACACGCATAAACACATACACCAATAATATACCAAGCAAGGCAAATATAGGCAAACTTACACTTGAGTTTAGGTTAGCCCTTAAGGCTCCACCCAAACCCCCACGAAACCACTTTGAATCATTTTAAACTTCAAAATATTACCACTCACCGATAGAGCCCAAACGAAAATCGAAACACCGATTCCAAGCCTCCGTAACACCCGGTATCGTGCCCGAAGTACCCAAACCCGATTCCTATGTTTTAAGCAACCCAAAACTGAACATTAGAATGCTAATACACTCACAAACACAGAAAAAACCCGGAACTCAAAAATCTCGCAACAAACACATCTACATTCAACCCAAACTTCACCTAAATTCGTTCTAATGCAACCCCAAACTGAACCCACCATTTCCAAACATCAAAACACACCAAATATCCTCTAAAAACATCTCCAACAACAAGGGAACCACCAGCCACGATTTCAACTCAAAACCAAGCTAAAAACTCAACCTTTTCAACCCAAAAATCCCATTTTTATACCCATTCCGGGTTTCCCACTATTAGCCATCATTTTAGCATTTTTAAGAAACCAAAACATGATTAAAAACACTCTTAAACATGACATTAAAAGACCCAAACGAAAATGCCATGAAAATACCCATTTCTCCAACCCAAAACCAAAAATGCATTTTAATGGGTTTAAAAGAAAAGTTTCGATGAGAATAACTCAAATAAGTAAAAATCATAGTGAGGAAGAAATTACCTTGAGAAATCTTGCTTGGATGAAGTAGAAATATCAATGGAATAGTGAAATGGGTTTAGGAGGGGTTTTGACGTGAAAAGCAAATTTTTTTGGAAAAAATGATGGCTTTCAAAATCCATTTCTTTATTTCTTTTATTAAAAATTCTCGTTTTGCCCTTTACTCTTTTAAAACACTTTTGGGTGTGTTGAAATTAATTTTCCTCCAATTTAATTTGACCCGAATCGGCTTAACTAATCCGATTATCTCTCGACCTTAAATTGGGGCGTTACAAAAGAGTTACCCGAAGGCTGGTTATCCTACTCTAGGGGGACCTCATTATCCTCCCTCTCCTCTATTGAGAGATCAACCAACTCATCTGTAACAGCCGGATCCATCCTGTAACAAACAAAGCGGTTGGTGGATGAACCAGGAAGGAGATCGTGTGCTAAGAAGCAGAGTTTGAACATGCTAAGAAAGAAAGTTTATCTTCATAAAATATTATTTTTGTCCGTATATTTTTCCATGTGTATAATTTAACTCTGTTTGATATTACAAATTTAAAGATGAATTCTTTTGAGTAAAAGAGAATGATGCATGCGATAAAGTCAACGATACGATACAACATGGTGATGGACTTAGTTTTTTATAAGGTCCAATCAATCGTTCGAAATTTAAGTATATATGATATATACGATGATTCAAAATTTCCAAGATTTCAAATCTTGGACTCAAGAAAATTAAATTTTCATTTATTGGTTCAAAAAATGCAAATATTGGTGCAAGCCGCGCTTGGAGGTAGGGATGTAAAAAAGGTAATTAGATGGGTTTCAGGTCGGGTACTGTTAGGTCGAGTAAAATCGGGTACATGTCATTTCAGGTCATTTTTCTGTTTTGACTCGAGTAGGGTCAGGTGCGGGTCCATTTCAGATCTGGTCCATTTTACACCGGGTCCGTTTCAAGTCGAGTCAAAGCGGGTCGGGTCTGAAGCAGATAATTGACAGGTTAATTCGGGTTCGGATACACTTCAGGTCGGGTTCATTTTAGGTTGGGTCCATTTCAGGTCGGGTCCGTTTTAGGTCGGGTCCATTTCAGGTCGGGTAATTCAGGTCGGGGTATTTTCGGGATTGGAATTTGTATTGAGTTTGAGTTCGGTACAACTGTGTAAGTAGTCGACATACTTTAGGTTGGCCTTCGTCATTCGTCATTGATTTGGAGTTAATTATTTGAAGTCACATCAAATTAAAATTATAAAACATTGGAGTAATTAAAAAAATAACGAAAATTGTCTATTTGGACTAAAAATGGGTCAATTTGGATTAAAATAAAGTTTCACGGATTATAATGAACAAAAATATCAAATTAAAATTATAAAACATTAGACAAATTTAAAAGAAAACAATAAAAATGGGTCAATTTGGAATAAAAATAAAGTTTTAGGGACTGTAATGAAAAAAATATCAAATTAAAAGTATAAAAATTAGAGTAATTAAAAAAACAATAAGTAGAGGTTAATTTAGAATAAAAATAAAGTTTTAGGGTCTAGAATGAACAAAATCTTAAATTAAAATTATAAAATATGATGAATTAAAATATATATATAGGGGTCAATATGGAATTAAAATAAAGTTAAGGGACTAGAATGAAGAAAATATCAAATTAAAATAAGAAAACATTGGACAAATTAAAAAAATAAATGTGGGTCAATTTGGAATAAAAATAAAGTTTAGGGTCTAGAATGATGAAAATATTAAATTAAAATTATAAAACATTGGACGGGTTAAAAAAACAATGAATATTGATCAATTTGGAATTGAAATAAAGTTAAGGGACTAGAATGAACAAAGTACCAAATTAAAATTATAAAACATCAGGCGAATTAAAAAAAACAATAAATAGGAGTCAATTTGGAATTAAACTAAAGTTTAGGGGACTAAAATGAACAAAATATCAAATTAAAATTATAAAACATCGGACTAGTTAAAATAAAGTTATGAGACTAGAATGAACAAAATATCAAATTAAAATTATAAAACATTGGACTAATTAAAAAAATAAAAAGTGGTCAATTTGGAATACAAATAAAGTCTAGAGACTAGAATGAACAAAATGTTAAAGTAAAATTATATATTATTGGACTAATTAAAAAACAATTAGTGGGGTCAATTTAGAATAGAAATGAAGATTTAAGGGTTATGATGAATAGAAATATTAAATTAAAATTATAAAATATTAGACGATTTAGGGTTTATGGTTTATGATTTTGAAGAGTTTAGGGTTTAAGGAAAATTCATTAATGGTTTAGGGTTCATACATTTATACATACACACATGCATATTTCATACTTACATATATAAGGATTAGGGTTTAGGGTTTAGGGAAAATTCGTTAAGGGTTTAGGGTTCATACATTGATAGGTACATACATATATACTTACATACCTTAGGGTTTAGGATTTAAGGGTTTATGGTTCAGGTTATGATAAAATTCATTAAGGGTTTAGGGTTCATACATTGATAGATACATACATATATACTTATATATTAGGGTTTAGAGTTTATGGTTTATGGGTTTAAGTTGAGGATTTAAGGGTTTAGGGTTTAAGGTAAAATCATTAATGGTTTAGGGTTCAGACACTGATAGGTACATATATATATATACTTATATATATTATGGTTTAGGGAAAATTCATTAAGGGTTAATGGTTCTTACATTGATAGATATGTATATACATACTTACATATATTAGGGTTTAGGGTTTAGAGTTTATGGTTTAGGGGTTTAGGTTGATGATTTAAGGGTTTAAGGTTTAGGATTTATAGTTTTAGGAAAAATTCATTAAGTGTTTAGGGATCAGACATTGATAGGTACATACATATATAGTTACATATATTAAGGTTTATGGTTTAGGGTTTAAGGGGTTTATGTTTATGGTTTAGGGAAAATTCATTAAGAGTTTAGGGCTCATATATTGATAGGTACATACATATATACTTATATACATTAAGGTTTATGGTGTAGGGTTTAAGATTTAAGTGCTTAGGGTTTAAGGGAAATTCATTAAGGGTTTAGTGTTCATACATTGATAGATACGTACATACATACTTACATAAATTAAGGTTTAGGGTTTAAGGTTTATTGGTTTGGGTTTATGATGTATGGTTTAGGGGTTTATGTTTACGATTTAAGGGTTTAGGGATTAGGGTTTATACATTAATATATAAAATTAAAAGTCAAAACCCTAAACCATAAATAAAAACCATAAACCCTAAATCAAAACCATAAACCCCTAAACCATTAAACCTTAAACTCTAAAATTCTAAATCTTAAAAACTTTAAACCCTAAACCTTTAAAGCAAAACTCTAATTCAAAACCCTAAAAATACAACAATAAAACCTTAAACCCAAAATTAAAATACTAATTAAAACAATAACACTAAAGCCTAATCCCTAAATTTTTAATCCCAAAATCATATATGCATATTAAAAACGGGAGGATCGAAAGTGTAAAAAAGGCTTTTGATAATTCTAATTTCTAGGCTGTCAGAATGCATTAAAATTGTAACACCCGTGTTTTGGGGCTAGGAGTTAGTCGGGTTAGTGGTTCGAGTCGGTAAAATTAAAATTAAATCAATTGGACCTGGACTTGGGCTAATGGGGTTTTAAAATAAAAAGGAGGGACCAATGCAGTAGTTTAACCTAAATGTTTTAAAAAGCTAGACCACCTTTTTGAAAAGTAAAAAGAGAACAAAAAAAAGGTAGTCATCTTTCTCATTTTCCTTTCTTCACCATGGAAACCCTAACAAACCCTCCCAAATCCCAAATTGTAATTCCATCAATTTCTCCATCAAATTCAAGGGCATTTTTAAAGGTAATCATATATTTAAACTCTCCTCTTTAATCTCTATCTATCTATGGTTTTAGATTTCAAAAATATGAACTTTTGGAAATTAGGGTTTGATTCAAAAGTTTAGATTTTTATGGGGTTTTCATCTTGTTTTGTTAAATTGAGTTGGGGTTTTGTTTAATGAAGTTGAAATGCACATTATATGTTAATTTGGTTAATTTTTAATGAATTTCCGAAGTGGGTTCTTAAACCCATTTTTGAGTTGTCAAAAATGCCATTTTTGGTGGGTTTGAGGGTGTAATTAGAGGGCTGATGGTTAGGGTATGTTAGGAGGATGATTTGGGACCATTTAAATGTCATTTGGGTGTTTGAAAATGGAATTTTCTGCTGGGTAAGTTTGGAGTACGAAAATGGGAATTTTGGTGTGATTTTTGTTGGAAATTGAAGGTTGGTGTTAGGGTAATAGTTGGGGGCTGTTTTGGAAGCATTTGAATGTGCTAAATGTGTTGAAATCACAAGTTTTGGGCTGTGTATAAGGGCTGCTCGAATTTGGTAATTTGGGGGTTGTTCATGGTTTAAAATGTTGAGTTTGGTGTTTGATTAATGTTCCGGGTTTACTACTTTAATTGATGAATTGATTTGTGGTTGTTTTACTTGTGTTGAGATGGTTAGAAGCTTGGTTTTGGGTTGGTGAAGCCTTGGGAGCAAATCCGGAAAATTGAAGACCATGGTTGCTTTGTATTTGAGCTTGGAGGTAGAGGTGAGTGGTTAAATATTTTTAAATGGTTTTCAAGTGTTGGTTCAAGCATGTGAACTAGGTTGGGATTGGTAGACCCACCTAGAGTTGGGATTAGGGTGGTGGCCTAATCCCAAACTTTAGTTAGAGACCTTGGTTGATCTTTAAAGTGTTGAATTATGCCTTATGTTTAGTCGTGCTTATGGTGGTTATGCTTATGTTGTTATACATGTATATGGAGGCATGTCTTAATGCATTGTTACATGCATGTTGATTATAAATGTGATAGAGATATACATATGTATGAATTATGATGTGATATTTGTGTTATTGAGATGCATGTAGTGTTGACATGTGTAATGATGTTATGAGATGATTGTATGATCCGAGGATCATGGTGAGTACATGCTAGGCATGGAAATGTGGTTTGTGCATGACGGTAAGTCAAGGTGAGTACGTGCTAAGCACGGAAGTGTTATGAATTAACATTGTGAAAGAGTAATGAAATGTATAGTATTGGCACTAGTATGCTTGGGTACAAATGATCGATCATTAGGATGTTAGTGTATACACATGAGTCAAAAGTCGCGCGTGGCCTTGGTGGCGTTGAGTCACCAAGGAGGAGTACGAGTTCGCCCGGAAATTGTATTTATATTAGTCGGTGATGAGTGGAATCCCATCGACGGGGCGTGAGGATGAGTGGAATCCCCTCCGCGGGAACGGTGATGAGTGTAATCCCACCGTCAGGTAATGGTTGAGTTGTTGGATGTGAGTTCCAACGGTTATCCGCGTATTCGAGTCATAGCTAGGTGCCAATACAGATTGTAGTTTATGTTGCCAATATGTGGTTAATTGTGAACCAATGTGTTTTGGGATGTGTTGCTAACATGGTTTAATATATGTGATTTCATATGTTGTGGATTTAAACATGTTGAGCATGACATGATATTGAATATATGTTCATGCATCATCTATATGTATGGCTCGCGTGGATCGGAGGTAAGATCATGCATTTTATCTTGGTTGTAGCTCATGCTTGGACCCTGCATTGTCGAAGGTTTGTTTTATGAGCTTAACCTCACTAAGCTTTTATGCTTACGCTCTCTTTTGTTCGACAATGCAGATCAATAGCTTGAGGGTGGCAAGGGCAAGGAAGGGCCTCCAAGTGTTGCTTACGGTTAGCTCAAGTATGATAGTTAAATTTAAAGATTGTAATAGTAAAGCAATGGGATAAGTGTCGGGTTATGATGCTTTTGGAATGTATTGTTGTTATTGTTTAGGAGCATGTATAGACTCCCTTATATCTTGCTTTTGCCTGGTTGTGTTGCCATGATGAATGTCATATCATGCCTAAGTTACTCTTTGAATGTTGGCCTTATGCCTTAAGAGATGATATATATGTTTGAATGATGTTTGTATGAAAGCATGTTTGTGGGGTGTCGCCTTGGTGTTAGACATGTTTAAATCTTGCTAAAGCATGATAGAATTGTTGGTATGTCTTGGGTTTAATTGGTTTGGTGTTATGATGTGTTTTGGTGATGTTTTGGGGCACCTTTGTGCCTCGAAACAGCAAAATTGAGTCTGCAGACAGGGGGTGTTTCAGAACGGGTCCCCCTGTTCCGGAACGGGCCCTTTGCATATGGCCTGCCGTTTCGAAACGGATAAGGGGCGTTTCGGAACATTTTTGCTACTGGAATTTTGAGAATTTGGCGAGATGAAGCCTTTCCGAAACGGGCCTTTGATGTTTCGAAACGGTCAAATCTCGTTGACCACGAGATATTGACCGTCAAGGTCGTTCCGATACGGGTCTTCCCTGTTTCGGAACGGTCACCTTATGGTTGACCCAGGCCCGTTGACTAGGTCAAGGCGTTTCGGAACACCCTAAGGGCGTTTCGAAACGGCCTGCTGTAATGGAGTAAAATAGGCTGTTTATGTCTTGTTTGGTCGGAGAATGTTTCATTGTTTGTATCTTCCGCTGTTGTGCTTCACATAGGAATTAAATATGCATCTAGATAAGACTAAAGTTAAAAGAAAATTTTGGGTCGTTAACCGAGGGGAAATCTTAACGGGTTTCGCTTCAGTTTTCCCCGTGTAGCCCACTCGGACCGGTCTTCCGACCAGACCGGGACGAGGGGGTTACACTTGTTGGTATCAGAGCCTAAGGTTACCGAGACCTTGGGCAGGTAAGCGGGGTAAGTTCAAGTTTTTAAATTGAATTGCACGGTGTTTGCTTGTTTTGCAAGAATGGCTGCTTGTATGACAAATATGTTGATTGCTCGATTAAAAGCATGTTGTTTGTTATTCCGTGTATGTTGTAATGTATGATTGATTGATTGAGAATGCATGTTGTTTGATAGTACGCTTAAGTTTGCTTGTTTAACAAGTAAGCCCTGTTATATGCTTGGTTGAGCATGTATGTGTGTTGATTTGCTCGAAGCATGTTTAGTAGAGTCCTATTGCTACTATTACATTGAAAAAGTGATTTTTAAGTGAGGGAATCATACTTGAGCCACTTGGACCCTTTCCTTTGCTAACCCAATTTGTATGAAAATTTACTGTTGATGTTGTTGTTTATTTAATTGCTTTTTAGTAAGTAGAGGTTGTAGTTTCTGAAAAGGTGGACGACGTTAGGGGAGTCCACCACCTTAGTTAGAGAGGCGTGGTTGTACCAGAATTGAGGTACAATTCGTCCGTTTGAGACGGTGTGTATGTGGGTTGACTCTTGAGGAGGAGGGACAATGTGACCAACTCTGACATTGGTTGGTAAGAAGAAGTGAAGGCATATGAATGGGAGTTAGAGTGGTGTCGATGTTTTAACAGATGAGCCCTTGGTACCGTATTAAGTTGTCTCCTCCAGTTGATTCCGAGTCCGTATTTCTGTACATTGTTAGCAAGCCTGCAAGTTTGAATCTGCCCGGTGAAGTGTTAGAGGTAGGTGCGAGCACCTTGGTTCTTTTAGCGAAATCAAGGTAGGGGTCTCGTGTGAGTAATCTGAAATTCAGAAGTGTCAGTTGGTGACCGTTGGGGTTCGGCCTATGATTTGAATGCAAGACAGCTGGTTAGTGTCCGTGAGCGGGAGCTAGTTTGGGTGATTGGGTCAGTGTACGTTGAGTTGTTTTCCAGCAAGCGAAAGAGATGAAGTCACTTCCGATATAGTTGGGCCGAGAAGGGAGCATTGAGCTTTGACTTCAGGATTGTTTGGTGGGGATAGAACAAGTCCGGCAAGACTGTTTGTGTGCGATCAGAATTGAGTCTTGAAGTTACGAGATGCTCTAAGAACGGCTTAGAAGAGTCAGATTTTGTTGAAGAACCAGTCTGAAAACAAGAGGACCGAAGACTATCAGTTGTGTACATGTTCAGAGTTACTAGTTTCTAGTAGATGTGAAGTGATTGTCTTTCTACGGTTGATATACCTTTTGTCAAGGTTTGGCTTGAAGAGCATAGAGTTAGTGTATACGTTGAGACAAAGAGAGAGTTGCTTTGAAGACGCAGATTTTTGTGAGACTGTAGTGGTAAGTGAGGATGTGAACTTCTTGTTGAATGTTAATCCAGTTTAGAGATCAAAAGTCGATTGAGTTTAGTTGGTAGGCTTGCTTAGCAAGCGTGACGAATTTGATTTTGAATGAAGATTAGACCACAAAATACTAAATTAGTTCGTGTTTACCTAGAAGTGTTTGGAAGATTCACCCAGTTTGTCTCTTGATAGAGAAGAAGAGTTTATTATTGATGTCGTCTCCGAGTTTGCTCGTGTTTTAGTTTGCTCTGTATCTTATGGTTTCCGACAGAATTGAGAATGTTGAAGAATTAACTTCGAGACTTGATAGACCTTAGATTCATCAGGCCTAGTGCAATCTGTGAAGAAGAAAGAGTGACAGTACGAGAATGTGTATAGATTCCAGACAGTTGAAACAAATGACAGTGAAGGAGTAGTATCCGTTTCCGAGTGTCAGTGAATTGTTGATCAGTTAGTGTGTGATTCAGTCTATTTGAAGATTAATTTGAGATCCGTTTACTTCCAGTTGAAAGTGAGGAAAGTTGAAGTGCCGAAGACAGCTATAGAGGCAAGATGTGATCACCTTGAGCTATGAGTTATGCCGTTTTGTTTGACTAGTGTATTAGTTACCTTCATAAAGATATTGAACAGAATAATTCCTGAGTTTCTCAATCGGTTGTAGTAGTTTTCATAGATGACACGTGAGTATATTCAAGTACCGAGGAGAATCATGACAAGCTTTGAAGTCAGTGTGGTAGATTCTATTAGAGAATTAAATGTATGTCAAGTTATGCAACGTGAACGTCGAGTTAATGAAGATGTTCTCCTAGAACATGCAGATCGTCAGAGTGTATTAGGGTAAATCCCAAGTAGGCAAAAGAAGACATGAGTTGGAAGAAATTGAAGACTGTGACAGATATCTATAGTTCTTAGGTCTAGCATTGTTACTTTCAGAGAATTGTAAATAGTCTTTTGAAGATAGTTGCTCCATTGAAAGATTGCTACAGAAGAAAGTTCAGTTTGTGAGGATAGATGCGAGACATTGGACCCTTGAGAAACCGAAAGAACTTTGATGAAAACTTTGACCTTGATCAGCTTATGTTAGAGAGAGAAATTGTGAGCCATACTGATGTGTCACATGTAGAGTTAGGTTGTGTGCTTATACAAGACGAAATGATTTTTGACATGTTCATCGAGTTAGTTGAAAGACCGTGAGAAGAGTTATCCGATATGAGTCATAGAGTTAATTACAATTGTGTTTGCTTCGAAGACTTAGAGACAAAGCTTGTATAGTAAGAAATGCACAATGTGTACGTACATATTATCAGAACTTGAATTGTTAGACAACTTAGGAAGGGTTGAAACTTGAACAACATGAGTGTTAGAACTGCTTGAAGATTGAAATATCAAGATTGAATACCATTCGAAGATAGTCAACGTAGTAACCGATGTTTCGAGTTGTAATTGTTGTCAGCTTGGTAGTTGAGTTGCGAGTTGTATTTGCCGAATTCAGCTACCGAATGACAGTGTTCTTGTGGCCGTGTTTCATATTGAATCTACACTGAGTCAGAATGCTTGCAGAGAAACAGTTGCAAGACAGATTCTTAGCACCTCACGTGCGAGGCGTAGTAGAAGGAAGACCTTCAGAATACAGCTTCAGAGATGATAGAGTTTTGCATTTCAGAGACAGAATAGTTGTACCGACTGACCTAGTGTTTTGAGATGTGTTGTTTTGGGCCGAAGAGCACGGTAGTTCATTTGTATTGCATCTAAGTTGTATAAAGACGTATTGTGGGTTGAAGATGAATGCTTCTGAATTGAGTGGATGAATAATGTGGTTCAGTGTGCGAGTGAGTATGTAAATTATCAGAGTGTCAAGACTGAGCTTCAGTTTTCTTCTAGTCTGTTACATCCATGGAAGATTCGCAGTAAAAGTGAGTAATAAAGATCCAAGATTTCAACTAGAATAATTTTGAAGACGTCTGAATAGTGTTTGGTTAATTGATGAAGACAGAGGATCAGTCAGAGAAAGTTATGAGTCAAGTGTTCAAGCAGTATTGTATGAGTTTGTGAATCTGGCTAGTTCTGTTGTTATCTGTTGCGGTTACCACCAGAGTTAGAAAGGGGTTTGAGATGTGTTCTGTGTATCTATGATTCAGAAATGTAAGACAGATCTGTTCCGTGCTATGTTTGTTGAAGAGATTGAGTTGAGTTTGAAATTGACATGCCTTGAAGAATCAGTTGAGATCTTAGTGTAAGATAGCAAGTGTTGTGTGGTAAGTCTTTCGAGTTGGTTAGTACGTTGTGGCGAGAGAGGAAAGCGTGGAGGTGCATGTTTCAGTGGCCCTCCGTGATCGTTGAATTTCGGGGACGAAATTTCCTTAAGTGGGGGAGAGTTGTAACACCCGTGTTTTGGGGCTAGGAGTTAGTCGGGTTAGTGGTTCGAGTCGGTAAAATTAAAATTAAATCAATTGGACCTGGACTTGGGCTAATGGGGTTTTAAAATAAAAAGGAGGGACCAATGCGGTAGTTTAACCTAAATGTTTTAAAAAGCTAGACCACCTTTTTGAAAAGTAAAAAGAGAACCAAAAAAAAGGTAGTCATCTTTCTCATTTTCCTTTCTTCACCATGGAAACCCTAACAAACCCTCCCAAATCCCAAATTGTAATTCCATCAATTTTTCCATCAAATTCAAGGGCATTTTTAAAGGTAATCATATATTTAAACTCTCCTCTTTAATCTCTATCTATCTATGGTTTTAGATTTCAAAAATATGAACTTTTGGAAATTAGGGTTTGATTCAAAAGTTTAGATTTTTATGGGTTTTTCATCTTGTTTTGTTAAATTGAGTTGGGGTTTTGTTTAATGAAGTTGAAATGCACATTATATGTTAATTTGGTTAATTTTTAATGAATTTCCGAAGTGGGTTCTTAAACCCATTTTTGAGTTGTCAAAAATGCCATTTTTGGTGGGTTTGAGGGTGTAATTAGAGGGCTGATGGTTAGGGTATGTTAGGAGGATGATTTGGGACCATTTAAATGTCATTTGGGTGTTTGAAAATGGAATTTTCTGCTGGGTAAGTTTGGAGTACGAAAATGAGAATTTTGGTGTGGTTTGTGTTGGAAATTAAAGGTTGGTGTTAGGGTAATAGTTGGGGGCTGTTTTGGAAGCATTTGAATGTGCTAAATGTGTTGAAATCACAAGTTTTGGGCTGTGTATAAGGGCTGCTCGAATTTGGTAATTTGGGGGTTGTTCATGGTTTAAAATGTTGAGTTTGGTGTTTGATTAATGTTCCGGGTTTGCTACTTTAATTGATGAATTGATTTGTGGTTGTTTTACTTGTGTTGAGATGGTTAGAAGCTTGGTTTTGGGTTGGTGAAGCCTTGGGAGCAAATCCGGAAAATTGAAGACCATGGTTGCTTTGTATTTGAGCTTGGAGGTAGAGGTGAGTGGTTAAATATTTTTAAATGGTTTTCAAGTGTTGGTTCAAGCATGTGAACTAGGTTGGGATTGGTAGACCCACCTAGAGTTGGGATTAGGGTGGTGGCCTAATCCCAAACTTTAGTTAGAGACCTTGGTTGATCTTTAAAGTGTTGAATTATGCCTTATGTTTAGTCGTGCTTATGGTGGTTATGCTTATGTTGTTATACATGTATATGGAGGCATGGCTTAATGCATTGTTACATGCATGTTGATTATAAATGTGATAGAGATATACATATGTATGAATTATGATGTGATATTTGTGTTATTGAGATGCATGTAGTGTTGACATGTGTAATGATGTTATGAGATGATTGTATGATCCGAGGATCATGGTGAGTACATGCTAGGCATGGAAATGTGGTTTGTGCATGACGGTAAGTCAAGGTGAGTACGTGCTAAGCACGGAAGTGTTATGAATTAACATTGTGAAAGAGTAATAAAATGTATAGTATTGGCACTAGTATGCTTGGGTACAAATGATCGATCATTAGGATGTTAGTGTGTACACATGAGTCAAAAGTCGCGCGTGGCCTTGGTGGCGTTGAGTCACCAAGGAGGAGTACGGGTTCGCCCGGAAATTGTATTTATATTAGTCGGTGATGAGTGGAATCTCATCGACGGGGCGTGAGGATGAGTGGAATCCCCTCCGCGGGAACGGTGATGAGTGTAATCCCACCGTCAGGTAATGGTTGAGTTGTTGGATGTGAGTTCCAACGGTTATCCGCGTATTCGAGTCATAGCTAGGTGCCAATACAGATTGTAGTTTATGTTGCCAATATGTGGTTAATTGTGAACCAATGTGTTTTGGGATGTGTTGCTAACATAGTTTAATATATGTGATTTCATATGTTGTGGATTTAAACATGTTGAGCATGACATGATATTGAATATATGTTCATGCATCATCTATATGTATGGCTCGCGTGGATCGGAGGTAAGATCATGCATTTTATCTTGGTTGTAGCTCGTGCTTGGACCCTGCATTGTCGAAGGTTTGTTTTATGAGCTTAACCTCACTAAGCTTTTATGCTTACGCTCTCTTTTGTTCGACAATGCAGATCAATAGCTTGAGGGTGGCAAGGGCAAGGAAGGGCCTCCAAGTGTTGCTTACGGTTAGCTCAAGTATGATAGTTAAATTTAAAGATTGTAATAGTAAAGCAATGGGATAAGTGTCGGGTTATGATGATTTTGGAATGTATTGTTGTTATTGTTTAGGAGCATGTATAGACTCCCTTATATCTTGCTTTTGCCTGGTTGTGTTGCCATGATGAATGTCATATCATGCCTAAGTTACTCTTTGAATGTTGGCCTTATGCCTTAAGAGATGATATATATGTTTGAATGATGTTTGTATGAAAGCATGTTTGTGGGGTGTCGCCTTGGTGTTAGACATGTTTAAATCTTGCTAAAGCATGATAGAATTGTTGGTATGTCTTGGGTTTAATTGGTTTGGTGTTATGATGTGTTTTGGTGATGTTTTGGGGCGCCTTTGTGCCTCGAAACAGCAAAATCGAGTCTGCAGACAGGGGGTGTTTCGGAACGGGTCCCCCTGTTCCGGAACGGGCCCTTTGCATATGGCCTGCCGTTTCGAAACGGATAAGGGGCGTTTCGGAACATTTTTGCTACTGGAATTTTAAGAATTTGGCGAGATGAAGCCGTTCCGAAACAGGCCTTTGATGTTTCGAAACGGTCAAATCTCGTTGACCACGAGATATTGACCGTCAAGGTCGTTCTGATACGGGTCTTCCCTGTTTCGGAACAGTCACCTTATGGTTGACCCAGACCCGTTGACTAGGTCAAGGCGTTTCGGAACACCCTAAGGGCGTTTCGAAACGGCCTGCTGTAATGGAGTAAAATGGGCTGTTTATGTCTTGTTTGGTCGGAGAATGTTTCATTGTTTGTATCTTCCGCTGTTGTGCTTCACATAGGAATTAAATATGCATCTAGATAAGACTAAAGTTAAAAGAAAATTTTGGGTCGTTAACCGAGGGGAAATCTTAACGGGTTTCGCTTCGGTTTTCCCCGTATAGCCCACTCGGACCGGTCTTCCGACCAGACCGGGACGAGGGGGTTACAAAAATGCAAGATTTAATGACTTTTTTAAAAAGGGGAAAATAAAATAAAGAAAAAAAGCATCGAAAGTGTAAAAAAACTCTTAATAGTTCAAATCTCTAGGCTGTCAGGATGTAAAAACATGTAATCAGATGGGTTTCAGGTCGGGTATTGTCAGGTCGGGTAAAATCGGGTACATGTCATTTCAGGTCATTTTTCTATTTTGAATCGACTCGGGTCGGGTGCGGGTCCATTTCAGGTCGGGTCCATTTCAGGACGGGTCCATTTCAGGTCGGGTTCATTTCAGGTCGGGTCAAAACGGGTCGGGTCCGAAGCAGATAATTGACAGGTTAATTCGGGTTCGGATACACTTCAGGTCGGGTCCATTTCAGGTCCGGTCCATTTCAGGTCGGATCTGTTTCAGGTCGGGTCCATTTCAGGTCGGGTCCATTTCAGGTCGGGTTCATTTCAGGTCGGTTGCATTTCAGGTCGGGTGCATTTCAGGTCGGGTAATTTTAGGTCGGGTAGTTTCAGGTCGGGTAATTCAGGTCAGGGTATTTTTAGGATTGAAATTCGTATTGAGTTTGAGTTCGGTACAACCGTATAAGTAGTCGATAGACTTTAAGTTGGCCTTCGTCAATCGTCATTGATTTGGAGTTAATTATTTAAAGTCATATCAAATTAAAATTATAAAACATTGGAGTAATTAAAAAATACTGAAAAGGGGTCAATTTTGATTAAAAATAAAGTTTCACGGATTATAATGAACAAAAATATCAAATTAAAATTATAAAACATTAGACAAATTAAAAGAAAACAATGAAAAGGGGTCAATTTGGAATAAAAATAAATTTTTGGGGACTGTAATGAACAAAAATATCAAATTAAAAGTATAAAAATTAGAGTAATTAAAAAAACAATAAGTAGATGTCAATTTAGAATAAAAATAAAGTTTTAGGGTCTAGAATGAACAAAATTTCAAATTAAAATTATAAAACATGATGAATTAAAATATATATAGGGGTCAATATGGAATTAAAATAAAGTCAAGGGACTAGAATGAAGAAAATATCAAATTAAAATAATAAAACATTTGACAAATTAAAAAAATAAATGTGGGTCAATTTGGAATAAAAATAAAGTTTTAGGGTCTAGAAGATGGAAATATCAAATTAAAATTATAAAACATTGGACGAATTAAAAAAACAATGAATATGGGTCAATTTGGAATTGAAATAAAGTTAAAGGGACTAGAATGAACAAAGTACAAATTAAAATTATAAAACATCGGACGAAATGAAAAAATAATAAATAAGGGTCAATTTGGAATTAAACTAAAGTTTAGGGGACTAGAATGAACAAAATATCAAATTAAAATTATAAAACATCGGACTAAGTAAAATAAAATTAAGAGACTAGAATGAACAAAATATCAAATTAAAATTATAAAACATCGGACTAATTAAAAAAATAAAAAATGGTCAATTTGGAATACAAATATAGTTTAAGGACTAAAATGAACAAAATGTCAAAGTAAAATTATATATTATTGGACTAATTAAAAAACAATTAGTAGGGGTCAATTTGGAATATAAATGAAGTTTTAAGGGCTATAATGAACAGAAATATCAAATTAAAGTTATAAAACATTGGACGATTCAGAGTTTAGGGTTTAAGGGGTTTATGTTTTAGGGAAATTTTATTAATAGTTTAGGGTTCATACATCGATAGATACATAAATACTTGTATACATTAGGGTTTAGGGTTTAGGGAAATTCATCAAGGGTTCAGGGTTCATACATAAATAAGTACATATATACATACTTACATACATTAGGGTTTAATGGTTAGGGTTTATGGTTTCAAGTTAAGAGAAAATTCATTAAGGGTTTAGGGTTCATACATTGATAGGTACATACATACTTACATACATTTTAGTCTCAATATTAGACACTAGAATGAACAAAAATATCATCAAATGATTTATATCTGAAATATTGGAGTAAATTACAAAAATTAAAAAATAATAAGGGTAACTTTCTGTGGAAAACAAAATTTTAGGGAATAAAATGAATAAAAATATCACCATATTAAAAATAATAAAATTTATATCTACATATATACACATATACATATAAATATACATATATTATAAGATATACATATACATGTATTGTTATAATTAATTAAATATATATATATATATATATATACTAAAACACACATGTATACATACATACTAAAACACATATATATGCATGTATTTAAGTTTTAGTATATATATACATGTATGTATGTAAGTTTTAATATATATATATATATATATTGTTATAATTATATACACATACATATGTATGTATGTATGTATGTAAGTTTTAGTATGCATATATTGTTATATATATAGGTATACCCCTAAACAATACCCATAAACCTCAACTATTAAATCTTATAATCACTAATAATTAGAGTACAAGCCTAATCTCCTAATCCTTAAACTAATCTCATAACCCCAAATAATTACGTTGACACATTTACCCCTAAACCCCAAACATGAATATCTAAATCTTACAGACACTATTCACTAATAATTAGAGTGCAAGCATAATCACATAATCCATAAACTAATCTCATAGCCCCAAACAATCAACTTGACACACTTACCCTTAAACCCTAAACATAAACCCATAAATCTAACAAACAAAATAAATTGAAACATAAAAGGACAAATCTAAAACTAAATTAAAACTAAATTATTAATTAGAGCCCAAATCACAAATGAATAAAATTATTAAACCTAATTACTTACCAAATCTTTATACAAGGACCAAATCAAATTTAAAGCAAACTAAAAAGCTTAATAATTAATTAATTTATGAAGCATGGCCTAATTAAATAAAATTTAAAGAAACTAAACCAAAAGTTAAGACTAAAAAAACAAACTAAACCCTGAAAAACATAAACTCTAACCATCTAATTAAGGAAGGACCTAAAGGATAATTAACCCCTAAATAAAAAAATCTCACATCCACTCAATTTTTTGTTTGATATTGGCGGCAAAAAGCCGCCCCCAATTTGATCTGGCGGCAAAATTCCTCCCCCCATTTTTTTGTTTGATATGGTGCCAAAATCCCCCCTATAATTTTCTATCAATCAAAAAATTTTCCCCCCATTAATTCAAAAAAAAAACTTCCCCTAAACTAAAATATATATTTTTATTATTTTAATAGTTATAATTAAATTTTTTAATAAAATATTTTTTAAATTTAATGATAACAATTAATAAATTAATTTAAATTTTAAATAATTTATTTTAAATTTATCCATCACAACTTATTAATTTAATAAAACTTTTAAATTTTAAATATTTTTAATAAAATAAATTTAAGTATGTTAATTCTTATTAAACTTCACAAATAATTTATATTGAACGAGTTTGTATTAAATTAATTTAATAAATTAATACTTTACATTTATCAACAGTTTAAATTTATCAAATCGTAGACTTCTTCAACTATATATCAGGTAAATATCAAGTCAGATCAATATCAGTTCAGGTTACAAATAGGTCGGGTTCAAAGCAGGTCGGGTCAATTAACAGGTCGGGTTCAAAACAGGTCGGGTCCAAAACAGGTCGGGTCCAAAACAGGTCGGGTTCAAAACAGGTCGGGTCCAAAACAGGTCGGGTAATATCGGATCTCGAGTCAATTCAGTCGGGTAAAATCGGTTATTTGCCAGGTCGACTTCAGGTTCGGATTCATTTCAGTCGGGCGCATGTCGGGTTTCAGGTCCACAGTAACAGGTCCAATTCGGGTTCCAGTCGTTTTCAGTCGGACGCAGGTCGGGTTCGGTCACTACAGTAATAGGTCGAATTCAGGTTCGGGTCAACAACAGTCGGTTACAGATCGAGTCGGGTCATTAAATTTTCAGGTCAAATCAAGTTCTGACTGGAGCAGGTTTCAGTCGGGTTTTCAGGTCGGGTCAGCTTTTTACATCCCTAGTCATAAGGCCTTGAAACACGACACATATCCAAATATAATACCATATCATATACATATATGTATACGACAGACCCCAAATAAATATAGACAAATATACATGCATACATATATAATAAGGTAATAATATATATATATATATATATATATATATATATATATATATATATATATATATATATATATATATATATATATATATGCAAAAGTAAAAGAGAGAAAAAAACATGGCCTTAAATGTGTATTAAATGAAAAGAAAAAAAAGTCAATAAGAAGAACAACCAAAAGCATATCTCGATCCTTATAAATGAAGGCAAATCAAAAGCAGAAGACCTCCCTCTGCCTTTTGGTTTCCATTTTTTATGGTCAGACAAAATTTAGGCACACCACTTCTCCCTTCTCCTTCCCACGGTGTCGTTGTTGCAAACTGTAAATTAGAATGAATTCGGATAAATTGAAGAGGAAACAGATACTTAATTGTTATTGAAACCACTCAAGAAATCATAGAAAAGGTAAAAATTACAAAAGAAGGAGATGAGAATAATTGAAACACTGCTCTTAGCTGCAATATCAAAGTTGAAGTGGAGTCAACCAAATGTAACGGTGTAACTTGGTGATCTGGAGTGTCAATACATTTGCGAAGCAATGAAACATAGAAGACATGGTGTATCTGAGCTGTGTCTGGAAGATCCAACTTATAGGCGACATTTCCAACGCACTGCAAAACTTGACATGGACCAAAGTATCAGTGATCTAACTTGTGGCGTCGCTGCAAGCGTAGAGAGCCTTGGCGATAAGGTTGGAGTTTAACATATACTCAGTCCCTAACCTGAAAATTAACTTCACGACGATGTTTATCCGCAAGTAGTTTTATGCGACTTTGAGCCTTGGATAAATTTGTCTTGAGCAAAGCAAGTACCTCATCACGTTGAAGCATATAAGTAGAAACCATGAGGTTACCCACAGAATCATAAATGTAACGGCTAATGGATGGGGAGGGGGGTCATCCATAAAGCACTTCAAAAGGAGTCATTTGAGCAGATGATTGATAAGAAGTATTGTACCAATACTCCGCCCACGATAAAAATTGCAGCCACTTCTTCGGATAGTCCGCAACATAACATCGTAAATACATCTCAAGACATTTGTTAAGAGCTTCCGTATGTCCGCCAGTTTGCAGATGATAGGATGTGCTAAAAGCTAAGGTAGTACCTTGCAATCGATGTAACTCCTTCCAAAATTGAGACATGAAACGAGCATCCCGATCTATAATAATCTCAGCTGGCACACCATGAAGGAGAACGAAGTCGGTGATAAAAACTTCTGCGATTGTGATGCTAGTAAAATTAGACGGTAAACCGATGAAATGACCATACTTAGACAGTCGATCAACCACAACTAGAATCACTGTCTTGCCATGAGAAGCGGGCAAACCCGTAATAAAGTCCATTGAAATCCCTTCAAAGACCAATTGGGGTATTGGTAACGGTTGAAGTAATCCCCCTGGTGGCGAAAATGATGATTTCATTTGCTGAAAAACTTGACAAGCTGCAACAAAGGTTTTAACATCCTGGCGCATATGCTTCCAATAGAAATTTGAAGAAAGTCGATGGTAAGTACGTGTGACTCCTGCATGCCCCCTACCGGAGAAGAATGGTACTCATCAAGGAGTTGTTGTCGTAATGGTGAATCAAAGGGTATCACAAGCCTACCCCGAAAGAACAACAAACCATCATTGAAATAATGATCAGGAAGACTAGAAGGATCAGCTTCACAACGAGATTGAAGCTCAAGTAACTCAGGATGATTCATGTTAGCCGATCGAATTTCATCCACTAAGACTAACTCACGTCGAGAACAAGCAAATAATTGAGATGAAGGAACTCGAGACAAAGCATCCACAACAATATTATGCTTACCCGTACGATACATGATATCAATGATTGTTGAGGTTCTTCAATGATTGTTGATCCGTAATGACTAGAAATTTTCGCCCCAACAAATATTGACGCCATTTAGCAATTGCTTGAGTAACAACAAACATCTCCCTTTGATATGTAGAAGCATTTTGCATATGAGGACATAATATCTTACTGAAGAAAGCAAGTGGATGGTTATCTTCAGATAGAATCGCTCCAATGCCAATCCCCGATGCATCCATTTCAATAGTAAAAGGCTTGGTAAAATCTGGTAATCGTAAAATGGGGGTAGAACTCAACAAGTGTTTAAGTTCCTCAAATGCTTTCGCTGCTGCAGGTGACCAAAAGAATGCATCTTTTCTAAGTAAACCAGTCAATGGACCAGCAACGGATGCATAATGATGAATGAATTGTCGATAATAACCCGCTAACCCAATAAATCGTCGCACATCTTTAACGTTTTTTGGAACTGTCCATTGTTGGATCGCAACAATCTTTTCTGGATCAACATCAACACCATCCTTAGAAATGATATGGCCAAGGTAGCCAACAATAGATTTCCCAAATACACATTTAGAAAGTTTGGCGACTAATTGGTGCGTACGAAGCAATTGTAGAACCAAACAGACATGCTGCAAATGTTCCTCCCACGTAGCACTATAAACAAGAACGTCGTCAAAAAACACAAGAACAAACTTGCGGAGATAGGGGCGGAATACATCATTCATACGTCGTTGAAATGTCGATGGAGCATTAGTTAAACCGAATGCCATAACCAAAAATTCATAATGCCCATCATGTGTGCGAAATGCCATTTTCTCCTCATCCCCGACTTTAATACGAATTTGATGCTAGCCCGCCAAAAGATCAAATTTAGAAAAGAATTGATCACCATGTAATTCATCAAATAATTCATCAATGGATGGTATAGGAAACCGATCTCGGACTGTAATAGCATTAAAAACGCGATAGTCAACACAAAATCGCCAAGTACCATCGTTCTTTTGAACCAATAACACCGGGGAAGAAAATGGGCTGCCACTAGGATGAATGATTCCTTGTTGAAGCATATCGGAAACTAATCTTTCAATCTCTTGTTTTTGAAAATGCGGGTAGCGATAGGGTCTCACATTTATCGACACACCATTGGGCAATAAAGAGATGCCATGGTCTTGAGTACGGGGTGGAGGTAATCCACGGGGCTGCTGGAAAGCATCAACGAATTCATCTAATAACATTGTCATCTCAGGTAAGGCATTGTAAGAAATGGTCGAATGGGTCTGCACTTCCTCCATTTGCAAGGTTTCAGCCACACGAGCATCACTTTTAGAAGAACCGATAGAGGAGTCATTAGGAGGAGAAGGCGGATCAGGTTCATCATCAAACAGAAGCAATTGCAGACTATTCTTACATTTATGATCCCATGTATATTTCTCATTGCAACGATAGCACAACCCTTGGGCACATTTCTGAGCTGTTTCAGCAGGTGTCAAACGACGAAATCCAAGCTTTTGGTTGGAAGAGTTAGAGGGTAAGCTACGAAACGATTGTGGCTGAAGAATAGAGTCACTCGATGTTATTTTGGGTGTAGGTAATATAGGTTTGGAATTACCCAAAGAAAGCCGAACAGATCCCTTTTCCAATGCGATCCGCTGCTCATGTAAATGTGCTAAATTCATAGCATCCTCCAATGTCGTAGGCTTGTGTATAAGGACAACATGTTTAATATGAGCTCGAAGTCCCGAGACAAAACAATGAACCAAGAACAATGGTGGCAAATACATGGTTCGATTGGAAACTGCTTCGAAATGACCTCGATATTCACTGACAGTTGATATTTGGTGAAGTTTCGCCAAAAGTCCCCCAGGTTCTTCCAACTCTCGAACATAGAAACGTTTAATGAGTGCTTCAGTAAAAGAAGTCCACCCAACAAGTTGATGGTTATGATACACCCAATCATACCAATATGTCGCAGAATCATCAAGATAAAAAGATGAAATCGTCAAGTGATAAATTTCTTTAATACCATAGAAATCAAAATATCTGTTCGCTTGCGCCACCCAACGCTCAGGATTAAGACCATAGAAACGAGCCAGTTGTACCGGGGCCGGTTTGTGACGCCCGAGAATACTAGATCCATCATGCAAACTTACAAAAGCACTAGACATATCTCTTTGATCAACAACAACCTCTTTGTGAGCCGCAAGACCCGATAAATGCCCAAGCACCTCTTGTAGCAATACTTTCTGATCGTCTAAAGAAGAAGAAACGTGCTCCATATCCTGTCGAAGTTGAGAATAAGAATCCTGCATCGCCTTCACGTTATCGTCAAGAGTTTTGAGTCGAGTACCATCAACCATCTTTGATAACTCTCAATGAAAGCACCAATGTTGCAAACTGTAAATTAGAATGAAATCAGATAAATTGAAGAGGAAGAAGATACTTGATTGTTATTGAAACCACTCAAGAAATTATAGAAAAGTTGAGAATTACAAGAGAAAGAGATGAGAATAACTGAAACATCCAGATAATTCGATAACTTCTCAATCCTATTTCTCCTCTCTATATTCTCTCTCAAAACCGTTACTTCTTTGCTGATGTGGCGCCTATCACAAAATCAGCAAACTTAGTAGAAGGCTTCCTTGAGCGTAATCCTTTTCTCGGTTCTTGCTGTACTGATTTCGATGCTAGACCAAGCCCATTTGAAGTGTTTACAACTGCATTTGAAGTGTTCACAACAGTCGTTCATCGGCGACATCGCCTCGGTACAAGTCTCGTGAATTTTGTCACATTTAGTTATATTTTTTATGACTATACTTTTTGACAAAAAAGATTATTAATAGTCACTAAAATTTAGACACTAATATTATTTTTATTAGTGGTAAACATTTAACTAAAACTACATATTGAAATAGTTTCTAAAATATGTTGTCAATTTCAATTTCAGTAATTAAAATTAATTATATAATAATTACATTTTTATGTGTAACTATCTTATTTAGAGTTTAAACTAATCAATAATTGTGTAACACCCCAAAACTTACACCCCATGAATCGACCTGAATAAAATTGTTCCAACATTTCAATCCTTTTGTTCAATAGATTTATTCGATTCCTGACCCAAACCAAAATTAAATTGAACAAATCTATTCAGGAATTTATTCCTACCGTTAGATAGATTTTATTAGATTCCATGTTCCCAAATATAAAAAAAGTAGACATAATTGTTTCAAGATTTTAATCTTGCCGAGATTTGTTATTGGAATTAACATTGGTTACTGATTCTATTTTAGAAATGTAGTTCTAACTGATTTTACTAGTTAACAGAATAAAAATAAACTAGTATTAAATTTTTGGTTATTATTGAAATCAGTTATTCTTACAAATTACGGTCCCATTTATGAAATATTAAAACAAAATATTTATTACAGTCAATTATGTTTTATTCAACTCATTTATATTTAATTACGGTTCCAGCAGCGAGGGCGAAGATACAAATGTTTAGCTTCATTGTTTTATGTTTTATTCAATGCATTTATATTTAACAACATTTTTTGTAATAATAACATCAATATTTAATTTTACTATTTATTATTTTATTCTTTGATTAACATCCAACTTCTAACAATTTACGGATAGACAGTCAATACATAGAATATAAATTTACATGATCATCACTTCTTAGACTAGTAGAGTGACCAGGACCTTTGGGACTTGGACCTTGCTTCGTGGGCCTGAATGTTGTGACATTATCATCACTTCCAGGACCACTAGAGTGACCAGGGCCTTTGGGACTTGGACCTTGCTTCGTGGGCTTGAAAGTAGTGACATTATCATCACTTCCTGGACCACTAGAGTGACCAGGGCCTTTGGGACTTGGACCTTGCTTCGTGGGCCTGAATGTAGTGACATTATCATCACTTCCTGGACCACTAGAGTGACCAGGGCCTTTGAGACTTGGACCTTGCTTCGTGGGCCTGAATGTAGTGACATTATCATCACTTCCTGGACCACTAGAGTGACCAGCACCTTTGGGACTTGGACCTTGCTTCGTGGGCCGGAATGTAGTGACATTATCATCACTTCTTGGACCACTAGAGTGACCAGGACCTTTGGGACTTGGACCTTGCTTCGTGGGCCTGAATGTAGTGACATTATCATCACTTCCTGTACCACTAGAGTGACCAGGACCTTTGGGACTTGGACCTTGCTTCGTAGGCCTGAATGTAGTGACATTATCATCACTTCCTGGACCACTAGAGTGACCAGGACCTTTGGGACTTGGACCTTGCTTCGTGGGCCTGATTGTAGTGACGTTATCATCACTTCCTGGACCACTGGAGTGACCAGGACCTTTGGGACTTGGACCTTGCTTTGTGGGCCTGAATGTAGTGAAATTATCATCACTTCCTTGACCAGTCGAGTGACCAGGACCTTTGGGACTTGGACCTTGCTCCGTGGGCCTGAATGTAGTGAATTTGATGATAGCTAATGCGTTATCGTCTTCTAACAAAAGCCTTCCCTCTGTAAATACGACTCCATAAGTAAACAATAACACAATGAAAAGGGTAGCAGCTAACGCATGGTTGTTCTTGGCCATGGAAACTGTTGGAGAGGAAGGATATTAAGAATTTGAATTATAGAAGCTCAAAAAGGGAGTGAAACTGAACACATAAATGAGATGGCCTTATGCTTTGGCATATATGGGTATTTATAGATCCCTTAGGAGCCAACATGGTTAAAACTTCACAAATCTTAGAGTTAGCACCACGTCAGTATACAGTCACATCCACGTTAGCGTACAGTCAGCTCCACGTCAGTATACAATCATGCCCATATCAGTATACAATTAGCTCCACGTCAGTATACATTTAGCTCCACGTCAGTATATAGTCAGATGTACGTCAAATACAACTCATTATACAGTCAACACCATCTCATTATTAGCTGATATTTTTATTTTCTGATATTATTATATGGGCTTCATTATGTTAAACAACTGACTCGATTCTTGAATAAATTGGTAAATATTTTGGTTAAGGACCAATTGCTACAAATTTTGTCATTTTACCCATTTTACTATTTTAATCTTTATTTTTCACCTAAATTGTTTATTCTTCTCTCATAAATGTTATATCACTTTCATATTACTTTCCTGGTATAATAGCATTTTAACAATAACTATGGTTTCTTCATGACAGATCGTCGTTATCCAACTACTACTTTTGTCTGATTAACTAACTTGCTTTGATAATATCACAAAAAAACAAAATTAATGAAAATTTTAAATATGACGGGTTAAATTTATTGAATTGTTTTGGATTATGAAAAAATTAACAGGAGGGATAAGTTTGGGGGGCTAAAAATGTTATTATACCTGGCCTCATTAGACGTATTCTTTTTAATTTTAACAACAACGTGACATGTTTGTTGTAATATTTTAATTGAGTGGTATATTTGTACCTTTTAGAAGAAAAAAAATGACATTTTGATTACCAAAACCATAATTAAATGACTTTGGGTGCAGTTTATCCTTTTTATCCACTTACAAAACAAGTGGTTTTTTCTTGTACTTGATACTTTGCAAACTTAATTATCAAATGTTGTTACATGGTAATTAATCACACTCAAATAATCTAATGCATGAACCATTACAAGAAAAATGAATTTTTCGTGACATTGAAAATGGTCACCAAAAGTAACAAATTTATTCACTGAAATACACAGTGACAACTTTTTGAGGCGTCGCTAATAAATTCATCACTATGATATTAGTGGTAAATTTCATGCATTTTTTACAATTAGTTATATTTTTTATGACTATAGTTTTTGACACAAATGATTAATAATAGTAATTAAAACTCAGACACTATTATAATTTTTATTAGTGAAAAACTTTTTTAAAAATATATATTGAAATAGTATCTAAAGCATGGTGTCCCTTTCCATTTCAATAATGTAACCCCCTCGTCCCGGTCCTGGCGACTGACCGGTCCGAGGGGGCTACACGGGGATAACCGAGGCGAAACCCGTTAAGGCTTCAGTTCGGTTAACAGTCCGAGGAAAAACTTTTCATTTATTTTATCTTATCTAGATGCATTATTATGTCCTATGTGAAAAAGGCAACAACGGAAGAAACAAGCGAGGCAAACAACCAAACAACCCAACAAAACAGCCCATTTTAAACTTATACCGCAGGCCATATCGGAACGCCCAGAGGGAGTTTCGATACGCCTTGACTAGGTCAACTGGCCAAAGTCGAGCCGAGGAGACCGTATCGAAATGGGTGTTGGCCATATCGAAACGCCCTCATCGGTCAACATCTCGTGGTCAACGCTACGAATCCCGTTCCGAAACGCCTAGGACCGTTTCGATACTCTGAATTTCTCGTCAAAATCTTAGATTTCAAGTAGCAAAAACGTATCGAAACGCCCCCTTTGCGTACCGAAACGCCTGACCTGAAACAAGAGGCCGTATCGAAACAGGACCAAACATTTTGATACACTTGCTGCGAATAGACAGGTTTTAGCTGGTTTATGGCACCAGGCTGCCTCAAACACCAACTAAAACCTCCCACAACCAAACATGCATCACTCTAAGGCAAAACCACACACAACAAGCATGCTTAACACACTTCATACATACAAAAGCCATACATTGATAGGAAACATCAATTCAACAAAGATTCATACATAGCATTCAAGATCACATGCTTAGACAAGGACATACACTTAAGCATTTAAGATTGGGGCACAAGGCCAACATGCTAGGCATAAGCAAGCCTTAAACATAACCTCCACAAAACAAGGAGTCTAAGATGCTCCTAACACAAAACATCAACATAAATCAAAAGCTCAAATCCCATTTCTTGACTATTACATTTTTCATAACTTAAAATCCATACTTGATAAAACCAAAAGCTCAACTAGCGCACTTGGAGGCCCTCCTCTTGCACTAGCAACCCACGAACTACGGATCTGCATTGTCGAACAAAATAGAGCGTAAGCATAAAGCTTAGTGACAGTAAGCTCATAAAACAAACCTCGACAATGCAGGGTCCAAGCACGAGCACCCAACCAAGGTAGAATGCATGATCTTACCTTCGAACCACATGAGTCAAATATAAATGATGCATGGACATAATTATGAACATCATGCCATGCTCAACAACTCTTAAGCTTAACACATGGAAATACATATATCATTGTATTATCAAACACATTCCACAATCCATATTGGCAACACATATATCAATCCATATTGGCACCTAGCTATGACTCGAATACGCGGATAACCGTTGGAACTCACATCCAACAACTCACATTTACCTTACCGGAGTAGAAGCAAACTCGACGACAACACTCAAATCTAAAAAAATTTCAGAACAGGGGTAAGGTTTTTTGTTTTCTTTTTTATATTTTGAAGACCAAACTTCGGTTTTGAAAACAAGCTTAGAAAAAAACCCTTTGATTTTGGAAATCTCTAGACAAAACCCTAACCGTATGATAACACTTTGTAAACCGACACTCTTGTCTACTCCTTCACTGCCTCACCATCTCGGACACAATGAAGGCTAGACGGCTTGTCGACGGCGATAAGACGAGGCGACGCGGTCGGAACACCAAACGCTGAAGGTAAAAGCCTTTTCTTTTTCTTTATTTTTTTGTTTTCGATGCGTGCAAATAGAAAAAAACAAAGTACCTCAAGGTTTTTTGGGCTTTGATTACTTTTTCTCTAAAATCCCGAATGGGGGTTACAAGTTTTGGGTTTTGATTTTTATACCAATATTACATGCCAGAAGAAAACAAAATCCTCACAACCCTCTTTGCTATTTTCGTTTGCATTCTCTAAGATCCGCATTCTGATTTCTGCTATTGCCATATTGCTTTTGGTTTCTTGTCGATTTACTGTTTTTTGTCCCTTATCTGTCGTTTCCAGTATCATGATGCCCTGTGTTGTTTTTTATTGCATGTCGGTCGTTCCGAAATGGGAAGGGGCACTGGCGTGACTGTGGTAGGCGCGTCGGGCGTGAAGATGGCAGAGGAAGCATGAGTGTCAGGGCGTCGCGCATGGGGGAGACATGTCGTCGCGCGTGGGAGCGTGCGGATCTCTAAAAGGTGCTATGCGAGTCAATCTGGGTCGTCCGTTCTACATCCAGATCCAATGGCCAGAATGGTGCGGCGCCAGGTGAAGGAGATGGGCTCCCTTAGGGTTTCGGCTTGTTACGCAATTTGGAAGGCTAGATCTAATGGCTGGAAATCAGCTGCGCCAAAGAAATGGGGAATTAGGATTTCTGATTATTTAAATATGGGCCAAAATGAGTTGTTGTATATGTAAATGGACTTTCATTAATGAACTTGGGCTCTTTTATTTAGTACTTAACTCATTATGTTTTTTGATTTGTGTTCAGCAACAACAACAACAACAACAACAATAGTAATAACAATAATAATAATATTAATACCACAATAATAATAACGATATTGAGTAATAATAATTAATGATAGCAAATAATAAATGGATAATAATAATAATAATAATAATAATAATAATAATAATAATAATAATAATAATAATAATAATAATAATAATAATAATAATAATAATAATAATAATAATAATAATAATAATAATAATAATATATGAAGATAACATAATATGTTAATAATGTTTAGGGTTTTTTCAAATAGATAAGAATAATATGATAAATAATAATAATGATAGTAAAAATAACAGTATAAGGTAATAATAGTAGTAATATATATATATATATATATATATATATATATATATATATATTTCTTTTTTCTCTTTTCCTCATTTTTTCTTTTTTCTTTTTCTTTTTCTTTGCTTGTTTTTTTGAGTTTTAAATTACCAAACAGCCCATTAAAAGTCCATTAATCAATATATACTAAAGTGGCCTTAAAGCCTGGACAAAATTAGTGATTATAATATATATATATATATATATATATATATATATATATATATTAAAAGGGTCAATTTGGATTAAAAATAAAGTTTCACGGATTATAATGAACAAAAATATCAAATTAAAATTATAAAACATTAGACGAATTAAAAGAAAACAATGAAAAAGGGTCAATTTGGAATAAAAATAAATTTTTGGGGACTGTAATGAACAAAAATATCAAATTAAAAGTATAAAAATTAGAGTAATTAAAAAAACAATAAGTAGATGTCAATTTAGAATAAAAATAAATAAAAATAAAGTTTTAGGGTCTAGAATGAACAAAATTTCAAATTAAAATTATAAAACATGATGAATTAAAATATATATAGGGGTCAATATGGAATTAAAATAAAGTCAAGGGACTAGAATGAAGAAAATATCAAATTAAAATAATAAAACATTTGACAAATTAAAAAAATAAATGTGGGTCAATTTGGAATAAAAATAAAGTTTTAGGGTCTAGAAGATGAAAATATCAAATTAAAATTATAAAACATTGGACGAATTAAAAAAAACAATGAATAGGGGTCAATTTGGAATTGAAATAAAGTTAAAGGGACTAGAATGAACAAAGTACAAATTAAAATTATAAAACATCGGACGAAATGAAAAAATAATAAATAAGGGTCAATTTGGAATTAAACTAAAGTTTAGGGGACTAGAATGAACAAAATATCAAATTAAAATTATAAAACATCGGACTAAGTAAAATAAAATTAAGAGACTAGAATGAACAAAATATCAAATTAAAATTATAAAACATCGGACTAATTAAAAAAAATGGTCAATTTGGAATACAAATATAGTTTAAGGACTAAAATGAACAAAATGTCAAAGTAAAATTATATATTATTGGACTAATTAAAAAAACAATTAGTAGGGGTCAATTTGGAATATAAATGAAGTTTTAAGGGCTATAATGAACAGAAATATCAAATTAAAGTTATAAAACATTGGACGATTCAGAGTTTAGGGTTTAAAGGGTTTATGTTTTAGGGAAATTTTATTAATGGTTTAGGGTTCATACATCGATAGATACATAAATACTTGTATACATTAGGGTTTAGGGTTTAGGGAAATTCATCAAGGGTTCATGGTTCATACATAAATAAGTACATATATACATACTTACATACATTAGGGTTTAATGGTTAGCGTTTATGGTTTCAAGTTAAGAGAAAATTCATTAAGGGTTTAGGGTTCATACATTGATAGGTACATACATACATACTTACATACATTTTAGTCTCAATATTAGACACTAGAATGAACAAAAATATCATCAAATGATTTATATTTGAAATATTGGAGTAAATTACAAAAATTATAAAATAATAAGGGTAACTTTCTGTGGAAAACAAAATTTTAGGGAATAAAATGAATAAAAATATCACTATATTAAAAATAATAAAATTTATATCTACATATATATACACATATACATATAAATATACATATATTATAAGATATACATATACATGTATTGTTATAATTAATTAAATATATATATATATACTAAAACACACATGTATACATACATACTAAAACACATATATATGCATGTATTTAAGTTTTAGTATATATATACATGTATGTATGTAAGTTTTAATATATATATATATATTGTTATAATTATATATACATACATATGTATGTATGTATGTAAGTTTTAGTATGCATATATTGTTATATATATATATATATATATATAGGTATACCCCTAAACAATACCCATAAACCTCAACTATTAAATCTTATAATCACTAATAATTAGAGTACAAGCCTAATCTCCTAATCCTTAAACTAATCTCATAACCCCAAATAATTACGTTGACACATTTACCCCTAAACCCCAAACATGAATATCTAAATCTTACAGACACTATTCACTAATAATTAGAGTGCAAGCATAATCACATAATCCATAAACTAATCTCATAGCCCCAAACAATCAACTTGACACACTTACCCTTAAACCCTAAACAGAAACCCATAAATCTAACAAACAAAATAAATTGAAACATAAAAGGACAAATCTAAAAATAAATTAAAACTAAATTATTAATTAGAGCCCAAATCACAAATGAATAAAATTATTAAACCTAATTACTTACCAAATCTTTATACAAGGACCAAATCAAATTTAAAGCAAACTAAAAAGTTTAATAATTAATTAATTTATGAAGCATGGCCTAATTAAATAAAATTTAAAGAAACTAAACCAAAAGTTAAGACTAAAAAAACAAACTAAACCCTAAAAAACATAAACTCTAACCATCTAATTAAGGAAGGACCTAAAGGATAATTAACCCCTAAATAAAAAAATCTCACATCCACTCAATTTTTTGTTTGATATTGGCGGCAAAAAGCCGCCCCCAATTTGATCTGGCGGCAAAATTCCTCCCCCCCCCCCCCCCCCAATTTTTTTGTTTGATATGGTGCCAAAATCCCCCCTATAATTTTCTATCAGTCAAAAAATTTTCCCCCCATTAATTCAAAAAAAACTTCCCCTAAACTAAAATATATATTTTTATTATTTTAATAGTTATAATTAAATTTTTTAATAAAATATTTTTTAAATTTAATGATCACAATTAATAAATTAATTTAAATTTTAAATAATTTATTTTAAATTTATCCATCACAACTTATTAATTTAATAAAACTTTTAAATTTTAAATATTTTTAATAAAATAAATTTAAGTATGTTAATTCTTATTAAACTTCACAAATAATTTATATTGAACGAGTTTGTATTAAATTAATTTAATAAATTAATACTTTACATTTATCAACAGTTTAAATTTATCAAATCGTAAACTTCTTCAACTATATATCAGGTAAATATCAAGTCAGATCAATATCAGTTCAGGTTAAAAATAGGTCGGGTTCAAAGCAGGTCGGGTCAATTAATAGGTCGGGTTCAAAACAGGTCGGGTCCAAAACAGGTCGGGTTCAAAATAGGTCGGGTTCAAAACAGGTCGGGTCCAAAACATGCGGGTAATATCAGATCTCGAGTCAATTCAGTCGGGTAAAATCGGTTATTTGCCAGGTCGGCTTCAGGTTCGGATTCGTTTCAGTCTGGCGCAGGTCGGGTTTCAGGTCCACAGTAACAGGTCCAATTCGGGTTCCAGTCGTTTTCAGTCGGACGCAGGTCGGGTTCGGTCACTACAGTAATAGGTCGAATTCAGGTTCGGGTCAACAACAGTCGGTTACAGATCGGGTCGGGTCATTAAATTTTCAGGTCAAATTAAATTCTGACTCGAGCAGGTTTCAGTCGGGTTTTCAGGTCGGGTCAGCTTTTTACATCCCTAGTCATAAGGCCTTGAAACACGACACATATCCAAATATAATACCATATCATATACATATATGTATACGGCAGACCCCAAATAAATATAGACAAATATACATGCATACATATATAATAAGGTAATAATATATTTTAATATATATATATATATATATATATATATATATATATGCAAAAGTAAAAGAGAGAACAAAACATGGCCTTAAATGTGTATTAAATGAAAAGAAAAAAAAGTCAATAAGAAGAACAACCAAAAGCATATCTCGATCCTTATAAATGAAGGCAAATCAAAAGCAGAATACCTCCCTCTGCCTTTTGGTTTCCATTTTTTATGGTCAGACAAAATTTAGGCACATCACTTCTCCCTTCTCCTTCCCACGGTGTCGTTGTTACAAACTGTAAATTAGAATGAATTCGGATAAATTGAAGAGGAAAAGGATACTTAATTGTTATTGAAACCACTCAAGAAATTATAGAGAAGGTAAAAATTACAAAAGAAGGAGATGAGAATAATTGAAACATCCAGATAATTCGATAACTTCTCAATCCTATTTCTCCTCTCTATATTCTCTCTCAAAACCGTTACTTCTTTGTTGATGTGGCGCCTATCACAAAATCAGCAAACTTAGTAGAAGGCTTCCTTGAGCGTAATCCTTTTCTCGGTTCTTGCTGTACTGATTTCGATGCCAGACCAAGCCCATTTGAAGTGTTTACAACTGCATTTGAAGTTTTCACAACAGTACTTCCCCCATTAACTCGAACCTTGTCCGCAAGGTTGAAATCTGGAAACTGTTGCGATATATGACTAACATCGTCCCTTGTTGCTGAAGTAGGAGGCAGACCATCCCAATCAATAAGGCATTGATCAACCACCTGGCCCAAACGAGAAAGTTTACGTGTATCTAACACTGCTCTTGGCTGCAATATCAAAGTTGAAGTGGAGTCAACCAAATGTAACGGTGTAACTTGGTGATCTGGAGTGTCAATACATTTGCGAAGCAATGAAACATAGAAGACATGGTGTATCTGAGCTGTGTCTGGAAGATCCAACTTATAGGCGACATTTCCAACGCACTGCAAAACTTGACATGGACCAAAGTATCAGTGATCTAACTTGTGGCGTCGCTGCAAGCGTAGAGAGCCTTGGCGATAAGGCTGGAGTTTAACATATACTCAGTCCCCAACCTGAAAATTAACTTCACGACGATGTTTATCCGCAAGTAGTTTTATGCGACTTTGAGCCTTGGATAAATTTGTCTTGAGCAAAGCAAGTACCTCATCACGTTGAAGCATATAAGTAGAAACCATGAGGTTACCCACAGAATCATAAATGTAACGACTAATGGATGGGGAGGGGGGTCATCCATAAAGCACTTCAAAAGGAGTCATTTGAGCAGATGATTGATAAGAAGTATTGTTCCAATACTCCGCCCACGATAAAAATTGCAGCCACTTCTTCGGATAGTCCGCAACATAACATCGTAAATACATCTCAAGACATTTGTTAAGAGCTTCCGTATGTCCGCCAGTTTGCAGATGATAGGATGTGCTAAAAGCTAAGGTAGTACCTTGCAATCGATGTAACTCCTTCCAAAATTGAGACATGAAACGAGCATCCCGATCTATAATAATCTCAGCTGGCACACCATGAAGGCGAACGAAGTCGGTGATAAAAACTTCTGTGATTGTGATGCTAGTAAAATTAGACGGTAAACCGATGAAATGACCATACTTAGACAGTCGATCAACCACAACTAGAATCACTGTCTTGCCATGAGAAGCGGGCAAACCCGTAATAAAGTCCATTGAAATCCCAAATAGATTTCCCAAATACACATTTAGAAAGTTTGGCGACTAATTGGTGCGTACGAAGCAATTGTAGAACCAAACAGACATGCTGCAAATGTTCCTCCCACGTAGCACTATAAACAAGAATGTCGTCAAAAAACACAAGAACAAACTTGCGGAGATAGGGGCGGAATACATCATTCATACGTCGTTGAAATGTCGATGGAGCATTAGTTAAACCGAATGCCATAACCAAAAATTCATAATGCCCATCATGTGTGCGAAATGCCATTTTCTCCTCATCCCCGACTTTAATACGAATTTGATGCTAGCCCGCCAAAAGATCAAATTTAGAAAAGAATTGATCACCATGTAATTCATGAAATAATTCATCAATGGAAGGTATAGGAAACCGATCTCGGACTGTAATAGCATTAAAAACGCGATAGTCAACACAAAATCGCCAAGTACCATCGTTCTTTTGAACCAATAACACCGGGGAAGAAAATGGGCTGCCACTAGGATGAATGATTCCTTGTTGAAGCATATCGGAAACTAATCTTTCAATCTCTTGTTTTTGAAAATACGGGTAGCGATAGGGTCTCACATTTATCGACACACCATTAGGCAATAAAAAGATGCCATGGTCTTGAGTACGGGGTGGAGGTAATCCACGGGGCTGCTGGAAAGCATCAACGAATTCATCTAATAACATTGTCATCTCAGGTTGACATGGATAAGAAGAATCAGTCTCTTGGGAAACCAATTCCAGCCGATAAAACTCACTAATATCATGTGTTCGCTTCAAACGACGGAAAGCATTAAAATGAATCGGGTCAATAACAGAAAAAGGATGAGCTGTCTCGATACTGAGATTCAAAAATTGAGCCATCCGAGTTTGAACGAAATTGTGAGTGCTGCCACCATCCAACAAAACTTGAACCGGTTTACCTTGGACATAACCAGTGAAGCGAAGTGTAGAAATAGAGCAACCCCCAGCTAAGGCATTGTAAGAAATGGTCGAATGGGTCTGCACTTCCTCCATTTGCAAGGTTTCAGCCACACGAGCATCACTTTTAGAAGAACCGATAGAGGAGTCATTAGGAGGAGAAGGCGGATCAGGTTCATCATCAAACAGAAGCAATTGCAGACTATTCTTACATTTATGATCCCATGTATATTTCTCATTGCAACGATAGCACAACCCTTGGGCACATTTCTGAGCTGTTTCAGCAGGTGTCAAACAACGAAATCCAAGCTTTTGGTTGGAAGAGTTAGAGGGTAAGCTACGAAACGATTGGGGCTGAAGAATAGAGTCACTCGATGTTATTTTGGGTGTAGGTAATATAGGTTTGGAATTACCCAAAGAAAGCCGAACAGATCCCTTTTCCAATGCGATCCGCTGCTCATGTAAATGTGCTAAATTCATAGCATCCTCCAATGTCGTAGGCTTGTGTATAAGGACAACATGTTTAATATGAGCTCGAAGTCCCGAGACAAAACAATGAACCAAGAACAATGGTGGCAAATACATGGTTCGATTGGAAACTGCTTCGAAATGACCTCGATATTCACTGACAGTTGATATTTGGTGAAGTTTCGCCAAAAGTCCCCCAGGTTCTTCCAACTCTCGAGCATAGAAACGTTTAATGAGTGCTTCAGTAAAAGAAGTCCACCCAACAAGTTGATGGTTATGATACACCCAATCATACCAATATGTCGCAGAATCATCAAGATAAAAAGATGAAATCGTCAAGCGATCAGTTTCTGTAATACCATAGAAATCAAAATATCTGTTCGCTTGCGCCACCCAACGCTCAGGATTAAGACCATAGAAACGAGCCAGTTGTACCGGGGCCGATTTGTGACGCCCGAGAATACTAGATCCATCATGCAAACTTACAAAAGCACTAGACATATCTCTTTGATCAACAACAACCTCTTTGTGAGCCGCAAGACCCGATAAATGCCCAAGCACCTCTTGTAGCAATACTTTCTGATCGTCTAAAGAAGAAGAAACGTTCTCCATATCCTGTCGAAGTTGAGAATAAGAATCCTGCATCGCCTTCACGTTATCGTCAAGAGTTTTGAGTCGAGTACCATCAACCATCTTTGATAACTCTCAATGAAAGCACCAATGTTGCAAACTGTAAATTAGAATGAAATCAGATAAATTGAAGAGGAAGAAGATACTTGATTGTTATTGAAACCACTCAAGAAATTATAGAAAAGTTGAGAATTACAAGAGAAGGAGATGAGAATAACTGAAACATCTAGATAATTCGATAACTTCTCAATCCTATTTCTCCTCTCTATATTCTCTCTCAAAACCGTTACTTCTTTGCTGATGTGGCGCCTATCACAAAATCAGCAAACTTAGTAGAAGGCTTCCTTGAGCGTAATCCCTTTCTCGGTTCTTGCTGTACTGATTTCGATGCTAGACCAAGCCCATTTGAAGTGTTTACAACTGCATTTGAAGTGTTCACAACAGTCGTTCATCGGCGACATCGCCTCGGTACGAGTCTCGTGAATTTTGTCACATTTAGTTATATTTTTTATGACTATACTTTTTGACAAAAAAGATTATTAATAGTCACTAAAATTTAGACACTAATATTATTTTTATTAGTGGAAAACATTTAACTAAAACTACATATTGAAATAGTTTCTAAAATATGTTGTCAATTTCAATTTCAGTAATTAAAATTAATTATATAATAATTACATTTTTATGTGTAACTATCTTATTTAGAGTTTAAACTAATCAATAATTGTGTAACACCCCAAAACTTACACCCCAAGAATCAACCTGAATAAAATTGTTCCAACATTCCAATCCTTTTGTTCAATAGATTTATTCGATTCCTGACCCAAACCAAAATTAAATTGAACAAATCTATTCAGGAATTTATTCCTACCGTTAGATAGATTTTATTAGATTCCATGTTCCCAAATATAAAAAAAGTAGACATAATTGTTTCAAGATTTTAATCTTGCCGAGATTTGTTATTGGAATTAACATTGGTTACTGATTCTATTTTAGAAATGTAGTTCTAACTGATTTTACTAGTTAACAGAATAAAAATAAACTAGTATTAAATTTTTGGTTATTATTGAAATCAGTTATTCTTACAAATTACGGTTCCATTTATGAAATATTAAAACAAAATATTTATTACAGTCAATTACGTTTTATTCAACTCATTTATATTTAATTACGGTTCCAGCAGCGAGGGCGAAGATACAAATGTTTAGCTTTATTGTTTTATGTTTTATTCAATGCATTTATATTTAACAACATTTTTTGTAATAATAACATCAATATTTAATTTTACTATTTATTATTTTATTCTTTGATTAACATCCAAGTTCTAACAATTTACGGATAGACAGTCAATACATAGAATATAAATTTACATGATCATCACTTCTTAGACTAGTAGAGTGACCAGGACCTTTGGGAGTTGGACCTTGCTTCGTGGGCCTGAATGTTGTGACATTATCATCACTTCCAGGACCACTAGAGTGACCAGGGCCTTTGGGACTTGGACCTTGCTTCGTGGGCTTGAAAGTAGTGACATTATCATCACTTCCTGGACCACTAGAGTGACCAGGGCCTTTGGGACTTGGACCTTGCTTCGTGGGCCTGAATGTAGTGACATTATCATCACTTCTTGGACCACTAGAGTGACCAGGACCTTTGGGACTTGGACCTTGCTTCGTGGGCCTGAATGTTGTGACATTATCATCACTTCCTGGACCACTAGAGTGACCAGGGCCTTTGGGACTTGGACCTTGCTTCGTGGGCCTGAATGTAGTGACATTATCATCACTTCCTGGACCACTAGAGTGACCAGGGCCTTTGGGACTTGGACCTTGCTTCGTGGGCCTGAATGTAGTGACATTATCATCACTTCCTGGACCACTAGAGTGACCAGGGCCTTTGGGACTTGGACCTTGCTTCGTGGGCCTGAATGTAGTGACATTATCATCACTTCCTGGACCACTGGAGTGACCAGGACCTTTGGGACTTGGACCTTGCTTCGTGGGCCGGAATGTAGTGACATTATCATCACTTCCTGGACCACTAGAGTGACCAGGACCTTTGGGACTTGGACCTTGCTTCGTGGGCCTGAATGTAGTGACATTATCATCACTTCCTGGACCACTAGAGTGACCAGGACCTTTGGGACTTGGACCTTGCTTCGTAGGCCTGAATGTAGTGACATTATCATCACTTCCTGGACCACTAGAGTGACCAGGACCTTTGGGACTTGGACCTTGCTTCGTGGGCCTGATTGTAGTGACGTTATCATCACTTCCTGGACCACTGGAGTGACCAGGACCTTTGGGACTTGGACCTTGCTTTGTGGGCCTGAATGTAGTGACATTATCATCACTTCCTTGACCAGTCGAGTGACCAGGACCTTTGGGACTTGGACCTTGCTCTGTGGGCCTGAATGTAGTGAATTTGATGATAGCTAATGCGTTATCGTCTTCTAACAAAAACCTTCCCTCTGTAAATACGACTCCATAAGTAAACAATAACACAATGAAAAGGGTAGCAGCTAACGCATGGTTGTTCTTGGCCATGGAAACTGTTGGAGAGGAAGGATATTAAGAATTTGAATTATAGAAGCTCAAAAAGGGAGTGAAACTGAACACATAAATGAGATGGCCTTATGCTTTGGCATATATGGGTATTTATAGATCCCTTAGGAGCCAACATGGTTAAAACTTCACAAATCTTAGAGTTAGCACCACGTCAGTATACAGTCACATCCACGTTAGCGTACAGTCAGCTCCACGTCAGTATACAGTCATGCCCATATCAGTATACAATTAGCTCCACGTCAGTATACATTTAGCTCCACGTCAGTATATAGTCAGATGTACGTCAAATACAACTCATTATACAGTCAACACCATCTCATTATTAGCTGATATTTTTATTTTCTGATATTATTATCTGGGCTTCATTATGTTAAACAACTGACTCGATTCTTGAATAAATTGGTAAATATTTTGGTTAAGGACCAATTGCTACAAATTTTGTCATTTTACCCATTTTACTATTTTTAATCTTTATTTTTCACCTAAATTGTTTATTCTTCTCTCATAAATGTTATATCACTTTCATATTACTTTCCTGGTATAATAGCATTTTAACAATAACTATGGTTTCTTCATGACAGATCGTCGTTATCCAACTACTACTTTTGTCTGATTAACTAACTTGCTTTGATAATATAACAAAAAAACAAAATTAATGAAAATTTTAAATATGACGGGTTAAATTTATTGAATTGTTTTGGATTATGAAAAAATTAACAGGAGGGATAAGTTTGGGGGGCTAAAAATGTTATTATACCTGGCCTCATTAGACGTATTCTTTTTAATTTTAACAACAACGTGACATGTTTGTTGTAATATTTTAATTGAGTGGTATATTTGTACCTTTTAGAAGAAAAAAAATGACATTTTGATTACCAAAACCATAATTAAATGACTTTGGGTGCAGTTTATCCTTTTTATCCACTTACAAAACAAGTGGTTTTTTCTTGTACTTGATACTTTGCAAACCTAATTATCAAATGTTGTTACATGGTAATTAATCACACTAAAATAATCTAATGCACGAACCATTACAAGAAAAATGAATTTTTCGTGACATTGAAAATGGTCACCAAAAGTAACAAATTTATTCACTGAAATACACAGTGACAATTTTTTGAGGCGTCGCTAATAAATTCATCACTATGATATTAGTGGTAAATTTCATGCATTTTTTACAATTACTAATATTTTTTATGACTATAGTTTTTGACACAAATGATTAATAATAGTAATTAAAACTCAGACACTATTATAATTTTTATTAGTGAAAAACTTTTTTAAAAATATATATTGAAATAGTATCTAAAGCATGGTGTCCCTTTCCATTTCAATAATGTAACCCCCTCGTCCCGGTCCTGGCGACTGACCGGTCCGAGGGGGCTACACGGGGATAACCGAGGCGAAACCCGTTAAGGCTTCAGTTCGGTTAACAGTCCGAGGAAAAACTTTTCATTTATTTTATCTTATCTAGATGCATTATTATGTCCTATGTGAAAAGGCAACAACGGAAGAAACAAGCGAGGCAAACAACCAAACAACCCAACAAAACAACCCATTTTAAACTTATACCGCAGGCCGTATCGGAACGCCCAGAGGGAGTTTCGATACGCCTTGACTAGGTCAACTGGCCAAAGTCGAGCCGAGGAGACCGTATCGAAATGGGTGTTGGCCATATCGAAACACCCTCATCGGTCAACATCTTGTGGTCAACGCTACGAATCTCGTTCCGAAACGCCTAGGACCGTTTCGATACTCTGAATTTCTCCTCAAAATCCTAGATTTCAAGTAGCAAAAACGTATCGAAACGCCCCCTTTGCGTACCGAAACGCCTGACCTGAAACAAGAGGCCGTATCGAAACAGGACCAAACATTTTGATACACTTGCTGCGAATAGACAGGTTTTAGCTGGTTTATGGCACCAGGCTGCCTCAAACATCAACTAAAACCTCCCACAACCAAACATGCATCACTCTAAGGCAAAACCACACACAACAAGCATGCTTAACACACTTCATACATACAAAAGCCACACATTGATAGGAAACATCAATTCAACAAAGATTCATACATAGCATTCAAGATCACATGCTTAGACAAGGACATACACTTAAGCATTTAAGATTGGGGCACAAGGCCAACATGCTAGGCATAAGCAAGCCTTAAACATAACCTCCACAAAACAAGGAGTCTAAGATGCTCCTAACACAAAACATCAACATAAATCAAAAGCTCAAATCCCATTTCTTGACTATTACATTTTTCATAACTTAAAATCCATACTTGATAAAACCAAAAGCTCAACTAGCGCACTTGGAGGCCCTCCTCTTGCACTAGCAACCCACGAACTACGGATCTGCATTGTCGGACAAAATAGAGCGTAAGCATAAAGCTTAGTGACAGTAAGCTCATAAAACAAACCTCGACAATGCAGGGTCCAAGCACGAGCACCCAACCAAGGTAGAATGCATGATCTTACCTTCGAACCACATGAGTCAAATATAAATGATGCATGGACATAATTATGAACATCATGCCATGCTCAACAACTCTTAAGCTTAACACATGGAAATACATATATCATTGTATTATCAAACACATTCCACAATCCATATTGGCAACACATATATCAATCCATATTGGCACCTAGCTATGACTCGAATACGCGGATAACCGTTGGAACTCACATCCAACAACTCACATTTACCTTACCGGAGTAGAAGCAAACTCGACGACAACACTCAAATCTAAAAAAATTTTAGAACGGGGGTAAGGTTTTTTGTTTTCTTTTTTATATTTTGAAGACCAAACTTCGGTTTTGAAAACAAGCTTAGAAAAAAACCCTTTGATTTTGGAAATCTCTAGACAAAACCCTAACCGTATGATAACACTTTGTAAACCGATACTCTCGTCTACTCCTTCACTGCCTCACCATCTCGGACACAATGAAGGCTAGACGGCTTGTCGACGGCGATGAGACGAGGCGACGCGGTCGGAACACCAAACGCTGAAGGTAAAAGCCTTTTCTTTTTCTTTATTTTTTTGTTTTCGATGCGTGCAAATAGAAAAAAACAAAGTACCTCTAGGTTTTTGGGCTTTGATTACTTTTTCTCTAAAATCCCGAATGGGGGTTACAAGTTTTAGGTTTCGATTTTTATACCAATATTACATGCCAGAAGAAAACAAAATCCTCACAACCCTCTTTGCTATTTTCGTTTGCATTCTCTAAGATCCGCATTCTGATTTCTGCTATTGCCATATTGCTTTTGGTTTCTTGTTGATTTACTGTTTTTTGTCCCTTATCTGTCGTTTCCAGTATCATGATGCCCTGTGTTGTTTTTTATTGCATGTCGGTCGTTCCGAAATGGGAAGGGGCACTAGCGTGACTGTGGTTGTAACACCCGTGTTTTGGGGCTAGGAGTTAGCCGGGTTATAGTTCGAGTCAAATAAAATCTAATTAAAATAAATCAACTATAAATAATGACCAAATTGAGCTTTAATAAGGAGGGAGGGACCAATGTTGTAATTTGCCCAAATTTTTAAATAAAGCAAGACAACTTTTAGCAAAAAGTTGTCATCTTCCTCCCAACACCCATTTCCCATGTCAAACCCCTCTTCCATGTTTTCAAACTCTCCTAAAACCTTAGCTACTATTCCATTTTATTGCCATTCTATTTCAACACCAAATTAAGAGGTAAATATATTTTCTTAACCTCCTCTCTATCCTCTATTTATCTATAGTCTAAGATTTCGAAAATATTGAGTTTTGGGAATTAGGGTTCATATGGAAATTTGGGTTTTTAATGGGGTTTTTCAATTTGTTTTGATAAATTGTATTGGGGTTTTGTTTAATCATGTCAAAATACACATTATATGTTGATTTGGTTGGATTTTGATGAATTTCCGAAATGGGTCCTTAAACCCATTTTTGAGGTGTCAAAAAGTTGATTTTTGGTGGGTTTTAGGGTGTAATTAGAGGGCTGATGGTATATGTATGCTAAGGGGATGATTTGGGACCATTTAGATGTCATTTGGGTGTTTAAAAACATGATTTTCTGCTGGGTAAAATATTAGTACGAAAATGGTGTTTTGGAGGGTTTTGGGTGAGTTTTGGGGGTTGTTTAAGGTGGGGTTTGATAGCCCAATGGTAGTACTATGGTTAGGGATTGATTTGGGATCATTTGTGGGTGCAATGGATGTTGGAAACAAGGTTTTTGGAAGAGGTATTAGGGCTGTCTGAAATTGCTAAGTATGGGGTTTGGTCATGACTTGAAATGTTGGGTTTGATATTTGAATTTGTATTCCGGGTTGATATTTTGATGTTGGGCTGATTTGAGGATTATTTAAATTGTATTGAAGTTGTTTAGAAGCGAGAGTTTGCGTTGGAGGAGCTTCGGGAAGAAATCCGGAAACTTGAAGGTGATGCTTGCTTGGTAGTTGAGCTTGGAGTAGAGGTGAGTGGTTATTGTTTTTAAATGGTTTTAAACATTGGTTCAAGCATGTGGACCCAGGTTGGGCTTGGTAAACCCACCTAGAGTTGAGGTTAGGGTGGTAGCCTAATCTCAAGCTTAAGTTTAGGGAACTTTGGTTGAACTTCTAATTGTTTGTTATGCCTCTTAATTATATGTGTTTACAGTAGTTATGTATATTGTGTTATACATGTTGTTGAGGCATGGTTTGATGCATTTCTATGCATGTGGATTGGATTGTGAATTATGCATGATAATGATCATGGTGAGTACATGCTAGGCATGGTATTGGGTTGTGAAATACATGTATGTGAGACATGATATTTGATGCTTTGTCATATGCATGTAGCTATGAAAAATGGATTGCGTTTAATGTTGGCACTAGTATGCTTGGGTACAATGATCGATCATTAGGATGAGTGTGCACACAAATTGAGTCAAAACGTACGTGGCCTTGGTGGCGTTAAGGCACCAAGGAGGAGTACGGTGATGTAATATTCCACCGGAAGCTTTTATATTTCTACGTGATGATGAGTGGAATCCCATCCGTAGGGCATGTGGCGATGAGTGGAATCCCGCACATGCAAGGACCGGTGATGAGTGGAATCCCACCGAGGTAATGTTGTTGTTGGAAATGCGTTCCAACGGGTTATCCGCGTATTCGGGTCATAGCTAGGTGCCAATATGAGATTGTATGTATATACCAATGTGGGATTATGCTTATGTGCTTATATGACATGAAATGTGATGTCCTTATGAATTGATATATGATGTGGCTAATGCTTTGGATTATGTATCATGCTAAGTTGAGCTTATGGTTGTTGAGCATGGCATAATGTTGACTATATGTTCATGCATCATGTTCATTTTGGCTTATGCGGATCGGAGGTAAGAACATGTATTTCATTATGGAAATTGCTCGTGCTTGGACCCTGCATTGTCGAAGGTTTGTTTTATGAGCTTACCCTCACTAAGCTTTTATGCTTACGCTCTCTTTTGTTCGACAATGCAGATAAATAGCTTGTGGGTGGCAAGGGCAAGGAAAGGTCTCCAAGTGTTGCTTTTGGTGAGCTCAATATATGAGTTTCAAGTAATAGATTGTAATAGTTAAGCAATGGGATAGGTGTTATTGATTTGAGCTTTGATGTATATCGTTGTTGGCTTGGTTAGTGGATGCCTTGTCTGATTGTAAATATTGCTTATGTTACATGCCATGAATGTCTACGTGTTTTGGTTGCTAAGGCATGAAATCTTAAATGCTTGTATGTCCATATATGCATGAATTGCTCTTTGTATGAATGCTATGTATGGATGCCTTGTTAATTGCTTGGTTGCTATCTATGGTTCATGTATGGTTGTTTAAATGATAGTATGTGCAAGTCTTATGAGTGTTAATTCATGCCTTTGGTCCTTTTTAAGCTTTTATTTGTGTCTATGCATGATCTTAGTGTTCTTCATAGTTAGGAAGTCATTAGAGTTAAGCAGTAAGTGCTCCCCTGCACCTAGGTTTCGAAACTATGGGTAAAGTTTCGAAACCTTTGCAAATCTTGGGATTTCTGGACATTCTGCCAACCAAAGTTTCGAAACCTTTGGGGAAGGTTTCGAAACTATGGTCAAAGGTTTCGAAACCTTGACCCCAAACTGCACTGTTTGACCCTTGTTGGCCTGTTTGAAGAGAAAAACACATAGGTACTAAGATGCCTTTAGTCAAGATTAAAATTGGGATGTTTGAATGTGGTTTGAGGGTTTGAATGTTGTCTCGTGTGGTATGTTCTGCTGTTTAATCACTTGGAATTTAATACTCGAACGTGACAAGATTAAAATGGAAAAAAATAGGGTTGCTAACCGAGGGGGAACCTTAACGGGTTTCGCTTCGGTTTTTCCCGTGTGACCCACTCGGACCGGTCATCCGGCTAGACCGGGACGAGGGGGTTACATTTGTTGGTATCAGAGCCTAAGGTTTCCGAGACCTTGGGCAGGTAAGTGAGGTAAGTTTAAGTTTTGAATTGATATGCACGGTGTTTGCTTGCTTTGTAAGTATGATTGCTTGTATGACAAGTATGTTGATTGTTCGTTTAAAAGCATGTTGCTCGTTACCCGTGTATGATGTGATGTGTGATTGTTTGATTGAGAACGTATGTTGTTTGATCGTACGCATATGTTTACTTGTTTAGCAAGTAAGCCTTGTTATACGCTTGGTTGAGCATGTATGTGTGTTGATTTGTTTGAAACGTGTTTAGTAGAGTCCCATTGCTACTATTACATCGAAAAAGAGATTTTTAAGTGAGGGAAACATACTTGAGCCACTTGGAAGCCTTGCCTTGCTAACCCAATCTTGTATGTTTTACTGTTGATACTGTTGTTGATCTAATTGCTTTTCGGTAAGTAGAAGTCGTAGTTTCTGAAAGGGTGGACTAGGTTGAGGGAGTCCATCACCTCAGTTAGAGAGGTATGGTTGTACCAGAATTGAGGTACAATTCGTCCGTTTGAGACAGTGTGTATATGGGTTGATTCTTGTGGATGAGGGACGGTGTGATCAACTCTGGCATTAGTTAGTAAGAAGAAGTGAAGGCCTATGGGCGGGGGTCAGAGTGGTGTCAATGTTTTATCGAATGAGCCCTTAGTACAGTATCAAGTTGTTTCCTCCAGTTGATTCTGAATCCGTATCACTGTACATTGTTAGCAAGTATGCAAGTTGAACATGCCTGGTGAGGTGTTAGTTGGTGACCGTTGGGGTTGGCCTATGATTTTAATGCAAGACAGCCGGTCAGTGTCCGTGAGTGGGAGCTAGTTTGTGTGATTGATTCAGTGTACGTTGAGTTGTTTTCCAGCAAGCGGAAGAGATGAAGTCACTTCCGATATAGTTGAGCCGAGAAGGGAGCCTTGAGCTTTGACTTCAGGATTGTTTGGTAGGGGTAGAACAAGTCCAGCAAGACTGTTTGTGTGCGATCAGAATTGAGTCTTGAAGTTACAAGATGCTCTAAGAACAGTTTAGAAGAGTCAGATTCTGTTGAAGAACCAGTCTGAAAACAAGAGGACCGAAGACTATCAGTTGTGTACATGTGAAGTTGCAATTTCTGCGAATACCTCCTTTTGCGTGAGCATGTAAGAAATTGGATATACTTGTTGAGATCTTAGATGTAGGGACGCATGTGACTAGCCCTCTTTGGGAGATAGTAGTGATCAGAAAGATGTACAGAAGATGTTTGTTGGTGGTTTAGAGTTACTAGTTTCTAGTAGGTGTGAAGCGACCGTCTTCCTACGGTTTTGATGTAACTTTTGACAAGGTTCGGCTTGAAGAGCACGAAGTTAGTGTGTACGTTGAGACAAAGAGAGAGTTGCCTTGAAATTGCAGATTTTTGTGTGACTGTAGTGGTAGGTGAGGATGTGAGCTTCTTATTGAATGTTGATCCAGTTTTAGAGATCAAAGGTTGATTGAGTTTAGTTAACAGACTTGCTGAGCAATTGTGATGGATTTGATTTTTGAACGAAGATTAGACCGCAGAATGTTAAAATAGTTTGTGATTCTTTCTAGAAGTGTTTAGAAGAAACGCCCAGTTTGTCTCCTAACAGCGAAGAAGAGTTTATTATTGATGTCGTCTCCGAGTTTGCTCGTGTTTTAGTTTGCTCTGTATCTTATGGTTTCCGACAGAATTGAGAATGTTGAAGAATTAGCTTCGAGACTTGTTAGACCTTAGATTCATTAGGCCTAGTGCATCATCTCATAGTTCTACAGTGTAATTTGTGAAGAAGAAAGAGTGACAGTACGAGAATGTGTTCAGTTTACATACAGTCGAAACAAGTGTTAGTGATTTGTTGATCAGTTAGTGTGTGCTTCAGTCTATTTGAAGATTAATTTGAGATCCGTTTCTACCAGATGAAGGTGAGAAATTTGAAGTACCAAAGACAGCTTCAGGGGCAAGATGTAATCGCCTTGAGCTCTGAGTTATGCCGCTTTGTTTGACTAGTGTATTAGTTAGTTACCTTCATAGAGATGTTGAGCAGAATAATTTTCTGAGTTTCATGATCAGTGGTAGTAGCTCTTCTAGATGTCACGTGAGTATATTCAAGTACCGAGGAAGATCATGGCAAGTTTTGAAGTTAGTGTGGTAGATTCTATTAGAGAATTAATTGTATACCAAGTTGTACAACGTGAACTTCGAGTTAATGAAGATGTTCTCTTAGAACATGAAAATTAGCAGAGTGTATTAGAACAAATCTTGAACAGACAAAGGAAGATGTGAGTTGGAAGAAATTGAAGATTGTGACAGATATCTATAGTTCTAGGTCTAGCATTGTTACTTTCAGAGAATTGTAAATAGTGTTTGAAGATAGTTGCTCCATTGATAGATTGCTACAGAAGAATGTTCAGTTGTGTGGTTAGATGCGAGACAATGAGCCCTTGAGAAACTGAAAGAAACTTTGAAGAGAGCTTCGACCTTGAATCAACTTATGTCAGAGAAAGAGTTGTGAACCACAGTGATGCATTACATGTAGAGTTAGGTTGTGTGCTTATGCAAGACAGAAGATTGTGGCTTGTTCATCAAGATAGTTGGAAGACCGTGAGAAGAGTTATTCGATATGAGACATAGAGTTAACTACAGTTGTAATTGCTTCGAAGACTTCGAGACAAGCTTGTGTAGTAAGAAATGCGCAGTGTATATGTACGTATCATTAGAGCTTGAAATATTTGAAGACTTGGGAATGGTTGGAACTTGAACAACATGAGTAGTTAGAATTGCTTGAAGACTGTGATCTCAAGATTGAGTACTATCTGAAGAGAGTCTACGTAGCAACCGATGTTCTGAGTTGTATTTGCTGTTAGATTAGTAGTTGAGTTACGAGTTGCAATTGCCGAATTCCGTATATCAAATGATAGTAGTTTTGTGGCCGAGTTTCGGGTTGAGACTACTTTGAGTCAGAATGTTTGATGAGAAACAGTTGCAAGACAGATTCTTGGCACCTCACGTGCGAGGCATAGTAGAAGGAAGACCTTCATAATACAGTTTCAGAGATGATAGAGTTTTGCATTTCAGAGATAGAATAGTTGTACTGACTGATCTAGTGTTTTGAGATGTATTGTTTTGGCCGAAGTGCACGGTGGTTCATTTGTATTGCATCTGAGTAGTATGAAGGCGTATTGTGGGTTGAAGATGAGTACTTCCGGAATGAGTGGATGAATAATGTGGTTCAGTACGAGAGTAAGTATGTAAATTGCCAGCGTGTCAAGACTGAGCTTCAGTTTTCTTCTAGTTTGTTACATCCGTGGAAGATTCGCAGTAAAAGTGAGTAATAAAGATCCGAGATTTCAACTAGAATAATTTTGAAGACGTCTGCATAGTGTTTGGTTAATTGATGAAGACAGAGGATCAGTCAGAGAAAGTTATGAGTCAAGTGTTCAAGCAGTATTGTATGAGTTTGTGAATCGGGCTAGTTCTGTTGTTATCTGTTGCGGTTACCACCAGAGTTAGAAAGGGGTTTGAGATGTGTTACGTGTATCTATGATTCAGAAATGTGAGTCAGATCTGTTCCGTGCTATATTTGTTGAAGAGATTGAGTTGAGTTTGAAATTGGCATGCCTTGAAGAATCAGTTGAGATCTTAGTGTAAGATAGCAAGTGTTGTGTGGTAAGTCTTTCGAGTTGGTTAGTACGTTGTGGTGAGAGAGGAAAGCGTGGAGGTGCATGTTTCAGTGGCCCTCCGTGATCGATAAATTTCGGGGACGAAATTTCCTTAAGTGGGGGAGAGTTGTAACACCCGTGTTTTGGGGCTAGGAGTTAGCCGGGTTATAGTTCGAGTCAAATAAAATCTAATTAAAATAAATCAACTATAAATAATGACCAAATTGAGCTTTAATAAGGAGGGAGGGACCAATGTTGTAATTTGCCCAAATTTTTAAATAAAGCAAGACAACTTTTAGCAAAAAGTTGTCATCTTCCTCCCAACACCCATTTCCCATGTCAAACCCCTCTTCCATGTTTTCAAACTCTCCTAAAACCTTAGCTACTATTCCATTTTATTGTCATTCGATTTCAACACCAAATTAAGAGGTAAATATATTTTCTTAACCTCCTCTCTATCCTCTATTTATCTATAGTCTTAGATTTCGAAAATATTGAGTTTTGGGAATTAGGGTTCATATGGAAATTTGGGTTTTTAATGGGGTTTTTCAATTTGTTTTGATAAATTGTATTGGGGTTTTGTTTAATCATGTCAAAATACACATTATATGTTGATTTGGTTGGATTTTGATGAATTTCCGAAATGGGTCCTTAAACCCATTTTTGAGGTGTCAAAAAGTTGATTTTTGGTGGGTTTTAGGGTGTAATTAGAGGGTTGATGGTATATGTATGCTAAGGGGATGATTTGGGACCATTTAGATGTCATTTGGGTGTTTAAAAACATGATTTTCTGCTGGGTAAAATATTAGTACGAAAATGGTGTTTTGGAGGGTTTTGGGTGAGTTTTGGGGGTTGTTTAAGGTGGGGTTTGATAGCCCAATGGTAGTACTATGGTTAGGGATTGATTTGGGATCATTTGTGGGTGCAATGGATGTTGGAAACAAGGTTTTTGGAAGAGGTATTAGGGCTGTCCGAAATTGCTAAGTATGGGGTTTGGTCATGACTTGAAATGTTGGGTTTGATATTTGAATTTGTATTCCGGGTTGATATTTTGATGTTGGGCTGATTTGAGGATTATTTGAATTGTATTGAGGTTGTTTAGAAGCGAGAGTTTGCGTTGGAGGAGCTTCGGGAAGAAATCCGGAAACTTGAAGGTGATGCTTGCTTGGTAGTTGAGCTTGGAGTAGAGGTGAGTGGTTATTGTTTTTAAATGGTTTTAAACATTGGTTCAAGCATGTGGACCCAGGTTGGGCTTGGTAAACCCACCTAGAGTTGAGGTTAGGGTGGTAGCCTAATCTCAAGCTTAAGTTTAGGGAACTTTGGTTGAACTTCTAATTGTTTGTTATGCCTCTTAATTATATGTGTTTACGGTAGTTATGTATATTGTGTTATACATGTTGTTGAGGCATGGTTTGATGCATTGCTATGCATGTGGATTGGATTGTGAATTATGCATGACGATGATCATGGTGAGTACATGCTAGGCATGGTATTGGGTTGTGAAATACATGTATGTGAGACATGATATTTGATGCTTTGTCATATGCATGTAGCTATGAAAAATGGATTGCGTTTAATGTTGGCACTAGTATGCTTGGGTACAATGATCGATCATTAGGATGAGTGTGCACACAAATTGAGTCAAAACGTACGTGGCCTTGGTGGCGTTAAGGCACCAAGGAGGAGTACGGGGATGTAATATTCCACCGGAAGCTTTTATATTTCTACGTGATGATGAGTGGAATCCCATCCGTAGGGCATGTGGCGATGAGTGGAATCCCGCACATGCAAGGACCGGTGATGAGTGGAATCCCACCGAGGTAATGTTGTTGTTGGAAATGCGTTCCAACGGGTTATCCGCGTATTCAGGTCATAGCTAGGTGCCAATATGAGATTGTATGTATATACCAATGTGGGATTATGCTTATGTGCTTATATGACATGAAATGTGATGTCCTTATGAATTGATATATGATGTGGCTAATGCTTTGGATTATGTATCATGCTAAGTTGAGCTTATGGTTGTTGAGCATGGCATAATGTTGACTATATGTTCATGCATCATGTTCATTTTGGCTTATGCGGATCGTAGGTAAGAACATGTATTTCATTATGGAAATTGCTCGTGCTTGGACCCTGCATTGTCGAAGGTTTGTTTTATGAGCTTACCCTCACTAAGCTTTTATGCTTACGCTCTCTTTTGTTTGACAATGCAGATAAATAGCTTGTGGGTGGCAAGGGCAAGGAAAGGTCTCCAAGTGTTGCTTTTGGTGAGCTCAATGTATGAGTTTCAAGTAATAGATTGTAATAGTTAAGCAATGGGATAGGCGTTATTGATTTGAGCTTTGATGTATATCGTTGTTGGCTTGGTTAGTGGATGCCTTGTCTGATTGTAAATATTGCTTATGTTACATGCCATGAATGTCTACGTGTTTTGGTTGCTAAGGCATGAAATCTTAAATGCTTGTATGTCCATATATGCATGAATTGCTCTTTGTATGAATGCTATGTATGGATGCCTTGTTAATTGCTTGGTTGCTATCTATGGTTCATGTATGGTTGTTTAAATGATAGTATGTGCAAGTCTTATGAGTGTTAATTCATGCCTTTGGTCCTTTTTAAGCTTTTATTTGTGTCTATGCATGATCTTAGTGTTCTTCATAGTTAGGAAGTCATTAGAGTTAAGCAGTAAGTGCTCCCCTGCACCTAGGTTTCGAAACTATGGGTAAAGTTTCGACACCTTTGCAAATCTTGGGATTTCTGGACATTCTGCCAACCAAAGTTTCGAAACTTTTGGGGAAGGTTTCGAAACTATGGTCAAAGGTTTCGAAACCTTACCCAAGGTTTCGAAACTTTTGGTGAAAATTGAGTTCCAGAGGTCACTGCCAGCCAAAGTTTCGAAACCTTCCCCAAAGGTTTCGAAACCTTGACCCAAAACTGCACTGTTTAACCCTTGTTGGCCTGTTTGAAGAGAAAAAACACATAGGTACTAAGATGCCTTTAGTCAAGATTAAAATTGGGATATTTGAATGTGGTTTGATGGTTTGAATTTTGTCTCGTGTGGTATGTTCCGCTGTTTGATCACTTGGAATTTAATACTCGAACGTGACAAGATTAAAATGGAAAAAAAATAGGGTTGCTAACCGAGGGGGAACCTTAACAGGTTTCGCTTCGGTTTTCCCCGTGTGACCCACTCGGACCGGTCATCCGGCTAGACCGGGACGAGGGGGTTACAGTGGTAGGCGCGTCGGGCGTGAAGATGGCAGAGGAAGCATGAGTGTCAGGGCGTCGCACATGGGGGAGACATGTCGTCGCGCGTGGGAGCGTGCGGATCTCTAAAAGGTGCTATGCGAGTCAATCTGGGTCGTCCGTTCTACATCCAGATCCAATGGCCAGAATGGTGCGGCGCCAGGTGAAGGAGATGGGCTCCCTTAGGGTTTCGGCTTGTTAAGCAATTTGAAAGGCTAGATCTAATGGCTGGAAATCAGCTGCGCCAAAGAAATGGGGAATTAGGATTTTTGATTATTTAAATATGGGCCAAAATGAGTTGTTGTATATGTAAATGGACTTTCATTAATGAACTTGGGCTCTTTTATTTAGTACTTAACTCATTATGTTTTTTGATTTGTGTTCAGCAGCAACAACAACAACAACAATAATAGTAATAACAATAATAATAATAATATTAATACCACAATAATTATAACGATATTGAGTAATAATAATTAATGATAGCAAATAATAAATGGATAATAATAATAATAATAATAATAATAATAATAATAATAATAATAATAATAATAATAATAATAATAATAATAATAATAATAATAATAATAATAATAATATATATGAAGATAACATAATATGTTAATAATGTTTAGGGGTTTTTCAAATAGATAAGAATAATATGATAAATAATAATAATGATAGTAATAATAACAGTATAAGGTAATAATAGTAGTAATATATATATATATATTTTTTTTTTCTTTTTTCTCTTTTCCTCATTTTTTCTTTTTTCTTTTTCTTTTTCTTTGCTTGTTTTTTTGAGTTTTAAATTACCTAACAACCCATTAAAAGTCCATTAATCAATATTTACTAAAGTGGCCTTAAAGCCCGGACAAAATTAGTGATTATATATATATATATATATATATATATATATATATATATATATATATATATATATATATAAAAGGGTCAATTTGGATTAAAAATAAAGTTTCACGGATTATAATGAACAAAAATATCAAATTAAAATTATAAAACATTAGACAAATTAAAAGAAAACAATGAAAAGGGGTCAATTTGGAATAAAAATAAATTTTTGGGGACTGTAATGAACAAAAATATCAAATTAAAAGTATAAAAATTAGAGTAATTAAAAAAAACAATAAGTAGATGTCAATTTAGAATAAAAATAAAGTTTTAGGGTCTAGAATGAACAAAATTTCAAATTAAAATTATAAAACATGATGAATTAAAATATATATAGGGGTCAATATGGAATTAAAATAAAGTCAAGGGACTAGAATGAAGAAAATATCAAATTAAAATAATAAAACATTTGACAAATTAAAAAAATAAATGTGGGTCAATTTGGAATAAAAATAAAGTTTTAGGGTCTAGAAGATGAAAATATCAAATTAAAATTATAAAACATTGGACGAATTAAAAAAAACAATGAATAGGGGTCAATTTGGAATTGAAATAAAGTTAAAGGGACTAGAATGAACAAAGTACAAATTAAAATTATAAAACATCGGACGAAATGAAAAAATAATAAATAAGGGTCATTTTGGAATTAAACTAAAGTTTAGGGGACTAGAATGAACAAAATATCAAATTAAAATTATAAAACATCGGACTAAGTAAAATAAAATTAAGAGACTAGAATGAACAAAATATCAAATTAAAATTATAAAACATCGGACTAATTAAAAAAATAAAAAATGGTCAATTTGGAATACAAATATAGTTTAAGGACTAAAATGAACAAAATGTCAAAGTAAAATTATATATTATTGGACTAATTAAAAAAACAATTAGTAGGGGTCAATTTGGAATATAAATGAAGTTTTAAGGGCTATAATGAACAGAAATATCAAATTAAAGTTATAAAACATTGGACGATTCAGAGTTTAGGGTTTAAAGGGTTTATGTTTTAGGGAAATTTTATTAATGGTTTAGGGTTCATACATCGATAGATACATAAATACTTGTATACATTAGGGTTTAGGGTTTAGGGAAATTCATCAAGGGTTCAGGGTTCATACATAAATAAATACATATATACATACTTACATACATTAGGGTTTAATGGTTAGCGTTTATGGTTTCAAGTTAAGAGAAAATTCATTAAGGGTTTAGGGTTCATACATTGATAGGTACATACATACATACTTACATACATTTTAGTCTCAATATTAGACACTAGAATGAACAAAAATATCATCAAATGATTTATATTTGAAATATTGGAGTAAATTACAAAAATTAAAAAATAATAAGGGTAACTTTCTGTGGAAAACAAAATTTTAGGGAATAAAATGAATAAAAATATCATCATATTAAAAATAATAAAATTTATATCTACATATATATACACATATACATATAAATATACATATATTATAAGATATACATATACATGTATTGTTATAATTAATTAAATATATATATATATATATCTATACTAAAACACACATGTATACATACATACTAAAACACATATATATGCATGTATTTAAGTTTTAGTATATATATACATGTATGTATGTAAGTTTTAATATATATATATATATTGTTATAATTATATATACATACATATGTATGTATGTATGTAAGTTTTAGTATGCATATATTGTTATATATATATATATATATATAGGTATACCCCTAAACAATACCCATAAACCTCAACTATTAAATCTTATAATCACTAATAATTAGAGTACAAGCCTAATCTCCTAATCCTTAAACTAATCTCATAACCCCAAATAATTACGTTGACACATTTACCCCTAAACCCCAAACATGAATATCTAAATCTTACAGACACTATTCACTAATAATTAGAGTGCAAGCATAATCACATAATCCATAAACTAATCTCATAGCCCCAAACAATCAACTTGACACACTTACCCTTAAACCCTAAACAGAAACCCATAAATCTAACAAACAAAATAAATTGAAACATAAAAGGACAAATCTAAAAATAAATTAAAACTAAATTATTAATTAGAGCCCAAATCACAAATGAATAAAATTATTAAACCTAATTACTTACCAAATCTTTATACAAGGACCAAATCAAATTTAAAGCAAACTAAAAAGTTTAATAATTAATTAATTTATGAAGCATGGCCTAATTAAATAAAATTTAAAGAAACTAAACCAAAAGTTAAGACTAAAAAAACAAACTAAACCCTAAAAAACATAAACTCTAACCATCTAATTAAGGAAGGACCTAAAGGATAATTAACCCCTAAATAAAAAAATCTCACATCCACTCAATTTTTTGTTTGATATTGGCGGCAAAAAGCCGCCCCCAATTTGATCTGGCGGCAAAATTCCTCCCCCCCCCCCCCCAATTTTTTTGTTTGATATGGTGCCAAAATCCCCCCTATAATTTTCTATCAGTCAAAAAATTTTCCCCCCATTAATTCAAAAAAAACTTCCCCTAAACTAAAATATATATTTTTATTATTTTAATAGTTATAATTAAATTTTTTAATAAAATATTTTTTTTAAATTTAATGATCACAATTAATAAATTAATTTAAATTTTAAATAATTTATTTTAAATTTATCCATCACAACTTATTAATTTAATAAAACTTTTAAATTTTAAATATTTTTAATAAAATAAATTTAAGTATGTTAATTCTTATTAAACTTCACAAATAATTTATATTGAACGAGTTTGTATTAAAATAATTTAATAAATTAATACTTTACATTTATCAACAGTTTAAATTTATCAAATCGTAGACTTCTTCAACTATATATCAGGTAAATATCAAGTCAGATCAATATCAGTTCAGGTTAAAAATAGGTCGGGTTCAAAGCAGGTCGGGTCAATTAACATGTCGGGTCCAAAACAGGTCGGGTAATATCGGATCTCGAGTCAATTCAGTCGGGTAAAATCGGTTATTTGCCAGGTCGGCTTCAGGTTTGGATTCGTTTCAGTCGGGCGCAGGTCGGGTTTCAGGTCCATAGTAACAGGTCCAATTCGGGTTCCAGTCGTTTTCAGTCGGACGCAGGTCGGGTTCGGTCACTACAGTAATAGGTCGAATTTAGGTTCGGGTCAACAACAGTCGGTTACAGATCGGGTCGGGTCATTAAATTTTCAGGTCAAATCATGTTCTGACTCGAGCAGGTTTCAGTCGGGTTTTCAGGTCGGGTCAGCTTTTTACATCCCTAGTCATAAGGCCTTGAAACACGACACATATCCAAATATAATACCATATCATATACATATATGTATACGACAGACCCCAAATAAATATAGACAAATATACATGCATACATATATAATAAGGTAATAATATATATATATATATATATATATATATATGCAAAAGTAAAAGAGAGAAAAAAACATGGCCTTAAATGTGTATTAAATGAAAAGAAAAAAAGTCAATAAGAAGAACAACCAAAAGCATATCTCGATCCCTATAAATGAAGGCAAATCAAAAGCAGAAGACCTCCCTCTGCCTTTTGGTTTCCATTTTTTATGGTCAGACAAAATTTAGGCACATCACTTATCCCTTCTCCTTCCCACGGTGTCGTTGTTGCAAACTGTAAATTAGAATGAATTCGGAAAAATTGAAGAGGAAAAGGATACTTAATTGTTATTGAAACCACTCAAGAAATTATAGAAAAGGTAAAAATTACAAAAGAAGGAGATGAGAATAATTGAAACATCCAGATAATTTGATAACTTCTCAATCCTATTTCTCCTCTCTATATTCTCTCTCAAAATCGTTACTTCTTTGTTGATGTGGCGCCTATCACAAAATCAGCAAACTTAGTAGAAGGCTTCCTTGAGCGTAATCCTTTTCTCGGTTCTTGCTGTACTGATTTCGATGCCAGACCAAGCCCATTTGAAGTGTTTACAACTGCATTTGAAGTTTTCACAACAGTACTTCCCCCATTAACTCGAACCTTGTCCGCAAGGTTGAAATCTGGAAACTGTTGCAATATATGACTAACATCGTCCCTTGTTGCTGAAGTAGGAGGCAGACCATCCCAATCAATAAGGCATTGATCAACCACCTAGCCCAAACGAGAAAGTTTACGTGTATCTAACACTGCTCTTGGCTGCAATATCAAAGTTGAAGTGGAGTCAACCAAATGTAACGGTGTAACTTGGTGATCTGGAGTGTCAATACATTTGCGAAGCAATGAAACATAGAAGACATGGTGTATCTGAGCTGTGTCTGGAAGATCCAACTTATAGGCGACATTTCCAACGCACTGCAAAACTTGACATGAACCAAAGTATCAGTGATCTAACTTGTGGCGTCGCTGCAAGCGTAGAGAGCCTTGGCGATAAGGCTGGAGTTTAACATATACTCAGTCCCCAACCTGAAAATTAACTTCACGACGATGTTTATCCGCAAGTAGTTTTATGCGACTTTGAGCCTTGGATAAATTTGTCTTGAGCAAAGCAAGTACCTCATCACGTTGAAGCATATAAGTAGAAACCATGAGGTTACCCACAGAATCATAAATGTAACGACTAATGGATGGGGAGGGGGGTCATCCATAAAGCATTTCAAAAGGAGTCATTTGAGCAGATGATTGATAAGAAGTATTGTACCAATACTCCGCCCACGATAAAAATTGCAGCCACTTCTTCGGATAGTCCGCAACATAACATCGTAAATACATCTCAAGACATTTGTTAAGAGCTTCCGTATGTCCGCCAGTTTGCAGATGATAGGATGTGCTAAAAGCTAAGGTAGTACCTTGCAATCGATGTAACTCCTTCCAAAATTGAGACATGAAACGAGCATCCCGATCTATAATAATCTCAGCTGGCACACCATGAAGGCGAACGAAGTCGGTGATAAAAACTTCTGCGATTGTGATGCTAGTAAAATTAGACAGTAAACCGATGAAATGACCATACTTAGACAGTCGATCAACCACAACTAGAATCACTGTCTTGCCATGAGAAGCGGGCAAACCCGTAATAAAGTCCATTGAAATCCCTTCAAAGACCAATTGGGGTATTGGTAACGGTTGAAGTAATCCCCCTGGTGGCAAAAATGATGATTTCATTTGCTGAAAAACTTGACAAGCTGCAACAAAGGTTTTAACATCCTGGCGTATATGCTTCCAATAGAAATTTGAAGAAAGTCGATGGTAAGTACGTGTGACTCCTGCATGCCCCCCTACCGGAGAAGAATGGTACTCATCAAGGAGTTGTTGTCGTAATGGTGAATCAAAGGGTATCACAAGCCTACCCCGAAAGAACAACAAACCATCATTGAAATATTGATCAGGAAGACTAGAAGGATCAGCTTCACAACGAGATTGAAGCTCAAGTAACTCAGGATGATTCATGTTAGCCGATCGAATTTCATCCACTAAGACTAACTCACGTCGAGAACAAGCAAATAATTGAGATGAAGGAACTCGAGACAAAGCATCCACAACAATATTATGCTTACCCGTACGATACATGATATCAATGATTGTTGAGGTTCTTCAATGATTGTTGATCCGTAATGACTAGAAATTTTCGCCCCAACAAATATTGACGCCATTTAGCAATTGCTTGAGTAACAACAAACATCTCCCTTTGATATGTAGAAGCATTTTGCATACGAGGACATAATTTCTTACTGAAGAAAGCAAGTGGATGGTTATCTTCAGATAGAATCGCTCCAATGCCAATCCCCGATGCATCCATTTCAATAGTAAAAGGCTTGGTAAAATCTGGTAATCGTAAAATGGGGGTAGAACTCAACAAGTGTTTAAGTTCCTCAAATGCTTTCGCTGCTGCAGGTGACCAAAAGAATGCATCTTTTCTAAGTAAACCAGTCAATGGACCAGCAACGGATGCATAATGATGAATGAATTGTCGATAATAACCCGCTAACCCAATAAACCGTCGCACATCTTTAACGTTTTTTGGAACTGTCCATTGTTGGATCGCAACAATCTTTTCTGGATCAACATCAACACCATCCTTAGAAATGATATGGCCAAGGTAGCCAACAATAGATTTCCCAAATACACATTTAGAAAGTTTGGCGACTAATTGGTGCGTACGAAGCAATTGTAGAACCAAACAGACATGCTGCAAATGTTCCTCCCACGTAGCACTATAAACAAGAATGTCGTCAAAAAACACAAGAACAAACTTGCGGAGATAGGGGCGGAATACATCATTCATACGTCGTTGAAATGTCGATGAAGCATTAGTTAAACCGAATGCCATAACCAAAAATTCATAATGCCCATCATGTGTGCGAAATGCCATTTTCTCCTCATCCCCGACTTTAATACGAATTTGATGCTAGCCCGCCAAAAGATCAAATTTAGAAAAGAATTGATCACCATGTAATTCATCAAATAATTCATCAATGGAAGGTATAGGAAACCGATCTCGGACTGTAATAGCATTAAAAACGCGATAGTCAACACAAAATCGCCAAGTACCATCGTTCTTTTGAACCAATAACACCGGGGAAGAAAATGGGCTGCCACTAGGATGAATGATTCCTTGTTGAAGCATATCAGAAACTAATCTTTCAATCTCTTGTTTTTGAAAATGCGGGTAGCGATAGGGTCTCACATTTATCGACACACCATTAGGCAATAAAGAGATGCCATGGTCTTGAGTACGGGGTGGAGGTAATCCACGGGGCTGCTGGAAAGCATCAACTAATTCATCTAATAACATTGTCATCTCAGGTTGACATGGATAAGAAGAATCAGTCTCTTGGGAAATCAATTCCAGCCGATAAAACTCACTAATATCATGTGTTCGCTTCAAACGACGGAAAGCATTAAAATGAATCGGGTTAATAACAGAAGTAATATCACCTTGCCATAGAACTCGTTGAACATTAAGTGTGAATTCAAATTGAGATGTAGCATAATTGGTTATAACCGGTCCTAGTGTAGCCAACCAAGAAATGCCTAGTACCATATCCCATCCTTGTAAAGGCAACACATAAAAATCAACCATAATCTTATGCTCTTGAATCACCAACGACACTTGTTTGACAATACTAGCACAAAGTAATTTTTCCCCACTCCCTACCAAAACAGAAAAAGGATGAGCTGTCTCGATACTGAGATTCAAAAATTGAGCCATCCGAGTTTGAACAAAATTGTGAGTGCTGCCACCATCCAACAAAACTTGAACCGGTTTACCTTGGACATAACCAGTGAAGCGAAGTGTAGAAATAGAGCAACCCCCAGCTAAGGCATTGTAAGAAATGGTCGAATGGGTCTGCACTTCCTCCATTTGCAAGGTTTCAGCCACACGAGCATCACTTTTAGAAGAACCGATAGAGGAGTCATTAGGAGGAGAAGGCGGATCGGGTTCATCATCAAACAGAAGCAATTGCAGACTATTCTTACATTTATGATCCCATGTATATTTCTCATTGCAACGATAGCACAACCCTTGGGCACATTTCTGAGCTGTTTCAGCAGGTGTCAAACGACGAAATCCAAGCTTTTGGTTGGAAGAGTTAGAGGGTAAGTTACGAAATGATTGGGGCTGAAGAATAGAGTCACTCGATGTTATTTTGGGTGTAGGTAATATAGGTTTGGAATTACCCAAAGAAAGCCGAACAGATCCCTTTTCCAATGCGATCCGCTGCTCATGTAAATGTGCTAAATTCATAGCATCCTCCAATGTCGTAGGCTTGTGTATAAGGACAACATGTTTAATATGAGCTCGAAGTCCCGAGACAAAACAATGAACCAAGAACAATGGTGGCAAATACATGGTTCGATTGGAAACTGCTTCGAAATGACCTCGATATTCACTGACAGTTGATATTTGGTGAAGTTTCGCCAAAAGTCCCCCAGGTTCTTCCAACTCTCGAGCATAGAAACGTTTAATGAGTGCTTCAGTAAAAGAAGTCCACCCAACAAGTTGATGGTTATGATACACCCAATCATACCAATATGTCACGGAATCATCAAGATAAAAAGATAAAATCGTCAAGCGATCAGTTTCTTTAATACCATAGAAATCAAAATATTTGTTCGCTTGCGCCACCCAACGCTCAGGATTAAGACCATAGAAACAAGCCAGTTGTACCGGGGCCGGTTTGTGACGCCCGAGAATACTAGATCCATCATGCAAACTTACAAAAGCACTAGACATATCTCTTTGATCAACAACAACCTCTTTGTGAGCCGCAAGACCCGATAAATGCCCAAGCACCTCTTGTAGCAATACTTTCTGATCGTCTAAAGAAGAAGAAACGTTCTCCATATCATGTCGAAGTTGAGAATAAGAATCCTGCATCGCCTTCACGTTATCGTCAAGAGTTTTGAGTCGAGTACCATCAACCATCTTTGATAACTCTCAATGAAAGCACCAATGTTGCAAACTGTAAATTAGAATGAAATCAGATAAATTGAAGAGGAAGAAGATACTTGATTGTTATTGAAACCACTCAAGAAATTATAGAAAAGTTGAGAATTACAAGAGAAGGAGATGAGAATAACTGAAACATCCAGATAATTCGATAACTTCTCAATCCTATTTCTCCTCTCTATATTCTCTCTCAAAACCGTTACTTCTTTGCTGATGTGGCGCCTATCACAAAATCAGCAAACTTAGTAGAAGGCTTCCTTGAGCGTAATCCTTTTCTCGGTTCTTGCTGTACTGATTTCGATGCTAGACCAAGCCCATTTGAAGTGTTTACAACTGCATTTGAAGTGTTCACAACAGTCGTTCATCGGCGACATCGCCTCGGTACGAGTCTCGTGAATTTTGTCACATTTAGTTATATTTTTTATGACTATACTTTTTGACAAAAAAGATTATTAATAGTCACTAAAATTTAGACACTAATATTATTTTTATTAGTGGAAAACATTTAACTAAAACTACATATTGAAATAGTTTCTAAAATATGTTGTCAATTTCAATTTCAGTAATTAAAATTAATTATATAATTGTGAAACAAATATTTTAATTTTGATATAACTAAAATCTAAGGACTAAATTAAAAGTCAAAACGAATTTTAAGTCCTAAAAATATCCCCATATAACTTTTATATTATGCCTAAGTTAAAAACATACTTTTCCAATTATTTTTCTAAGTGTTTCAAGTCAAAACAGTGGTTTTCACGTACCCGTTCCGAAACGGCCTCAAGGCGTTTCGAAACAGTTTCACCACTGTCGACCACCGTTCCGATACGAGTATCGAAACACTTGGAAGCGTTTCGAAACGGCTCGCCTCGTTTCGAAACTGTTCTTCATGTTGGATTTAAAAAGGGGTTAAATTATTTCAAATATTTCAGATTTTTAAATATATAAGGGGTGTTTCGGAACGGCATATGCCCGTTCCGAAACGACCCTTTGACAGTAGCCATTCCGTTTCGAAACGGATCAATACCGTTCCGAAACAGGGGCTAGGTTTCAGTTTGAAAAATATGACCGTTGTATGTCTTAACTGATTTTATCAAAACCGTTAAGGCGTTTCGAAACGGTCTAGGACCGTTCCGAAACGACCCTTTTACAGTGGCAAAACCGTTCCGAAACGGCCCTAAGGCGTTTCGAAACGGGCTCTTAAATGCACCCCAACGGCTCTTTCTATTTTAGTCCGTTCCGAAACAGGTTTCCCGTGTTCCGAAACGGGTTGGTGCAGACAGCATTAATGGTGGCAAGAGAGGGTTCCAACGGCTCCATTTATGTTCCCAACCACCCAAACGGCTAGAAATCAATGAGAAGGTATAAAAGGGACATCCAAAAGCATCAGCAACAACTATTGAACTTCAAGCAAACATCCAAACATCAAATTCAAGCATTAGAGCTAAAATCCCAAATTTGTGTAAAATCCCAATTTGTGTTCTTCATTCATAATTTGTAAAATTGGGTTGAGTGCTTGTATTGGGGCTATCATTTGTATTGAGAGATACCTAATTAGCCTACAAATTCCTTTGTTCTCTTGTGTGAGGGTTGGGTTGATTTTTGGGTAGAAAAATCAACCGATATTGTAAAGGGTTGCCTCCTTGTCCTAGAAAAGGGGAAGATCAATTTAGTGAATTTGTTGCAAATCCTTAGTGAGACTAAGGTAGTGGATGTAGAGTTCATTTGGAACTTGAACCACTCTAAATTCCTTGTTCTTCAATTTTTTAATTTGCCAATTTCCACTACAATCCTTCAAATTTCCAATTCACCCCCCCTCTTGGTAAATATCGATCTTTCGATCCAATTTTTTAGAGTCTGCTCTTAAACTTAAAAATGAGGGTCTTGAGGATGAACGCCACTTTGGCACTTTCACCGGGAAAGCTCTTAACCTTGATGTACATGATCGTGTTCTTCACTTAATGGTCTCTTGGTTTATTCGCCCTTCCGGCGGTAAATATTCCCATATCCGTCAACGAGATTATTTTTGGTTAGAGTGTTTCCGTAGGGGTGAGCGCCCAAATGTCCCTAAGATCATCTTTGCCGAGATTGTCAATAATATCAAGCTTATTGACACAAATGAGTTGACATCCTTCACTTATGGCATTGTCTTGAGCGCTCTATTTCACCATCTCGGTATTGATTGTACCTACGACTCTCCGGAACCTCGCAAGACCAAGATAGGTGAATCATCCCTTCGCAAGTCCGGGTTCCATTATGTGAATGGTATTTGGGAAAGAGTTGATAGAGAAGCGGATCCTCCTCTTGTTGCTCCTCCACCGCAAGTTCAAGCCGCGAACAATGATGCCCTCACGGCTTTCCTTACCGAGCGTTTCAATGCCTTGGACTCTCGGTTCGATGCTTTGGACACTCGCATTACTTCGGGCTTTGAAACAATGGGCAATCATTTGTCGAATGTCGAGGATCATCTTAGTTCTCTTGAAACTTCTCATTCCAACTTGGATCTCTCCTTCTCCACTCTCTATGGGCAATGGACGAAGTTTCAACGTTCTCAAGCCAAGGACGATGACGATGAGGATGACGAGGATGATGATGACGAGGCTTAGGATCTTCATATCATATCATATTATTTATGCTTTTTAGGATTTAGATTGCATCTTATGTTTTATCATGTTTTAGGACCTATGCTTATGGTTATTTTATTTTGGGATTTTGTTGTTCGAATTATATTGAACTTAATGTTTTGAATTATGTTTTTGGATATTTTGATTATGAATTTATGGTTGCTTATTATTGCTTATTGGTACTAATCTTTTATCTTCTCTATGAGCTTATGTTATTCTTTTTGATCTAACAAAAAGGGGGAGAAGAAATTTAAGAGCCACAACACTAAAATTCGTTTTTAATTTTTAAAAGGTTTAAACTTCAAATCAAAATTATTTTAAAAACCTATCTTAAATTAAGGGGGAGTTAGAATATTTTCAAAACTTTCAAAATTCTCAAAAATTCTAACTTTGGTTTTGTTATATCAAAAAGGGGGAGATTGTGAAACAAATATTTTAATTTTGATATAACAAAAAACCTAAGGACTAAATTAAAAGTCAAAACGAATTTTAAGTCCTAAAAATATCCCCATATAACTTTTATATTATGCCTAAGTTAAAAACATACTTTTCCAATTATTTTTCTAAGTGTTTCAAGTCAAAACAGTGGTTTTCACGTACCCGTTCCGAAACGGCCTCAAGGCGTTTCGAAACAGTTTCACCACTGTCGACCACCGTTCCGATACGAGTATCGAAACACTTGGAAGCGTTTCGAAACGGCTCGCCTCGTTTCGAAACTGTTCTTCATGTTGGATTTAAAAAGGGGTTAAATTATTTCAAATATTTCAGATTTTTAAATATATAAGGGGTGTTTCGAAACGGCATATGCCCGTTCCGAAACGACCCTTTGACAGTAGCCATTCCGTTTCGAAACGGATCAATACCGTTCCGAAACAGGGGCTAGGTTTCAGTTTGAAAAATATGACCGTTGTATGTCTTAACTGATTTTATCAAAACCGTTAAGGCGTTTCGAAACGGTCTAGGACCGTTCCGAAACGACCCTTTTACAGTGGCAAAACCGTTCCGAAACGGCCCTAAGGCGTTTCGAAACGGGCTCTTAAATGCACCCCAACGGCTCTTTCTATTTTAGTCCGTTCCGAAACAGGTTTCTCGTGTTCCGAAACGGGTTGGTGCAGACAGCATTAATGGTGGCAAGAGAGGGTTCCAACGGCTCCATTTATGTTCCCAACCACCCAAACGGCTAGAAATCAATGAGAAGGTATAAAAGGGACATCCAAAAGCATCAGCAACAACTATTGAACTTCAAGCAAACATCCAAACATCAAATTCAAGCATTAGAGCTAAAATCCCAAATTTGTGTAAAATCCCAATTTGTGTTCTTCATTCATATTTTGTAAAATTGGGTTGAGTGCTTGTATTGGGGCTATCATTTGTATTGAGAGATACCTAATTAGCCTACAAATTCCTTTGTTCTCTTGTGTGAGGGTTGGGTTGATTTTTGGGTAGAAAAATCAACCGATATTGTAAAGGGTTGCCTCCTTGTCCTAGAAAAGGGGAAGATCAATTTAGTGAAATTGTTGCAAATCCTTAGTGAGACTAAGGTAGTGGATGTAGAGTTCATTTGGAACTTGAACCACTCTAAATTCCTTGTTCTTCAATTTTTTAATTTGCCAATTTCCACTACAATCCTTCAAATTTCCAATTCACCCCCTCTTGGTAAATATCGTTCTTTCGATCCACTCAACAATAATAATTACATTTTTATGTGTAACTATCTTATTTAGAGTTTAAACTAATCAATAATTGTGTAACACCCCAAAACTTACACCCCAAGAATCAACCTGAATAAAATTGTTCCAACATTTCAATCCTTTTGTTCAATAGATTTATTCGATTCCTGACCCAAACCAAAATTAAATTGAACAAATCTATTCAGGAATTTATTCCTACCGTTAGATAGATTTTATTAGATTCCATGTTCCCAAATATAAAAAAAGTAGACATAATTGTTTCAAGATTTTAATCTTGCCGAGATTTGTTATTGGAATTAACATTGGTTACTGATTCTATTTTAGAAATGTAGTTCTAACTGATTTTACTAGTTAACAGAATAAAAATAAACTAGTATTAAATTTTTGGTTATTATTGAAATCAGTTATTCTTACAAATTACGGTTCCATTTATGAAATATTAAAACAAAATATTTATTACAGTCAATTACGTTTTATTCAACTCATTTATATTTAATTACGGTTCCAGCAGCGAGGGCGAAGATACAAATGTTTAGCTTCATTGTTTTATGTTTTATTCAATGCATTTATATTTAACAACATTTTTTGTAATAATAACATCAATATTTAATTTTACTATTTATTATTTTATTCTTTGATTAACGTCCAACTTCTAACAATTTACGGATAGACAGTCAATACATAGAATATAAATTTACATGATCATCACTTCTTAGACTAGTAGAGTGACCAGGACTTTTGGGACTTGGACCTTGCTTCGTGGGCCTGAATGTTGTGACATTATCATCACTTCCAGGACCACTAGAGTGACCAGGGCCTTTGGGACTTGGACCTTGCTTCGTGGGCTTGAAAGTAGTGACATTATCATCACTTCCTGGACCACTAGAGTGACCAGGGCCTTTGGGACTTGGACCTTGCTTCATGGGCCTGAATGTAGTGACATTATCATCACTTCCTGGACCACTAGAGTGACCAGGACCTTTGGGACTTGGACCTTGCTTCGTGGGCCTGAATGTTGTGACATTATCATCACTTCCTGGACCACTAGAGTGACCAGGGCCTTTGGGACTTGGACCTTGCTTCGTGGGCCTGAATGTAGTGACATTATCATCACTTCCTCGACCACTAGAGTGACCAGGGCCTTTGGGACTTGGACCTTGCTTCGTGGGCCTGAATGTAGTGACATTATCATCACTTCCTGGACCACTAGAGTGACCAGGGCCTTTGGGACTTGGACCTTGCTTCGTGGGCCTGAATGTAGTGACATTATCATCACTTCCTGGACCACTGGAGTGACCAGGACCTTTGGGACTTGGACCTTGCTTCGTGGGCCGGAATGTAGTGACATTATCATCACTTCCTGGACCACTAGAGTGACCAGGACCTTTGGGACTTGGACCTTGCTTCGTGGGCCTAAATGTAGTGAAATTATCATCACTTCCTGGACCACTAGAGTGACCAGGACCTTTGGGACTTGGACCTTGCTTCGTAGGCCTGAATGTAGTGACATTATCATCACTTCCTAGACCACTAGAGTGACTGGGACCTTTGGGACTTGGACCTTGCTTCGTGGGCCTGATTGTAGTGACGTTATCATCACTTCCTGGACCACTGGAGTGACCAGGACCTTTGGGACTTGGACCTTGCTTTGTGGGCCTGAATGTAGTGACATTATCATCACTTCCTTGACCAGTCGAGTGACCAGGACCTTTGGGACTTGGACCTTGCTCCGTGGGCCTGAATGTAGTGAATTTGATGATAGCTAATGCGTTATCGTCTTCTAACAAAAGCCTTCCCTCTGTAAATATGACTCCATAAGTAAACAATAACACAATGAAAAGGGTAGCAGCTAACGCATGGTTGTTCTTGGCCATGGAAACTGTTGGAGAGGAAGGATATTAAGAATTTGAATTATAGAAGCTCAAAAAGGGAGTGAAACTGAACACATAAATGAGATGGCCTTATGCTTTGGCATATATGGGTATTTATAGATCCCTTAGGAGCCAACATGGTTAAAACTTCACAAATCTTAGAGTTAGCACCACGTCAGTATACAGTCACATCCACGTTAGCATACAGTCAGCTCCACGTCAGTATACAGTCATGCCCATATCAGTATACAATTAGCTCCACGTCAGTATACATTTAGCTCCACGTCAGTATATAGTCAGATGTACGTCAAATACAACTCATTATACAGTCAACACCATCTCATTATTAGCTGGTATTTTTATTTTCTGATATTATTATCTGGGCTTCATTATGTTAAACAACTGACTCGATTCTTGAATAAATTGGTAAATATTTGGTTAAGGACCAATTGCTACAAATTTTGTCATTTTACCCATTTTACTATTTTTAATCTTTATTTTTCACCTAAATTGTTTATTCTTCTCTCATAAATGTTATATCACTTTCATATTACTTTCCTGGTATAATAGCATTTTAACAATAACTATGGTTTCTTCACGACATATCGTCGTTATCCAACTACTACTTTTGTCTGATTAACTAACTTGCTTTGATAATATCACAAAAAAACAAAATTAATGAAAATTTTAAATATGACGGGTTAAATTTATTGAATTGTTTTGGATTATGAAAAAATTAACAGGAGGGATAAGTTTGGGGGGCTAAAAATGTTATTATACCTGGCCTCATTAGACGTATTCTTTTTAATTTTAACAACAATGTGGCATGTTTGTTGTAATATTTTAATTGAGTGGTATATTTGTACCTTTTAGAAGAAAAAAAAATGACATTTTGATTACCAAAACCATAATTAAATGACTTTGGGTGCAGTTTATCCTTTTTATCCACTTACAAAACAAGTGGTTTTTTCTTGTACTTGATACTTTGAAAACTTAATTATCAAATGTTGTTACATGGTAATTAATCACACTCAAATAATCTAATGCATGAACCATTACAAGAAAAATGAATTTTTCGTGACATTGAAAATGGTCACCAAAAGTAACAAATTTATTCACTGAAATACACAGTGACAATTTTTTGAGGCGTCGCTAATAAATTCATCACTATGATATTAGTGGTAAATTTCATGCATTTTTTACAATTAGTTATATTTTTTATGACTATAGTTTTTGGCACAAATGATTAATAATAGTAATTAAAACTCAGACACTATTATAATTTTTATTAGTGAAAAACTTTTTTAAAAATATATATTGAAATAGTATCTAAAGCATGGTGTCCCTTTCCATTTCAATAATGTAACCCCCTCGTCCCGGTCCTGGCGACTGACCGGTCCGAGGGGGCTACACGGGGATAACCGAGGCGAAACCCGTTAAGGCTTCAGTTCGGTTAACAGTCTGAGGAAAAACTTTTCATTTATTTTATCTTATCTAGATGCATTATTATGTCCTATGTGAAAAAGGCAACAACGGAAGAAACAAGCGAGGCAAACAACCAAACAACCCAACAAAACAGCCCATTTTAAACTTATACCGCAGGCCGTATCGGAACGCCCAGAGGGAGTTTCGATACGCCTTGACTAGGTCAACTGGCCAAAGTCGAGCCGAGGAGACCGTATCGAAATGGGTGTTGGCCATATCGAAACGCCCTCATCGGTCAACATCTCGTGGTCAACGCTACGAATCCCGTTCCGAAACGCCTATGACCGTTTCGATACTCTGAATTTCTCTTCAAAATCTTAGATTTCCAGTAGCAAAAACGTATCGAAACGCCCCCTTTGCGTACCGAAACGCCTGACCTGAAACAAGAGGCCGTATCGAAACAGGACCAAACATTTTGATACACTTGCTGCGAATAGACAGGTTTTAGCTAGTTTATGGCACCAGGCTGCCTCAAACACCAACTAAAACCTCCCACAACCAAACATGCATCACTCTAAGGCAAAACCACACACAACAAGCATGCTTAACACACTTCATACATACAAAAGCCATACATTGATAGGAAACATCAATTCAACAAAGATTCATACATAGCATTCAAGATCACATGCTTAGACAAGGACATACACTTAAGCATTTAAGATTGGGGCACAAGGCCAACATGCTAGGCATAAGCAAGCCTTAAACATAACCTCCACAAAACAAGGAGTCTAAGATGCTCCTAACACAAAACATCAACATAAATCAAAAGCTCAAATCCCATTTCTTGACTATTACATTTTTCATAACTTAAAATCCATACTTGATAAAACCAAAAGCTCAACTAGCACACTTGGAGGCCCCCCTCTTGCACTAGCAACCCACGAACTACGGATCTGCATTGTCGAACAAAATAGAGCGTAAGCATAAAGCTTAGTGACAGTAAGCTCATAAAACAAAACTCGACAATGCAGGGTCCAAGCACGAGCACCCAACCAAGGTAGAATGCATGATCTTACCTTCAAACCACATGAGTCAAATATAAATGATGCATGGACATAATTATGAACATCATGCCATGCTCAACAACTCTTAAGCTTAACACATGGAAATACATATATCATTGTATTATCAAACACATTCCACAATCCATATTGGCAACACATATATCAATCCATATTGGCACCTAGCTATGACTCGAATACGCGGATAACCGTTGGAACTCACATCCAACAACTCACATTTACCTTACCGGAGTAGAAGCAAACTCGACGACAACACTCAAATCTAAAAAAATTTCAGAACGGGGGTAAGGTTTTTTGTTTTCTTTTTTATATTTTGAAGACCAAACTTCGGTTTTGAAAACAAGCTTAGAAAAAAACCCTTTGATTTTGGAAATCTCTAGACAAAACCCTAACCGTATGATAACACTTTGTAAACCGACACTCTCGTCTACTCCTTCACTGCCTCACCATCTCGGACACAATGAAGGCTAGACGGCTTGTCGACGACGATGAGACGAGGCGACGCGGTCGGAACACCAAACGCTGAAGGTAAAAGCCTTTTCTTTTTCTTTATTTTTTTGTTTTCGATGCGTGCAAATAGAAAAAAACAAAGTACCTCAAGGTTTTTGGGGCTTTGATTACTTTTTCTCTAAAATCCTGAATGGGGGTTACAAGTTTTGGGTTTCAATTTTTATACCAATATTACATGCCAGAAGAAAACAAAATCCTCACAACCCTCTTTGCTATTTTCGTTTGCATTCTCTAAGATCCGCATTCTGATTTCTGCTATTGCCATATTGCTTTTGGTTTCTTGTCGATTTACTGTTTTTTGTCCCTTATCTGTCGTTTCCAGTATCATGATGCTCTGTGTTGTTTTTTTATTGCATGTCGGTCGTTCCGAAATGGGAAGGGGCACTGGCGTGACTGTGGTAGGCGCGTCGGGCGTGAAGATGGCAGAGGAAGCATGAGTGTCAAGGCGTCGCGCATGGGGGAGACATGTCGTTGCGCGTGGGAGCGTGCGGATCTCTAAAAGGTGCTATGCGAGTCAATCTGGGTCGTCCGTTCTACATCCAGATCCATGGCCAGAATGGTGCGGCGCCAGGTGAAGGAGATGGGCTCCCTTAGGGTTTCGACTTGTTACGCAATTTGGAAGGCTAGATCTAATGGCTGGAAATCAGCTGCGCCAAAGAAATGGGGAATTAGGATTTTTGATTATTTAAATATGGGCCAAAATGAGTTGTTGTATATGTAAATGGACTTTCATTAATGAACTTGGGCTCTTTTATTTAGTACTTAACTCATTATGTTTTTTGATTTGTGTTCAGCAACAACAACAACAACAACAACAATAATAGTAATAACAATAATAATAATATTAATACCACAATAATAATAACGATATTGAGTAATAATAATTAATGATAGCAAATAATAAATGGATAATAATAATAATAATAATAATAATAATAATAATAATAATAATAATAATAATAATAATAATAATAATAATAATAATAATAATATATGAAGATAACATAATATGTTAATAATGTTTAGGGATTTTTTAAATAGATAAGAATAATATGATAAATAATAATAATGATAGTAATAATAACAGTATAAGATAATAATAGTAGTAATATATATATATATATATATATATATATTTCTTTTTTCTCTTTTCCTCATTTTTTCTTTTTTCTTTTTCTTTTTCTTTGCTTGTTTTTTTGAGTTTTAAATTACCTAACAGCCCATTAAAAGTCCATTAATCAATATATACTAAAGTGGCCTTAAAGCCCGAACAAAATTAGTGATTATAATATATATATATATATATATATATATATATTATGTAGTTCAAATTACTAAAGGTTAGATAAGAATAATCAATAACTCTACAATTTTATTCGGTTAATAAGAAAAAAATTATCCTAAATCTGTTATAACTTAACATATATTTTGTTATAATTTGTAAATCTAAAATTTTATTTAAGTTACTGAGAAAAAAACCAATCTAATTTATTTTGTAAGTAACGTAAATATTTTTTTAATATGGTAAGTAACGTAAATATTACTTAAAAAATAAATATGTTTAATGTATTAGATTGGAAGTATAATATAATGTCTAATTTAATATTTCTTAATTTCATAAATTATTTGTATTACTTGGCTCAATATTTTTACTTTTTTAGTATTCACTCTTCATTAAGTTTTTGTAATTGATAAATTATCAATTACTTAATATTTTTTTTCAATTTTAATATTTAATATACATGTGTGTGTGCGTGCGCGCATATACATCATATATGTATATCAATATATGTAGGTGTATATGTATATATCATATATGTATATCAACTTATGAAAGTTTTTAATTCATCAAGTCATAGATTTCGGGTCAATATCAGTTCAGGTCAACAACAGGTCGGGTCACTTAACAGGTCGAGTTTAAAACAGGTTGGGTTCAAAACAGGTCGGGTTTAAAACAGGTCGAGTCCAAAATAGATCGGGTTCAAAACAAGTCGGGTCCAAAACAGGTCGGGTAAAATCGGATCTCGGGTCAATTCAGTCGAGTAAAATCGGTTATCTGCTAGGTCGGCTTCGGGTTCGACTTTGTTTTAGTTGGGCGCAGGTCGGGTTTCAGGTCCACAGTATCAGGTCCAATTCGGGTTCGAGTCATTTTCAGTCGGACGTAGGTCGGGTTTGGTCACTACAGTAACATGTCGAATTCAGGTTCGGGTCAACAACAATCGATTACAGATCAAGTTCGGGTCACTAAATTTTCAGGTCAAATCAAATTCTGACTCAAGCAGGTTTCAGTCGGGTTTTCAGGTCGAGTCAACTTTTTACGTCTCTACTTGGAGGATAATGACCAATCTTGAGAAGTTAAAATGAAAATTGTAGTATGAAGTCACTTGAAGAATTCTTAAAGATTTTTCACCTCGGATACCAATTTAGTATTTATTACTACTTACTTTTTATTTGTTTGTAGCCCACTTGCATGTGAGACCCAGTTAGGATTAGTCCATATTTAATCTCTTTCATGGGTTAATTGTAAGGATGAACATTTCGCTTGATTCGATCGAGTTTCGGGCTGGCCCGATTCAATCAGGTTGGATATTTTTTTTATAAAAAATAAATTTGGTCGGGTTAGACTTTTATTAAGAGTGAGATTGGGTTGAGTTTAGAGTGAAAAGTATAAGATTCGATCCGAGACAAATAGTGTAATATTTTCTTATATTTTTAAGGATATTTGTAATAATGCTTCCCCTTTATATTTTTTTACAATTAAGTCCTTAAAATTGAATTTTTATTTACAATCTGGTCCCTATAATTATTTTTTTACAATTAAATCCCTAAAATTATTTTTTTACAATTAGATTCTAAAATTATTTTTTATAGGTTAGGTTGGGTCGGATTCGGATTGAGGTATAAAATCTTCAGGTCGAATCGAGTCGGTCGATTTTTTTTAAAAGATGAAGACAAGTCAAATTAAAATTTGAAGTAATTATTTTCGGATTGTTTAAAAATCCGACCCAGCTCGTGCCATCACTAGTTACTTGGACTCGATTGTGTTGCTTGTTGGAGTTGTTACTTCAAAAATCACATAGGGCGTCAATATCCCCCATCTCTTATCTTTTTATTTTATTTGCTCCAATTTAATTTCTCTTATTTAATTCTTAATTCTTTATCTTTGTGGCACTTTCAAGAACAATTCTACCCAAATTTTCCTTCATTTTTTTTATCGAAACACATTTTCTTGTTTAAACACTTGGAATAGTTCTTGGGGCGTTTTCTTTATGAGAAGGCCTAAATTTTATTTCAAATAAAATCTTAAACATTCAATTAAAATATAAATTTATTATTGTTTAACATACTAAGTAGATTTTTACATGATCTTGTAACAATAAAAAAATCATGTCATCACTTTAACAACAATTACTTTCGTTGTTATCAATTTAAACTTAGTAATATTATTATAATGGTAAACCGGCCATATTATCCTATGTTAATTTCAAGCACAATAGAAGGACTAAATCCAGAATTCGACTAAAGTGTAAAACACAAATTCTAATGACCTCTTATGAAAAAAATACTTAGTTCAGGGGTAGGTGCACCATCTGGATTGATCATATACAGAGCTTCCGAGTCCTTTGATCCAACCACCCTCTCAAATCTTGCTCTCATGTACGTTAATTCCCCATCGGTTGCATTTTCCTTGTCGTTCGGGCTAGGAATTACCCCAGCTCCCATTGAAACACCTCGCAAAAGCTGCATAACATGAAGCTCGTCTTCAGACAATTGTTTCCTCCGAATAGAGTAACCCATCTTTCTTCCATTGCAGTAAAGCGCCCAGACAAACTCCTCAAACAACTTCTTCTTATGTGTCCTGGTCTCACACTCCAGTGCTATCCTCACAATATCCGATCCCATTTCCTTTTGAAGCACGCTGGTGAGCATTGGTAGCTCGATCACAAACATCGGCACGTGATACGGATCGTCTTGTATGGCTAACCAAACCCGGCCTTTACGGTACCCGAAAATCGTCCCCGTTGTCGCACTGTCCTTCAGCAATGGCTTCCGCGGTTTCCCCAACAATGCAACCATCTTACACCCTGAGGTTAACATAGGGAAGAGCTTGAACATGCGCAAGAGACCGTCGCAGGTACTACTTGACTTACGATGCTTCTCTCCCGGAGTACGCCGGAGCAGCGAAAGTATGGCCGGATTGTCCATTTGGAAATATGGACTATAGTGAGTTACATATGGCATTAATGTATTTTGTTTAAAGTACTCTCAATTGAAGAAGCTAGAAGGGAAATGTATTCTAAATAGTGGGAGAAAAGGGTAGTCACTTGGTTTTGATTGTCCTTTGGGAAGTTGGAATGTTTTTAGTCTTTGAAGTGGGCAAGGATTAGAGGCGAGAGGCCTATAAAACTTTTTACAAAGCAATAATGAGACTAAAGCTTGATGTGACCAAGTTTAGCGATGTGAAGGAGGGTCGGTCCACGAGTGAGTCTGAGGTGAGGTAGCTTTAGGGTGCAGCTAAAAAACATCAAGCATTAAAATTTGTTAAAGATTTGTTCAAGAACCTAAATTGTTGGAGCTTTTGATAACATTTTATATATGTTATTTTTTTTCGTGATTTTGATAAGTTTTGAAACTTTAAAACCAAAATTTAAAACTTTGTTTAAGAACTTAAAATATTATAAAAAAAATAAGTTTTCGAAACTTGTAAAAAATAACAAAAAATGCTAACTTAAAATGTTATAAAAAATCTTATATTTTAAATTTTGAACGAATCTTATCTAAATTTCAAAACTTGTCGTTTTTTAGTCGTAACCTAAACCTGACGTATTTTAGACTCTCATCCGTCCACAACTTTTGGTGAATAAAACTCTTCAAAAAAGATGAAAAAAAAGACTATGGTAATGTTGGGTTTTTTGCATGTGCCTCTCTAATCATTACAAATGGCGTCAACATCACTTGCTTTAAGCTATTTCGAACCCCATCACGAACTCTCTATAATTATTGAGGTGCATCTCATCTTCCCTTAATTTTTTTTTCACTCTTTATCCACCAAAATGGATTAAAAAAAAACAAAACATCCTTTCACTTTTGCTTGTGACCAACTCTTTCTTTGCCTCCCAATCACTTGTCCTTTTCTATTGTTTCGTAAGCAGTCTCATTCGATGGAGGCATTTCAGGCAACAACACAGCTTAAATATTGTTCTTCAGGTTCTTAATGTAATGCTACTGTTTAATATGGCAGTATTCAAAGTACATTATAGAGTTTTAGCAGCCATGTGAAAACAAATGCGCAGGTCGCTGTCTGAAAGGGCTTCATCCGAATTTTCTCAATGCTTTTTTGGCCACTGGCCCCCTTCTGGACTAATTAGATAAGTGTTAAAATTCACTTGGCGTGCGAGAGTTAAACAGCTTAAGAGCCTGGTATTTTTTGCAAGCAATACCAACAAAAAAAAAAGAGTCTTTGCTGTGTTTGAAGATAAAAAGCTAAGCTGAAATGATTGATACGATGTTTAAAAAAAAATAAGTAGAGAGGTACTACATTTACGAGGCAAATACCGACATTCTAATTCAACAAGATAGAGATAACATGAACATCGTTGATCATTCGGTCAATTAGTGTATCTATGAAATATATGGGTTGAGGTTGAAGAAATGGCCATGCATGAGTAGCCAAGTAAAAGATAGATCTTTTGGAAGGGGCACTTGAATGATTAATTTCATTGCGAGACATTTTAACTTTTGGAGACCAAAATGGGCAGTATTTGCTTGTCAGTTGTATACTCTTTGAAAGATTCTTCTTAGGTTTTCTATTTTTTTCTGCAGGCTTTATAAGTTTTCATGAAACAAGCCGACTGTTTCAAAACCAGATGACCTGAATCTGGTGATATTTTCTTTTATTTGCAATAATGTTAGTTACCAAGTCTAGCATATTATATGAAAAAGGAGGAATATAAATTTTTACCCTTTTTTCTGCCACTATTTATATCCTCACATTAAAAAAATAAATTTAAAGTTTAGAGTTAACGTTTAGGGAGTAGGGAATTGAGGTAGTATGCATTTTTTAGTCTTTAAGATTTAGAGTTAAAACTTAGAATTTAATTTTTATTGTTGGAGCATAGAAATGGACAAAAAAAATAGAAAATTTTTGTTCGTCAAAAGTCTCATACAAACTAGAAAAATGTGGAAAAAAATGTTATTGAATCTCAGTAAAAGGATGTTTCCTTGCTTAAGATCTTATCCTTAAGAATGCAATGGCTTAACATTACTTGTAAAATCTAAAAACTCAAGCTGAGATAAGGGTGGCACTTTTCTGTATTCCAACTTTGGGACAAAATTGCTTATTAAGGGAGGTTTGGGCCACCAAATGGTGGACTGCTGTCAAGTAATGGATCAAAACATTAATTTCTGTTTATTAGAGATGGGCCAGACGTTAAGAGGCTAATTTGGTTATTCTCAGTTAAATGCTCCCCAAGAAGCAGCAACCGTTTGTTATACAAACTCTTGAATTAGACGAATTCAATCATCTCTAACATTTAGGGGGCAGGGAAATAAAACTCCACTAGAAAAAAATAATTTTTTTATTTTAAATTATTACAGTTGATTTATTCGATTCAATCAAATTAATAAATTAGTTTTTGAGTTTGAATCGAGTTCAGATTTTGCCAACTTGAAAAACTAAAAAAACAATTTTTACATTTTTGTGATTTAGTTTCTCAATTTCTTATTTCTTCATTCCATCATTCATTTTAAGTTTTTTTTTACTAAACTTAAACCACATGCTCTTAAGTACCGTGGAATTTTTTTTTCATTTTTTTTAATTTTTTAAGTTTATTTTTGACAAAATTTAAACCATGTGGTCCAGTGCCACTATAAAATATTTATGCAACTTCAATTCATATTTTAACAAAAAATCATTTTTTTACAATTTAATCTCTTAACTTTGCATTTTATTCAATTTGATTCTTGAATTGTAAATTATTTAGTCTCATCAATTCTTTGACCCTTTTATACACTCATCAATACTTTATCCTCAAAAACTTCTTCTTTAAAAAAATATTATAAATATATTTTTATAATTTTTAATGATATTTAATATTTTAAAGAACACTATAAATCATAGTTACACATGTGTGAAAAAGAATATGAAGATATATATATATATATATATATATATATATTATATCATTAGCGAAAGTCATTTAAATTAGAACCAATTTTTATCATAATATTATAAATAATTGTAATTAATTTTGAAGAGAAATTTGAACAACTTGACATGAGTTGACTAGACACGAATTCATAAGCTTAACTCGAAAACATTTCAAATAAAGTTTGAATAATGAAGTAGGATTTGTCAACTCGACTAACTCAAAAAAAAAAATTACTTGACTCGATCGAATATTCACCCTTACTTGTGGGTGCTCTCTAAGTCTAGGATCTTCAGCATGCTTATAAAAGGTCTAAACAATCTATACAATAAACTATCAATATGAAAACATGGTATTTAGCCATATAGACAATTGTTAAAAGTTTGTCATATTTTACACTGGGTAGTCAAGATCACAAGATTAATACCTTACCACCAATTATACAATGAGAGTCAGAGTGCACCGACCAACAACAACAATAATAACAACAACAACGTGCACGCATGAGTTTTATCTTCCATCCCTCAATGTTAAAATATAAATTTTTTTTATCAAGTTAAAAAGTTATATTTTCAAAAATCCAAAATCTCACATTGGTTATATATTGATTTTTTCACCCCTTTAAATGACTTTTAAATATACATTTATTAAGTGATTGAAGACAAAATTATATACATATATTATTGTTTGGCTCATATAAATACACGTATTAACATATGTCTTTAATATGTACCACATACTCTCCACGTTTCCTTTTCTTATACCTATTATTGTCGGCTTGCTTATGTGTTTGGTCAAATCCAGCAAAGGCATGCTATCCTCAACGGTTTCATCTTGTGAATAATTAGAGATAGATATCATTTTAGCATTTAATCTTTAAAAAATATATATGAATAAGAAAGCCATATATATATTGATAATAGAAATTGAATTTTATTAAAAAAAATCATAAAAGATATTACAAATACAATGCATTCAAAAGGGAGAATAGTAGAGACTAATCCACCAAAATTTTATACAAAAACTCAAAAGTGCAAAAAAAGGTAAATACTTTCATAGAGATTAGCAAACCGACAAAGTCCAGAAGCCTTCTTGAATCTCCTTGTCTCTATCCAAACGAGACGCATTACGAGATGAAAAAAAGAGTGGTGAGCGAGCCAAACTATCAGGCAGATTGCTTCACTACCCAAGACTGATTACATCGGCAAACAACCATCAACCCAGTATGGATCTATCTTTATATGACCACCGAAAGAATCATAATAAAAAACTAGCGCCGTGAAGATCTCTGTGCGAGCACCAAATTGTTGGTAATGCTTCAAGTGTTACAAAGGCCATATTCCACATTGGTTGGGAAAATGGTTAGTGAAGGGTATTTATACCCATGCTTCCCCCTCCCTTGTTGAGTGGAAAAGAACAAGGGAAGTCCTCGTGCGCCGCTGCCGCCGCCGTCGGGCTCGGGCTCGACGTGTCTTTGACACGTACGTGCGCGTATATTATCTTTTTGGAGAAAATTCGTATGGAATTTTCTTAAGAACAAAAGATTATGTGAAAGAATTTTTTCTTCTTATTTATAGGCTTTGAGAAACTATTCGAATCAGAATTTATTTTTTAAATTAAATTCATATCTGAACGTTGCAGTTTGATTCGAACGTTTGTATCTAGTGCAGTTTATTCGAATAAATTCGAATATAAACATTCTGTTCAGTGATGAATTTAGACTATTTTTCAGTCAAATTCAAGTGGTAACAACAGCTGTTTATTGCATGGTTATGGAGGCTGTTATTGCAGCTGTTACATCATATTTATATTTGCTGTTATACAGATTTAATTCTGTAATTATTTAGACAATATAATGACAATAATGCGCATGATTATCAGCCTATAAATAGATGTGCTACATGCAACATTCATATCATCAAACACATAGCAAACAGTTCCAAATTCTCTCTGTTTCCTCCATCGTTCGAGCATCATTCGAGCAGTACCGTCGTTGTTCACTCCGGAGTCCAGTGTACGATTCTTGGAGCGTCCGTGTTCACCTCGGGGGACATTCTGCCTGTGAAGCGACTACACTGTTCGGGGCAGTTTTGTTTCTAAGTCAGTGGCCAACATACCATAACACAGTTCATCATTTTTCATTTCTGTTTTTGATATTATTTCCAGTCAGTGCTAATCAGCCAGTTTTGCAGTCCTATTTTACCAACAATTTAGAAACAAAACTCTTCTCCGATTCTGCAAAGTGGCTTCCTCATCCACACTACTAAGCAAGCTCATTCCCGACCTTTCCAAGCTAGATGCATTGGATGGTAGCAACTATCGAAGGTGGTCCCAACGCATCCTTATTTTCTTCGAGCAATTGGACCTTGACTATGTGTTGCTCAACGAACCACCATCCGTTGTTGCCCCTACTATTGTTGTTTCTGCCGATAATCAAGGGAAGAATGATGCTGCCGCCGATGCTTTTGCTGCTGCCACCTTTGCCAAATATGAGAAGGACAACAAGACGGTCCGTGGCCATCTCCTAAGTCACATGTCCAACAAACTTTTTGACATGTACCTTAAGGAGATGAGTGTTGGGTCACGTCGGCACGCCCCGTGGCGCAGCGGAAAAATTAATCCGACGTAATCCAGCCATGATCCATGTACAAGAACGAATCCAGGGTGAAAAGATAAAGAGTTACCTTTTAAAACTCTGGAAACTGGAAAACCGACGGTATGTCGGAATAACCACATCAAGTAAAACCGGAATCGTCACAGGTTTGCAACGACCTCTACGGACTCCACCCGAACAAAACGAACAAAGTTTCCGCCTCCCTAACACTTAAGGATAAATTTCGACAGGTTTGAACACCTTCCAGGGAGAAGTTGAAATCCCTCTAGGGATTCCTGAGGGAGTCTAAAATCGACCAGGAGTTTAACCGGGACTTGCAATCGAGCAAGGGAACCTTCAAGGATTTACCAGGGGGCAAGTAGAACACTAGAAAAATATCGAACAGCTTCTCAGAGAGCTTTCTGGGATATGTCGAATTCTAGTGGGGAATCCCTAGGGGTGTTGTCGAAATCTTCAAGAGGAGAAAGATGGATGATTTGGTTGCTAGCCCTTGTCCCTTTAAATAGTATTCAAAGACTTAATTCTAGTTGAATTCCTTAAATCCAAGTTCAACCAAAATTCATAGAATCTAATTCTACTTGAAGTTGGTTTATATTAAATATACATTATATTTAATAATATTAAATAATATATATATATATATTTAATTATGTAGAATCTTATTCTACATAAAACATGGATTTAAATATACATTATATTTAATCCAAATATATATATTTTTATTATATAGAATCTCATTCTATCTTTATTTGGATTTAAATATATTTAAATATATATTTTTAATTATGTAGAATCTAATTCTACATAAACTTGGAATTAAATATACATTATATAAATTCCAAATATATATTTAAATTTCTAGAATCTTATTATATAATATTTAAGTCTCTAAATATTTTCCATACTCTAAATAATATCTAATAAATACATTATTTATCAAATATTATCCCTTTTAAAGGGAGTTGTCGGTTTCCCATATCCCATAGGGGATTTTCGGCAACCTCCCTAAAATAGGGAGTATGGTTTCCATTTTTGTTCGTTTTATTCGAAGGGTGTGACCCTTGTAGGTTCATGCAACGTTAGCAACAAAATTAGAATTGTTCTAATTTTACAAACAATGAGTGGCATCTAGCAATACATCATTGCTACCTAAGTTGCATGAAGTCATGATTTGACTTTCCTAATTCCTGAATAAACTTTCTTTATGTATTTCATCCTTTTGTCCTTTATATCTTAGATGAACACAAGTCATGGGTCAGTCACACTTGCGTTGTCCATCTAGTGTTTCTTGATGTCTTGAGTAGATTATTATAAACGAATCTCTATGATATCTCATATCATAATATTCGAGCATGGCCATGCATTTTCTAATCTCACTCAATCAAGTGGCCGAAGATATTTCTCCCATTATGTAGGAGGGACAAATCCTTTTTTGATCAACCATATTTCACTACATAGGTCATCACTTATCCAATCACCAGTCTTTATAATGTAGTCAGTTACGACACACGTTTGATTATGTCAAAATACGTAAATCTTTATGTTGAAATCATGTTGATCTCAAGTCTGAGGATTATACATATGTTTATCATGAGCAAAGTTGTGACTGTCACATAATTACCCAAGAAACATGCTCATAGCGGGTCAATCCAGTATGTTGTTCTCTAACAAATACTTATGTGTTGATTTTGACATCTCTATGCCAATGACAACACTTGTTATCAATCAACCACATATTAGTCTTTATATATTATCACTGTCCATACTCGTAATAATATTCGACTAAGGATCCTATTTAACAATAATCGTATTATTGTATGGACATTATTATCCAATGGTTAGTTTGATGCACAGAAACATACCAAATGATAATAACGGCAATGACATTACTTGATAAATCTAGTAAAATAGTATGTCTATTCAATCATCATATGATTGGTCTTTGGGCATACTCCAACAAGGAGTGCAAAGGTGATATGGGATTCTTTGGACACAAAGTATGGCACCGATGACGCGGGGATCAAAAAGTACGTCGTGGGTGAGTGGTTGAAATTCCAGATGACCGACAACAAGCCCATCATGGACCAGGTTTATCACTACGAGAATCTTGTCTTGGACATCATCGCGGAAGGCATGCAAATGTGTGAGGTTTTGCAAGCAAATGTCCTGATCGAGAAGTTTCTAAAGTCCTGGTCCGATTATTGCAACTCTCTCAAGCACAAGAAAAGGGACATACCACTTCAGGAGCTGATCGGTCACATGAAAATCGAAGAGGCCAACCGTTTGAAAGATAAGGTTACTAACAACTTTAGTCACTTATCTTTTAAATCTAATTTAGTTGAGTCTAGTGGTGCTTCAGGGTCCAAAAAGCCCTTTAAGAAAGGCCCCTAGAGCAAAAAGCCCAAACCACAGAAGACTACCAACTTCAAGAAACCGGTCAAGGCCAAGCCAGACGTGAAAACCATAAAGTGCTACGTGTGTGGGCAACCTGGTCACAAGGCGTACCAATGTCAGCACCGTTTGGACTGCCAGAACGAGACTAGACCACACATGCATGTGGCAGAGGACATGGACGATGATGTTATTGCCGCGGTGGTTTCGGAGGTCAACCTTGTAGAGAAGAACACCGAGTGGGTCGTGGACACCGGAGCTTCTCGACATTTCCGCGCAAAGAAGGAGTTATTCACCGAGTTCGAGGACGTGAAAAATGGTGAACGTGTGTACATGGGAAACTCCAGCAGCTCTCAAGTGATGGGCAAAGGCAAGGTTTTACTCAAGCTGACTTCCGGTAAAACTTTGGCCCTTAACAATGTCCTATATGTGCCCGCCCTGTGTAGAAATCTGATCAATGGTGGCCTCTTAAATAAGGCAGACATTAAGTTAGTTTTTGAGGCAGATAAACTTGTACTTTCCCGTAATGGTGATTATGTCGGGAAAGGTTTTTTAAGCGAAGGTTTATTTGTCATAGAAACTCAACTTAATGAAAATAATAAAGCTACCACTTCTGCTTATATTGTTGAGTCTGTTGATATGTGGCATGCTAGATTAGGACATGTAAATATTCAATCCCTAAAGAAAATGACGAATATGAATATTTTGCCTAAACTAGACATAACAAACTATAATAAATGTGAAGTTTCTGTAGAAGCTAAGTATGCAAAACCTACCTTTAAAACTGTTTCTAAAAGAAAGACTGAACTGTTAGAACTTATTCATACTGATCTAGCAGACTTTAGAAACACTGAAAGTAAAGGAGGAAAACACTACTACATAACTTTTGTAGATGACTTCTCTAGGTATACAAAAGTTTATCTCCTAAGAACTAAAGATGAAGCTGAAAACTTCTTTCTTATTTATAAGGCATAAGTTGAAAATTAGTTAGATAGGAGAATAAAACGTGTTAGGTCTGATAGAGGTGGTGAATATGGATCTAATTTTCTAAAAGAGGTTTGTGAGACGAATGGCATAATACATGAAACTTCAGCCCCTTATTTTCCTCAACAGAACGGTATAGCCGAGAGGAAAAACAAAACTTTAAAAGAGATGATGAACTCAATGTTGATAAGTTCTGGGTTGTCCATCAACATGTGGGGGGAAGCCATTCTATCGGCTAATCATATTTTAAACCGAGTACCTCATAAGAAAATTGATTCTACCCCATACGAATTATGGAAAGGGTATGCCCCAAATTTACAATACCTGAAAGTGTGGGGGTGTCTGGCCAAAGTGGGGTTGCCAGACTTTAAGAAGTCCACCATTGGACCTAAGACCGTTGATGCAGTGTTTATAGGCTATGCTTCTAACAGTGCCACATATAGATTCATGACTTTACAAGACTCTTCTATTTGTGAATCTAGGGATGTTGTTTTCTTTGAAGATGTCTTTCCTCTCAAGAAACCTAGATTAAGTGTTGAAACACAAATAGAAACCTTGCCATCCAGTTCTTCTAGTGTGCCTGCTAGGTCTTCTCAAGAGATTGAATTTGAGCCTAGAAGAAGTAAGAGACAAAGAGTTGAAACCTCTTTTGGACCAGACTTCATAACTTCCTTTATTTCTGAGATAAATGATTTAGACACTCTTTTTGATCCTATAGCTCAAGCTTATTTGTTAGATGAGGATCCTACAACTTACGAAGAAGCTATACGATCTATTGATGCTAGTTTCTAGAAAAGCGCTATAAAAGATGAACTAGAATCAATAATGTCTAATCATACTTGGGAATTAGTTGACTTACCTAGAGGATTTAAAACCATCAACAGTAAATGGGTCTTTCGAAAGAAACTTAGACCAGATGGTTCTATCCAAAGGTATAAGGCAATGCTAGTAGTCAAAGGGTTCACTCAAAGATTTGGTCAAGACTTCTTTGATACTTATTCTCCCGTCACTAAAATCTCAACGATCCGTGCATTGTTTGCACTAGCCTCCATTCACAAGTTGCAAGTACATCAAATGGATGTAAAGACTGCATTTTTGAATGGGGATCTAGATGAGGAGATCTATATGGAGCAACCTCTTGGCTCCGAGGCCCCTGGTATGGAAGGCAAAGTTTGTAGACTTAAAAAGTCACTTTATAGCCTGAAGCAAGCTCCCAAACAGTGGTATGAGAAATTTCATAAAACTATTCTTAGTTTTGGTTTTGTTGTGAATGGTTCGAATGCATGCGTGTATTCGAGGATGTTTGGTACTAATTGTGTCATCATAAGCCTGTATGTTGACGACATGTTGATTTTCAGTACTAACATTGAGTCCATTAACAAAACAAAAAGTTTATTGTCCACTAAGTTTGAGATGACTGACTTGGGAGAAGTCGATGTAATCTTAGGAGTCAAAGTAACCAAATCTGAAAAGGGGTTTTCTTTAAGCCAGACACACTATATCGAGAAAGTGTTAAAGAAATTTGACAGTTTTGATGTCATCCCTGTTCGAACTCCTTATGACTCTAGCATACATCTCTTTAAGAATAAAGGAAGTAGCAATTTCTCAAACGGAATATGCCAAAATAATTGGCAGTATGATGTTCTTAATGAACTATACTCGGCCAGATATTGCCTATGATGTAAGCAGACTTAGTAGATATACTCATAACCCTAGTGGTGAGCACTGGGTTGCTCTTAGACGCTTACTTAAGTACCTTAAGGGTACTATGGACTGGAGACTTGAGTTTGTTGGCTTTCCTGTTACATTAGAAGGATATTGTGACGCCAACTGGGTCTCTGATAGTGATGAAGTAAGCTCTACGAGTGGGTATGTATTTACTTTGGGAGGAGCAACAATTTCTTGGAAGTCTTCAAAACAGACTTGTATTGCTCGCTCTACTATGAAGTCAGAGTTTATAGCTCTTGACTTAGCTAGGCAAGAAGCTGAGTGGCTAAGGAGTTTGTTAGCCGATATTCCATTGTGGGGAAGTCCGACTCCTCCTGTTTCGTTGTTGTGTGATTCACAAGCTGCGATTTGTGTTGCCAAGAGTCAAGTTTACAATGGTAAAAAGAGACATATTCGCATAAGAAATGAATCTGTTAGACACTTAATAAGGAATGGAGTACTCTATTTAGAGTATGTGAAGTCGGAAATAAATCTAGCAGACCCGCTTACCAAAGGGTTAAGTCGGAAGTTGGTCCTATATTCGTCGAGGGGGATGGGTTTAAAGCCCATTGGTTGAGGAATTCATGGTGGATACCCAACTTAGTTATCTAAGTTCAATGTGGTCAAACGAAACCATAGAAAGACTCATAGTGTACATTTCTCACTACCTATCCCTATGACGAATGATGTACATGTCCAAGTTGACTGTTGAGTACTATTACTCTTAATAAATTCATAGCCCAGGTTTTGGGTGGTCTTTGTGAGAAAGACTTGATGAATTTACCAAATCATGGTTGAATACTTATTCTTAATAAGTTCATAACACAAGTTTGAATGTGTTGTCCTATTGAGAAGGACAAGATGAACTTACCGCTAGAAAAGGTTGAGTTTCAAGAAACTCTTAATGGATTCAAAGTTTGAATGATCCTATTGAGAATGACATTTTGAATTCACCAATAAAGAGGTTGAATATTTATTCTTAATGATTTCTTATCCCAAGATTGGGTGGTTCATTTTAAATGAACTTGAAGAAATCACCATATATCTATAAGAGGTTGAGCCATTACAAAAGGTTCTTAATTATTTCATAGCCCGATTTCAGGGTGGTTTATATCGAGATAAACTTGATGAAATAACCTATGTAAGTGAGAAGGATTAGCCACCTTCTGTGAAAAACGTTGGGCCATTTTTCTAATACACTTACTAGAATCCTGAGGTAAGATGGCCAAATATACACTTGTGTATATATATCTTACACATCGAGAACTTCGGTGGATGAAGGAGTTAGTTGTGTGTTATGAGTTTACCCCTATCTTAGAAAGTTCAAGACCAGTTTCACTTATCTAAGAGAAGGATCGCTCATCATCACTATGTACTAGTTTAAGATACGTTCACTAGTGCTTAAGCAACTAATTCCGCTATTGCTCTTCTGAGGAGGTCTGTGTTTGAGATACAAATGAATTCTTTCGCATTAGTGGGGGAATGTTGGTAATGCTTCAAGTGTTACTAAGGCCATATCTCACATTAGTTGGGAAAATGGTTAGTGAAGGGTATTTATACCCATGCTTCCCCCTCCCTTGTTGAGTGGGAAAGAACAAGGGAAGTCCTCGCGTGCCGCCGCCTGGCTGGCTCGGGCTCGGGTAACACGTGTCTTAGACACGTACGCGCGCGTATATTATCTTTTTGGAGAAAATTCGTATGGAATTTTCTTAAGAACAAAAGATTATGTGAAAGAATTTTTTCTTCTTATTTATAGGCTTTGAGAAACTGTTCGAATACGAATTTATAAACAGTCTGTTCAGTGATGAATTTAGACTATTTTTCAGTCAAATTCAAGTGGTAACAACAGCTGTTTATTGCATGGTTATGGAGGCTGTTATTGCAGCTGTTACAACATATTTATATTTGCTGTTATACAGATTTAATTATGTAATTATTTAGACAATATAATGACAATAATGCCCATGATTATCAGCCTATAAATAGAGGTGCTACATGCAACATTCGTATCATCAAACACATAGCAAACAGTTCCAAATTCTCTCTGTTTTCTCCATCGTTCGAGCATCATTCGAGCAGTACCGCCGTTGTTCACTCCGGAGTCCAGTGTACGATTCTTGGAGCGTCTGTGTTCACCTCGGGGGACATTCTGCCTGTGGCGACTACACTGTTCGGGGCAATTTTGTTTCTAAGTCAGTGGCCAACATACCACGACACGATTCATCATTTTTCATTTATGTTTTTGTTATTATTTCCAGTCAGTGCTAATCAGTCGGTTTTGCAGTCCTATTTTACCAACACAAATGACCATTAAGGTATGCTGAAATCATGTCAAAACGATAGATGAAACAAAACCACAAAAACGTGCCACAAAGGCAGAGGGAAAGCATGCCACAAGTGTAACACCCCGATCCCGATCCGGATCCGAAGTACTACATTCAAGTCACCCAAAAACTAACCCATCAAATATCCAATTTAAAACCATAAGTTTAGCCATCATTTAAAAACATTAGACACCTATAAATCCATGAAGTTAAATAAGCATTATAATTAAGTTTACAAAACGGGAGCTCCAAGTTAAAAACACTGAATATCAAAATAATATTTCAAATAGAGTTTACAGACACAATAAATCGTAAGGTCCTATGAATACATAAGCCCCAAACTAAATACTAAGCATTATACTCTAAAACATTGTGGTGCTGGGATATCCCTTCATGATGTACTCCTCAGTCACGATCAACCTAATAACCTACGAACGGAAACAACGATTCTGAACGTTGTGCTTACAAAGCTTAGTGGTACATTTCCACTCTACCATAATTTATGATTATCATAAAATAAGCATGCAAGATAAATATAGTTTAGAGAGCATAGATAAAGATTCACTATCTATGAGTTATCTTCTAGCCTACACTAGATAGAGTTCTTAGATCACCTATCTCAAGGCATCATTAAGTCTACAAGAAGTCTTACATGTTTCACAAAGCTTTGCTATACTCGAGGTCACATAGCCTATCAAGTTACTCGAGCTCACTCAGCTCATCGAGTTAATACATTCATAAGCTATTATCCATAACATCCACACATCATACATAGATGAATCCATACATCATCTACATAATGGCCAACGAAGCCCTACTTTATCCGTGCTCACACAGTCGTCAGGTTACCCATGTTCACACAACCGTCGGGTTAAATAGACCATATCTGAATTACCATAGTCATGGATACGTCCTAGACATACTTGGATCACATTATCCACATGTAGTCTTTACCTGAAGTCACACAACCTATTAGGTTACTCGAGCTCATATAGCCGTCGAGTTAATAACCTTATTCGGATCACCATAGCCACGGATAGGTTTCTAAATGCACCCAGATCACTCAGCCCGTTAGTACATCGGATGTACTTGTTCACCCAACCCGAAGTATGCATCCCCTTATACAAGTAACGTAGTACTAACTCTAGGACATCCAGATTCCTTTACAATAATCATACGATAATACATGCTCCCTGAGCATTCATACACCTCACCAACAGGTAAGTGGCATTAAGCCAAGCCATTAATCAAATGGCCCAAGGAATGACACTAACCAACATGGTTATTTCGATTTAACACTTACCAATTTACTACACGATACACTCATCCATGAGGGTTAAATCTCAGTTTCTCAGTTTTACAATTCATTTTACTACATCAGAAGTCCCTCGGACCATAGTCATCGAATTATCAACCCCTCGAACTCGTTTTCAATATTCACGGCTAGATTGCCCAAAGGGTATCGATACCCAACCGTGCATACCGATGTTTGTCTCTGGGTACCGATACTCGAGCTTTATAGAGAAAGGGATTGACCGTTAACCCCGTACCGGTATTCGGACTCCGCATACCGATACCCCTTCAGTATCCTTACACATCAAACGTACCAATACCGAACTTTGCTACTAAAAATTGATGAAACAAGGGGGTACCGATACGGCCAGGGCTCGTACCGATACACCCTTCAAAACTCGCCTTCTTTCATCCTTCAGAACATAGGGTACCGATACATGCTCCCCGCGTATTGGTACCGAAGCCTAGAAATGGCTTCCAAGGCTCGAGAAATCACATCCCAAGACCCCAAAACATAACCTTTAACCTATTAACTTGATCCTACATCTTATGGAAGTTTTTTAGGGTGGTTTACTACCATTTTTACTTCTTATTAACGATTAATCTGGGATTTACCATTAACAAAGCTGTAAGCTACCTAAACACCACAACTAGGGGTGAGCAAAACTCGACTTGAAAAAATCGAGTTTTTTTTTTCAATTTCAAGTTATTCGAGTCGAGTTATTTGAGTTAATTAAGTTATTCGAGTCAACTAGAGTAACTCGAAAAAATTTCGAGTTTGAGTCGAGTTGAAATTTTCCCAACTCGAAAAACCAAAAAATCGAAAAATTGAATTTTACAATTTTGCGACTTAGTCCTTGATTTCATTTTTCTTCAATTTTCCTTCATTTTAAGTCCATTTTGACTAGATTTGAATCACACGTTCCTAAACCAATGTAGAATACATATTTAGCTTCAATTCATATTTTTGAAAATAAATTTCATCCTTTTGTAATTTAGCCCCTCAACTCTGTATGATTTCCTCATTTCTTCAATCCCTCCTTCGTTTTAAGTCCATTTTCGACCAAATTTGAAGCACATGCTCCTAATCACTGTAGAATACCTATTTAGCTTCAATTCATATTTTTAAAATAAATTTCCTATTTTTTAAGTTTAGACCGTCAACTTTGAATGAGTTCTCATTTCTTCAATTCATCTTTCGTTTTAACTCTATTTTTGACTAAAATTAAACCACATGATTCACTAACACAATATAATATGTATGTAACTTCAATTCACATTTTCAAAAAAATATATTCTTTTTAAATTTAATCCTTTAACTTTACATTTTATTCAATTTGATCATTCAACTGAATTTTTTAAAGTTTTTCTTCACATCAAATTATTAACTCATTTATACTCCAATCAATATTTTATCCCTAAAAGTTCTTTATTTAAAAATAACATTATAAATATATTTTAGAAGTTTAGATGCTATTTTACTAACATTACAAATCTTATTTACACATGTGAAAAATAATATGAAGAAATATATATATATATATATATATATATATATATATATATATATATGCATATCTTAAATGGTTAGAGAAAGTCGTTTAAATTGGAATCAAACCGTACTATAACATGATAAATAATTACATTTAAATTTGTATAGGAACTCGAAAACTCGATTCAAACTTGACTCAAATTTTATAAAATCGACTCAAATCGAAAAAAATTCAAATTAATTTTGAGTTGTAAAATATGATACTTCAACTAGAATAACTCAAAATTTTTTGACTTGACTCGACTCGATCGAACACTCACCCTAAGCACAAAATCAAACAAAACAATCACTTTATGATCTTCAAGAAGAGTAGGAGTCAGAGATGTACTAACCTTTTAGCAAGAATCCCAAATTTGCTTCACCCACTTACTTTCCTCAACTTCTTCTCTTTGGCACAAACTTGAATAAACCTAAATCACCTCCCTTTTCCATAAAAACATGGAAAACGAATCAAAACTTGAAATAACAACTAAGGGAGGGTTTAATTACAAATCTATACCCTTTTAATCAAAGGAGGAACCTTAAAACTCATAAAGCTTTAAACTTTCCAAAAACCCACAATCAAAACCTTACCTTTTCATCAAGATATTATGCTTTCCTTGAAGCTTGAAAGATGGATTAAGAATCCCCAACTCTTAAATCTTGTAGGCAACAAATGGAGGAGAAAGCTTCAATCTTTGATGGTTGGAAGTTATGGTGTTTTGGGGAAGGAGATGAAGGTAGAAGAAAGAAAAAGGAGTGGGAAAAGGGGTGATATCACCCAAGCTCCTTTTTGTCCCCCTTTAACCCCATATGAAGAAAAAACCCATTAAAAGATGTCAACCTTTATTTCAAACTCGATCTTATAAAATTATAACTATCAAGTCCTCTTCCATGCCATAAGATTAATCCTCAACTATTAAAACCCGAACTTGGCCCAAGAGGCCCAATTAAACAAACCCACATAAAGGTCCAAACCTGGGCCAAGGCTCGTTCGTTGACTCGAAAATTCATGTCGTTACAACTCTCCTCTTCTAAAAAGAAATTTCATACTCGAAATTAAACAAGCGAAAGGGGTACAACCAATGCAGATCGAAATTTACTTCTATCCTACCCACGTTTACCTTGAACTTAAAATTTCTCCACAAAACTTCCTTAGCCAAAACGCACATCACTGGACTCTGTAAAACCTAATTTGATTTTGATATAACAAATTGTCTAAAGACCTATTTGTAAAAGTAAATAAATTTTTAAGTATTCTAAAGTCTCACAAATTGACAAGCAATTTGAACCAAAACTGATTTTAAGTCAAGACGTTCAAACCAAACAATTTTTTTCTAATTGTTTTCAAGCCAATTTTAACACTTAAGTTAAGGCGTATCGATACGCTCTATTCTTATCGATACGGTTTTACGTTACTAAATTTCAATCGTTTAAATTGTACCGATACAGTAAACACCGTATCAATACGATTTTAAATCTAAATTTATTTTAAAGATATAGCGTACTAATACGGTAACCCCGTACTGATACAATTTGGTTTGAATCAGCAAATCTTTGCATTTAATGAAAATATCCGTTGCTTGTTAGTTATGGGGAATCAACAATTTTCAAATGGTTGTTGGACCGTATCGATACGCCCCTATAGCATATCGATACACTTTTTGCTTAAGTTTCACTCAAGATTCCAGTGAGTAAAATCTGTATCGATACGGTCATTGCGTATCGATACACTCTTTGTTTTACACTTGAACCGTATCAATATGGCTTCCCGTGTATCAAAAAGCCCCTCTTAAATGTACACAACGACTCTTTCTTTTTTGAGACAAGTATAGATATGGGCCTTCGTGTACCGATACAATTGGTTGTTGAAGTGCATTTATTATGCCAAAAATGCAGCCCAACGACTAGATTAATGATCTCAACCACCCAAACGGCTAGAAATCAATGCAAGGGTATAAAAGAAAGCCTCAAAAGCCTCAACAACAACTATGGAACCTATTTGCAACATTCAAGCATATATCCAAACCCTTGAGCTTAAAAAATCAAATTCTTATACCCCCACTTGTTGTAATTTTCATTGTATACATTTCTTTTAAGTTTGGGGAGAGTTTGTTTGTAATTTGGGCAACATATCAATCTTGTGAGAGATAATTTTAAGCTTGCCATTTCTTCTTTGTAAAGAGAGTGTCTTGGTTAATCTTTGAGTAGAAAGATTAACCGGTTTGTAAAGGTTACCTCATAAGCCTAGAAAAAGGGAAGAATATCTAGTGGATATTACTCAAAATCCTTAGTGGGAGCTAAGGTAGTAGATGTAGAGCTTGTTCGATGCTTGAACCACTATAAATTGCCTTGTCTTCAATTTTTATATTTTTAATTTGCTCCATTGCACTTTAAAAAGCCAATTCACCCCATCTTAGCCAATTTCGATTGGATTGATCCACTCAACAATTGGTATCAAAGCCAAACTCTTTGAGGGACTCACATCCATAAGAGGAGATCCTAGAAGAAGATCAATCGACTACCAATCAAAGCAATGGCGTCTACCTCCGGGCCAAACTTGTACGAGTCACAATCTATCACCAAACCACCGTTCTTCAATGGGGATAATTACCCCTATTGAAAGATCCGAATGAGGCTTTTCATCAAGTCTAATGACTACACTCTTTGGGATGTACTAGAAGATGGTCCAAACATTCCGATGAAACAAGATGAAGAAGGAAGACTCATTCCGAAGACCAAGGTGGAGATGACAGATGAAGATAGAAGACAATTACAAGTGAATGACAAGGCTCTACACATCATCTTTTGTGCACTTGGACCCGACATGTACGCAGAGATGTCATCGTGCACAAGTGTGAAGGAGGTGTGGGACAAGCTAGAGACCACCTACAAGGGCACCAACGATATAAAGGAGACCAATATTAGGATCTTTAATTTGAGTTAAGAGAACTTCAAGATGGAGCCGAATGAGAGCGTCTCCAAAATGTTTGATCGGTTCTTTGTCATAGTAAATGGTCTCAAGGGCTTCGGTGAGACCATTCCCAAAGACATGCTAGTTTGAAAGCTTATTTACTCTTTTCCCGAATTATGAGATGGGAAGAGAACCGCAATCATTGAGGCCAAGAATTTGAAGACACTGAAACTCGATGAGTTGGTGGGATCTCTCCTTACTCATGAGATCATGAAGCAAGGAAGAGAAGAAGAAAAGAAAAGAGAAGAGAAAATAGTAGAGAAGCAAGAGGTAGAGAAGAAGAAGCAAAGAATTGCTCTCAAGGCTTCTCGAGAGGAAAGCAATTCTAGCGAGGATGAATTTGAGGAATTGGCTATGACAACCAAGAGATTTTCTCGGTTCATGGAGTCCAACCGAGGAAGAAAATTTCAAAGAAGAAGAGACTTCAAGAACAAGAACAAAGAAGAGGAGAAGGATCAACTCATTTGTTATGAGTGCAAGAAGCCGGGGCACATAAGATCCGATTACCCTTAACTCAAAAAGAAGAGATTCGAGAAGAAGAAGAAGCTCAAGGCCCATGTTGCCACTTGGAGCGATGATGAATCATCATCCGATGAAGAGGAGCAAGAAGTGGCCAACCTTTGCCTCATGGCTCTTGATGATGATCCTAAGGTAAACCCTAACTCATCAACTTTTGATTTCAACTTTAATGAGCTTCAAGATGCATATGATGAGTTACAAGAGGTTTACGATGAGTTGGTGGAAAATATAAGGAATCGTTTTTAAAAACAAGAAAATAATTTCCGATTTGAAAAACCAAAACGTTTCCCTTTCTACAACCAACTCAGAACTTGAATAGAAGATTTTGGTTTTACAAGATGACTTAAAATATTTTCAAGATTAAAATGTTAATTTAAACATCTTCTTTCCAAAGTTCATGATGATCACCACAATGGTGAATGAACTCAAAGCTTCTTTGAACAAAGTTGATACTTCTACTTTTGAAAAAAAGTCAATCTTCTAAAAGCAACTATGTGAATAGAAACTTTGTGAACCACAAACAAAGAAGCTCTCAAAAGTATCCTAAAAGTAAAAGAATTAGAAGTGTATGAGTTCCTAAAGAACTAGTAACTTCTAATAATATTCATGCTATTTCTTCTTGGATTCCTAAGGGAACCAAGTATTTGAGAGCTAACTCACATGGACCCAAAATGATTTGGGTACCAAAAATCAAGAACTAATCTTTGTTTTTAGGAGGAGCATTGCTACAAGGCTAAAGCTTCAAGTCAAAACACATGGTACCTTGATAGTGGATGCTCAAGACACATGACCGGCGACAAAAGTAGATTCATGGAGCTAAACATAATTTGTTGAGGGTTTTGGTTCCGTTGGTAATCTTTCTTCTATTCTCACTGAAGATGTTTTATATATTAATGATCTTAAACATAATTTGTTGAGAATTAGTCAATTGTGTGATAAGGGTTTTAATGTTCTTTTTGATGTTAATGGTTGCAAAATTGTGGACATTAAAACAAATAAAATAATGCTCATTGGGCATCGCATATGTAACATATACACGGTGCATTTAGATGAAATTCATACATCCCATGCATGTTTGGTTGCTCAAAATAAAAATGATGCATGGTTATGGCATAGGAAACTAGGGCATGCTAGCATAAGTGTTTTAGAGAAATTGGTTTCCCAAAATCTAGTTAGAGGTTTACCTAAGCTAAAATTTTCATTAGATAAAATTTGCGATGCTTGTGCTAAGAGTAAACAAAAATTAACTTCATTTAAATTCATTAATGATGTTTCAACTAGTAGAGTATTACAATTGATTCATATGGATCTCTTTAGGCCCATTAAGACAACTACCTTGGGTGGAAAATCATATGCATATGTTTTAGTTGATGACTTCTCTAGATACACTTGGGTTGTCTTTTTAAGTACAAAAGATGAGGCTTTAGAAAAATCCATCACATTTTCAAAAAATACTCAAAATGAACTTGGTCAAAACATTTCTCATATTAGAAGTGACCATGGAACGTAATTTCAAAATCTAGGTTTTGAGGATTTTTGTAACACTAATGGTATTAGCCATAACTTTTCGGCACCTCACACTCCTCAACAAAATGGGGTAGTTGAGAGGAAAAACTGTACTTTAGAAGAAATGACTAGAACCATGTTTTATGAAAATAATTTACCTAAGTATTTTTGGGCGGAAGCCACAAACACCGCTTGTTATATCATAAATCGAGTAATGATTAGGTCAATTTTAAAGAAAACTCCTTATGAGATTTTAAAATCAAAGAAGCCTAAAATTAGCTATTTTCATCCTTTTAGATGCAAGTGTTTTGTTTTAAACAATGAAAAAGATCATTTAGGTAAATTTAATGCAAAAAGTGATGAAGCTATTTTCTTAGGTTATTCTTTAAACTCTAAAGCCTATCGAGTTTTTAACAAAAGAACCTTAGTTGTAGAAGAGTCTATATATGTGGTTTTCGATGATAACCTCCTTCCGAGGAAGAATTCTTGTGATGATGATGATGTAGGGATCATTGAAGCCAATGATGGTGGACAATCATCAAAGGTGAATGAGGTTCCAACCAAAGAAGAAGAAGCACAAGATCCTCCCATAGAAGCCTTGAAGGACATGAATCTTGGTGAAAAGGAAGTGAGCTACCCAAGGGAACTCAACTATGTCAAAGATGGTGAAATCTTGGGCGATCCATTCAAGGGGGTAACCACTAGATCCTCCCTTAAATTGCTTAATAATGTTGCATTCATTTCATGCATTGAGCCTAAAAATATCAAAGAAGCATTAAAATATGATTTTTGGATATTGGCCATACAAGAAGAGCTTAATCAATTTGAGAGGAGTAAAGTTTGGACATTAGTTGATAGACCTAGTAATAAGTCTACTATAAGAACTAAATGGGTCTTTAGAAACAAACTAGATGAGAGTGATAACATAGTAAGGAACAAGGCTAGACTTGTTGCTCAAGATTACACTCAAGAAGAGAAAATAGATTTTGATGAAACCTATGCACCCGTAGCTAGAATGGAAGCAATTAGGATGCTTCTTGCATTTGCATGTTATTATGAATTCAAGCTTTTTTCAAATGGACGTTAAAAGTGCATTTTTAAATGGTTTTATAAATGAAGAAGTGTATGTTGAACAACCACCAGGTTTTGAAGATCCAAAATTTCCAAAAAAATGTTTTTAAATTAACCAAAGCTTTATATGGTTTGAAACAAGCTCCTATAGCTTGATATGAAAGACTTTCAAACTTTTTGGTTGAAAAAGGTTTTGAAAAGGCAAGATGGACACTACACTTTTCATTAAAAGAAATGACAATGACATCTTAGTAGTACAAACTTATGTTGATGATATAATCTTTGGTTCTACTAATAAGTTTTATTGCCAAGAATTTTCTAAGCTAATGAAAGGTGAGTTTGAGATGAGCATGATGGGAGAGCTCTCATTCTTCTTGGGGCTCTAAATCAAGCAAAGGAAGGATGACATTTTCATCAATCAAGCTAAGTACATCAAGGATATGCTCAAGAAGTTTGTCTTGGAGAATGTGAAGCCTCAAGCCACTCCAATGAGTTCATCAATTAAGCTTGATAAGGATGAAGGAGGTAAGTGTGTTGATTCTGAGCTTTATCGTTCAATGATAGGTTCTTTGCTTTACCGTACCGCAAGTAGACCCGACATCATGTTTAATGTTTGCTTGTGTGCTAGGTTCTAAGCTAGTCCTAGAGAATATCACCTTATAGCCATTAAAAGAATCTTTAGATACCTTAGAGACACACCTTGTTTAGGTCTTTGGTATCCTAGAGGCTCATCCTTTAACCTTCATGCTTATTCCATGCAGATTATAGGGGTTGTAAGATAGATAGAAAAAGTACCTCCGACACATGCCAATTCCTAGGTAATATGCTCATATCTTGGTTCTCTAAGAAACAAAATAGTGTAGCTTTATCTACCACTGAAGCGGAATATATATCGGCCGGAAGTTGTTGCGCTCAAGTCCTTTGGATGAAGCAACAACTTCTTGACTATAGAATTGATGTAGGTTTCATACCCATTAAGTGTGGCAATACTAGTGCCATATGTCTCACTAAGAATCCCATCCAACATTCTAAAACCAAGAACATAGAGATAAGACATCATTTAATTAGGGATCATCTCTTAAAGAATGATGTTGTTCTAGAGTATGTTGATACCTCAAACCAACTAGCGGATATCTTTACAAAACCATTAGACAAAGAGCGCTTTTGGACTCTTAGGAGAGAGTTAGGTTTAACTAGCCTATCTTAACCTTTTAGAGCCCTTAAGTGTCAAAAATTTGCTTGAATTTGAATGATGATCATGTTTATGTAATTTTGCCTCTTGATGCATCTTTTCATGTTTCTAGAGGGAGTACGTATCTATTTTAGTCCATAAACATTGCTCATTCATTATACATATGCATTTAGGGTCGATTAAGATCCAATTTTTTTAACTCCATTCTGCTAAAAAATGTATTTCTGGCAAAGGAGTATCGATACGGGTTGCTAATTAGGCTTCGATACAGTCAACACAGTATCGATACGGTCATACGTATCGATATGGTTTGAAAACCGTACCGATACAGTGGATCGATACGCCTCGTCAGCGTATCGATATGGTCAGCCGCTGGGGCTTTAAATGGGAATTAAAAGAGTGTTTTACTTTAATTTAAACATATTTTTTATTTCTCTCAAACCCTAGCCGATTTTAGGCTATAAAAACCCCCTCAAACACTTTGATTTTACACATCAAACCTAAAATCTTTTGAGGGTTTTTCATCAACACATCAAGGCTAAGCTTTGCTATTAAATTGGTGCATTCTCATCTCCTCTTTCATCCAATTTCATAACTCAAGGTATAAAACCCCTTTTCTTTTTAATTTTTGTTTAATTTTATTTGCTGTTTTTAATTAATTTTGTATACATAGTATATTTAGTATGTGTTTTAAAGTTTTTGAAAAAATTCTTTGAAATTTAAGTTTTTTGATTCGAATATAAAAATATACCGTATATTTTTATACATTTTCTTTTAAATTTATTTTTACCAAAATTTATTTTTATACTTGTATATATTTTTAACCTATAAAATATAGTGTTTTCACAATACCTTGAATTATTGGAATATTTATTGGATCGAATGTGATGATAATTGCATATATTGTTTTCGAATTATTTTGATGTGTTTAGGTTTATAATAGGACTTAAAAAGAGACCAAGAAAAGAATTTCCTTATATTCTTCAAATCCCAATCCGGAAAAGTGAGGGTATTGCTAAACCGAATCTTGGTTATACCATTCAACATAGCTTTAAATCTCCCTCAGCTTTGGCCCATTACAAACAATATCAAGCCTTTCTATTCGGGATGAGAGAGTCATTTTAATCCCTTTTCTAATCTCAAAATGTTTTGAATTCAAATATTTTGGGTTGTTCCAACAATGGAAATTCATACCTTTTATTAAGTTTTTCCCCGGTTTTATATCGAAATCTTGTTTTGATTTTCTATGCAAATGCCCGGTGCATCCATGATCTTGCAAGGGAACATGTGATTGCTATTGAATCCTATCTCATGGTCAAGAAATTTTGAATTGACCAAACCGTTTTATGCACGGCTTTTGGTTTTGAAAATTTGGGGATTGATGATGAACACTCTTTGGGACATTCCCAACTTGGCTCTGCAACCGTTCTTGACGTTCATGATCGTATCCTCCCCCTTATCATCTCTTGGTGGCTTCTCCCTTCCGGTGGCAAATTTTCTACTATCTGCCAAGTGGATGCCTTTTGGCTTCGTTGTTTCCGTAACGGTAAGCGCCCAAACCTTTGTCAAATTATGTTTGCCGAATTGGTGTATCTTGTTCAACACCGTCACATCGATCAAGTTAAGTCTTTCTACTATGGCACGGCCTTGAGTCGTTTGTTCTATTCTTTGGAGATCGATTGTTCGCATGATGCCGCCGAGCCTCTTAGTAAATCGATCAATGAATACTCCCTTACTCGTACACACTTTTAATTCATCAATAACGAATGGGTTCATGTTAATCGACCTCCTCCTTAAGTTGATCAACCTCCTCCGGTAGCTCCACAAGGTCCACAATTCAACCTAGCTCAATCTTCCATGGATGGACTCATGGCTTATCTAAATGAGCAATTCACCTCCTTAGGGACTAATATTGCTTATTTAGATACAACCATGAATGCGGGATTTGCGGCCATTGATACACGCTTTACCTCGTTAGAAGATCGAGTCAATCTAATTGAGCAACAACAAGCCTATATGGATGTCTCTCTCACAGCTTCCCATGGTGCTTGGCTTAATTCTCGGAACTCTCAAGCCAATCGCGATGATGATGCTGAAGAGGACGAGGACGAAGACGATGGGGACGAGTAGTCTTTGTGCATCTCATTCCGTATCATATCATTTAAGATTTCTATTTTATTATGCACCTATGTTATTTTACAGAACCCTATGCTTTGATTTATATTTGTTTTTAGGATTTGAGTTTGGATTTTAAGTTTGAAGTTATTTGAACTTATGTTGCTTCGGATATTATTTTGAAGTTTAATGATATTATGTTTCTTTGGATATTATTTTGTTATATGCATTGATTTTGATCTAACAAAGAGGGGAGAAGTGTAAAACCCTAAATTTTTACAAACTTTTGAAAACCAATCTTAAATTAAGGGGGAGTAAACTTTTCAAAGTTTTCAAAATACTTAAAAATTTACTTTGGTTTTATTATATCAAAAAGGGGGAGATTGTAAAACCTAATTTGATTTTGATGTAACAAATTGCCTAAGGACCTATTGTAAAAGTAAATAAATTTTTAAGTATTCTAAAGTCTCACAAATTGACAAGCAATGAACCAAAATTGATTTTTAAGTCAAAACGTTCAAATCAAAAAAATCTAAGTGTTTTCAAGCCAATTTTAACACTTGTGCTAAGGCGTATCGATATGCTCTAGTCGTATCGATACGGTTTTACATTACTAGAATTTCAATCGCTTAAAGTGTACCGATACGGTAAACACCGCATCGATATGATTTTTAATCTAAATTTATTTTAAAGGTATAGCGTACCGATACGATAACCCCATATTGATACAGTTTGGTTTGATTAAGCAAATCTTTGCATTTAATGAAAATAGTTGTTGCTTGTCAATTATGGGGAACCAACAATTTTCAAACGTTTATTGGACCGTATCGATACTCCCCTATAGCGTATCGGTACACTTTTTGCTTAAGTTTCACTCAGGATTCCATTGAGCAAAATCTATATCGGTACGGTCATTGCGTACCAATACGCCCCTCTTAAATGTACACAACGACTCTCTTTTTTTGCGACAGGTATCGATATGGGCCTTCGTGTACCGATACGGTTGGTTGTTGAAGTGCATTTATTGCGCCAAAAATGCATCCCAAAGCCTAGATTAATGATCTCAACCACCCAAACGGCTGGAAATCAATGCAAAGGTATATAAGCAAGCCTCCAAAGCCTCAACAATAACTATTGAACCTATTTGCCACATCCAAGCATATATCCAAACCCTAGAGCTTAAGAAGTCAAATTCTTGTACCCCACTTGTCGTAATTTTCATTGTATACATTTCTTTCAAGTTTGGGGAGAGTTTGTTGAAATTTGGTCAACATATCAATCTTGTGAGAGATAATTTTAAGCTTGTCATTTCTTCTTTGTAAAGAGAGTGTCTTGGTTAATCTTTGGGTAGAAAGATTAACTAGTTTGTAAAGGTTACCTCCTAAGCCTAAAAAAATGGGAAGAATATCTAGTGGATATTGTTCAAAATCCTTAGTGGGAGCTAAGGTAGTGGATTTAGAGCTTGTTCGAAGCTTGAACCACTATAAATTGCCTTGTTTTCAATTTTTACATTTCCAATTTGCTCCCTTCCACTTTAAAAAGCCAATTCATCCCCTTTTGGCCAATTTCGATTCGATTGATCCACTAAATAGACTCTTCAATGATTCATTCCCAACAATTGAACAACACTCACATTGAAACCTAAAATAGAACAACACTCACATTGGACCCAACGATACTTCCCAAACATCAACTCAAGGAACTCACTTTGGATTAGTTTCATCTCAGATTACAAACCTCTCTACCATCATCCACAGATCAAAACCCTTGAACTCAAACCTCATATTTGTTCGAAATACGACACCCCTTCGAAGATATACTATTAGGAACACTTCTTCGTCTACTATTAACTAAATAACCAAACGCTTCGAGAACATGCGAAATTCTGACAATCAAACTCTACTATAGATCAAACTCACCCAACTATCCTCGAAGGTTCGAATAATCTCTTTCAATCCAACCACTTTATTCCAACGAACAATTATGCTGAAACTCTAACAAGCCCTCAAGGGTTTCAAATGGTTCTTCCAACAAGATCTGTTGCAACACAAGAATCCGGTTCTACATAACCATAGCCGGTAAACCACACTTCCGTTGCACTACTCTGACAATGTTCACATTCTTTCACCATACATGTAGACAACCCATCTAAATTTTTTTGTAGAACAACCATTCAATTAATCAAGCCCATGATTATATCAATGCTCTCATGAATCCAAACCATTTCACGACTTGTCCTTATAGTCCACACATCACATTAAACACAATCTTAATCACAACTCCCTTTTAACCTTCAACTCACAATACTCAAATTCTAAACAATCACATAGAAACCTCAAAACTCTTCAACCAATTACAAGGTCGTCGACCTCGAGAACGGGTAACGGTCCTTCACCGTTACTCATCATCTCATAACATCCAACGCCACTACTCTTCACCATACCAATATAGGCTCGCCCCAAGGTGAACCACTTGGCGACGACACTCATATACACTCACTTTTACAAACGAGTCCTTACTCTAAAAGTTTAGTCGATGCCATACCACAAGGTGATGGACTCTAACACCAAACTCGACATTACCTTTATCGTAGGTTCTAACCTATGATCAAGAGGTAAGCCAACTCATTCCTCGAAGAGCATTTTATCTACCTGTTAAACGTCTGCAATTCTAAAGATTCGGACTCTTAACCCTCACATCTAAAATGTGGGCTAAGAACGTCTTGCAACCCACAAGACTCTTTCTTTGAACTAACATCACATGAACATGACCTCCATGCTAGAGAGGTAATGGTTCATTGCGACTATTACTCACAAATGGATTCACCTAGAACCATGAAGCTTCGAGAATCTCAGTTGAGAAACAAGGCATACATCATGCTCACACGACCAACATATGCTAAGGGTAACATCCACTAACTAGGGAGAGAGTAAATCTAACAAGCCCATAGGGACTGCTACTCTTAACCCTCATTCACCATCCACGGTAAAAAGCTTACCGACAAGAACTTACAAATCTAACAAATTAATCAATCCAACATCAAATCTAGATCTTACCACAACACTTATTCAATGAGAACCAAAACCATTGTACGAATGAGAAATCAAATTTCCATCAATACAACAATTGAGACTAAAATGAAACACATGTACGAGACATATCATCGGCGGCAAAGATGTCATCTCTGGCCTGAACGAAAAACTGTATAGCAATGGCTCAGGCGTCGACTCAAACGGCAGATCTCATAGGACCTCCACCCTGATACCTAGACGACGCTCTAGCACCACCTCTCGCAGAATTATGACCATGCCGAAAAGGAGTCAACCTCTGAGACTGAACTGGTGCACCATCATCTATTACTGGGTAGTTCGCTATGTGACCTGGTCCCAACACCTATAGCAAACCCTTCGAAGTAAGAAGCATACCCAACGATGATGCCGACCACAATGTGTAAAACCTATGTTTGATTTTGATATAACAAAGTGTTTTAAGGACCAAATTGTAAAACTTGAAATGAATTTTTAAGTCCCCTAAAAGCTTTCAAATCAACAAGGCTTTGCTCTATCTTAAAAAAACTCAAAATCCAAAATATTTTCTAAGTGTTTCAAGGCCAAATTGCTAAAAAACGTTTATGCGTATTGATACGCCCCTTACCGTATCGATACCTTTTTTTTACAAATTTGGCTACTAGAGAAACACGTTTTGATACGCTCCTTATCGTATCGAAACAGATTGCATCTGTATCGATACGCTATCTCTATAAAATCACACGGAGTTTGAATGGTGTACCGATATGGTCTCACCCGTATCGATACGATTTAAAAGAAAATTTTAAATTGGAAGCCTTAAATAATTTGACCGTTGTTTGTTAGTTGGTAGGTAACCAATTTTTAAAGAGGTGGTTAATGAGTATCGATACGCTTTTACCCGTATCAATACGAATTCCTCTAGTGAGCTTTGTAGGAAAAATCACATCGATACAGTCTTACCCGTATCGAAACGGTTCCCTAACCTGTACCGATACACCTACACGTGTATCGATACACCTCTATTGTAATTGTACAATGACTCTTTCTTTTTTAAGACATGTATCGATACGCCTCCTCAAGTATCGATACGATAGGCTGTAGAAGTGCATTTATGGTGGAAAGAGAGGGTTCCAACGGGTATAATCAATTCCCTAATCATCCAAACGGCTAGAATTAATAGAGAAGGTATAAAATCAAGCCTATTGAAGACCAGCAACAACCATTGCATTCAAGAGAAACATCTATACAAAAAAAATCCAAGCTCAAGTGCCAAAATTCTTATTCTTGTAAAAATCCCAAATTGTATTGAGTGTAATTCTTATCATGTCTTTCAATTTGGGTTGAGTGCTTGTATTCAAAGGGGCAAATTTGTATTGAGAGGTATCTTTATTGCCTTCTATTTCTTCTTTGTAACCAAGTGAGAGTTTGGTCAATTTTGGGTAGAAAATTGACTGGTCTTGTTAAGGTTTCCTCCTAAGCCTAGAAAAGAGGAAGATCGATTAGTGAATTATTGGAAAATCTTTAGTGGGAGCTAAGGTAGTAGATGTAGAGTTCATTTAGAACTTGAACCACTATGATTGCCTTGTTCTTCATTTTTATTCATATCACTTCTCCTACAAAATTTTAAAAACCCAATTCACCCCTCTTGGCTTTGATCAATCCCTTGATCCACTCAACAATTGGTATTAGAGCCTACTTATTAGAAGGATTAACAACTGAAAGAGGAGATTTTAGGAAGAGTGTGATCATCAACAAAGCAAGCCATGGTATCTACCTCCGGCTCTAGCATGTACGAGTCTCAATCGGTCACCAAACCGCCTTTCTTCAACGGTGACAACTATCCTTTTTGGAAGAACCGGATGCGTCTCTCCATAAAGTCTAATGATTATCTTGTTTGGGATGCTATAGAGGATGGTCCCATCATTCTGATGAAAAGAGACGATGAAGGAATACTTGTGCCAAAAAGAAAAATAGAAATGAGTGAAGATGATCGAAAGAAGATTCAAATCAACAACAAGGCTCTTCACATGCTATTTTGTGCTTTTAGACCGGATGTCTACTCCAAAGTTTCTTCCATCAAAAGTGCTAAAGAAGTGTGGGATACACTTGAGACAACCTATGAAAGGACAAGCGATGTGAAGGAAACAAAGATTGGAATTCTCAATCTTAGCTATGAGAATTTCAAGATGGAGCTCGACGAAATCGTATCTAAGATGTTTGATCGCTTTTCAACCATCATCAATGGGCTAAAAGGTTTTGGAGAGATCATCCCGGAGGACAAGCTAGTTCGGAAGCTACTCTACTCTCTTCCCGAGTCTTGGGTTGGAAAAAGAATCGTTATCATCGAGGTAAAGAACTTGAAGACACTAAAGCTTGATGAGCTAGTTGGTTCTCTCCTAACTCATGAAATCATGAAGCAAGGAAGGGAAGATGAAAAGAAGAAAGAAGAGTGGAGAAGCTTGAGGTAGACAAAAAGAAGAAGCTAGAAGTGGCTCTCAAAGCTTCTCTACATGGGGAGAGCACTTATAGTGAGGAGGAAGATCTTGAAGAATTGGCTATGATAGCCAAGAGATTCTCACGGTTTATGAGGTCCAATCGAGGTAGAAAATTTCAAAGAAAGATGAACTTCAAGACCAAGAAAAAGAAGAAGAAAAGGATCCGATCATATGCTATGAGTGCAAGAAACCGAGTCACATCCGTTCCGAGTGTCCTCAACTCAAGAAGAAGGGCTTTGAGAAGAAGAAGAAGCTCAAAGCTAAGCTTGCTACTTGGAGTGATGAGGAGTCATCCGAGGATGAGGAACAAGAAGTGGCTAATCTTTGCCTCATGGCTCTTGAGGAGGATTCTTCTATGGTAACCTCTAACTCATCTACTTTTGATTTTACATATGATGAATTGCATGAAGCATATGATGAGTTATAAGAGGTGTATGACGAGTTAGTTGAGAAGTATAAGGAGTGTGTTTTGAAAAATAAAAAAGTCATTTCAGATTTGCATGCTAAAAATGATTTAATTTCTCAAGCTAACTTGGAATTTAAGAAAAATATTTTAGGTCTACAAGATAAACTTGAATACTTTCAAAATGAAAATGTAGATTTAAATAATTTTTTTTCTCAATGTATCATTGAACACCAAAAGGTGTTAGATGAGCTCAATGAGCTCAAAAAGTCTTTCAAGAGTGTTGGTACTTTGAAAAATGAATTAGGTGAATCATCTAGAACAAACCAACCTAAAAGAAAGAACTTTAACTACAAACAAAGTGGCTCCTATAGGCATACTAAAACTAAAAGAATTAGAAGTGTATGGGTTCCTAAGGAACTTGTCAAATCTAATAATGTTGATGCCATGTCACCTTGGATTCCTAAGGGAACCAAGCTTTTGGGAGCTAACACTCGTGGACCCAAAATGATTTGGGTACCAAAAATCAAAGCTTAATCTCTTTGTTTGTATGGGGAGCATTGCTACAAGGCCAAAGCACAAAGCCAAAACTCATGGTACCTTGAAAGTGGATGCTCAAGGTACATGACCGGAGACACGAGCCGATTCATGGATTTAAAGCCAAAAAGTGGAGGAGTAGTGACATTTGGTGACAACTCCAAAGGACACATTGAAGGTATTGGCTCCATAGGTAATAACTCTACTATACTCATTGAAAATGTGTTGTATGTCAATGATCTAAAACATAATTTATTGAGCATTAGTTAATTGTGTGATAAAGGGTTTAATGTCTTATTTGATAAAAATATGTGTAAAATTGTTGACATTAAATCTAATAAAACAATGCTTGTTGGTCATCGCATATGAAACATATACATGGTGCATATAGATGACATTCATACATCCTATGCATGTTTTGTTGCTCAAAATGAAAATGATGCATGGTTATGGCATAGGAAACTAGGACATGCTAGCATTAGTGTTTTAGAAATATTAGTTTCCCTAAATCTAGTAAATGTTTCTAAAATTAATTCATATGGATCTATCTGGGCCAATTAGGACTACTAGCTTGGGTGGAAAACCATATGCTTTTGTGCTTGTTGATGATTACTCTAGATGTACTTGGGTTCTCTTTTTAAGCACCAAGGATGAGGCTTTAGAAAACTTCATCACATTTTCAAAAATAACTCAAAATGATCTTGAGCTTAAGATTTCTCACATTAGAAGTTATCATGGAACCGAGTTTCAAAATCTAGGTTTTGAAGAGTTTTTAAATAAAAATGGTATTAGCCACAAATTTTTGGCTCCTCGAACTCCTCAACAAAATGGGGTAGTTGAGAGGAAAAATAAGACTTTACAAGAAATGGCTAGAACCATGCTTTGTGAAAACAATTTACCTAAATATATTTGGGCGGAAGCCACTAACACCGCTTGCTATATTATTAACTAAGTAATGATTAGGCCTATTTTAAAGAAAACTCCTTATGAGATTTTAAAATCTAAAAAGCCTAAGATAATCTATTTTCATCCTTTTGGTTGCAAGTGTTTTGTTTTAAATAATGGAAAAGGCAATTTAGGTAAATTTGATGCAAAAAGTGATGAAGTTATTTTTCTAGGTTACTCTTTAAACTCTAAAGCCTATCATGTGTTTAACAAAAGAACTTTAGTTGTAGAGGAATCTATACATGTTGTTTTTGATGATAACCTCCTTCCAAGGAAGGATTCTTGTGATGATGATGATGTAGGGATAATTGAAACTAATGATGGTGGATGAGATTCCAACTAAATAAGAAGAAGCACAAGAACCGCCTCTAGAAGCATTGCAAGACATGTCTCTTGAGGAGAAGGAAGTGAGCTACCCAAGGGAGTACAACTATGTCAAAGGTGGTGAAATCTTGGGTTATCCATCCAAGGGTGATCCATCCAAGGGGGTAACTACTCGCTCTTCTCTTTAAATGCTTAATCATGTTGCATTTATCTAATGCATTGACCTTAAGAATGTTAAAGAAGCATTAAAAGATGAATTTTGGATTATGGCCATGCAAGATGAGTTAAATCAATTTGAGAGGAGTAATGTATGGACATTAGTTGAAAGGCCTAGTAATCAATCTACTATAGGAACTAAATGGATATTTAGGAATAAACTAGATGAGAGTGGTAACATTGTGAGAAACAAAGCTATACTAGTTGCTCAAGGTTACACTCAAGAAGAGGGAATAGATTTTGATGAAACCTATACACCGGTAGCTAGAATGGAAGCTATTAGGATGTTGCTTGCATATGCATGTTATCACGATTTCAAGCCTTTTCAAATGGATGTAAAAAGGGCATTTTAAATGATTTTATAAATGAAGAAGTGTATGTAGAACAACCATCGAGTTTTGAGGATTCAAAATTTCCAAATCATGTTTTTAAGCTAACCAAAGCCCTTTCTGGTTTAAAACAACCTCCTAGAGCTTGGTATGAAAGGCTTTCAAACTTTTTAATTGAAAAAGGTTTTGAAAAAGGTAAGGTGGACACTACATTTTTCATAAAAAGATATAAAAATGACATCTTAGTAGTGCAAATATATGTTGATGATATTTTCTTTGGCTCTACTAATGAATGTTATTTCAAAGAGTTTGCTAAGTTAATGCAAGGTGAATTTGAGATGAGCATGATGGAGGAGCTCTCATTCTTTTTGGGAATCCAAATCAAACAAATGGAGGATGACACCTTCATAAATCAAGCAAAGTACGTGAAAGATATGCTCAAGAAGTTTGGCTTGGAGCAAGCAAAGCCTCAAGCTACACCAATGAGCTCATCTACAAAGCTTGACAAAGATGAATGAGGTAAGTGTGTTGACTCTAAGCTATATTGCTCTATGATTGGATCATTGCTTTACCTTACCGCAAGTAGACCGGATATATTGTTTAGTGTTTGCTTGTGTGATAGGTTTCAAGCTAGTCCTAGAGAGTCTCTCTTGCGGGTATCGATACGGTTAAATCCATTTCAATACGAGTTGTGAGCGTTTCGATATGGATTCCACCTGTCTCGATACGGTTCCTTGATACGTGGTTCTAGGGAATTACCTTTGTACCCCCGTATCAATACACCCTTTAGGCGTATTGATACGCGATCGCGCATATAACTTTTATTGGCATTAAAAGAGTTTCACTTTTATCAAAACTCCTATTTCAAAATCTTAGCCGATTTTCATCTATAAGAAGCCTCTCAATCCCTCATATTTTCACCACAAAACTTAAAATCTCTTGAGGGTTTTTCAAAATCAAGCCAAGTCTTAAGGCTCTCCATCAATTAGTGCACAATCTCCATACATTCCTCCCTATCTCAATATCAAGGTATAATTTTTTTTTTCTTTCTATTTTCCGTATGATTTTCGTTTTTTTAAATCTTTTTGTTTTGTTTTGTTCTTTAAATTTTTTTTTATCAAACCTTTTGTTTTGTTTCTGTCTTTCAAATTATTTTACCTTGATTATTGATTTATCCATGGGATCGAATGTGAACATTAATGCATACACACTTTGTTTTAATCAATTTTTCTAGACTATGACACCTAAAAAGAGAGCGCGCACTACAAGCGAAGTTGGTGAAGGATTGAATCCCAGTGATGGCACTTGTCCGAATTTGTCTCTTATCTATCAAAGGTGTTTTAGAACTCTTGGTGAACTCAATTACTTTAGCTCTTTTCAAAATTATAAGATTCGTCCGGAGAGGATAATTTCCGTTCCTTTTCTCAATTCGGAGCGTTTTAAGTTTGTCTATCTACCATTGCTCCACGAATGGAAGTTTATGGATTTTCTACAAATCCCGGGTTTCTTCTTTAGAAATTTAGTTTTGATCTTTTATGCAAAATGCCAAGTGTGTTGCCGATGCCTCGGGTAATGTCGTTGCCGTTAACTCTTATCTCATGGGCAAAAAGATTACCATTGATGTTCAATCTCTTTGTGATGTTTTTAAGTTTGAGGATGAGGGTATCGAAGATGAAAATTCTCTTGGACATGTTTTGGGGGGTTCTGTGACTGTTCTAAATGCTCAAGACCGCATCCTACACTTGATGATCACTTGGTGGTTTAGGCCTTCGGGAGCAAAATACTCAACCATCCGCCAAGTTGATGACTTTTGGATTCGGCGCTTTCGCTAGAGAAACCAACCTAACCTTGCTCGCATCATGTTTGCGGAGATTGTCTTTCTCGTGCAACATCGTCACACATCTCTTGTCACTTCATTCACCTATGGTACCGCTTTGAGCTATTTCTTCACTAAGAAGGAGATTGATTGCTCTCATGACTATCCGACGAGTCTCACCGATCCTATTGATGAGAGGTCTCTTTCTCGGGGCAAGTTTCACTACTTCAACGGTAATTGGCTTCGCCTTTTCGAGCTTCCTAGTGATGCGATTCCCGAAGAGATTGCAAATCCTCAAGCTCCTCCTCCTCCATCCATAGATTCTCTCATGACCTACCTCAATGAACAATTCACGGGCTTACGCATGAGAATTGCTTCTATGGATCAAGTCATGAATTCGGGGTTTGCCGTCATTGATACACGCTTCACAAGCCTAGAAGATCGCATGAGAAATGTGGAGAAGCGTATCTCATATATTGAGGCCGAGCACAATTTAATGAAAATCTCTCTTATGGCCTTTTGTGATGAGTGTCGTCAATCAAGGAGGAACGATGATGCCAACAAAGATGACGATGAAGAAAATAAAGATGGTGATGGAGACGAGTAGTAGATTGTCTTTGCATATCATTCATGTCATCGTAGGATTTATTTTCATGCACTTTGAATTATGTTCTTAGGATTAAGTTTACCATTTAAAACCTATGCTTTGATTTCTTTTGTTTGGATTTAAGTTTGATGTTTCTTCATTTATGAAATTTATGTTTATCTATTATATGTTGCTTGGTTATTCATTATGCCTTTATAGCCTATGTCTATTATTTTTGATCTAACAAAAAGGGGGAGAGGGAAGCTAAGCTCACTTAAACTTAAAGTTAAAATTTACCTAGCTAACATTAAGGGGGAGTTGCTTTCCAAAAGACTTAAAAATTTTAAGCTTTGGTTTTGTTATATCAAAATGGGGGAGATTGTAAAAACTATGTTTGATTTTGATATAACAAAGTGTTTTAAGGACCAAATTGTAAAACTTGAAATGAATTTTTAAGTCCCTTAAAAGCTTTCAAATCAACAAGGCTTTGCTCTAGTTTAAAAAAACTCAAAATCCAAAATATTTTCTAAGTGTTTCAGGCCAAATTTCTCAAAAACGTTTATGCGTATCGATACGCCCCTTACCGTATTGATATTTTTTGTTTACAAATTTGGCTACTTGAGAAACACGTTTCGATATGCTCCTTACCGTATCGAAACACGTTTCGATACGCTCCTTACAGTATCGAAACAGGGTATCGAAACAGATTGCATCTGTATCGATACGTTATCTCTATAAAATCACACGGAGTTTGAATGGTGTACTGATACGGTTTAAAAGAAATTTTTAAATTCGAAGCCTTAAATAATTTGATTGTTGTTTGTCAGTTGGTAGGTAACCAATTTTTAAAGAGGTGGTTAATGAGTATCGATACGCTTTTACCCGTATCGATACAAATTCCTCTAGTGAGCTTTGTAGGAAAAACTGCATCGATACAGTCTTACCCGTATCAAAACGGTTCCTTAACTTGTACCGATATGCCTATACGCGTATTGATACGCCTCTCTTGTAATTGTACAACGGCTCTTTCTTTTCTGAGATAGGTATCGATACGCCTCCTCGAGTACCGATACGGTAGGCTGCAAAAGTGCATTTATGGCGGAAAGATAGGGTTCCAACGGCTATAATCAATTCCCTAACCGCCCAAATGGCTAGAATTAATAGAGAAGGTATAAAATCAAGCCTATTGAAGACCATCAACAACTATTGCAATCAAGAGAAACATCTATACAAAAAAAATCCAAGCTCAAGTGCCAAAATTCTTATTCTTGTAAAATTCCCAAATTGTATTGAGTGTAATTCTTATCTTTTCTTTCAATTTGGGTTGAGTGCTTGTATTCAAAGGGGCAAATTTGTATTGAGAGATATCTTTATTGCCTTCAATTTCTTCTTTGTAACCAAGTGAGGGTTTGGTCAATTTTAGGTAGAAAATTGACCGGTCTTGTTAAGGTTTCCTCCTAAGCCTAGAAAAGGGGAAGATCAATTAGTGAATTGTTGGAAAATCCTTAGTGGGAGCTAAGATAGTGGATGTAGAGTTCATTTGGAACTTGAACCACTATAATTGGTTTGTTCTTCATTTTTATTCATACCACTTCTCCTACAAAATTTTAAAAGCCCAATTCACCCCCTCTTGGCTTTGATCAATCCCTTGATCCACTAAACACAATGTTCACAAGCCGGAGGAAGCGACACTCTGGATGAACCATTAGTACTCCCCTTAGGAGAAAAAATCAAGGAGCCCCTACGAACTCTCGATCTAAATCCTTAACCAACTTTCGGTAGCTGATTTGAAGCAACTCTCTATGAATCCCTCGGAGAACGAAACCTCTTAGACGGAGCTGGAGAAGGACTTATGATGTCATGGGTCCCCACAACATGGTCTCTAAAGTCCCCAATCTGACTCGGTGTCGAACCCTAAATTCATTCAAGTGCCTATGCACTATTGGCTAACTAGGAGAATGTGTTGGGATGATAAAAAAATGTCGATTTGGCGAAGAGGGGGTGAATTGGCTTTTTAAAATGAAATGGAGCAAACTGGTAAAATAAAAATTGAAGACAAGGCAATTTAGAGTGTTCAAGCTTCTAACAAGCTTTACATACACTACCTTAGCTCCCACTAAGGATTTCAACCAATTCACTATTGAATTCTTCTCCTTTTCTAGGATTAGGAGGAAAATGTTACAAAGATCAAAGCTTTCTACCCAAAGCTTGATCAAACTCACTCAATTACAAGAAAAGTTTGGCAAATAGAAATTGGACCTCTCAATAGGTAAAACATTTGCCCAATTACAATAACACACTCCTCAAACTTGAAAAGAAAGATTACAAATGAATTACACAAGTTGGTGTAAGGGTTTGACTCTAAATGGCTCAAATGGACTGGATTTTTGCTTAATTGTGCTTGACTTGATAAATAGTTGTTGGTGTAGCTTTTTGAGGCTTGCTTTTATACCTTCTCATTTAATTCTAGCCGTTTGGGTGGTTGGCAACATCAATAGAGCTGTTGAGCTCTCTTTTTCCCACCATAAATGCACTTCTTCAACATATTGTATCGGTACACTCGGGGTCGTATTGATACTTGTCTCAAAAGAGAAAGATTCGTTATAGAGTAATAAAGAGGGTGTATCAATACGCGGGGAAGGCGTATTGAAATGTAAAAGGTGCCGTATTGATATGGTTAGAGGCCGTATCGATGCAATTTTTCCAAAATTGGTCACTATCAAAGTTCGTATCGATACGCTACCAGGGTGTATCGGTACGGGTAACTGAAATTCAAAAGTTTGCTTAAGTCATCTAACTAACAAGGCAACGATCGTTTAATAAATGAGAAGATTTGAAAATCTTAAACCCGTATCGATACGATATAGGTCCATATCGATACACTTAAGTAAAAGTCTTAAACCTACATGAAGGTCGTATCGAAACAGATATCTCCGTATCGAAACGGACACAATCGTATCGAAACGTGAAATTCCAGTTGCCAATTAAGATGAGCCCGTATTGAAATGATGGTATAGCGTATCGAAACGGTTGTGTAATTTTGTAAACTTTGGCTTTGAAAAGGCAAGGCCGTATCGAAACACCTATAGGTGTATCGAAACGCCTGGGCGATTTTGTTAAGTTTGTCTTTGAAAACACTTAGAAAAATTTGTGGGGTTTAAGTTTTGACTTGGAAACATTTTAACTTAAAAATCCTTGTCAATGGCAAGACTTTCAAATACTTAAAAATTTATTTACTTTGCAATTCATCCCTTAGACTATTTGTTATATCAAAATCAAACATAGGTTTTACAGAATGTCCCAAGAGAACCTGTTGTCACATGCATATGAAGGTCAACCTTTAATCCACGTCCCAACTAGATCCGGGGCATATCGGCTCAACCGTAGAAAATCTTGCTTATACTCAAACATTGCTCGGCTCAACCTTTAATCTCTCATCTCATCCATGTGAATCTCACTGATGAACTTTTTCCTAAACTCGTCCAAGTAAACATCCCATGTTGGAAGTGCAGGCTAAAGTCCCTACTCAACAGTTTCCCACCACTCATGTGCATTGCCCTTAAGAAAGGAGAATAAAATCGAGGTCATCCTCCGAACTCCCTCTCATCTATCTTAGAATCTTTTGAGTGTCTCTTAACCACTAGTCAACATTGATCAGGTCATCCTCACCCAAACCTTTGAAATCTTTTGGTCCATAATGGTGAAGCCTCTCAACAGGGGTCTTGCGAGGTATCTCAAATTGCCTTAGGATAGCTTGCACCACTTGCAACAGAGTAGAGATAAGATCATGGAGGTGGTTCGCCCTTCCACTTCTGGTACCACCTGGAAGACTCATGTCTCCAACATCCGTGTATAGACTCTTTACTGAAGTCCTTCGCTTAAGAGACATGACTCTCCTCACGACTCTCCTTGTTTTGTCCGGCATCACCAGCCATCGAATTTTTTGAAATCACAAGGAAACAAGGTAACACCATCATGATTCCCAGTCTTGGAAGAGTACAACTTAATTTAGGGGCTTGTATTCACTAGACACCTTACATGACCTCTATACCATCTCAAGGTTTCCTAGAACTAGCTAAACCTAGGCTCAAATACCACTAAATGTAACACCATGATCCTGATCTGGATCTAAAGTACTACATTTGGGTCACCCAAAAACCGACCCATCAAATTTCCAATTTAAAGCCATAAGTTTAGCCATCATTTAAAAACATTAGACATCCATAAATCTATGAAGTTAAATAAGCATTATAATTAAGTTTGCAAAACGAGAGCTCCAAGTTAAAAACATCGAATATCAAAATAGTATTTCAAATAGAGTTTACATACACAATAACTCGTAAGGTCCTATGAATACATAAGCCCAAAACTAATACGAAGCATTGTACTTTGAAGCGTTGTGTGCTGGGAGATCCCTTCATGATGTGCTCCTCGGTCACGATTAACCTAATAACCTACGAACAGAAACAACGATTCCGAACGCTGAGCTTACAAATCTCAATGGTACATTTCTAGTCTACCATAATTCGTGATTATTATAAAATAAGCATGCAAGATAAATATAGTTTAGAGAGCATAGATAATGCTTTACTATCTATGAGTTATCATCTAGCCTACACTAGTTAGAGTTCATAGATCACCTATCGCAAGGCATCATTAAGTCTACAATAAGTCTTACATGTTCCACAAAGCTTTGCTATACTCGAGCTCACTTAGCCCATCAAGTTAATACATAAATAAGCTATTATCCATATCATCCACACAACATACATAAATGAATCCATACATCATCTACATAATGGCCAATGAAACCCTACTTTACTCGTGCTCACACAGTCGTCTGGTTACCCGTGTTCACACAGTCGTCAAGTTAAATGGACCAAATCTGGATCACCATAGCCACAGATATATTCTAAACATACATGGATCACATTAGCCACATGTACTCATTATCTGAGGTCACTCAGCCTATCAGGTTACTCGAGCTCACACAGCCGTCGAGTTAACAACCTTATCCGGATCAAAATGTATTTTTAAATAATTGAACTTTAAAAGTGTTATTTTTAAATGTATGAATAAAAATGAATTAATGATATTTTTAATAAAAAACTAAAATTAAGGGATTTAATTAGAAAATAATAATTCATGGGTGGAAAAATAATAAAGGGCTTAATTTGTTGAAAAAAATAATAAAAGATTTTTCTTGAAATATAGTTATAATAATAAAGGTGGTTAATTGTTTTTAAAAAAATAAAAGGTAAATAAGGGCATTTTTTAAAAGTAAGTAATAAGTTTTCAAAAAAAGAGAAAATAAATTTTGAAAAGGGTTTTAAATAAAAGTTTAGAGTTTTAGGAGAAATAAGGTTTTTTAAAAAACATAAAGGGAAAAATCTTTTTTAAAAAACAAGGTTTATTATAAAAGTCATATTTTAAAGAAAAAACCTCTTAAAAAATGAAAAAGTTGTCTTTAAAGAAAAACCATTTAAAAATGAAAAAGAAATCGTTAAAGAAAAACTCTATTTTAAATGGAAATAAAAAGAATAAAAATGAAAAAAAAAACTAAAAAAATGTAAAAAAGGGTAAAAGAAGGGTCTTGGTTTTAAAAGTAGGAAAGAATAATTTAAAAAAACAAAAAAAACACAAAGAAAAAAACAGGTTTCTTGTTTGTTCTTTAGAAATAGGTTAAAACTTAGGACTAGGTTCTAAAAGCTTAGATAGACATGTTTATATAAAAATTTACTTCACAAAAAATAAGGCACACTTAAGCAAACTTAAACCTTTAATTAGGAATAAAAGACTTAGACTATTTTAGGATTTTTAAAATAACCAAACTTAGAATAAATATAAAATGCTCAACACATTGAATTTTCATGTTGCTTGAAAAGTGAAATTAATTTAATGTGGTGTCTTATCAAACGGGAATGACGGGTTAGCACCAGAAATGTGGGCGGTGATTAAAGTTCATCTCCTGGGCGATAAGGCCGTTAAAATAGTTTCATATTCATTAAACGGATAAATAAAATTGAACCTTTGTGAACTTGCAAATTCCAGTTTTGAAAACGATTTTAAAATTAATTAGGTACCAATTTTGGGCATCGTGTGGGGTGCTAACCCTTCCCCACACGTAACCGACCCCTGAACCTGTTTTCTAGTTTTCGTAGACTAAAACCGTTGTTTTATTAAAAAAATGTTTTATTAAAATAACCCCGTTTTAAAGTGAACAAATCACACTTTTCAAAAATATTGGTGGCGACTCCGTGTTTTTAAAGTTTTCAAAAAATTCAAAGCTCGAAAGGGTTGCAACAGTTTGGCGACTCCGCTAGGGACTTGTTTTTGTTTTTAAAATAAAAACAAACGAGGGTCATGCCACAAATTAGTTTTAAATGGTTTTCAAAAAGGTTTTTTTTAAAAAATATGGAATTTGCAAGTTCACAACATGTTTAATTTTTTTTGTCCGTTTAAATGAATATAATTCTATTTTTCGCATTTAAGACTTAATTTATAGCTCTATACCCGAGCTTTGTCTCGTTCGTTTAAGTGGGGGGGGCATGCTTTGCTCATGTAAGAATATTGATTCTTCGTATGAGCCTAGCAAGTACCTTTGTTACTCATTCCCTTGTCTTCGTAAGGATATTGATTCTTTGAGAAGGAATCGGTGGTGAGTCCTCTTGAGTTGAACTCGATTCGTTTGGAGCCTGTAATGGGTAAGAATCGAGGGCCTTTCTACCCTTAGTAGGGGACATCAAGGACAGCCCGGGTACCTTTTTAGAACCAAACCAAGTTTGAGAATCTAGAGCCTACCCCTAATAGAGCCATGCGGAAAGCCTAGGGTGTTAAGTCGCAGGAATAATCCGTGGAGACATGTCCTGAAATGTTGGAATGCCGACCTATAATTATTGTGCATTTAATTTGTTTTTGACTGTTTCATTTCCCTTTTCTTGCTTTATTAATCATTGTTCCCTATCTTGTTTGATTTGCATGTGCGTCATTCCATATTTAGAAGGGGTTGATTCTAGAAAATTGTTCAAATTATGAACGGAAAGCTATTAACAATGAAGAGGACCAAGCACATGACAATGTTGGCAACTGAAGCTGCAACTCTTCGTCAGTACATCTAGCCTATTGGAGAAGTTGAACCAAGGCTTATGTGGCTAGTAGAAGAAATCAAGGAATTAGGTGCTCAAGCCGAAAAATATTTGTAATTCGAAAAAAAAGAAAAAGGATGTAATAAAAAGCTTTCGTATTCAATAAAGAGTTTCCTTCCATGAACAGATTTTCAATGGAATTAATGGCCCTTAGACTGCATTCATTCATTTGCACTAATTTGTCTACTTATGTGAATTCATTTGTGCATACATCCATTCATGTCAAAAACTAACTTAATATAAAAACGGAAGAATATTCAAAATTGCTAAGACAACTCATAAATACGGTACACGAGCCTAAACCCGAGCCATGAACTCTGAGGAAAGGTTGACAGCTTTGGACGCAAACCAAAAGAGCACTCAAGACAAGTTGGAGAAAATGGAAGTCGACCTGAAACAAAAAATTGAGTCGGTTCATCAAAAAACAGTCAGTTCAATAACTGCCATGCTAGGGTTCAAGGATCCAGATGCGGTTGAAGAAGAAGGAAACACTGGTACAATTCCACGATTCCCAGGAATAACCTTTAGGAAGGAGACTACTTCCAAAGACAAAACACCAATCCATGTTGTTGAATCCTCCACTCATGTTCCAAATGGAGAGGCTAATAATTACGAGGTACATGACCTCGATGAAATTGCCGATAAGGTTAAAATTGAGAAGAAGTGGGAGGATAAGTATGAGAAGTTAGAGGGAATGATCAAATCATTCCAGGATGGAGTTGCTCATGGTGGAATGGATTCCAAGGATTTGAGCTTGGTAACTGTTGCGTGTAAAATAGTCTATCGCAATTGTAGTGCAAGTATACACGACGCAAGTAGTAAAGTGATACAAAGTATCGGATATCGTCTCCACAAGGATTGGGCTAATAGCTTCACCTAATTTCACTGCACGAAGTAAAAGAAATAATTGAGAGAAATTGTCACGAATAATAAGGTAAAAACGTAAATAAAAGGAATTGAGATATCAAGATAAAGAGAATGGGCTGGTATTGAGTTGCTCAGTAGTGTAGGTATTGAATTGCTTAGGATCTCCAGTTCTGTCGTCGCACCCGTCGCCGACAGCACCTGTCGCGGCGTCTGTCCGTTAGCTGTCGCGACAGCGAACACTAACTCCGTACTTCAAGCTTGGCAAGAATCCCAGATCTGCCTTGCCCTATCCCTAGGCACAAGTCTGTCGATGATCACGTCTTTGATGATACCTCCCGGCGTGAATCGAAGGATGAACACCAATGTGTATGAATTCTTCCTTAGCCACTTAACCTCGCCTTATCCCTAAGCACGAGATGGTTCAACTATAAACTAGAGAACGCGCTTTTATCTCTTTCGTATACTTAACTCTCCCGATGCTAAGTAAATGGATAACCTCACAAAGCTCTCCCGATGCTCTTGCAAGATATTAAAACCAAGATAAAAGAACTTGAAGTTTATTTTATTGAACTTGAAAAATCCTAAAACAAAGCAACCCTTTCAACTACTTTACAAAACAACCCGTAGCCCTAGGGGGGATTTAGAACATGTTGGTGACAGGTAATCGGCAGGTTTTCGGTTTAGGTTATGGGGTAGTCGGCCTTGCCCTAGGTTTAATCTATGCCCTTTATATAAGCTTTGGGCTCAAGTTATCTAAGGTAACAAGGATTACAACTTTAATTAAAAGTAAGATTCTAATAAAGACTAAATCTCTAAGGATTCCTACTTTTCAGCCGCCTCCTTGTTTCATGGGAATTCTCCTCTTTGAGCTTTGGCTTGACATATCTTTTGATCCGGGGCTTGGAAAAATATTTGGCTTCCACACGACAGACGAACAGATTTTTCTCTATCTATCGAGGTCCACTTCATTTTTCTTCTTCATGAATCTGCTGTCATCATGCTGTCACGACAGGTCCGTGACAGGTTTGTCTTCTTCAGCTGCTTGTCCAGTTTAGCTTTCCTGCTTATCTGCCCTGCGCCTGCCTTCGACATCTACTACGACAGATACCTGCAAAAATAGCCATCTTTCAGTAGAATCCGTGCCTTTTATATAAGTGTGATGTTTTATTGAAAACTAACCTAAATGCAATGCAATGGTGCTTGAATGCAGCAGAAATATGGGTTTAAAAAGGTGTAAATGATAGAACTTTTACACACTCAACACACCCCCAAACTCAAGTTTTTGCTTGCCCTCAAGCAATGAAGACTTAAAAGAAAACTGAAAATTTTTGTGTTGGCCTTCAAACTGTAACGCCCCGGTTTTGGGCTTGGAAGTCTTGGGCGTTGACCGGTTGGTCAAAGTGCTGTTCGAATCGTAAGTGGTTAAATTAGGAAAACCTAGTTCGGGTTGCATAAAAATTATGGAAAAATGTTCTAAAATCATCTTTTAATATAAATTGATGAACTGTGAAAACAATTTTGGAAAATGAGTTTTGGAAGGTTGACATTTTGGCTAGTGACCAAAATGTAATTTTCGCAAATTTGGTGGCTGTTTTAAAAAGGATTGAAACTTTGAATCTTTAAGGAGCTATTTGCCCAAAAGTGAATTCTCCAGATTTTTCTAAGATATTTTAATCCTAAAATCTGATTTTAGAGGTTTGATAAAAGGAGGGAAACTCATTTTTACTATTTTCTTTCTTAACTTCCTATTTTCTCTTCTCCTTTTCTCTCCAACCAAACATCACCATTTTCAGAAATTTTGATCTGATTTCTTCACCTAAATTCATCTTTTCAACTCACAATTGTTAGCAAATCATTGTGTGATCAAAACCTACTCAATTACTACAAGTTTCAACAAGGTTTTCATTCCAAAAAGTGGAGAAATCACAAGTTTGGAGGTATGAACGATTCTCCTCTGAACTTTAAGTTCTTTAATGAAATTCCTAAAGTTTTCAATCCTAAATGTATGTTTAATTAAAGGTTTTTCAATTGAGATCTTGATTTTTTGGCTAAAATGCAAGATTTGGTGATTTTGGTGAAAATTTCGTGTGATCTGTTTAAGCAGGGTTTTGAGGTGTTAAAATGATGTTAAATGAATGTTAAAATGATTAGAAGTTGAGGTTTAATCAATGCAATCCCGGATAGGTTGAATTTCCTAAGTTTGGCTTGAGTTTTTGGTTGTTTTTGGAGTGTTTTTGGTGATCTGTTATACCTGGAGGTATAAGGACGTGGTTGTGATCATTTTGCATGTTATTTGATGAATAAAAATGGTTAGAAGTGATGGATCTTGGCTGGGTTAAGTTTTGGAAGTGTTTGGAGATGTTTTCGGTTGTGTTTGGTAGCCAAATTGTTAGATTTGTGGTGAGCAGCGAGTTGTGTTGTTGTGGCTGGTGTTTTAATGCATTGGGATGCATTAATGTTCTGTTTCTATGTGCTTGAAACAGGGGAGGTTGATCCTTGAGTGTTGGAGGTGTTTCGGAAGGTTTCGGAAGCTTGGAAGCTTGTTGGCTAGGCTTGTGTGGTAATCGGTGAGTGCAACTTTGGAATGGATTTCCAGCTTTTTAAACAATGGTTTGAAGGTTATGGGAGCTTAGTTTAAGTCTAAACAACTTTGCTAAGCTCAAGTGTAAGTTTCCGGATTTTCTCTCTAGTGGTGGCCATGTTTTGATGTTTTGCAAAGTGGTGGTTTGCATGTTTTGTTTACTGTTTTGAAAGCATGTTTTAGCATGGATTTTGCTATTGATTTAAGCCATGTGTTGAAGGTAACTCTAGGTAAGAGTTCCTTGATTTTGTACATTGCTAAATGTGGATTTGATGCATGAAATGCATGATGAAATGGCTTGGTTTAAATGCTTAAAAACAGTGGATATTATGTTGAAATTGATGTATATTGGCAAGTGATGGTTTTGAAAAAGTGAAGGTCACCAAGGTGGTTAAAAGTCCTTGTGTGAGCCTTGTTACATGAACATCAAGGTGGTTAAAAGTCCTTCGATGTTGCGGACACTAAGGTGGTTAAAAGTCCTTAGGTGCTCCTTTCCATGGTGGTTAAAAGTCCATGGGGCCAAGGTGTTTAAAAGTCCTTGGGGCCAAGGTGTTTAAAAGTCCTTGGGGTGATTCAAGCTACGGACACAAAGGTGGTTAAAAGTCCTTGTGTGGTCCTTTCATGGTGTTTAAAAGTCCATGGCCAAGGTGTTTAAAAGTCCTTGGGGTCAAGGTGTTTAAAAGTCCTTGACAAAGATGATGATCTTGTTTTCCAAAATGGAATTTGTCACTTGTGCCAATATGACATGGGAAGTATGTAAGAAGCATGTGATGCTTGGGTTGATTATGTTGTAAGCATGTGTTTACATGGTTTTAAGTATGCTTTGAACTTGAGTTGAGTTGATTTTAAGCATGATATGAAAATGGTTTTTAATTGCATTATTGAATTGTTTTAAATGAGCATGCCTCGCTAAGCTATTGCTTACGCTCTCTATGTTTTCTTAATTCAATAATGCAGAGAATTAGAGCATCTTGAGGGCTGCAAGGAAGGGAAAGCAAACAAGTTTCTACTTAAGCTCAATGTATGAAAGTTTTGTAAGCATTTTAGCTTTTGAGTTGATTTGGCAATGGGGGACCAATGTGTATGTTTTGGGAGGTGTTTAAGACTCCCTATGGATGTTAAGTGATTGTTTAAGTTGCTGGTTTTTGGTTTGAACTTGAATGTTTGGCTATGAAGGTTTATGCTTGAAAGGTAGCTTAAGTAGGAAGCATGTCAATTAAATTGGGGCTTTCCATGTGTGATGGTTATGTGTGGAATTGTTGATGCATTTATGATTCCTGCATGTTGTATATCAATGTGGTATGATTTGGTGATGTTAATTTGAGGTTTGAAGCATGAATTGTATGATTTTCAAGTCGATTTCAGACAGGGGTATCGGTACTCGGGCTCGCGTATCGATACGCCTGAGCCAAATATGCTCTTTTCTGCACAGGCGTATCGGTACGGATGTGGTGGTATCGATACTCATCTGGGTAAAGTTTGAATGCCGTATCGGTACAGGGGATACCGTATCGATACCATTTCTCGAGTTTGGTTACTGCCTTCCCCGCGTATCGATACGACATCAGGTGTACCGATACCCGACCGTTAATTTCAGTTAAAAGTATCTTTATATGTTTTGCTTTGTTTGCGTTTTGGTCCTGATTCTTGTATGTTCAATTGCATGAGCTGTGGATGTCCTTTTGAGCTGAAATTTCACAGAGAAGCATGAAACCTGACTAATTTCAAGATGGTAACTCTATTATGGGTTAAGTCCCTTAACTTATCAGAATTTACAATTTGGTCCCTAAAGTTGTAATTTGTTCAATTGGGTCCCTGTTTGATCTCTGATGTTTGTGATCTTTTAATATGTTGTTTGTATGGTCACACTTAAGGTTAATGTGCATCTAGACAAGACTAAAAAGAAAAAAAAAAGGGTCGTTAATCAAGGTTGACTTTCGGGTTGACTTTGGTTTTCCCCGTGTAATCTTCGTAGTTTGGGTCAACCGTCTAGACCGGGCTACGGGGGTTACATTTGGTGGTATCAGAGCTGAGTTCTCGAGTAATTGGGAATGTGTGTATGTATGATTGAAGCATGGTTTGGTTTATATGCTTGTTGAGTGAAAGCATGTTCAGTGAAATGATATGATGATGTGTATGTGATGCATGTTGTGATGATGCATGATGAGGGTACCCATTGCCAAACAAAAGCTAAAAGATGATGTTGTTTTTGAAAGAAATTGAGCTTGAATACTTGGAATTTGCTTACCTTGCTGGTCCTGACTTGTTTTATTTTGCATTGTTATGCATGGTAATAGTATGGCACCACGTAGAGAGTTAAGGAGTAGCGTGAGAGCTACGACCCCGGAGGGGAATGTGAATGATGAGCACACTGGTAGTGCTGTGATACCTCCTCCTCCACCTGGTGGTGGTGGTGCGGAGAGGGAAAGAGCTGGAGCTGGAGCTGAGGCAGCTGGTGCTGGAGCTGCAGGACCTGAGGTTGGTCAGGGGCAAGCGATGCCTGATATGTCTGTGCTTGTACAAGCTATTGCGGGTGCGTTTCGAGCAGCAGTAGCTGGAGCTCAAGGAGCTGGGCATCAGGGAGATGCTGGTGCTAGACTAACCTTAGAACGTTTGCGCAGTCTTGGTGGGACTGAGTTTAGGGGTATGTCAGCTGAGAGATCGGAAGCATGGCTGGAAAGTACCAAGCGTGTCTTGGGGCAGATGAGTTGCACTGATGTGTAGAAGCTGGGATGTGTGGTGTCACTGCTGCAAGGTGATGCTTACACGTGGTGGACGACCACAATCTCTGGGATGGCTGATGCTGACGTTACATGGACGTTCTTTCAGCATGCGTTCAAAAGGAGATATCTGGGAGTTAGATATCTGGATGAAAAGAAGCGTGAATTCATGTCTCTTACCCAAGGGAACATGAGTGTGGCTGAGTATGAGGTACAGTTTGTACGTCTTAGCCAGTATGCACCTGAGTTGGTACCTGATGAGCGCGAGAGGTGCGAAAGGTTCCGTTATGGTTTAGTAACGGAGGTTAAGACCTATATGTTGGCAGCTGAGTACAATGATTTTGATGTGTTGGTTGGTCGATCCAAGGATATTGAGTTGAATCTGAGTTTGTCTGCTAAGGGTGCTGGAGCTAGTTCTGGGAAAAGAGCTGCTGAATATAGTTCCGGTGGACGGAACAAGAGGGGACGCGACCAGAAGTATCAGTCCTCAGCTAGGAGAGGTGGAGGTGCACCTGCTAGAGGAGGTTTTGCTAGGGCTGAGCCTAGTGCTTGTTGGATTTGCGGATCTCGTGGTCACTTGAAGCGTGACTGTCCTCGTGCTGGGAGGGAGGTGCAAGCTCCTGTGGTGGCAGCTGGTTATGAGTGCTGGAATTGTGGTTCTGCTGATCATCTGAGGCGTGATTGTCCGAGGATGGCTGGTGGTCAAGAGCGTGCTCCTGTTGTTGTGGCACCGCAGAGAGGTCGTGGGCGCGGCCGTGGTAATTTTCAGAGGCGAGAGGAAGGTGGTCGTGGAGTAGCTCATGTTGTGGCTATTCAACCTGAGGGTGGAGGCCAAGCGAGGGTGTATGCTCAGCGCGAAGGAAGGAATGATGCAGATGTGATTGCAGGTACCTTTACTTTGCAATCCTTGTCATTGCTTTCTTTGATTGATTCTGGATCTACGCATTCATACATTCTTCGTGAGCATGCTGAGTTGCTTGGTTTGCCTGTTGAGTCTTTGGATGTTGGTGTTAGAGTCACTAGTTCTTTTGGTGAACTGTTGTGACTCGTAAGCTTTATAGAAGGTGTCCTCTGGTTGTTCAAGAGCATGTCTTTCTTGTTGATCTTATGGAGTTGCCCTTTTACGGTTTTGATGTGATCCTTGGTATGGATTGGCTTGCTGAGCATCGTGCTGTTGTGGATTGTGAGAATAAGCGGGTTTCGCTTAAGCTTGCGGATGATTATGAAGTAGTGGTGGTTGGTGAGAATGTGAAGTTTCTTGCCAATGTTGTTTCTACCTTGGAGGCGAGCAGGATGCTGAGGCAAGGTTGTGAAGCTTTTCTAGCTTTCGTGATGAATCCTAGTTCGAAGGAGCTGAGGGTGCAGGATATCAGGGTTGTGAAGGAGTTTCCTGATGTTTTTCCTGAAGAGTTGCCTGGTTTACCTCCTAATCGTGAGGTGGAGTTTGGTATTGAGCTGTATGAGAATACCACTCCTGTGTCCATTACTCCCTATAGAATGGCACCTAAGGAGCTGAAGGAGCTGAAGACGCAGTTGCAAGAGTTGCTTGATCGTGGTTTCATTCGGCCAAGTGTTTCGCCTTGGGGTGCTCCTGTCTTGTTTGTGAAGAAGAAGGATGGCACGATGAGGATGTGCATTGATTACCGTCAGCTGAACAAGTTGACTATCAAGAATCGGTATCCTTTGCCGAGGATTGATGATCTCTTTGATCAATTTCGGGGAGCTGCTGTGTTCTCTAAGATTGACTTGAGGTCAGGGTATTACCAGTTGAAGGTGAAGGATGTGGATGTGCCTAAGACAGCTTTCAGGACAAGGTATGGGCATTATGAGTTCCTTGTGATGCCGTTTGGTCTGACAAATGCTCCTGCTGCTTTCATGGACATGATGAATCGTGTTTTTCATGAATACCTGGACAAGTTCGTTGTGGTGTTCATTGATGATATCCTTGTGTACTCGCGTACAGAGGAAGAGCACGAAGAGCATTTGAGGATCGTGTTGCAAGCTTTGTTGGAGAATCAGCTTTATGCTAAGTTGAGCAAGTGTGAGTTCTGGCTTAGGGAGGTTGTTTTTCTTGGACATGTGGTCTCAGCTGAGGGGATTCGTGTTGATTCTCAGAAGATTGAAGCAGTGATGAATTGGAAAGTTCCTAAGTCTGTTCAGGAGGTTCGTAGTTTCCTTGGTTTGGCAGGATACTACCGAAGGTTTGTGGATGGTTTTTCCAAGATTGCTGCTCCTTTGACGAAGTTGCTGCAGAAAGATGTTAAGTATGAGTGGACGGAAGCGAGGCAGCAAGCTTTTGAGAAGCTGAAGTTGGTTTTGACGCAAGCTCCTATCTTGATTCAGCCTGAATCAGGGAAAGAGTTTGTAGTCTACAGTGATGCATCCTATGTTGGTTTGGGGTGTGTGCTGATGCAAGAGGGTAAGGTTGTGGCTTATGCGTCGCGGCAGTTGAAGGTGCATGAGCGCAATTATCCTACGCATGATATTGAGCTGGCTGCAGTGGTTTTTGCTTTGAAGATCTGGAGACATTATCTGTATGGTGAGAAGTGTACTGTGTACACGGATCACAAGAGTTTGAGGTATCTGATGTCTCAAAAGGAGTTGAATCTCAGGCAGCGACGTTGGTTGGAGTTGCTCAAGGATTATGATCTGACGATAGAGTATCATCCTGGAAAGGCCAATGTTGTTGCGGATGCCTTGAGTAGAAAGGTAGCTGTTGAGCTGAGAGCTATGTTTGCTAGCTTGAGTATATCGCAGGATGGTGGTCTTGTTGCTGAGTTGCAAGTGAAACCTTCGTTGGTTCAGTTGATCAAGGATAAGCAGTTGTTGGATGATTCCTTGGTGTCTCATGTTCAGGATATCGCGGAGGGTAGACCTTCGGATTTCTGCTTTAATGAGGATGGAGTGTTGTGTTTTGGTAATCGGATAGTAGTGCCTGCAGATGCTGAGTTGAGGCATGCTATTCTAGCTGAAGGTCATAGTAGTCCTTTTGCTATGCATCCTGGTAGTACAAAGATGTATCGCGATCTTCGTGATGAGTACTATTGGGTAGGTTTGAAGAAGGATGTGGCTGAGTTTGTGAGCAAGTGTTTGGTGTGTCAGCGAGTTAAGGCTGAACATCAAGTTCCTTCTGGTTTGTTGCAACCGTTGAAAATCCCTGAATGGAAGTGGGAGAGGGTTACCATGGATTTTGTATCTGGGTTGCCTTTGTCTCCGTCGAAGAAGAATTCTGTTTGGGTGATTGTGGATCGCCTGACGAAGTGTGCACATTTCTTGCCTGTGCATACTACGTTTTCTTTGGATAAGTTGGCAGAGCTGTACGTTGCTGAGGTTGTAAGGTTGCATGGTGTGCCTAAGTCGATCGTGTCAGATAGGGATCCGAGGTTCACATCGCGTTTTTGGCAGTGTTTGCATCAAGCTCTGGGTACAAGGTTGCATTTCAGTACATCCTATCATCCTCAGTCGGATGGCCAGTCTGAGCGGGTTATTCAGATTTTGGAGGATATGTTGAGATGCTGTGTGATAGAGTTCCAAGGTTCTTGGGAGAAGCATTTGCCTTTGGTTGAGTTCGCTTACAACAACAGTTTTCAGGCAAGTATACAGATGGCACCTTATGAGGCTCTGTATGGGAGGAAGTGTAGGACTCCTCTGTGTTGGGCTGAAACTGGTCAAAAGTTGGTTTCGATGCCTGCTTTGTTGAAAGGTACCACCGAGAAGGTGAAGCTCATATGTGAGAGGTTGAAGGCTGCTTCTGATCGGCAGAAGTCTTACGCGGATTTGAAGCGTAAGGAGATAGAGTTTGCGGTGGGTGATCGCGTGTTCTTGAAGGTTTCGCCTTGGAAGAAGGTGATGAGGTTTGGGCGGAAGGGTAAGCTGAGCCCTAGATACATTGGACCGTATGAGGTTGTTGAGCGTGTGGGTCCTGTTGCGTATCGGTTGAGGTTACCTCAGGAGCTGGAGAAGATTCATGATGTGTTCCATGTTTCTATGCTCCGGAGGTATAGATCTGATCCTTCGCATGTGTTGCCTGTGGAGGAAGTGGAATTGAATCCGGATTTGACCTATGATGAGGAACCGGTGAAGGTTCTGGATTCGGATAGCAAAGTTCTTCGTGGCAAGACCATTGAGTTGGTGAAGGTGCTGTGGAAGCATCGCGGTGTTGAGGAAGCCACGTGGGAGCGGAAGGAAGATATGCTGAAGCAGTTTCCTTATCTCTTTCCTTCAGGTAAATTTCGAGGACGAAATTTCTTAAGGGGGGGAGAGTTGTAACGCCCCGGTTTTGGGCTTGGAAGTCTTGGGCGTTGACCGGTTGGTCAAAGTGCTGTTCGAATCGTAAGTGGTTAAATTAGGAAAACCTAGTTCGGGTTGCATAAAAATTATGGAAAAATGTTCTAAAATCATCTTTTAATATAAATTGATGAACTGTGAAAACAATTTTGGAAAATGAGTTTTGGAAGGTTGACATTTTGGCTAGTGACCAAAATGTAATTTTCGCAAATTTGGTGGCTGTTTTAAAAAGGATTGAAACTTTGAATCTTTAAGGAGCTATTTGCCCAAAAGTGAATTCTCCAGATTTTTCTAAGATATTTTAATCCTAAAATCTGATTTTAGAGGTTTGATAAAAGGAGGGAAACTCATTTTTACTATTTTCTTTCTTAACTTCCTATTTTCTCTTCTCCTTTTCTCTCCAACCAAACATCACCATTTTCAGAAATTTTGATCTGATTTCTTCACCTAAATTCATCTTTTCAACTCACAATTGTTAGCAAATCATTGTGTGATCAAAACCTACTCAATTACTACAAGTTTCAACAAGGTTTTCATTCCAAAAAGTGGAGAAATCACAAGTTTGGAGGTATGAACGATTCTCCTCTGAACTTTAAGTTCTTTAATGAAATTCCTAAAGTTTTCAATCCTAAATGTATGTTTAATTAAAGGTTTTTCAATTGAGATCTTGATTTTTTGGCTAAAATGCAAGATTTGGTGATTTTGGTGAAAATTTCGTGTGATCTGTTTAAGCAGGGTTTTGAGGTGTTAAAATGATGTTAAATGAATGTTAAAATGATTAGAAGTTGAGGTTTAATCAATGCAATCCCGGATAGGTTGAATTTCCTAAGTTTGGCTTGAGTTTTTGGTTGTTTTTGGAGTGTTTTTGGTGATCTGTTATACCTGGAGGTATAAGGACGTGGTTGTGATCATTTTGCATGTTATTTGATGAATAAAAATGGTTAGAAGTGATGGATCTTGGCTGGGTTAAGTTTTGGAAGTGTTTGGAGATGTTTTCGGTTGTGTTTGGTAGCCAAATTGTTAGATTTGTGGTGAGCAGCGAGTTGTGTTGTTGTGGCTGGTGTTTTAATGCATTGGGATGCATTAATGTTCTGTTTCTATGTGCTTGAAACAGGGGAGGTTGATCCTTGAGTGTTGGAGGTGTTTCGGAAGGTTTCGGAAGCTTGGAAGCTTGTTGGCTAGGCTTGTGTGGTAATCGGTGAGTGCAACTTTGGAATGGATTTCCAGCTTTTTAAACAATGGTTTGAAGGTTATGGGAGCTTAGTTTAAGTCTAAACAACTTTGCTAAGCTCAAGTGTAAGTTTCCGGATTTTCTCTCTAGTGGTGGCCATGTTTTGATGTTTTGCAAAGTGGTGGTTTGCATGTTTTGTTTACTGTTTTGAAAGCATGTTTTAGCATGGATTTTGCTATTGATTTAAGCCATGTGTTGAAGGTAACTCTAGGTAAGAGTTCCTTGATTTTGTACATTGCTAAATGTGGATTTGATGCATGAAATGCATGATGAAATGGCTTGGTTTAAATGCTTAAAAACAGTGGATATTATGTTGAAATTGATGTATATTGGCAAGTGATGGTTTTGAAAAAGTGAAGGTCACCAAGGTGGTTAAAAGTCCTTGTGTGAGCCTTGTTACATGAACATCAAGGTGGTTAAAAGTCCTTCGATGTTGCGGACACTAAGGTGGTTAAAAGTCCTTAGGTGCTCCTTTCCATGGTGGTTAAAAGTCCATGGGGCCAAGGTGTTTAAAAGTCCTTGGGGCCAAGGTGTTTAAAAGTCCTTGGGGTGATTCAAGCTACGGACACAAAGGTGGTTAAAAGTCCTTGTGTGGTCCTTTCATGGTGTTTAAAAGTCCATGGCCAAGGTGTTTAAAAGTCCTTGGGGTCAAGGTGTTTAAAAGTCCTTGACAAAGATGATGATCTTGTTTTCCAAAATGGAATTTGTCACTTGTGCCAATATGACATGGGAAGTATGTAAGAAGCATGTGATGCTTGGGTTGATTATGTTGTAAGCATGTGTTTACATGGTTTTAAGTATGCTTTGAACTTGAGTTGAGTTGATTTTAAGCATGATATGAAAATGGTTTTTAATTGCATTATTGAATTGTTTTAAATGAGCATGCCTCGCTAAGCTATTGCTTACGCTCTCTATGTTTTCTTAATTCAATAATGCAGAGAATTAGAGCATCTTGAGGGCTGCAAGGAAGGGAAAGCAAACAAGTTTCTACTTAAGCTCAATGTATGAAAGTTTTGTAAGCATTTTAGCTTTTGAGTTGATTTGGCAATGGGGGACCAATGTGTATGTTTTGGGAGGTGTTTAAGACTCCCTATGGATGTTAAGTGATTGTTTAAGTTGCTGGTTTTTGGTTTGAACTTGAATGTTTGGCTATGAAGGTTTATGCTTGAAAGGTAGCTTAAGTAGGAAGCATGTCAATTAAATTGGGGCTTTCCATGTGTGATGGTTATGTGTGGAATTGTTGATGCATTTATGATTCCTGCATGTTGTATATCAATGTGGTATGATTTGGTGATGTTAATTTGAGGTTTGAAGCATGAATTGTATGATTTTCAAGTCGATTTCAGACAGGGGTATCGGTACTCGGGCTCGCGTATCGATACGCCTGAGCCAAATATGCTCTTTTCTGCACAGGCGTATCGGTACGGATGTGGTGGTATCGATACTCATCTGGGTAAAGTTTGAATGCCGTATCGGTACAGGGGATACCGTATCGATACCATTTCTCGAGTTTGGTTACTGCCTTCCCCGCGTATCGATACGACATCAGGTGTACCGATACCCGACCGTTAATTTCAGTTAAAAGTATCTTTATATGTTTTGCTTTGTTTGCGTTTTGGTCCTGATTCTTGTATGTTCAATTGCATGAGCTGTGGATGTCCTTTTGAGCTGAAATTTCACAGAGAAGCATGAAACCTGACTAATTTCAAGATGGTAACTCTATTATGGGTTAAGTCCCTTAACTTATCAGAATTTACAATTTGGTCCCTAAAGTTGTAATTTGTTCAATTGGGTCCCTGTTTGATCTCTGATGTTTGTGATCTTTTAATATGTTGTTTGTATGGTCACACTTAAGGTTAATGTGCATCTAGACAAGACTAAAAAGAAAAAAAAAGGGTCGTTAATCAAGGTTGACTTTCGGGTTGACTTTGGTTTTCCCCGTGTAATCTTCGTAGTTTGGGTCAACCGTCTAGACCGGGCTACGGGGGTTACACAAACAGTGAACTGTCCCTCACCTGTCGTTCATTCTCTATGGCGGCAGCAACCTGTCGGAAAGGTTAGAATCTGTCCGGAATCTCCCTATAGGTCTCGTGTAGTGTGTGCATGCTTGTGAACAGTTATATGCTAAGACTCTCTTAGTTTCACTAGAATATTCAACTCCTTAACTCGAATTTTTATGCCAAAGTTTACTTTCTTTTAGAAGGCACATTTTCATGCTTCTTTTTCCTCTATTTTCAAGCTAAGTTTTTCTAGAGCCAGTTTCGGGCACCTCTAGTTAGCTTCCTAGAGCCGGTTTCGGGCACCTCTAGGTTTAATTTTCTTTTGCTAAACTTCTTTCCTAGAGCCAGTGTTAGGCACCTCTAGGGGCTATCCAAGTTCTAAGCTTCCTATTCTAGTTTGGCTAAAAGAAATCTAGGCAATATAACAGTCACAAAAGTGTTTAAGTTTTCAGAACTATAGAAAGGCTCTAAACTTTTCCTTAACCTGTCCTAAAGATGCTGCCACGACAGAGCCGTCATGACAGGTAAGTTAATTTCACAGTTTTAAGCCAACAGTTTAAATTTTCTTAGTTTTCTGATTTTTTTTTTTTTAAACTTGTAAAAAATAAAAACTAATTAGACAAAACACTTAAACAAAAGATGTGCTAAGGACTCCATTAATATGGAGGGCTGCCACCCCCAAACTCGAGGGTTGCATTGCCCTCAATGCAGGATGACACTAAAAATAAATAAAGAGAAACATAAAAAAAAGTACATCACAAATATAGAGGCAGGCAACAATAATAGAGGAAAAAGAAATAAAAACTTAAATTTTAAGTGCTGTCCTCATCACTGCTGCTGACGCGGATCTGATGGTAGCGTCTGCGTTGGGGAGGTGGCTGGGCAGGTTCCTGGGCAGGTGGATCAACAGGTTCCTCGGCCTGTTGAGGTGCAGATTCTTCCTCCGGTTGATGGACAGGGTCGTCAGCAGGCTGAAGGGCAGGTGGCTCCACTAGTCGAATGTCAGAACTGCCGCTGCTATCCCAGCTGTTACTCGTGATAGCCTTGAACAGCTTCCTCTTGTTGGCCACATGCTTGATACGCTTCACCCGTGTGAAGGCGCTGTCCAAGTTTCTCCGGACAAGGGGGCTGTCTTCAGTGGCAGCTCGCTTTGTGCCTCGAGGGGAAGTGTCCGCCGGTGGGCTGCCGGCTGCTGTCGGTGAAGGTGTGGAGGAGGCAGATTCTCCGTGGGGAGAGACAGGTGGTGTGGGAGTGGGGGACGGGATATTAAAGTAATGGGCGGGGAAGGTGGGGAAATTGACATCCGAAAAATGTAAATTATTGGTAATAAAGTTTACCGTGGCATTGGAGAAGTCTCGGATGAATGTCATTAAGCCCATCTGACGTTCCTCAATCCGCAAGACGGCAGCAAGGATGTGGGCGTTCTGATCTGCCGGTGCGTTGTTGGTGGCAGCGTCTGGGGCAGGTTCGTTGACAGGCTCAGTGGCAGGCTCATCATCGGATTCAGCAGGTGAGGCGTTTGGATCGAAGGCATTGAGGGGCGTTACGACGATAACCTCCATAAGGCTGGAGATGTTGCTGTCGGTCCAGCCGCTGACCTTCTTAATTTTGTCTGAAGGGTCCTCCGGTACGGCAGCGCAGCGGCAGAGGGCCGTGATGGTGGAGGGCAGGCATAGACGTGAGTCCGTTCTGAAAGCGCAGTCGAGAATGCTGTCTCGCATGTACCTGCCCACGTTGATCGGCCTGTCATGCATGATAGAGTGAATGAGGGCAAGCCGCTGCCTGTTGACTGTCGTGTGGTGGGAGGAGGGCAGGATACGCTTTTTAATAAAAGCGTTCCATAGTTTAGCCTCGGGGAGCAGCTGTGCACGGTTGACGGAGTTGGGATTCTTTTTGCTGGTGCTCCATGTTGTGCCCCTTTCTGTCAATTCCCTCATGACAGCATCGTGGCCGGCAGCGTCGAGAGAGTCCCAAAACTGCTGATGGGCGTCGTCATTAGGGCCAAAGAAAAGGCCGAAGACATGATTGATGCTGCTGGCGGTGAAGGGAACTGTCACTCCTCGTACGACGACAGATGTCGCCGACTTGCTCTCGATCGCCGCGTAGAACTCCCTGACTAGGGTGTCATTGAGTTCTGCCGGCTGCTCGGCGAAATCTTTCCATAATTGAGCGGCTATGGCTTGCATGATGAACGGCCGGAGTCCCAACAGAGGGGCATCTCTGTTGTAAATGAAGCTTCGTTCCTCCCAAAGTTCCTTGTTGGCAAACGGAGATGCTGCTGCGGAAGAGGAAGCGGCGGCAGCGTTCTGTCGGGTTTGTCGTGAAGACATGTTTAGTTGCAAGGGCTGAAAATGAAAGAAAAGAGATTAAACTAGAAGAGAATAGCAAGAGAGAAAATCTGAAGTGAGGAAAAAAAATGAAAAGGGGAAGGGGTTTATATAGCTGTCGGGGGCTGCCCATTTAATGCCGCAACGGTAGGCGGGAATAACGGAGCGGCAGATTGGATGTTGCGTCTGACACGTCTGACGGACATTAATGCTGCGTCTGCCGCACGATTCTTCGTCTGCTGTGCGTCTGTTGACAACCTGTCCACTCCGTCTGCGCCGGCAGCTGAAACGACAGGTTATTATAAATGGACTTTATTTGGGCTGATGGATGGGTGGTGGGCTTGGGTCACTTCTTCTTTCTCACTTGTCTCTTTTATTTTTCCTTAAAAACTGAAATTAAAAACTAAACATTATTAAAATAAATCTAATTCCTAATAAATAATATTAATAATAAAAATAAAAATAAAAATAAAAATAAACGAATTAGGTTAAATTAGGGATGCCTTGTGGGGCATCACCTAAAGTAACCACTTCCTGTATTCCTGGGGCTTCAGTCCCTTGATAGTGCTTGAGGCGTTGTCCATTGACTTTGAATTGGTGCCCGTCTTTTAATGATTGAATTATGATGGCACCATGGGGGAAAACTTGAATTACTTGGAATGGTCCAGACCATCTAGATTTGAGCTTCCCTGGAAAGAGTTTCAACCTCGAATTAAACAACAACACAAGCTGCCCTGGGCAGAACTGTCGCGGCAGCAACTTCTTGTCATGCCACTTCTTTGTTTTTTCCTTGTATATTCTTGCGTTGTCGTAGGCCATTGTTCGTATTTCTTCGATTTCATTCAAATCTAACAGCCTTTTCTGACCTGCCTTGTCCAAGTCCATGTTTACTGCCTTGATTGCCCAATATGCCTTGTGCTCTATCTCGACAGGCAGGTGACAGGTTTTCCCATAGATCAATCGAAATGGAGACATACCTAATGGAGTCTTGAAAGCTGTCCTATATGCCCATAATGCATCATTCAGAAGTAAAGACCAATCTTTCCTAGTTGGTTTGACCATTTTTTCAAGAATGTTCTTTACTTCCCTGTTGGAAATCTCAGCCTGTCCATTGGTCTGTGGGTGGTATGCTGTCGCGATCTTGTGCTTGACACCATATTTTCTCAAGGCGGCAGCGATTACCCTGTTGTCAAAATGTCTCCCTTCATCACTGATAATCGCCCTAGGGATGCCAAATCTAGAGAAAATGTTTTTGTGCAAAAACTTTTGGACTGTTTTGGCATCATTCTTTTGAGTTGCGATTGCTTCTACCCACTTGGAAACATAATCTACTGCTAGGAGGATGTAAAGATTTCCACATGAAGATGGAAACGGTCCCATAAAATCAATCCCCCATACGTCGAAGATCTCGACTTCTAGGATATTCTGCAGTGGCATCTCGTTTCTCCTTGAGATGTTACCTGTCCGCTGGCACCTGTCACAGTTTTTGTAAAATTCCTGTGCGTCCTTATACAGTGTCGGCCAGTAGAAACCTGACTGCAGCACCTTGGCAGCAGTTTTGTTGCCTCCTAAGTGTCCTCCATATTGTGAAGCATGACAGTGATGGAGAATGTCCTCTTGTTCTTCTTGTGGTATGCATCTCCTTATAACCTGATCTGCGCATAATTTGAAAAGAAGAGGTTCGTCCCAATAATAATGTTTAACATCATTTTGGAACCTCTTCCTGGCTTGATAAGTAAGATCAGAAGGTAATATTCCGCTAACTATAAAATTAACGAAATCAGCATACCAGGGAAGGTTAGAAGACTTACCTGCCGCCATGGCTGTCGCGACAGCTATTGCGGCAGCAAAGAGCTGCTCATCTGGGAAGGTCTCTAGTATGTGTGTCTCATCTACAGGTAGACTATGTCCCAACTCCAACCTCGACAAGTGATCTGCCACCTGATTTTCTGTCCCCTTTTTATCTTTTATCTCAAGGTCGAACTCTTGTAATAGTAATATCCATCGTATCAACCTAGGTTTAGCATCTTTTTTTGCAAATAGATACTTGAGGGCAGAGTGGTCGGTGTGGATTATGACCTTCGTTCCAAGTATGTAAGAACGAAACTTGTCGATGGAGAACACCACGGCTAACAGCTCCTTTTCCGTGGTTGTATAATTCACTTGGGCTTCATTCAATGTTTTGCTGGCATAATATATGACATGAAACAGCCTGTCCTTGCGCTGCCCAAGTGCTGCCCCGACAGCATAGTCACTAGCATCACACATAATTTCAAATGGCTGCGTCCAGTCTGGTGGCTGTACTATGGGGGCTGTTACTAGTTTTTCCTTTAGAACCTTGAATGCTTCAGTACATTCTTCATTAAAGTCAAAGGGTCGGTTCTGCTCTAGGAGATGACATAGGGGCTTTGTGATTTTTGAGAAATTTGCAATAAATCGCCTATAAAAACCAGCATGCCCTAAAAAACTCCTAATGCCCTTGACTGTGGTTGGCGGCGGCAGCTTCTCTATGACTTCAATCTTTGCCCTGTCGACTTCTATCCCACGACAGCTAATCTTATGGCCTAAAACTATCCCTTCATCTGCCATAAAATGGCATTTTTCCCAATTAAGAACAAGATTAGCTTTTTCACATCTTTCAAGTACCTTTTGAAGGTTGCCAAGGCAGCTCTCAAAATCGTCTCCAAAGACGGAAAAATCATCCATGAAGATTTCAAGGAAGTCTTCAACCATGTCGGAGAATATAGCCATCATGCACCTTTGGAAGGTGGTTGGTGCGTTACAGAGCCCAAACGGCATCCTCCTAAACGCGTATGTTCCATAAGGGCAGGTGAAAGTCGTTTTCTCTTGGTCCTCCGGTGAAATAGCAATTTGATTATATCCTGAATAACCATCAAGAAAACAATAATAAGGTTTACCCGCTAATCTGTCAAGCATTTGATCAATAAAGGGTAAAGGAAAATGGTCTTTTCGGGTAGCTTTGTTAAGCTTCCGATAGTCCATACAAACCCTCCAACTGGTCACAGTCCTGGTTGGGATTAACTCGTTGTTTTCATTGGTTATCACAGTTATGCCTCCTTTCTTGGGAACGCATTGCACCGGGCTTACCCATTTGCTATCGGAGATGGCGTAAATGATACCAGCGTCTAACCATTTAATTATTTCTTTACGCACTACCTCCTTCATTGCAAGGTTCAACCGCCTCTGGGCATCAATAGTCGGCTTATGATCTTCCTCGAGGAGGATTTTGTGCATACAGATTGCCGGACTAATGCCCTGAATGTCTGCTATAGTCCATCCTATCGCCCTTTTGTGCTGCCTCAACATGTCGATCAGCTGTCGTTCCTGTTCCTGTGGCAGCTTAGCAGAGATGATTACGGGCAGTGTTTTATCACAACCAAGATAGGCATATTTAAGCTGTTCTGGCAGGGGCTTGAGTTCTAAGACAGGTGGTTCGACAGTGGATGGCTTTTGAATTAAATGGTTATCCGAAGTGTAATTTAAGGGTTCGAATAACTTACCTGGGCGATGGTCTAACCAGTCTACCTCCTCATGACCTTCATTATCAGATGAATTGTATTCAGAGGAGTTGCTGTCGTCGATGCTGTCGTCGTTGCTGTCGTGACAGGCTTGTAGATGGCTGTCGCAGCAGTGACCAAATTTTGTATCTTGACAGCTCGACCTGATGCAGGGTTGATCAAAGGTCACCTCAATGATGGCCTTGCATTCTTCATCCACATCAGCATGTTTCATTGCTTGGAGAACATTCAACTTAATTTCTTGATCGTTTACGCGCATGGTGAGTTCTCCTTTTTCCACATCAATCAATGATCTTCCCGTGGCTAAGAAGGGTCGCCCTAGGATGACTGGTGCGTTCTCATCTGCCTCACAATCTAAAATAAGAAAGTCAGCAGGAAAAATAAGTTTATCCACTCTTACCAAGATGTCTTCAATTTTTCCCTCGGGGTGAACGTAAGAGCGGTCGGCTAGCTGTAAGGTAACTGTCGTGGGCCGCGCCTTGCCAATACCTAGTTTCTGAAAAACAGATTTGGGCATTAGATTAACACTAGCACCAAGATCACATAATGCCTTACCCACAAATTTATCACCGATTACGCAAGGTATGAGGAAGCTCCCTGGATCCTTCTTTTTCTGGGGTGGTTGTCGATGAAGAATACTCATGCAACCTTCTTGCATCCTTACCGTTTCAAATTCCCCAAGTTTAGATTTTTTAGACATGACATCCTTGAGAAACTTAGCGTAACCGGGCATTTCCCTAACAGCATCTAACAACGGAATGTTAATATGAACCTGTTTAAAAATATCATAAATCTTTTTAAGTTGAGATTCATGCTTAGCTTGCTGTATCCGTTGCGGAAAAGGTGGTGGAGGACGATAATCAGCAATGCGTCCTTCCCACTGCATGCGAATCTGAGGACGATGATCTTCTTTTTTCTCCTCTGTCGCTTCTGCTGTCGTGACAGGCTCATCGGCAGCAGTCTGTTTGTCACCTGTCGGGACAGCTTCCTCGGCAGGTTTTTCCAAGGTCGGTTCTTTTTCTTTTTCAGCTTCTTTTTCCGGCCCTGGTAACTTTTTCCCACTCCTAGTAGTAATCGCCTTACATTGCTCATGAGGGGGCGTTCTAGCATTTTCAGTATTGCTAGGGAAACCTCCATTCTGCCGTGGCTTAATATGCTGCGACACCTGACCCATTTGTGTCTCTAGAGATTTTAAGGTAGCCTCATGGTTTGTCATCCTCATCTTAGTCTCATCCATAAAGTCTTCCGTTTTCTTGACAAACTTATTAATGTTATCCATATACGTGCCAGTCTGAGACATAAAGGTAGCCAGAGTCTGCTCCAATATACTACTCGTGGCAGGTGGTGGCTGCTGTTGTTGTTGAGGCGGCAGGTTCTGCGGCAGGTTTTGCGGCTGTGGCTGCTGTCGCGTCAACAATCTAGGACCCCCTTGATTCTGATTATAAGCTTGCGGATTTAAGGCATTGTTGGGGTTACTCCAGGAAAATTTTGGGTCTTTCCTCCAATTAGGATTATAATTGTTGGAATTGTAGTTTGGCTTGTAATTTCCAACATATTTTCCTTCCTCTATATTTATAGGGCACTCATCCCTACTATGATTTCCTCCACATGTAACACAAACTTCCTCGACAGCAAACCCTCGTACTTCCTCTTCACTTAATAAGTGTTTCATGGCTTTAGTGAGGAATGCTACCTGTGATTTCATAGTGATGTCGGCCTCATAATCCTTGACAGCAAGTACCCGTTTACCCCCTCTTCTAGCGGTTGGAAACTGCTCCTCATTCTTAGCCAGATGTTTCAGAACTTGCAGAGCCTCGTCTGGATCTTTGTCCAATAATAATCCATTTGCTGCAGAATCAATTCGAATGCGAGTTTGTAAGTTAGCAGCATTATAAAACTTAGTTACCTGATTCCAAACGGGGAATCCATGCATTGGGCAGTTCCGTAGAAGAGTTGTGAATCTGTCCCAGGCCTCGTGCATTGGCTCGTCATCTTCCTGTTGAAAAGTAGCAATTTCATTACGTAATCGCTCAGCTAAATGTGAAGGATTAAAACGAGACAAAAATTCACGAGTTAGATCTGCCCAAGTCATAATAGAACCCGGGGTAAGTTTATTCCACCAAGTTTTAGCTCTATCCCTCAATGAATGGGGGAATAACCGAAGCCTCAGTATCTCCGGACTAACTCCTGGCAGTCTAAACGAACCACAGATCTCCTGGAACGTTTTGAGATGCTCCCTGGCATCTTCTGTCGCAGAACCACCAAACTGTCCGGCGTTGTTGATCATACTAAACATGACAGGTTTAAGCTCGAAGTTGTCAACGTCGATATCCGGCAGCGTGGTTTCCAATTCTACATGATCATTAAGCATGTAGTCACGACATGACCGTCGTACACCTGCCGCAGGCGGGTCACCGACAGGCGGTATTTCTTCACCGGCAGGCTGATTACGGGCCATCTGCTCTAGCTGTTCTTCAAGGTGTTCGTTTCGGTCTAAAAGGTGGCGAATCTGTTTCTTGAGATTGAAGGAACGTTCGATCTCCGGATCTAATTTATACTCAGGATCTTCACCTCTTTTCGATCTGCGCATAAATAAGAAAACCTTGTGAAAAGCAAGAGTTTCAAACACGAAAGAAAATAAAAATAAAAATAAAAATAAACAAAGAAAAATAAAAACGAAAGTAAAAATAAAAAGTGCAAGGAAAGAAAGGTGTAGTTGTTATGTTGCCAATCCCCGGCAACGGCGCCAAAAACTTGTTGCGTGTAAAATAGTCTATCGCAATTGTAGTGCAAGTATACACGACGCAAGTAGTAAAGTGATACAAAGTATCGGATATCGTCTCCACAGGGATTGGGCTAATAGCTTCACCTAATTTCACTGCACGAAGTAAAAGAAATAATTGAGAGAAATTGTCACGAATAATAAGGTAAAAACGTAAATAAAAGGAATTGAGATATCAAGATAAAGAGAATGGGCTGGTATTGAGTTGCTCAGTAGTGTAGGTATTGAATTGCTTAGGATCTCCAGTTCTGTCGTCGCACCCGTCGCCGACAGCACCTGTCGCGGCGTCTGTCCGTTAGCTGTCGCGGCAGCGAACACTAACTCCGTACTTCAAGCTTGGCAAGAATCCCAGATCTGCCTTGCCCTATCCCTAGGCACAAGTCTGTCGATGATCACGTCTTTGATGATACCTCCCGGCGTGAATCGAAGGATGAACACCGATGTGTATGAATTCTTCCTTAGCCACTTAACCTCGCCTTATCCCTAAGCACGAGATGGTTCAACTATAAACTAGAGAACGCGCTTTTATCTCTTTCGTATACTTAACTCTCCCGATGCTAAGTAAATGGATAACCTCACAAAGCTCTCCCGATGCTCTTGCAAGATATTAAAACCAAGATAAAAGAACTTGAAGTTTATTTTATTGAACTTGAAAAATCCTAAAACAAAGCAACCCTTTCAACTACTTTACAAAACAACCCGTAGCCCTAGGGGGGATTTAGAACATGTTGGTGACAGGTAATCGGCAGGTTTTCGGTTTAGGTTATGGGGTAGTCGGCCTTGCCCTAGGTTTAATCTATGCCCTTTATATAAGCTTTGGGCTCAAGTTATCTAAGGTAACAAGGATTACAACTTTAATTAAAAGTAAGATTCTAATAAAGACTAAATCTCTAAGGATTCCTACTTTTCAGCCGCCTCCTTGTTTCATGGGAATTCTCCTCTTTGAGCTTTGGCTTGACATATCTTTTGATCCGGGGCTTGGAAAAATATTTGGCTTCCACACGACAGACGAACAGATTTTTCTCTATCTATCGAGGTCCACTTCATTTTTCTTCTTCATGAATCTGCTGTCATCATGCTGTCACGACAGGTCCGTGACAGGTTTGTCTTCTTCAGCTGCTTGTCCAGTTTAGCTTTCCTGCTTATCTGCCCTGCGCCTGCCTTCGACATCTACTACGACAGATACCTGCAAAAATAGCCATCTTTCAGTAGAATCCGTGCCTTTTATATAAGTGTGATGTTTTATTGAAAACTAACCTAAATGCAATGCAATGGTGCTTGAATGCAGTAGAAATATGGGTTTAAAAAGGTGTAAATGATAGAACTTTTACACACTCAACAGTAACTGATTTGATTGCGCCACCAAAATTCAAGATCCCAGACTTTGAGAAATATAATAGGACCACATGCTCATCGGCACATTTAACTATGTACTATAGAAAGATGGCAATGTACCTCGATAATGAGAAGCTACTCATTCATTGCTTCTAGGACAACTTAGTAGGTTCTGCTACACTTGGTATTCGCAATTAAGTCGGGTGAACATCAAATCATGGAAGGATCTGTCTAGAGCCTTCATTGAACAATACAAGCATATTTCAGACATGGTTCCAACTCGTTTGATCTTGCAAGGGATAGAACAAAAGCATCATGAGAGCTTCCGACAGTATACACAAAGGTGAAGGGATGTAGCGGCACATGTGTAGCCACAGTTGCTAGAAAATGAGATCACCCTGATGTTTGTGGAAACTCTAAAGGGTCCTTTTTATGATCGCATGCTTAACCATGCTACGAAGAACTTCGCAGACATGTTAACGAATGGTGAACTGATCCTAGCAGCTATGAAGAGTGGAAAGTTGGATAGTAGGGAAACAAAGAAGACATATAAGAAGAGAGATAATGAAGTCAATACTACGAATGTCTACAACCCCAGCTATTCAACAGGAGTGGTGTTCAACAAGCCCAACACCTTCAACAAGCCCAACACCTCAGCTTCGTTAGTTGCAAATGCCCCAAAAGGAGAACGAAGATATCAAGGAAACTCGAGGCCCTACTTTCCTCCCATCCCAATGACGTATGCGGAGTTGTTCGTTGAGTTGGTCAAATCATAGATGGTGCTGCCAAGACATGTCCCTTCGTTCTCACCTCCTTATCCGCATTGGTACGACGAGAAGGCCCAATGTGAATACCATGTAGGAGTAAGGGGGTATACCATTAAGAAATGCACTGCTTTCAAAAGGGTGGTAGATGATTTAAGAAAATCGAGCATGCTATCATTTGAAACATCCAAAGAGAAAGGTAACCCATTGCTGAACCACCAGAAAAAAGAGGTGAATGTCGTACTTGAGGAAGAAAAGAGAGTGATCAAGGAATGCGTTGAAGAAATTAAGGTGCCCATGAATTGGGTATGGGCTCAGTTGGTAGCGGCTGGGATGTTAAAGGAAGAGAACCAGAAGATGAAGGTTGATGATAAACCTTACTGCGAGATGAGATCCAATATTGCTTAGAGTTTAAACAGATGATCCAAGCCAAGATGGATAGCAAGGAACTTATGTTCTTCGAGAGGGGAGATATTAAGCACGAAATGAATATATGTGCGACATAGGAAATTTCCTTTGGAAGGCAAGGAGGAGAAGCTAAAGAAGTAAGTCAGGGATAGCCTTATCATGTGATGATCCCAGCAAAGAGGGACCGATTCGGTTTGGGATTTAGGCCCAATAAGTGGCAAAAGAGAGCTGGGACCAAAAGGCAGCAGGAAAGCATGAAGGTGAAGTTGAAGGAGAAGAAGTCAAGTAGGAGCCAATAACGTACCCACCCTTAGGTCACACTTTCAGGGCTGGAGGGCTCCTAGACCCTAATGCCCACTTTGATAAGGAGGAAAAAAGGAAGGAGGGGAAAACAAATATCTGTCCTAGATTTGCCCCAGTGCTGAGCTGAAGAACTGGACAGCTAAAGTAGTTCCTAAAGTTTTTAAGACTGGCTTAGAGTAATTCTCGAAACCAACACTTTTACCCTTAGGCCATGAGGTAATTAGATATCTTATGTAAAAAGGGTCTATATCAAAACCATGATTCTTGTTTCAATAAAAGATGCTTATTTTCCCAATAGTATCGTGTGGCAAACTTTCTTTCGCAGTGCAAAACCAAAAAGCAAAAGATCATAAAACCCCCCAAAATAGTAAACCTTAAAAAAACAAATCATATCATTTCATCCATTCTTTCTTTCTTGGTATATATTTTGTCTCTTTTATTTGCATGTTTTTAGATATCAATGGTCCAAACGACTCCGAGTCAGATTCCGAGTTACCATTATGTTTAGAGGAAGTTGGGAGTATTAATGATGAAGAAGAGTATGACTTGCCCGATGATCTGCTTAGAATGGTAGAAGGGGAGGAAAAGAAAATTCTGTCCCACAAAGAAGAGTTAGAGGTTTTTGAATCTTAGAACCGAAGAAGAGAAGCGTGAAGTGAAAATCAGTACCACCATCTCAGTTAAGACGCGACGATGTTTGATTGAGCTTCTACAAGAATATAAAGACATTTTTGACTGGTCATATCATGATATGTCTGGCCTTGATATAGATATTGCTATGCATAGGCTTCCTATAAGGGAAGGATGGGAGCCAGTAAAGCAAAAGCTCAGAAGAATGAAGGCTGATACACTTCTAAAAACCAGGGATGAAGTTAAGAAGCAGTACAATACATGATTCCTCGAGGTGGCTAAATATCCAGAATGGGTGGCAAACATTGTCCCACTCCCTAAGAAGGATGGAAAAGTAAGAATGTGTATCGACTACAGAGATCTTAATACGGCAAGCTACAAAGGCAACTTTCCACTCCTGCATATTGACACGTTGGTAGACAATACAGCCGGTCACTCCCTTTTCTCATTCATAGATGGATTTTCTGGATATAATCAAATAAAGATGTGCCCAGAAGACATGGAGAAAACTACTTTTGTAACACTTTGGGGAACCTTTTACTATAAAGTAATGCCTTTTGGATTGAAAAATGCAGGGGCAACTTATCAAAGAGCTATGGTTACTTTTTTCCATGATATGATGCATAAGGAAATAGAAGTTTATGTGGATGATATGATCGCCAAGTTCAGAATTGAGGATGAGCATTTAGCGAACTTGAGTAAGCTTTTTAAAATATTGAGAAAATTTCAGTTAAAGCTTAATCCTGCCAAGTGCACATTTGGGGTTACTTTTGGGAAGTTGTTAGGCTTTGTAGTAAGCAGAAGAGGAATTGAAATCGATCCTGACAAGATAAAGGCCATACAAGAGCTTCCACCACCCCAAACTCAAAAGCAAGTTTGGGGATTCTTAGGAAGGTTGAATTACATAGCCCGTTTCATCTCCCAACTAACGAATAAATGTGATCCAATTTTCAGGTTGCTTGGAAAGAACAATCCGGGGACATGGAATGAAGAATGCCAGGCAGCTTTAGAAAAGCTCAAGGAGCAGTTAACTAATCCACTAGTGTTAGTGCCACCTATGTCAAGAAAACCGTTAATACTATATCTAACGGTGTATGAAAATTCAATGGGCTGCATATTAGGGCATCATGACGGAACTGGAATGAGAGAAAGGGCAATATATTATGTAAGCAAGAAGTTACTGATTGTGAAGCAAGATATACTCCGATTGAAAAGGTATGTTGCGCCCTGGTTTTGGCCACTAAAGGGCATAGGCAATATATGTTGTATCATACCACATGGTTGATCTCACGGTTAAATCCGTTAAAGTTTATGATGGAAGCTCTAGCCCTATCAGGAAGGATAGCGCGATGGCAAATGTTGCTCTCAAAATATGATATTCAATATGTGAATCAGAAAGCAGTAAAAGGAAGTGCCATAGAGGAGTTTCTAAGAAAATCATGCATAAGATGATTATGAGGCATTAGATTTCAGTTTCCCCGATGAGGATTTGATGTGTGTTACAGAAAATGAAGAGTCACCAACAGGATCCTGGGTCATGCATTTTGACGGTGATGTAAATGCTCCAAGACGAGGTATTGGAGCAGTTTTGGCCTCACCGAAAAGAGATCATTATCTTTTCACTTGCCGTTTGAAATTCTTTTGCACTAATAATATGGCAGAATACGAGGTGTGCATATTGGGCCTAAGGGAAGCCATGGACAGGAAAATCTGAAATTTGAAAGTCTATGGGGATTCAGCATTGATCATCTACCAAATACGTGGTGAATGGGAAAAAAAGATGCAAAATTAATAGAGTATTACAAGTTGGTCCTTAAGTTAACTAAAGAATTCGATGTGATCACTTTTAGGCATCTCCCAAGAGAAGATAATCAAATGGCTGATGCGTTAGCTACTTTGGCTGCCATGTTTAAAGCAAGTGAGGGTTTTGAGATGATGCCCATTAAGTTACAAATGATGGAGTCCCTGGCTCATTGTTACAATGTAGAGGAAGAGGCAGATGATTTGTCGTGGTACCATTATATCTTGCAGTACATAAAGCTTCAGCAATACCCAACACAGGCTTCAGAAAATGAAAAGAAAATGAATAGGAAAATGGCACCATGATACATTTTTGACAGAGAAATCCTTTACAAACGGAGTCGAGACCAGGTGCTATTAAGATGTGTGGATGCAAAAGAAGCATAGTTAATTTTAGAAGAGGTCCAAGAGGGAGTTTGCGGAACTCACCCTAGTGCTTTCACTATCGCAAGAACAATTATGCGTTTCAGATATTACTGGTCAAAAATGGAAGGGGATTACATTAATTATTCTTGCAAATGTCACAAGTGTCAGGTTTATGCTGACAAGGTTTATACGCCTCCTCGGTCTCTTCATGTCATGTCATCTTCATGGCCATTCTCTATGTGGGGCATAGACGTTATTGGGCAGATTCATCTGAAGGCGTCAAATGGTCATTGCTTTATTTTTGTAGCCATCGATTAATTCACAAAATGGGTGGAGGCGGCCTCGTATGCAAATGTAACTAGGTCCACTGTTTGCAATTTCTTAAAGGAGATCATTTGTCGATATGGTCTACCAGAAAGCATAATCACCGATAATGCCTCTAACTTGAACAACCGAATGATCGCTGGGGTCTGTGAACAGTTCAACATTAAGCACCGCAACTCAGTAGTATATCGCCCGAAGATGAACGGAGCAGTAGAGGCGGCCAATAAAAATATCAAGAAGATAGTTGCAAAAATGATCGATACTTATAAAGATTGGCATGAAAAGTTACCATTTGCTTTGTATGCATATCGAACAGTGGTACGAACATCTACGGGGGAAACTCCATTCTCATTAGTATATGTAGTAGAAGCCATGCTACCAATTGAGGTTGAGATACCATCATTGCGTGTCTTGATGGAGGCCAAGTTAGACGAAGCAGAATAGGTTCAGGCAAGGTATGACCAATTGAATTTAATTGAGGAAAAGAGGCTGAAAGCCGTATGTCATGGACAAATGTACCAAAAGAGAATGATAAGAGCTTATGAAAAGAAGGTTCGCCCTAGAGAGTTCCAAGAAGGCGATCTAGTGTTAAAGAAGAAGTTGCCAATTCAATGTGATCCCCGAGGAAAATGGGTGCCTAATTGGGAAGAACCGTACATTGTGACAAAGGTTCTTTCAGGTGGAGCACTGATTTTAGCTGAGATGGATGGAGATGAGTTTCAAAACCCGGTAAACTCTGATACTGTTAAGAAGTATTATGCTTGAAAAGAAGAAAGAAAAAAAGAAAAAAGGAAAAAAAGAAAAAAGAAAAAAAAGAAAAAGAGAAGAAGGGTTCAAAATGAAAACCTGCAAAGGGAGTTTTGAAACCAAAGGAGGTTCTGAGTTGAAAACTCGTAAAAGGCGACTCAGATAAATCGTAAGATAGTTTTCGGGGCTCTACAGGTTATGCATTGTACTCATAGTTTCCTCGACAATGGTGGCATTCAAGATTACTTCTGGCGTTTGATAGGAGGAGTTTGGACTGTTGATATCTAAATACTTGTTTCCCTTTCTTTTTATAAACCTTTTTGTGTTTGCCACAACATTAATAAAATTAGTTTCTTGGAATTTTCTTTCTTTCTTGTTTTCTTCCCTATCATTATTAGCATCTTGCTTTGAAATGAGTATCAATGGATTTAACAATTATTTAGATATGCAAAAGATTTTTTAGCATTACTTTGAGGATGTTTTAGAAATACAGGGACTATGAAGTGTTTTATAATTATTGTTTGGGGTATGAGACGTTAAAATGCTTGAAGTGCAAATAAAAGCCTTGTTGCAAAATTCTCAAAAAAGAAGAAAAGCCTTATAAATTTCTTGGCACTTAAATAGTGTTCCCTAATATAGAGTGTTTAGGGTGTACTCTATTTGTGAGCGCAAGTGCATACTCTTGTCAAGTTATAGTATAAAAGATATTGTCTCCCACAAGGATTGAAACGGCTCCTATGAATGTTTTCTTGCACAAGGATTTAGTAAATTGCACAATTAAATTTCTAAATGTGGAAAAATAAAGACACAAATAAGATAAAGATAGTGATGATAGGGATGATAGGGAGAGATAAGGTCGATAGATTGGGTAAGGTAATTGAAGCTCAGTAGCGTGTAAATTGCATTGTAAAGCCTAAGTGTGTTTTACGCTGCCACGATCTGCTGCCTCGGTGGGTAACGGTGGACGGTAGCTACGACCCTTTCACGCGGCCGCAACGGGTCTATACGCTCGCAACTTTCGCTGTCTCGGCAGGTGGAATGGAAATAGGTCCTGGCGGCAAGTCTGGTAGATACTCCAAGTTCGGTAGAGCAATTCTTAAGTGATCCTTCCTATGTCTAGGCAAGGATTCTGTCACTACGTGATGTAGGCAATACCTAGCAATTTCAGCGTAAACCTAACACAGGCAGTCGACGTTTGGTTGCTCCTTTTAGCCGCTGAAATTTTAACTTATGTCTAAGCTGAATTCATTGTAGAGTGCATAAATGTTCTATATTTTAACCCTCATTTACCCATATTAATGATACACTCAAGCATGTTTAGTTGCATTTTAGGTAGATTTTGCATAAACATCACATATGAATAATTATTGCACAGATGCTGTTGATTTTGGTTAATTCTTGTAGGTACCTGTCGTGGCAGCATCCAGGGCAACAGAGGAACAGAAGATAACTGCAGAGCTGGAGTGAAGGGTTGAAGCAAACTGCCCTATAACCCGTTGTCGTGACATCTGCCGTGACAGAGGTGGCGACAGTAAAGAAGAAGAGATCAAAAAATGCAAAGTGGAGTTCGACTGATAGAGGATTTCAAGCCTAATTTTTAGAGACCACTTGCATTATTTTTGGAGTCCAGAAGCACAAAGAAGGCCTTGCCCAAAGTTTGAGGAGAAAAGTCAAAGCAAGAAGATAGGGCGAATTAAAGGAAGTCTACTTAAAGATTTAGTCTTTAAATAAATTGTACTTTAATTCGAACTAGTATTCTTGGCTATTAAGAAAACTTACACCCAAGGCCTATATATATGCTTGTATTTTGACCTAGAGAAGGATAACCTAGTTCCTAGCCGTCTTCCATCATAAACCCTAGCTATTCCTTTCTCCATCATGTTCTAAACTTTCCCAGGGCTAAGGGTTGATCTTGTAAAGTAGTTGTAAGGGTTAAACTGTTTCTTAGGATTTTTCTGTTCAATTCAATAAAACTTCAAGTTTATTTACTCTGGTTTTCATATCTCATAAGAGTATCGAGAGAGCATTGTGAGGTTATCTATTTACTTAATATCGGGAGAGTTAAGTATACAGAATGAGTAAATACAAGTTTTTCCAGTTTATGGTTAAACTATCTTGGCCTAGGGATAGGTACAAGGTTAAGCAGCTAAAGAAGAATCCATAAACATCGGTGTTCGTCCTTTGATTCACGCCGGGAGGTATCATCCAAGACGTGTTCATCGACAGAAATTGGACCCAGGGATAGGAAGAGTCACAATAGGGGTTCTTGCTGAACTTGAAGTATAGAGTTGTTGTTCGCTGCCGCAACATCAACAGACCTCTTCCGCGACAGGTGCTGCCACGACAGGCTCGACGACATACACAATAGAGTCCTCTGGACAGTGCAACACCTGCACTACTGAATAGATCAATACCAGCCTATTTTCTCAATCTGATTCCTTCATCTATTTTAGTTTATTTTCAAGATTTCTCAAAACTCTTTATTAAATTTATCTCTTTTCTTGTGCAGAACTTTAAAGATAGAAGTATTTCCAGTCCCTGTGGAGACAATATCCGATACTTCGTATCACTATATTACTTGCGTCGTATATACTTGCACTCAATTGCGATAGCCTTATTTACACGCAACAAGTTTTTGACATCGTTGTCGGGGACTGGAAACATACCTTTACCTTTAATTACTGCACTTTTAATTTTTATTTTTATTTCTTTTCTATTTCTAGTTGTTATATTTCCCTGTGCTTTTCACAATGTTGTTTTCTTTTGCTTATGCACAGATAGAGACGTGGTAAAGATCCTGAATACAAACTAGATCTGGAAATCGATCGGACGTACCATCTTAGGAACCAAGCCCGACTCTTGATAGAAAGAAACCGCTATCTCGAGGAAAGACTTGAAGCAATGGAGAACGAAGGACAAGGCAATGGGGAAATTAACAACAACAACAACAACAACAACAACAACAACAACAACAACAACAACAACAACAACAACAACCCCATGGTTGATGTTGATCCTCCTACTTATGCTCATGACAACCGACAACCTCCTGTCGCCCCGGTAGCATGACAAACTTGCCGAGAATACATGGACAATGATCAAGTTGAACTGCAAACTACGCTGCCAGACATTGAAGCTGAACACTTTGAACTAAAACATGTGATGTTTAGCATGATAAATTCAGCCAGACAATTTGGTGGTTCTGCTACAGATGATGCACACGAACATTTGAAAACCTTTCAAGAGATCTGTGGATCATTTAGACAACCAGGAATAAGCCCAGAAGTACCGAGACTCCGACTATTTCCCCATTCATTGAGGGATAGAGCAAAAACCTGGTGGAATAAGTTAACGTTGGGTTCAATAAGAACTTGGGCGGATCTTTGTCGCGAATTCCTCTCTTGTTTTAATCCTTCTCTTTTAATTGAAAGATTGCGTAACGAAATTGCTACTTTTGAACATGAAGATGACAAACCAATGCGTGAGGCGTGGGACCGTTTTACAACTCTCTTACGAAACTGCCCGATGCACGGATTCCCTATATAGAACCAGGTCGTCAAATTCTACAATGCTGCCAATGTATACACCCGAATGAGAACAGACACCTGTTGACGACACTGCCCCGACAGACTCGAAGCAACCTGCTGTTGCCACCCCTGCCACGACAACAGAAGAATTGGAGGAGACGACAGAAGAAATTGATAAATTTGAGCCTCCTCAAATTCGAATTCCATGTGAAGGACGTCTTGAAGATTGCCATCCTCCACCCCCTTTTCCATAACGGTTGAAAAAACAGAAACATGAGTACCAGCTTAAGAAGATCTATGATGTTTTTAAGCAAGTACATATCAATATTCCGTTGTTGGAGGCCATTAAGCAGATGCCTGGTTATGCAAAGTACCTTAAAGATGCAATGTCCAGGAGATCCAGACTTGGGGAGTTTGAAACTGTAATAATGACAGAAGGTTGCATGGCAATCCTACATAACCGTACACCCCTAAAGAAGAAGGATCCTGGGAGCTTCATTATACCATGCATAATCGGTGATCAGTATGTGGGTAAGGCACTTTGTGATCTTGGAGCTAGTATTAATCTAATGCCCAAATCTGTTTTTCAGAAATTAGGTATTGGACAAGCAAGACCCACAACAGTCATGATGCAATTGGCAGACCGCTCTTACGTACAGCCGGAAGGAAAAATAGAAGACATTCTGGTAAGAGTGGATAAATTTATATTTCCTGCTGACTTCCATGTTCTAGACTATGAAGCAGACGAGAATGCACCGATCATCCTAGGGCGACCCTTCCTAGCCACAGGCAGAACAATGATCGATGTAGAGAAGGGAGAACTGACTATGAGAGTCAATGACTAGCAGATAAAGTTAAATGTTCTCAGGCCATGAAACAAGCTAATGTACAGGAAGAGTGTAAGTTAATATCAGAGGTAATTTTAGACCAACCCTGCATCAGATCAAGCTGTCACGATAGACAATTTGATCACTGTCGCCACAACCATCTAGAAGACTGTCGCGACAACACTAGTGACAGGAACTCCTCGGACAATGACACCTCTGACACTAGAGGTCCTAAGGATGCAAATTGGATAGGCATGCGCCCAGGTAAGTTCTTTGAACCTTTGAATTATACCTCTAACGAACATATGATTCAAAAGCCTTCCATAGATCAGCTGCATGCCATAGATCTTAAACCCCTGCCAGGGTAGCTTAAATATGTTTTGCTTGGTCTTAATGATATGTTGCCCGTAATCATCTCTTCTAAGTTGATGTAGGAACAGGAACAATAGCTGATCAGGATGCTACAACAACATAAGAAGGCAATAGGATGAACCATTGCCGATATCCAGGGCATCAGTTTGGCAATTTGCATGCATAAGATGCTCTTGGAGGATGATCATAAGCCGACAATAGATGCTCAAAGACGATTAAGCCACCCACCACAGTCAAGGGCATTAGGAGTTTCTTAGGACACGCAGGGTTTTATCGTAGATTTATTGCTAATTTTTCTAAAATCACTAAACCCTTGTGTCTTTTTTTGGAGCAGAATAAGGCCTTTGATTTCAACACCGAATGTACTGAAGCATTCAAGACACTGAAAGAGAATATGGTAACAACCCCAATAGTACAGCCACCGAACTGGAGTTTACCATTCGAGATAATGTGTGATTCCAGTGACTATGATGTAGGGGCAGCACTAGGGTAGCGGAAGAAGAAACTCTTCCACGTAATATATTATGTTAGCAAGAACTTAAATGATGCCTAGATAAACTACACCACAACATAGAAAGGGTTGTTAGTTGTGGTATTCGCCTTCGACAAGTTCAGACCATACATACTTGGAACAAAAGTAGTGGTTCACACGGATCACTCAGCAATAAAATACTTGTTCACCAAAAAGGATGCACGACCACGAGTGATACGTTGGATTCTACTACTGCAAGAGTTCAAAATAGAAATAAAAGATAGAAAGGGAACAGAAAACCAAGTAGCTGATCACTTGTCAAGACTAGAGATGGGAAAGGATCAAGATAAAAACAAGGTTAACATACATGAGACTTTCCCAGATGAGCAGTTATTCACTGCCACAAGCACTGTCGCGACAGCCATGGCGACAGGTAAGCTTCCTGAAATTCCTTGGTATGCTGACATAGTAAACTATTATTATTGGGACTAACCTCTTCTATTTAAGCATTGCGTAGATCAAATTATCAGGAGATGCATACCAAAGAAAGAATAGGAAGAAGTGTTCTACCATTGCCATGATGCTCCTTATGGAGGACACTTTGGAGGAAACAAAACTGTTGCCAAAGTTCTGCAATCTGGTTTCTTTTGGCCTACACTGTTCAAAGATGCACAAGCCTTTTACAAGCGTTGTGACAAATTCCAAAGGACAGGAAACATCTCTAGAAGGCATGAGATGCCCCTGCAGAACATTCTCGAAGTCGAAATTTTCGATGTTTGGGGAATCGACTTTATGGGACCATTCCCAGCTTCTTGTGGGAACCTGTATATACTGCTGGCGGTAGATTATGTGTATAAGTGGGTAGAAGCTATCGCCACACAAAAGAATGATGCCAAGACCGTTCAAATATTTCTACACAAACACATCTTCACCAGGCTTGGCATCCCAAGGGCGATCATTAGTGATGAGGGTAGGCATTTTGACAATAGGGTGATTGCTAGTGCATTGAAGAAGTATGGAGTTAAACACAGAATCGCAACAGCATATCACCCTCAAACCAATGGGCAGGTCGAGATCTCCAATAGAGAAGTGAAGAACATTTTGGAAAAGATGGTTAAGCCAACTAGGAAGGACTGGTCTCTTCACTTGAATGATGCATTATGGGCCTACAAGACTGCATTCAAAACACCATTGGGAATGTCACCTTACTGACTCATCTATGGAAAAACTTGCCACCTACATGTTGAGATAGAACATAAAGCATACTGGGCTATCAAGATAGTTAATATGGATTGGGATAGAGCAGGGAAGAAAAGAATTTTGGACTTAAACGAAATTGAAGAAATTCGAGCCATGGCCTACGACAACGCTAGAATCTATAAGGACAAGACAAAGAAGTGGCACGATAGAAAACTGCTGCCACGACAGTTCACACCAGGCCAAAATGTGTTGTTGTTCAACTCCAGGTTGAAGCTCTTCCCAGGGAAGCTAAAGTCTAGGTGGTCTATACCATTCCAGGTAGTTCAGGTTTTTCCCCATGGTGCCATCACAATAAGATCTATCAAGGACGGGCACCAATTCAAAGTCAATGGACAGAGACTCAAGCACTATCAGGGGACTGAAGCCCCAAGAGAACAAGAAGTTGTTACTTTAGGAGATGCCCCTCAAGGCATCCCTAATTTAACTTAGTTTATTTTATTTTATTTCTTTTATTTTTATTGCTTTAGGAAGTAGGAATTTAATATTTGTTTATTTTAGTTTTCAGGCAAATAAAAGAAACAAATGAAGGAGAAGGAATGAAACAGCCCATCATAATCACCTCAGCCCAAGAAGCCTAAGAGAGAGCCCAATGGTAACAAGGCTGTCGTGACAGCCGGCCACCAGCTGTCGCGACAGATGCGCAAAGACAACCTGTCACCACGCTGTCATGACAGACACGCAGCAGACACGTGAAAAACACGGAAACGCTATACAGACGCATCAAGAAAACACGTGACAGCTGACTCCATTTTTCACGCCACCCGTTACAACTTCAACGGGCAGAAACCCCGTTCTATATAAACCCTCACTCCCATTTCATTTTTCACCTTCATTCTACTCTCTCTACTCTGTTTCATAATATTTTAGCTTTTCAGTATTTTCTTTCCTTTTGTGTTTCTACAGTACCCTTACGATGACAATGAGATCAACCCGAAGAAGTGCTGCCTCCACCTCTACCGTGGCAGTCTCCACCCCACACACAACAGAATTCGCAAAAGGTTCGCCTTAGCAGAAATAGAGAAAAGATACTATGAGTCTTTTTAGAAAAGAGAAACGTGAGAGGAAAGGGGCTTTACTTACTTGAAGAAGACCGGAGATCTGGGTCTAGAAGGATTCATCGCCAAAAGGATCATCGGGCTCAAACGGCAGATGTTTGCGGAACAACCCGAGGAGATGAATGTCACACTCGTCCAAGAATTCTATGCAGCTGTCACCTCTAAGGACACTTCTACAGTCACCATCAGGGGTAAGGAAGTCGAATTAGAACCATCCTACATCAATTCTCTGTATGGCATGTATGTGGACAGGAAGGAGGATGAGCATAGCAGGTTCATCAGCAATCTATCGTCGGCAGACTATGACGGCATCATGGCAGACCTCACTGAAGAAGGCACCAGCTAGAACGAGGACCAAAAACATCGATGGACAGTTCGACGAACTCAACTCACGCATGCTGCCAAGCTGTGGAACCACTTCGTGAAGAAGCGTCTCATGCCCACGTCTCACAACACGACAGTGGACCGATAAAGGCTTGCCCTCGTGCACTCCTTCACCAACGAACGTCAGATCAATGTGGGAAAATACATCCTCGATGGAATTCACGAGTGTGCACTGAAGGATAAGGGGTCCCTCTTCTTCCTTTATTTAATCGCAGCCCTTTGTCGAGCCAACAACGACCCTGAAATTGATGAGGATGTAAAGATCCAGGGCAAGGGGTGGACACAACAGAATCTCTACAGTTTGATGGAACTAAACGCAGCCACTCCAATGGCCTACATCGACCCTTCCCCCACGATAGAACCAGACTCAACAGAACTTGTTGCGGCAGAGCCTGAGATGACAGAACCTAACAGACCAGAAGGCACCTCCTCCAGCCAAATCATTCAATTGCTACAAAGAATGGAGGCACGACAGAAAGGCTACATGAAGTATATGAGGGACTTACACACTGCTACGGTAAATTTCATTAAAGTTGAACTTAATTATCCCAACATGCAGTTCCCTTCTTTTCCAAAAAACATTATGTCTGTCCCAACACCTGTCACTACCCCCAAGACGGCCACACCAACAGCTACCTCCGCCTCGCCATCTGCCACGGTAGGAGCCAGCAACAGAAGGTCTGCATATCCTCGAGGAGCCAAGAGAAAGGAACCACTGCCAGAAATTGATCTGAAATATTTTGAAGGTTTCTCCTCCTCTTCAGTCTGGTAGGATGACTCAAACTTTGAACCTTCTGTCGTCCGTGAAATAGCCAAGGACTTCCCTATGATGATGAAAAAGAAGCTCGATATTGATGTAGAGGGACCCTACTGCGACAGAGGAGATGGCAGCAAAAGCAGCATCAAAAGCGACAGTGAGCTTGAGATTCTGGACAAAGCTCCAAAAGTTTCACCTACTAGAATCCAGCCACCACGAGAGGCAAAGAAGAAGGTAGCCTCCTCCTCTCCAGCCACAAAGCCAGCCTCTGCTACAAAAGAAACTGCCCGCCGATAGCTCTGCATAGACAACAACAGTGACAACAGCACTTCAACTTAAGTTCTTTTTTTCTCTTTCTGTTGTCTGTGTTTTATTTGCTATTTGTGATGTTTTTTATATTTCTATTTGTCATGCATTGAGGACAATGCAACCCTCGAGTTTGGGGGTAGGCAGTCCTCCTTTTATTAATGAACTTATCTTATTTTGTGTTTCATTACTAAATATTTTTGTGTCTAAAAAAATTTTGGCTTAAGTTTTTGAACTTCTGTTATTTGCCACGGTACTTACTGTTGTGACTGTAGCTTTGAGAATGTTTTAGGAAGTGTTTAGAGCCTTGCTATAGTTATGAACTCTTAAAAACACCTTTGTGACTTATATGATGTTAAGACTCTGTTAGCAAACTTAGAATAGGAAGCTTAGCCACTTGAGTTAGAAAGAAAACATAGATTCAGTTTACTCCTAGAGGTGCCTAACACTGGCTCTAGGAAGATAACTAGAAGTGTTGCGTGTCAAAAGTCCTATCGCAATATAGTGCAAGTGTACACGACGCAAGTAGTAAAGTGATACTTGGAGTATCGGATATCGTCTCCATAGGGACTAGAAATAGCTTTATCCTATATTTGCTGCACACGAGGGAAAGAAAATAGTTTAAATATTTTGGAAAATAATATTGGAGGATAATGAATATAAAAGATAAAAGATTCAGGGTTAAGAGATAGGCTGGTATTGATTTGCTCGGTAGTGGAGGTGTTGCACTGAATAGAAACTTCTGTTCTGTCGTCGTCCCTGTCGCGACAGAAGTCTGTTGTTGTCGCGGCAGCGATCACACAACTCTGTACCTCAAGTTTGGCAAGAATCCATGCGATGACTTGTCCTATCCCTAGGTCCAAGTGTTGTTGCTGAACACTTCTTAGATGATACCTCCCAGCGTTAATCGAAGGGTGAACACCAATGTTGTTGAATTCTTCCTTAGCCACTTAACCTCATACTTATCCCTAAGCCGAGATGGTTTAACCATAAACTGGAAAACTCGTATTTATTCCGTTCGTATGCTTGACTCTCCCGATATCAAACAAATAAATAACCTCACAATGCTCTCCCGATACTCTTGCGAGATGTGAAAAAACAGAATAAATAAACTTGAAGTTTTATTACTTTGAACAGACAATTCCTAAAGTAGTACAATCCTTGCAACAACTTTACATAATCATCCCTTAGCCCTAGGGGAAGTTTAGAACATGATGAGAAGGGGGAAAACGACAAGGGTTTTGGGGAAGACGGCTAGAGATGAGATATCCTTCCCTAGGTCGAATTACATGTCTTTATATAGGCCTTGGGTTCAAGTTTTCTAATAAGATAAGAGTACAAGTTCAAACTAAAGTACAACTCTATTTCAGATTAAATCTTCTAAGTAGATGCCTTTAATTCGTCCTCTTTTTTTGCTTTGGGTTTCTTCCTTGAACTTTGGGCTTGGCCTTCATTCTGCCTTAGGGCTCAGAAAAATATAGGAGTGGTCCACGACAGACCGGCTTGAATTCCTCTATTTGTCGAGCTCCACTTCACTTTTCCCTTTTGATATGAACATGGTAATGTGACCCGAGTCATATAGATGTGCCCAATCGTGATTCTAGTAAGAAATATTCTTTGCTACGCTTTGAACTCTAAGATATCACAAAACATACATGTGAGATGAATAACAATATAATAAAACTAATAATGAAGAAAGGAATTGGATAGGTAATTTGGATAGTATGGTGGCTAAGGATGGAGGATGATAACCATGGAAAGGTGTAAATCAAAGAAGAAGTGATGTGAGATGCTAAAGGCGGCGTGGATTTGTATGGTTGCAAGGATAGCGAATTGTGACCCGCTAGCTATAACGAGCTAGGAACCAACAATATACTTTGATGGAGTCGGGGTGGAGGAGTGTGGAACGTGACCCACAAGCTATAAGAGAGCTTGGAACCAACGCTATAGTAAAATGAAATGGATAGAAGACTACAAGCACAACTTGAAGCCGATAGAGTTCTCGCAAGAACAAGATGAAAGCAATCTTTCAAAGGTTTATATTCTCTAAAAAAGTGCTTACAAATGAACCTAAGGTGTCTATTTATAGTGTGGCTAGGCACCATATGAAAAGTCACACAAAAGAGAGATGAATGCTCATCTAAATGCTATTGAATACAAATAAATGAAATGTTTCTTTCTTATCCTTTTGATGGATGATTTTTGCTTTAAATTGAGATGAATTTACCCTTAAATTCGTCCAAAAGGAGTGGTGACTCTTGGGCTGCTTCATTTTGCTTGCAAATGGATAAAAGGGAATGAATGTGGACATAGGATGAATGTAGACATCCCACACGTCCAAATCAGCTTGTCTCTTTGAATTCCTTGCTGATTTTATCACTTAATTTGATGATTAAATGACATTAAACCAGCCTTCATTGCTTGCCCATTTGTGGAATATGACCAACCTTCAAAAACTGATAAATAAAGGCCTTGAATGCATAATTTGAATGATGATTATTGCATGTCCCTTCTCTTGAACGTGAATGGCCTTCATTGGTTCATAATTTCAACCTTGAATAGGTGAATTATGAAGCTTAAATGCTTTGTTACTCTAAGAAGATGAACAGCCTTGAAAAGATGAAAAGAATTCAGCCTTGAATTGCCTTGTTTGCATGAGTAAAGATGGTCATCAATGACTTGTTTCCAAGTTGAAGTTGAAAAGTCTCTTCTTTAATCCACACGTCACATGAACCTAGACACACACAAAGGATTTATTCAAACTTAAAATAATAGATGCATGAAACAATTAAAGAGTTAGTTAATTGAGTGAACTAGTTAAATGAATGAACTAGTTTAATTAAAGAACTAACTTTATTGAATTTAACTAAATGCATGAATGAAGTAGTTTAACGAATGATTTAAGATACATAATTAAACTACTTCCCTAAATGAACTAAAACTATAAATGAAGTGAATGCTTTAATGACCAGCACACTTTATCAATGCAATGGAAGTTTGAAATACTTAAATTCTCATGCAAATGCATGCATGAGCAAGGTAAGGCATTCCTCCCTTATTATTTCTTCTTTCTCACGTTCATAGCTTGTTGTACACAAGCTTTCCATGGCTGATTGAAACTCCTTGGCCCGTGCACGTGTAATGGGGCCACTTGGGTACTTCTCCGGGTCCTTATTCTTGATGGTCATATCAGTCCCTCCCTGTTTAAAGCGATTTGTCCCCAAATCCTCACCTACATCTAAAGGAGATAAATCAGCAACATTAAAGGTTGCACTAACATTAAACTCACCTGGGAGGTCTAGTTGATAAGCATTATCATTGATCCTCTTAACTACTTGAAATGGCCCATCTCCCCGAGGCATCAATTTAGATTTCCGTTGGGCTGGAAACCTTTCTTTTCTCATGTGTAACCACACCCAATCTCCCGGCTCAAAGACAACTCTCCTTCGACCCTTGTTTGCTTGCTGCTCATATTGCTTGGTTTTCTTTTCAATGTTATCCCGCACTTGTTGATGAAGTTTCTTAACAAATTCAGCTTTGTTAAGTCCATCTTTATTCACAATTTGATCAATGGGTAATGGCAATAAGTCCATCGGAGTTAATGGATTGAACCCATACACAACTTCAAAAGGAGTGTGTCCCGAGGTGGTATGGACTGATCGGTTATATGCAAACTCCACATGTGGTAAGCACTCTTCCCATGTCTTTAGATTCTTCTTAATAATGCTCCTAAGCAACGTGGAGAGTACTCGATTCACCACTTCGGTTTGGCCATCCGTTTGAGGGTGACAAGTGGTGGAAAATAGCAGCTTAGTTCCAATCTTACTCCATAGGGCTCTCCAGAAGTGGCTTAAGAACTTCACGTCTCGATCAGAAACGATAGTTCTTGGCACACCATGTAATCTCAAGACTTCCCTGAAAAACAAGTTAGCAATATGTAAGGCATTATTAGTCTTGTTGCAAGGAATAAAATGAGCCATTTTGGAAAATCTATCCACTACTACAAAGATGGAGTCTTTGTTATTCTTTGTGCGTGGAAGCCCTAGCACAAAATCCATTGAAATGTCCATCCATGGTGCTTCTGGAATAGGTAGTGGTGTGTAGAGTCCATGTGGCATGGCTTTAGACTTAGCCTTCTTGCAAGTGATGCAACGTTCACATAACCTCTCTACATATCATCTCATCTTTGGCCAATATAAATGCTCTTGAAGTATGGCCAAAGTCTTGGCTATTCCAAAATGTCCCATTAAGCCTCCTCCATGGGCTTCTTTGATAAGTAATTCACGTGTGGAACCTTGTGGAATACAAAGTCTTCCTTCCTTGAATAGGAACCCATTGTCCCTATAATAGTTTTCAAACATTCCTTTCTCACAAGCTTTGTAATTTTTTTCAAAATCAGAATCAGATTCGTATAAGTCCTTAATGAAAACAAAACCCAACAACTCAGATTCTAAGGTGTTTAGAAGAGCGTACCTCCGAGACAATGCATCGGCAACTATATTCTCCTTACCTTTCTTATATTTGATCACATAGGGAAAAGATTCAAGAAACTCCACCCATTTGGCATGTCATTTGTTGAGTTTATGTTGCCCCTGAATGTGCTTCAATGCCTCATGATCGGTGTGAATAATGAATTCCTTAGGCCATAGATAGTGTTGCCATGTTTCCATTGCGCGAACAAGGGCATACATCTCCTTATCATATGTTGGATAATTCAACGTAGCTCCACTTAATTTCTCACTAAAATATGCTATAGGACGTCCACCTTGAGACAATACTGCTCCAATGCCCACACCTGATGCATCACATTCAATTTCAAACGTTTTGTTAAAATCAGGTAAGGTAAGCAAAGGGGCATGAATTAAACATTCTTTAATGTCATTAAAATATTTTTCTTGGTCTCCCCCAGAAAAAGTTAGCATTCTTCTTGATGACACTAGTCAAAGGGGCGGCAATGGTGCTGAAGTTTGGCACAAATCTTCGGTAAAAGCTTGCAAGTCCATGGAAACTCCTAATTTTGGAAATGATTTCTGGTCGTGGCCATTCTTCAATGGCTTTAACCTTCTCTTTGTTAACCTCTAAGCCTTTAGAACTGACAACAAAACCAAGAAAGACAACTTTGTCAGTACAAAATGTACACTTGTCTAAATTAGCATATAACTTCTCCTTTCTTAAAACCAACAAAACTGACCTCAAGTGTTGAACATGTTCTTCCATTGATTTACTATAGATTAAGATGTCACCAAAATAAACCACGCAAAATTTACCCAAAAACGGTCTAAGAACATGGTTCATTAACCTCATGAAACTACTTGGTGCATTAGTTAAGCCAAAAGGCATAACCAACCATTCATAGAGTCATTGCTTTGTTTTAAATGTTGTTTTCCATTCATCACCTTACCGCATCCTTATTTGGTGATAACCACTCTTAAGATCAATCTTAGAGAAAAGGTTAGAACCACTAAGCTCATCTAACATATCATCTAAACAGGGAATAGGGTGACGATACTTTACCGTAATTTTGTTTACCGCTCGACAATCTACACACATGCGCCAAGTTCCATCCTTCTTTGGCACAAGTAATACCGGAACGGAACATGGGCTAAGGCTCTCCCTCACGTAGCCTTTGGCCATTAGTTCAACCACTTGCCTTTGTAACTCCTTGGTTTCCTCGGGATTGCTTCGGTACGCTGGACGGTTAGGAATGACGGCACCGGGAATGAAATCTATTTGATGTTCAATGCCACGGATTGGTGGCAGCCCACTTGGTATCTCCTCTAGAAATAATTCGTCAAATTCCTACAACAAAGACACAATAGAAGAAGGCAAAGTGTGATCAAGTTGGTTAGTGTTCAATAAACTTTCCTTGTACACAAGTACAAGTAATTCCTTTCCCGACGGTAAACACTTTCTCAACTCTCTTTCTTTGGTAAACACACTCATTTTCGTACCCTCACTTTGCTCACTATCACTTGCTTTTACCTCCATTTTTTATTCTTTCTCTTTGGCTTTTTCTATACTTTCTCTCAAATGTATTTGGTCTTTGTGAATTTGTTTTGGTGAAAGAGGGGCTAAGGTAATCTTTCTTGCTCCATGGGTGAGTGTATACCGATTGGTATATCCATCATGTATGACTCGTTTATCGAATTGCCATGGCCTCCCAAGTAGTAAATGGCCAGCGTGCATCGGAACAACATCGCAAAGAACTTCATCCTTATACTTTCCAATGGAGAAAGCAACAAGAACTTGCTTGGTAACCTTGAGTTCTCCTCCGTCATTAAGCCACTGCAGCTTGTAGGGATGTGGATGCTTTGTGGTTGCTAATCCAAGTTTTTCTACCATAAGAGTACTAGCAACATTAGTACAACTACCTCCATCAATAATGACAAAGCATACATTTCCATTAACATGGCAGCGAGTATGAAAGATATTCTCGCGTTGCTCATTCCCTTCATTCGCTTGCACACTTAGGCTCCATTTCACAATAAGGGCCTCTCATTCTGCTGCATACTCTATATCATCACCTTCATCTTCTTGTATGGCAGCAACTTTATCTTCCTCCTCTTGTTTCGATCCAACCTTTCCATCATCATGAAGAAGCATGGTGTTGCGATTTGGGCATTGGCTTGCAATATGCCATCTTCCCAAGCACTTAAAGCATTGTATATCTCGGGAACGGTTTGGAACATTCGGAGCCTTACCTTTGCTAGTTTCGGCAATGGCCTTGCTTCCTTTGGGTGGTGCGCCTCTTTCATTGGGTGGTATTGGAGGACTTCGTTTGTAAGAACTTTGCCCCCACCTTGATGATGCTCCCCCATAGGTTCGTGTGGAACCATTCCGTTTAAGTTGCTTTTCCACTTTTATGGCCATATGCACCATGTCTTCGATCTCCACATAATGTTGCAACTCAATGACGACCGCAATATTTGGGTCAAGGCCGGATAGAAATCTTGCCATGGTGGCTTCTCGATCCTCATCAATGTTAGCTCGGATCATGGCTACTTCCATCTCTTTAAAGTAGTCCTCAACACTACGGTTGCCTTGGGTGAGATTTTGAAGCTTGTTGAACAACTCCCTATGGTAGTGAGTTGGAATGAACCTCCTACGCATAACGGCCTTCATCTCATTCCAAGTAGAAATTGGATGTTCGTCATTGCGTCTCCTGCTAAATGTCAACTGATCCCACCATATTAGTGCATAATCTGTAAATTCAATGGCTGCAAGTTTTACCTTCTTAAGCTCGGAGTAGTTGTGGCACTCAAAGATGTGCTCAACTTTTTTTCCCATGCAAGATAGGCTCCAGGATCCGTTCTTCCTTGGAAATGAGGAATGGTTATTTTGATGTTGCTAAGATTATCATCAACTCTTGGCCGAGCTCTTTGGTACCTAGGTTCTTGACGCCTCAAACTTTGCTGGGAGGCTCGCTCGTCTATGAGTTCTTCGTCCACCTCTCCCTCATACTCTTCCTCTTGATCTGAATTATGCCTTCGTTGAGATCTTTCCTCAAAATGATCTAATCATTCTTGCTTCGGCCCCAACCTTTGTTGCAACAACTTGTCCATCTCTCGGATAATATCTTGAAGATTGGAGTTAGTTGCATCTACGTTAACATTATTACTTCCTCCAACAGAGTTTCTCACGGAATTTTGAGACATTATTAGTAACAAAAATAAAAAAAATTAAAACCTCACAAACACAAAACCTCACCTATTCCACTCCAAGAAAATGCACTCACACTCGTGTTTCACTCGGGATGGCTTTTACCCTTGTTGTGCACTCTTGCCTTTTTCCACTCTTGCTCTCAATCAAGTCCTTTTAAGAACTTCCTCAAGGCTTGCAAATGGCTTGTAGAATTCGGCTGAAAAAACAAAACTTGGCGAAAAGAATTTGGAAGGTGGGATAAGAAAAAGAGGCAACAACAAAAAAAGGTAAATTGTGAGAGTTGGTAAAGATGACAAAATAGTAGCAAAAGAAAAAAATTATGTAAGATTTTTTATAAAGAAGAATAGAGAATACGATGCCCCATCCCTCTTTAACTTTCTCTAATTTTTTTTATTTTTTTCTTTTTTTCAGAAGAGAGACAACGACTATCTTACTGAATCAACCTCGCTCTGATACCAATTGATATGAACCCGGTAATATGACTCGAGTCATATAGATGTGCCCAATCGTGATTCTAGTAAGAAATATTCTTTGCTACGCTTTGAACTCTGAGATATCACAAAACATACATGTGAGATGAATAGCAATATAATAAAAAAATAATGAAGAAAGGAATTGGATAGGTAATTTGGATAGTATGGTAGCTAAGGATGGAGGATGGTAATCATGGAAAGGTGTAAATCAAAGAAGGAGTGATGTGAGATGCTAAATGCGGCGTGGATTTGTATGGTTGCAAGGATAGCGGATTGTGACCCGCTAGCTATAACGAGCTAGGAACCAACAATATACTTTGATGGAGTCGAGGTGGAGGAGTGTGGAACGTGACCCACAAGCTATAAGAGAGCTTGGAACCAACGCTATAGTAAAATGAAATGGATAGAAGACTACAAGCACAACTTGAAGCTGATAGAGTTCTCGCAAGAACAAGATGAAAGCAATCTTTCAAAGGTTTATATTCTCTAAAAAAAGTGCTTACAAATGAACCTAAGGTGACTATTTATAGTGTGGCTAGGCACCATATGAAAAGTCATAGAAAAGAGAGATGAATGCTCATCTAAATGCTATTGAATACAAATAAATGAAATGTTTCTTTCTTATCCTTTTGATGGATGAATTTTGCTTTAAATTGAGATGAATTTAGCCTTAAATTCGTCCAAAAGGAGTGGTGACTCTTGGGCTGCTTCATTTTGCTTGCAAATGGATAAAAGGGAATGAATGTGGACATAGGATGAATGTAGACATCCCACACGTCCAAATCAGCTTGTCTCTTTGAATTCCTTGCTGATTTTATCACTTAATTTGATGATTAAATGACATTGAACCAGCCTTCATTGCTTGCCCATTTGTGGAATATGACCAGCCTTCAAAAACTGATAAATAAAGGCCTTGAATGCATAATTTGAATGATGATTATTGCATGTCCCTTCTCTTGAACATGAATGGCCTTCATTGGTTCATAATTTCAACCTTGAATAGGTGAATTATGAAGCTTAAATGCTTTGTTACTCTAAGAAGATGAACAGCCTTGAAAAGATGAAAAGAATTCAGCCTTGAATTGCCATGTTTGCATGAGTAAAGATGGTCATCAATGACTTGTTTCCAAGCTGAAGTTGAAAAGTCTCTTCTTTAATCCACACGTCACATGAACCTAAACACACACAAATGATTTATTCAAACTTAAAATAATAGATGCATGAAACAATTAAAGAGTTAGTTAATTGAGTGAACTAGTTAAATGAATGAACTAGTTTAATTAAAGAACTAACTTTATTGAATTTAACTAAATACATGAATGAAGTAGTTTAACGAATAATTTAATATACATAATTAAACTACTTCCCCAAATGAACTAAAACTATAAATGAAGTGCATGCTTTAATGACCAACACACTTTATCAATGCAATGGAAGTTTGAAATACTTAAATTCTCATGCAAATGCATGCATGAGCAAGGTAAGGCATTCCTCCCTTATTATTTCTTCTTTCTCACGTTCATGGCTTGTTGTAAACAAGCTTTCCATGGCTGATTGAAACTTCTTGGCCCGTGCACGTGTAATGGGGCCACTTGGGTACTTCTCCGGGTCCTTGTTCTTGATGGTCATATCACCTTTCACCAATGTTGTCGTCATGGCTGCCACGGCAGTGGCCACGGCAGCATCTTGCTTCTCGACTCCAGTCATGTGTTCCAGCTCTGCTCCTTCGCTGTCCTGAGTCTGCCACAACAGATACCTGCAAAAGCAGCAAAAATCAGTAGCAACTATGCTATTTTATCTAATTGTGATGTATATGTGAAACTTTACCTAAATGCAATGAATTATGCTTGAATGCAGCATAAATATGGGTTAAATAAGGGGTAAAATATAGAACTTTTGCACACTCAACACACCCCCAAACTCAAGTTCTTGCTTGCCCCCAAGCAAATATTACCTAACTAAAAATGAAAGTTTTTTTATATTTTTGTTTGGCTTAAATCAGTGAACCTTTCATTACCTACCACTTATTCTCTATCAAGAGCAATACCTTGTCGGGCATCTCTGGATTTATTCGGAACCATGCTATAATTCTTGTGCGGTGTGTGCATGTTTTGTGAACAACTATGTGTCTAGACTCCTTCAGTGTACCATAATAGTCATGCTTACAAACTTGAGTTTATGCATATTCAATTTTTTGTGGAGGCAATTCTTGGGCTCCTTTAGTTTTTTCTAACTCTTGATTTGACTGCATCTTTTCTGGAGGCAATTCTTGGGCTCCTTTAGTTTTTTCTAACTTAAGCTTAAAAAGAAATCTCCTAAAATCAGTGCAAGGCAGTTTTGCAAGCAAATGAGTCTGAATAATTTTCTTTCTTTTATTGTTTTCCTAGAGCCAGTGATAGGCACCTCTAGGGGCAGTTTCAAGTGGGTAAACATTCCTATTCCAGTGTACTATAGAAATCTAGATAACATAAGAGTCACAAAGAGTGTTGTACAGATCAGAATCATAGCAAGGCTCTAAACAGATCCTAAAATTTCCTAAAGGCACTGTCACGACAGAGTATGCCACGGCAGGTAAGTTTAGTTTAAAGACTTAAGCCAAAAAAATTAATTAAAAATAAACTAAGTAATAACTAATACTTTAGATACAATTTTAGGATACAACTAACACTTCATTAATGGAGGGATGCCACCCCCAAACTCGAGGGTTGCATTGCCCTCAATGCATGACAACATGAAAGATAAAACAAAATAGAAAAATAAAATACATAACAAAAGAAATAAAACAGCAAGACATCAAATATAAGATAGAAACTTAAGTTGAGGAGCTGTCGCTGATGATGTTGCTGATCTGGAGCTGCCGGCAGGTAGTGACTTTCATGGCAGGGGTCGGCAGTGTGCTGGAAGAGGCAGAGGCTGTCTTTTTCTTTGCTTCCCTCGGTGGCTGGACTTGGGTTGGTGAGATGTGTGGGGGCTTGTCTAGCACCTCGACCTCATCGTCGGAGCTGCTGCTGCTGCTACTGGAAGATCTGCCCTGGCTAGAGGATCCTTCGCCCGTCTCGTTGAGCTTCTTCCTCTTCATTGGGGTGAAGTCCTTGGAGAGGTTTCGGGCAACTGAGGGCTCCCCGTCAGAATCCTGCCATACAAAAGAGGAGGAGAACCCTTTAAAATATTCTTCGTTGAGTTCCGGCAAGGGCTCCTTCCTTTTCTCGCCTCTGGCAGTGGCAGTTTGGCTGTCGCCTTCAGCTGTCGTGGCCGGTGTAGGTGTTGAGGCAGCAGATGGAGTTTTAGGTGTCGCAGCAGGGGTAGGAGTAGGTGTGGGGGTAGCGAAGAACTATTATGGGAAGGAAGGGAACGGCACATGTGTAAAATGTAAATCATTATGAATAAAATTTATCGTTGCTGCCGTGAAATCCCTCATGTAGCTCATCAGTCCCAACTGCCTTTCCTTCATTCTTTTGAGTACCGACAAAATCTGGGCAGGGGTGTCTGGTGGTGGAGCTACTGCCGTTGGCTGTTGTTCTGCTGCGGTAGGTTCGGTGGAGCTGGGGCATGTTGTTTGCTCTGCTGTGGCAGAGAGGTTAAAATAGAACAGCGGGGTGGCAGCCTTTAGCTCCATGAGGCTGAAGATGTTCCTCTCCGTCCACCCTTTCCCTCGGACTTTGACGTCTTCAGCAATCTCTGGTACGTTGTGGCCTCGGCATATGGTGGTGATGAGGTATGGGAAGACAAGGGGTCCCAATGGTCGAAGGGCACATTCAAGAATTCCCTCCTGTGTGTATCGGCCGACATTTATAGATCTATCATTTAAAATGGAATGTACAAGGGATAACCTTGGTCGGTCGACGGTACTGTTGTGGGAGGACGGCATGATGCGCTTCTTCACGAAGTGATTCCACAATTTGGCCTGTGGAGTCAGTTGAGTTCTCTTCACCGTCCATCGATGTTTAGGGTCGGTATTTCATTTTGTTCCTTCCTCGGTCAGCTCTGCCATTACCGCGTCGTAGTCTGTCGGTGAAAGACTATTGACGAATCTCTTGTGGGAGTCCTCCTTCTTACTCACATATAGGTCGTAGAGGGTGTTGATGTAAGAAGGCTCGAAAGAAAGCTGTTTACCTCGAACTGTCATTGTCGTAGTGTCTTTGCTGTCGACAGCAGCACATAATTCCCTGACGAGCGTGATGTTCATCTCTTTCGGTTGGGCAGCAAACTGCTGCCATTTGAGGGCATGGTTTTTTCTTGCTATGAAACTTTCGAGTCCAAGGTCTCCCGTGGGTTTGGTGTAGAGGAACCCCCGTTCTTCCCATATCTCCCTCTTCTGGAATGAGCTGTAGTATCTCTTGGCAGAGTCGACAGAGGGGAAACGGTCTGGAATGGCACTATGGCTTGGGGTGCTTACTGCTGCGGCAGAGCTAGAGGCAGTACTACGACGGGTTTATCTGCTAGTCATCTTTGCAAGGACTGTGGGAAATATAAAGAAAATTTTGAGATTTAGAGAAAACAAGTTGAGAGAATAAGAGTGAGATGAAAAATTAATAGTGAATGGGGGTTTGTATAGATGGGTGATTTTCTGTCTGTTGGAGCTGTAACGGCAGGTGCGAATAACGGGGCAGCTATTATGCGGTTTCTAACGTGTCTGTCACGCGTTTTTGTGTCTGCTACGCGTCTGTTACGCGTTTGCGTGTCTGTCGCGACAGCTCCGTAACAGGCTGTCTTCTCCGCGTCTATCGCGACAGCTGATGACGGGCTGTGACGACAGACACATCTGTTGGGCTTTTTGGGCTGCTGTTGATATGGTGGGCTGGTTCACTCCTTCTCTTCCCCTTGCTTCCTTTATTTCCTAAAAATAATTAAAATAAATCTTAATTCCTAATAAAATAAAATAAAAAAACTAAGTTAAATTAGGGATGCATTGAGGGACATCTCCTAAAGTAACTACTTCCTGCATCCTTGGGGCTTCAGTCCCCTGATAATGCTTTAGTCTCTGTCCATTGACTTTGAACTGGTGCACGTCCTTTAAGGATTTGATTGTGATGGCACCATGGGGAAAACCTGGACAACTTGGAAAGGACCGGACCATCTAGATTTAAGCTTTCATGGTAAAAGTTTTAACCTAGAATTAAACAACAACATCTGCTGCCCTGGGCAGAACTGTCGTGGCAGCAGCTTCCTGTCGTGCCACCTTTTGGTTTTATCTTTGTAGATCTTGGCATTGTCGTAGGCCATTGCTCGAATTTCTTCAATTTCATTTAAGTCAAGTAGTCTCTTTTGTCCTGCCTTATCCCAGTCCAAATTTACTGTCTTGATAGCCCAGTAAGCTCTATGTTCTATCTCAACAGGTAAGTGGCATGTTTTCCCATAAATAAGTCTATAGGGTGACATTCCCAATGGTGTTTTGAATGTTGTTCTATAAGCCCAGAGTGCATCATTTAGGTGTAGAGACCAATCCTTTCGAGTGGGTTTAACCATCTTCTCAAGTATGTTCTTTACTTCCCGGTTGGATATCTCGGCATGCCCATTGGTTTGAGGGTGGCATGTTGTTGCAATCCGGTGCTTTACTCCGTATTTTCTCAAGGCAACAGCTATCACCCTGTTGTTGAAATGTCTCCCCTCGTCACTAATGATCTCTTTGGGGATACCAAATATGGAGAAGATATTCTTGTGCAGAAATCTCTAAACAGTTTTGGCATCATTTTTCTGAGTGGCGATCGCTTCTACCCACTTGGACACATAATCCACTGCCATTAGGATGTAAAGGTTCCCACAAGATGCTGGGAACGGTCCCATGAAATCGATCCCCCATACATCAAAGATTTTGACTTCTAAAATGTTCTACAGTGGCATCTCATGCCTTCTTGATATGTTCCCAGTCCTTTGGCATTTATCACAGCTTTTGTAGAAGGCTTGGGCATCTTTGAACAGTGAGGGCCAATAAAGACCAGATTGCAAAAGCTTGGCAGCGATTTTGTTTCCACCTAGGTGTCCTCCGTATGGGGAAGCATGATAGTGGTGAAGTACAGCTTCATGTTCATCCTGTGGTACGCATCTCCTAATAATTTGATCTGCCCAATGTTTGAAAAGAAGAGGTTCGTCCCAATAATAATGTTTTGCATCATTTTGGAACCTCTTCCTTGCTTGGTAATTTAGTTCAGGAGGTAGTACCCCGCTAACAATGTAATTAACAAAATTAGCGTACTAAGTGGTTTCAGAAAACTTACCTGCCGCCATGGCTGTCGCGGCAGTGCTTGTGGCAGCAAACAACTGCTCATTCGGGAAGGTCTCCAGTATGTTGGTCTTATCTGCTGATTGACTCTTCCCCGTTTCTAACCTCGACAAGTGGTCTGCCACTTGGTTCTCTGTTCCCTTTTTATCCTTGATGTCAATGTCGAATTCTTGCAACAGCAGAATCCAACGTATCAGTCTCGATTTGGCATCTTTTTTTGTGAATAGATACTTCAGTGCTGAATGGTCTGTATGGACCACCACCTTCGTTCCATGTATGTACGGACGGAACTTGTCGATCGAGAACACCACTGCTAATAGTTCCTTTTCTGTTGTGGTGTAGTTCACTTGGGCATCATTCAGTGTTTTGCTGGCGTAATAGATTACGTGGAAGAGCTTATCCTTCCTCTGCCCTAGTGCTGCCCCTACAACATAGTCACTGGCATCACACATTATTTCGAATGGCAAACTCCAGTCTGGTGGTTGTACGATCGGGGCTGTTACCAGCTTCTCCTTCAAAATTCTGAATGCCTCGGTACATTCAGTATTAAAGTCAAAGGGATGATTCTGCTCCAATAGGTGGCATAGGGGTTTAGTAATCTTCGAGAAATTGGCAATGAATCGTCGATAAAACCCGACATGTCCTAGGAAACTCCGAATTCCCTTGACTGTGGTGGGTGGCGGCAGGTTTTCGATGACTTCTATTTTTGCTCTGTCTACCTCAATGTCGTGGCAGCTTACCTTGTGGCCTAGGACTATTCCTTCATCCACCATGAAGTGGCACTTTTCCTAGTTTAAGACCAAATTCGCCTCTTCGCATCTTTCAAGCACCTTCTGTAGGTTGCCTAAACAACCTTCAAAACTGTCTCCAAAGACGGAAAAGTCGTCCATGAAAATTTCTAGGAAGTCCTCCACCATGTCGGAGAATATCGCCATCATGCACCGTTGGAAGGTTGCTGGTGCATTGCAGAGTCCGAATGGCATTCTCCGGAAAGCATAGGTGCCGTACGGGCATGTGAAGGTAGTTTTCTCTTGATCCTCCGGTGCAATAGCTATCTGATTGTAACCTGAGTAACCATCAAGAAAACAATAGTAAGGTTTCCCCGCTAATCTATCAAGCATTTGATCAATAAAAGGTAGGGGAAAATGGTCCTTCCAGGTAGCTTTGTTAAGCTTTCGGTAATCCATACAAACCCTCCAATCGGTCACAGTCCTGGTTGGGATTAGCTCGTTTTCTTCGTTGGTTACCACGGTTATTCCTCCCTTTTTAGGTACGCACTGCACCGGGCTCACCCACTTACTATCCGAGATGGCGTATATGATTCCGGCGTCAAGCCATTTGATAATCTCTTTTCGCACCACTTCTCGCATAGCCTCGTTTAAACGTCTCTGGGCATCAATAGTTGGCTTATGATCATCTTCCAAGAGAATCTTGTGCATACATAATGCCGGACTGATGCCTTGGATATCAGCTATCGTCCATCCAATGGCCTTCTTATGCTGCTGTAGCATTCCAATTAGCTGTTGCTCCTGTTTCTGCATTAACTTGGAAGAGATGATTACAGGCAACGTATCATTTAAACCAAGGAAAACATATTTAAGCTGCCCTGGTAGGGGGTTAAGATCTAAAATAGGTGGCTTTTCAATTGAAGGCTTTTGGATTATATGTTCATTCGAGGTATAATTTAGGGGCTCGAAGAACTTGCCTGGATGATTGCCTATCCAGTTTACCTCCTCATGACCTTCAGTGTCAAATATTTCTGAATTGGAGGAGTCACTATCGCCGTTGCTGCCGTGACAGTCTTCCAGATGACTGTTGTGGCAGTGACCAAATTTAATGTCATGGCAGCTCGACCTGATGCAGGGTTGGTCAAGGATTACTTCAGTGATGGCTTTGCATTATTCTTCTGTATCAGCATGTTTGATTGCTTGCAGAACACTAAGTTTGATTTCTTGATCATTCACTCTCATTGTCAGTTCTCCTTTCTCCACATCAATCACAGATCTGCATGTGGCTAGGAAGGGTCGCCCTAGGATGATTGGTGCATTTTCATATGCTTCACAGTCTAAAACAAGAAAGTTAGCAGGAAAAATAAACTTATCCACTCTTACCATAATATCTTCGATCTTCCCTTCTGGTTGTACGTAAGAGCGGTCTGCCAGCTGCAGCATGACTGTCGTGGGCCGTGCTCGTCCAATACCTAATTTCTGAGACACAGATTTTGGCATTAAATTTATGCTAGCACCTAGATCACAAAGTGCCTTACCCACGAATTTGTCACCAATTATGTACAGTATGATGAAGCTCCCAGGGTCCTTCTTCTTCTGGGGTGGATGCCTGTGCAAGATAGTCATGCATCCCTCTATCATTTTTACCGTTTCGAATTCCCCAAGTCTGGACCTTTTTGACATGGCGTCCTTGAGATATTTCGCATAATCGAGCATCTGCTTGATGGCCTCCAACAGCGGTATATTAATGTGTACCTGCTTAAAAATATCATAGATCTTTTTGAGCTGGTACTCATGTTTCTGTTTTTGTAACCACTGTGGAAAAGGAGGTGGAGGACGGTAATCTTCCAGACGTCCTTCACATGGTATTCGGATCTAAGGAGGCTTAGGTTCTTCAGTTTCCTCTATCTTCTCTGCTGTCGTGACAGGTGTGTCGGCAGCAGGTTGTTTTTCCTCTGTCGGGGCAGTGTTCACGACAGTTGTTTCTGGGGTCAGTTCCTCATTGGGTATGGTTTTCATCTCCGGCCCTTGTAGTTGTTTCCCACTTCTAGTTGTGATTGCTTTGCACTGCTCATGTGTGGGTTTTCTAGTGACCTCACTATCACTAGGGAATCATCCATTCTGCCTCGGCTTAATATGCTAGGAAACCTGGCCCATTTGTGTCTCCAGGGATTTCAGTGTAGCCTCATGGCTTGTCATCCTCATTTCTGTCTTGTCCATAAATGACTCTGTCTTCTTGACAAAGTGATCCATGTTTTCCATGTAAGCTCCTGTCTATGACATGAATGTGGCCAATGTCTGCTCCAGTATACTAGGTGCGGCTACTTGCTGCTGTTGTGGCTGCTGTCGCGACAAGATTCTGGGTGCCCCTTGGTTTTGGTTGTTCTGCATCTGAGGATTAAGAGCGTTGTTTGGATTGCTCCAGGAAAACTTGGGATCATTCCTCCAGTTTGGATTGTAATTGTTGGAATCATAATTTCTTGGTTTGTTGTAATTTCCAACATACATCCCTTCTTCTAGCTGTAACGGACAGTCTTCTGAACTGTGATTCCCACTGCAAGTTTCACATACCTCTTCTGTAGAATATACTGGTTTGGAATCTTTTTTTAACAAATTTTCCACTACCTTTGTGAGGTATGCAACATGTGTCTTCAGAGAATTGTCGGCTTTATAATCTTTTACAGGTATCCCTCGTTTACCTCTCCTTGCTGCAGGGAATTGCTCGTCATTCTTTGCTAAGTTTTTCAACACCACCATTGCTTCGTCTGGATCTTTTTCCAACAACAATCCATTTGCTGTTGAATCTATTCTCATACGAGTGTGTGTGTTGGCAGCATTGTAGAATTTAATGACTTGATTCCACACGGGGAATCCATGCATCGGGCAGTTCCTTAGAAGAGTTGTAAACCTGTCCCATGCCTCGTGCATTGGCTCATCATCTTCCTGTTGAAAAGTAGCAATTTCATTACGCAATCGCTCAGATAAGTGAGAAAGATTAAAACGAGATAAAAATTCACGAGAGAGGTCTGCCCAAGTTCGTATTGAACTCGGCGTTAGTTTATTCCACAAAGTTTTAGCTTTGCCTCTCAATGAATGAGGAAATAACTGGAGCCTCAGTATTTCCGGATTTATTCCTGGTAATCTAAACGATCCACAGATTTCTTGGAACGTTTTCAGATGTTCTCGAGCATCCTCTGTTGCAGCACAACTAAATTGTCCAGTGGAATTTATCATGCTGAACATAACAGGTTTCAGCTCGAAATTCTCAGCTTCCACGTCCGGCAAGGTGGTCTCCAGTTCAACATGATCATTGATCATGTAGTCGCGGCAGGACTGTCGTACGGTAGCGGCAGTGGCAGGCCGTCCGTTCCGGTCATCTATTGGAGGATCTTCATCATTCCTCTGGTTATTATTTACCCCGTTATGCATTGCTTTTAACTGTTCCTCAAGATAATCATTTCTTGCTATCAAAAGGCGGACTCGATTCCTAAGGTTGCACGTACGTTCGATTTCAGGATCTAGTTGGTACTCAGGTTCTTTGCCTTGTCTAGATCTGCGCATAAGCAAGCGGAAAACCTTGTGAAAAGCACAGGGTAAAACAATCCCAATAAAAATAGAAAAATTAAAAAGATGCAGTAAAAGTAAGGGTAAAGATATGTTGTCAGTCCCCAGAAACGGCGCCAAAAACTTGTTGCGTGTCAAAAGTCCTATCACAATGTAGTGCAAGTGCACATGACGCAAGTAGTAAAATGATACTTGGAGTATCGGATATCGTCTCCACAGGGACTGGAAATAGCTTTATCCTATATTTGCTGCACACGAGGGAAAGAAAATAGTTTAAATATTTTGGAAAATAATATTGGAGGATAATGAATATAAAAGATAAAAGATTCAGGGTTAAGAGATAGGCCGGTATTGATTTACTCGGTAGTGCAGGTGTTGCACTGAATAGAAACTTATGTTCTGTCGTCGTCCCTGTCGCGGCAGCACCTGTCGTGGCAGAAGTCTGTTGTTGTCGCGGCAGCGATCACATAACTCTGTACCTCAAGTTTGGCAAGAATCCCTACGATGACTTGTCCTATCCCTAGGTCCAAGTGTTGTTGCTGAATACTTCTTAGATGATACCTCCCGGCGTTAATCGAAGGGTGAACACCAATGTTGTTGAATTCTTCCTTAGCCACTTAACCTCGTACTTATCCCTAAGCCGAGATGGTTTAACCATAAACTGGAAAACTCGTATTTATTCCATTCGTATGTTTGACTCTCCCGATATCAAACAAACAAATAACCTCACAATGCTCTCCCGATACTCTTGCGAGATGTGAAAACCCAGAATAAATAAACTTGAAGTTTTATTACTTTGAACAGACAATTCCTAAAACAGTACAATCCTTGCAACTACTTTATAGAATCAACCCTTAGCCCTAGGGGAAGTTTAGAACATGATGAGAAGGGGGAAAACAACAAGGGTTTTGGGGAAGACGGCTAGAGATGAGATATTCTTCCCTAGGTCGAATTACATGCCTTTATATAGGCCTTGGGTTCAAGTTTTCTAATAAGATAAGAGTACAAGTTCAAACTAAAGTACAACTCTATTTAAGATTAAATCTTCTGAGTAGATGCCTTTAATTCGTCCTCTTTTCTTGCTCTGGGTTTCTTCCTTCAACTTTGGGCTTGGCCTTCATTCTACCTTAGGGCTCAGAAAAATATAGGAGTGGTCCACGACAGACCGGCTTGAATTCCTCAATCTGTCGAGCTCCACTTCACTTTTCCCTTTCACCAATGCTATCGTCATGGCTGCCACGGCAGTGGCCACGGCAGCATCTTGCTTCTCGACTCCAGTCTTGTGTTCCAGCTCTGCTCCTTCGCTGTCCTGAGTCTGCCACAGCAGATACCTGCAAAAGCAGCCAAAATCAGTAGCAACTGTGCTATTTTATCTAATTGTGATGTATATGTGAAACTTTACCTAAATGCAATGAATTATGCTTGAATGCAGCAGAAATATGGGTTAAATAAGGGGTAAAATATAGAACTTTTGCACACTCAACAAGAAGTACTCCTAGAGGTGCCTAACACTGGCTCTAGTAAAAATAGAAAAACTTTAGAAGAAAACTAGAGGTGCCTGAAATTGGCTCTAGTTAAGAATTATTTTTGAAGTAAAACTCAAGTAAGTTAAGTAACTATTCTGGTTGTTAAAGAGTCTAAGCTCATATTTGTTCATAAAACCTGCACACACTCGCACGGGAATTATAGTATTGGTCCAGATAAATCCATAAACGTTCGAAGAAGTATTGATCTTGATGGTGAAGGTGATGTAGGTAATGGTTGTTCATTGAGTTAAGCCAAAGCCAAAAAGATTGCTTTTTCTTGAGGACAAGCAATAACTTGAGTTTGGGGTGTGTTAAGTGCATAAATGTTCTATATTTTAACCCTCATTTACCCATATTATTGATGCACTCAAGCATGTTTAGTTGCATTTTAGGTAGATTTTGCATAAACATCATATATGAATAATTATTGCACAGATGCTGCTGATTTTGGTTAATTCTTGCAGGTACCTGTCGTGGCAGCATCTAGGGCAACAGACGAATAGAAGATAACTGCAGAGCTGGAGTGAAGGGTTGAAGCAAACTGCCCTATAACCCGCTGTCGTGACATCTACCGTGACAGAGGTGGTGACAGTAAAGAAGAAGAGATCGAAAAATGCAAAGTGGAGTTCGATTGATAGAGGATTTCAAGCCTAATTTTTAGAGAGCACTTGTATTATTTTTGGAGTCCAGAAGCACAAAGAAGGCATTGCCCAAAGTTTGAGGAGAAAAGTCAAAGCAAGAAGATAGGGCGAATTAAAGGGAGTCTACTCAAAGATTTAGTCTTTAAATAAATTGTACTTTAATTCGAACTAGTATTCTTGGCCATTAAGAAAACTTACACCCAAGGCCTATATATATGCTTGTATTTCGACCTAGAGAAGGATAACCTAGTTCCTAGCCGTCTTCCATCATAAATCCTAGCTATTCCCTTCTCCATCATGTTCTAAACTTTCCCCAGGGCTAAGGGTTGATCTTGTAAAGTAGTTGTATAGGTTAAATTGTTTCTTAGGATTTTTTGTTCAATTCAATAAAACTTCAAGTTTATTTACTCTGGTTTTCATATCTCATAAGAGTATCGAGAGAGCATTGTGAGGTTATCTATTTACTTAATATCAGGAGAGTTAAGTATATGAAAGGAGTAAATACGAGTTTTCCAATTTGTGGTTAAACTATCTTGGCCTAGAGATAGGTATAAGGTTAAGCAACTAAAGAAGAATCCATAAATATCGGTGTTCATCCTTTGATACACGCCGGGAGGTATCATCCAAGACGTGTTCATCGATAGAACTTGGACCTAGGGATAGGACGAGTCACAACAGGGGCTCTTGCTGAACTTGAAGTGCAGAGTTGTTGTTCGCTGCCGCGACATCAACAGACCTCTGCCGTGACAGGTGCTGTCGCGACAGGCTCAGCGACATACACAACAGAGTCCTCTGGACAGTGCAACACCTGCACTACTGAACATATCAATACCAGCCTGTTTTCTCAATCTGATTCCTTCATCTATTTTAGTTTATTTTAAATATTTCTCAAAACTCTTTATTAAATTTATCTTTTTTCTTGTGCAAACCTTTAAAGATAGAAGTATTTCCAGTCCCTGTGGAGACGATATTCGATACTTCGTATCACTATATTACTTGCGTCATGTATACTTGCAGTCAATTACGATAGCCTTATTTACACGCAACATTACTCAACACCTCGACATGATAAGACTGTGCTTAATCCTTTCGTGAGTCTTACACTCTCGTGCCCGACAAATAGATTTCCTCAACTGGACTTTTGGAACTAATTGAAGAAGTGAAAAACATGAATTAAGCAAACTTGAGAATATTTTATTGAAAACACACTTAAACTGTTACAACCGTTTCTCACAACTACTTTACATACAAAAACTTAAACCCTAGGAGAGTTGGGTCGCGACCTCCAACACCTCCAATCTACCTATCTACCTCTCCGCTAAGCATCCATCTATATGTGCATCTAAGCATAAGCATGCCCCTATACCCTCGCATACATTGGGTATATATAGGTCTCATGGCCTATGTTTGAGTCCTCTTTGAAGTAGAAGTCCTAAAAGTAGCTTTACATTAAATGCCGACTCCTTTTTGACTTGAATGTGGACTCTTTGGACGTTGCCTTCTCCCGCAAGTAAGGATAAGTACTCATACTTATCAATCTTGGATCTGCTCTATAGGCTGCTACAAGCTTCAAAAAATTGCAAGGCTGGGCTCATTGAACTCAGGGAATTGCCTTCTTTCAATCGCAACTCATCTTGGCCAAGTCAGTTTAACTCCTACCTGGGCGGCACTCGGCGCCAGTGCTGCTACGGCGGCGTCCTTGGCGGCACTTGGAACTACTTCAATACAGCTCTTTTTTTCTCCCAGCTTTCCGGTCCTCTCCACAGCTACACATATACAACACCTGAAAATAAAAACTAAAATAAAACAATATCTTTTCTTAACCAAACATGAGATATTCAATAAAAGCATGGTGAAAGAGCAAATATTGTTATTATGCATGCAATGCACATAAATATGCCTAAATGAGTTTAAGAACAGCAATAATAAGGGCAGGAATGTGTACAAAATATAGAACTCATGGACACTCTACACACCCCCAAACTCGAACTATTGCTTATTCTCAAGCAATGCAACCTAACTAGTAAACCTGCCATTTGCACAAAATTAATAGAAACTTAGCCTTTGACTTGATTTCTTACCTCAAGGTTGTGGCACCTATTTAATGTTAGTGATAGGGAATGGCATGAAATAACTTAGATTTTAATTTTCTTATTGCCAGTGTAGTGTGTGCAGGACTGTGTCCATGCTAAACATGCTGAGATAACTAAGTTAACAAAGAATGCTAAAATAATTAAATTACTAACAAGGATACGAGTTGTTGCCTTAGCAGCATAGTTAAGCATTTCTTTTCCTCTTTTCTTTTTCTCTGATCATGGCTTTAAGGGCTTCAACTCATCACAACTATTCTTCGGGTCTGAAGATAAGATAGGTGCACTCTACAAAACTCTGAACCCTTTGAATATAGTCATTCCGTGAAGGCTTTCATTCACTCTGAACCCTTTTTCTCTGATCATGGCCTGTTTCGGGCACCTCTAGGGTATTAAACATCCTGCATAGAGCCTGTTTCAGGAACCTCTAGGGTTTTCACCATCTTTGTGCTGCTGCTCTGTGCTGCCACGGGGGCAAACTTGTATTAAATTAAGAAATTTTTATTAAGTAAAGCATGCAGTGTTAAACTTAGAACTCTAGCAAAAATTCAGCATTTAACAGACAGTGTAAGAATAATTGGCAAAAAGAAAAATTTCTAAGTATTTTTCATGCTTCATCTCATTGTTAAGTCAAATTTTAAGTATGGTGCAAATATAAGTAGTCGGCTAACTATCATAGGCACAAGTTTTAAGCTAAGAATTTCTATTTCATTAAGTGTTTAGGGCAGAAATTACATATGTTCCTATATGCTACTAAATGAACCTAAAGACAAAGAAAACAAAGAGGACTATTCCCCCCCCCCAAACTCAAGGTTGGCATTGTCCTCAATGCCTTACAAAATATAAAATAAAAACAAAAAAGAAATAAAACATAAAAAGAAAAATATAGAAAAATATAGAAAAATAAAAAGAAAACATAAAAATAAAAAAAGTAAAGGAAAAAGAAAAAGGTGCTATAGACTAGGGGATTTCTCCTCTATTGATGCTGCGTCGGAGGAGGATTCTGAGGAGGCGGGCAGGACTAGATGGCGTGTGGCAGAAGGTCTGGTGGATGTGCTCTTCTTCGTGCCACGTGGCGGCTGGATGCGGCTGGGGGTGGGTTTCTTGGATGGTCATTCTGGCTCAGGTTCAGACCCTCCACCATGAGGTTCGGTTGATGCGACTGGTCGCTTCCTCTTCCTTGCTGCCTCGGCTGGTTCATCATCGAAGGAGTCAAAAATCTCCATGTCTGAGTCATCATCATCTTTAGCAGCTACCTCTTTTGTTGTTGGGGAGGCGGCGGTAGTCTCCTCCTCTTTCTCCGACTATGATGAGGAGGTGAGGTCGTACGGATGGATGGGAGTGAGTGAGGTTCTTCGCTTAGGGTGGATGTGCGGCCCTTCGCTGGCTGGGGCGGCTGGAGTGGCAACTGGTCTAGGTGTGATCTGTGTCGGTTTGGACGCTACTAACTCCGATGGAAAGGCGGGCAACTGTGGGTCGGCGTCATGGTACTTGTCAAGCAAGTAGGCCACAAAGGCCTCTTGCACCTCCGTAATGTATTTGGTGAAGATCACCTGTTTGTGCTCGATCCTCTGGCAGCTCTCCACAAGGTTGCGCCCCAAGGGGACTACGGTGGAGATAGGGCAGTATCAATACTGCCCGCTGCTACTGGGGTGGCTGTAGGTTGGGACGGCAGATGGGCGGTTGACGGCGTTTCCGGCTCCGGCTCCTGCATCATTTGGAGGCGCGCCTTTCTTGTCCACCTTTCCTTGGCGGCAATGATTGTATCTTTGGGGTGCGACGGCACGCTGAAGTTGGCGCATAGGCTTGTGATGAGTGCAGGGAAGACGAGGGGTCCTTTGGCGTTGGGCTTGTCGGCGTGTTCCAAAGAATTGCCTCCGACAGCAGATTGCAGTGATTGACTGAACCATTGTTCTTGTTGGTTAGCCACTTGATGTTGGGCCGACAGATTTCTTTCTTGATCTTTTCGTAGTCAGTCGCCGTTAGATAGGACCTCCACTCTTCATGCGGATTCCCACTGATGTCTATACCATAGTATCTATTGATGGTCTCCGCTGTGAACTTGACTCCTTCACCTCGGACATAGACGAAAGGGTTTCCCGGTGTAGGCTTGTGGGCATAAAATTCTCGCACCTGGTTGCTTTTTATTTTCTCTAGCTGTCGTGCGAAAATATCCCAACCCAAGTTGTGAACCCTCTCGAATATGATGGGTTCAAGGCCAAAATCCCCATCTGGCCTCATGTATTGGAACCCTATTTCTTCCCAGAGTTGTCACTCGGTGAAGTGTTGCTTGTAAGTTGCCGCTACAGCAGGGTTTAAGAAACTTTGAAAGGTAGGCTTAGAGGTGGAGGTGGGTTGTTTTTATGTGGCCATAACTGTGAGAACGGTTGTGTTTTCTTAAAGAAAGAAAAAGAAATTGCAAGAAAGTAAAGCAGACGAAATCTTGAAAGCAAAGATTGAAAAGAAGAATTGAGAGTAAAAGAGAGAGCAAAGTGAAGAACATGGTGAGAATAGTTGGCCTTATATAGCCGCTTCTCTCCGCTGCCTTGGTGGGCATGCTGTCAATGGGCGGTAATGATTGCGGCGCGATTTACGCGCTTCTAGTCGTTATGCAAATATCCGTTCCGCTAGCTGTTGTAAATATAGTCGTTGCAGCTAGCCGTTATGAAGCCACTAGCCGTTATGCTCATCTTCCTTGGGCTGCCTTGGCCGATGGGTTGGGCTTCTCCTTTATTCTTTCATCCTTCTTGGTCTTGCCTTCATTCCTAACCTAAAATAAATTAAATGCAAAAAATAAATAACTAAAAATTAAATCTAATCCTAATACATAAAAATAAATTAAAGATAAAAATAAAAATTAGGTTATGTTGGGTTGTGCATTTCCCAAGCATAACCACTTCCTGAGGGCTTTGCGTATGGCTTTTCGTCTGGGCATGTCCTTCCCCTCCTCAGGTGGATGTTGGATGTCATCTTTGCCGCCCTGGCGGGACATACACCAAAGACAAGCAAAAGGCATAAATTTATTTTTTTATATAAAAATAAAATAAACAGAAATTTAATGTGCAAAAACTAAAGTAGAAGTGCAGAAATTCAAACGCAGTTGATGTTGCCAATCCCCGGCAACGACGCCAAAAACTTGTAGAGCATTTAGGGTGTACTCTATTTGTGAGCGCAAGTGCACACTCTTGTCAAGTTATATTGTAAAAGATATCATCTCCCACATTGATTGAAACGGCTCCTATGAATGTTTTCCTGCACAAGGATTTAGTAAATTGCACAATTAAATTTCTTAATATGGAAAAATAAAGACACAAATAAGATAAAGATGGTGATGATAGGGTTGATAGGGAGAGATAAGGTTGATAGATTGGGTAAGGTAATTGCAACTCAGTAGCGTGTAAACTGCATTGTAAAGCCTAAGTGTGTTTTACGCTGCCACGATCTACTGCCTCGGTGGGTAACGACAGACCCTGTCACGCGGCCGCATCGGGTCTCTGCGCTTGAAACTTTCGTTGTCTCGGCAGGTGGAATGGAAATACGTCATGGCGGCAAGTCTGGCAGATACTCTAAGTTCGGCAGAGCAATTCTTAAGTGATCCTTCCTATGTCTAGGCAATGATTTTGTCACTACATGATGTAGGCAATACCTAGCAATCTCAGCGTAAACCTAACACAGGCAGTCGACGTTTGGTTGCTCCTTTTAGCCGCTGAAATTCTAACTTATGTCTAAGCCAAATTAGTCAACACCTCGACATGATGAGATTGTGCTTAATCTTTTCGTGAGTCTTACACTCTCGTGCCCGACAAATGGATTTCCTCAACTGGACTTTTGGAACTAATTGAAGAAGTGAAGAACATGAATTAAGAAAACTTGAGAATATTTTATTGAAAACACACTTAAACTGTTACAACCATTTCTCACAACTACTTTACATACAAAAACCTAAACCCTAAGAGAGTTGGGTTGCGACCTCCAACACCTTCAATCTACCTATCTACCTCTCCGCTAAGCATCCATCTATCCGTGCATCTAAGCATAAGCATGCCCCTATTCCCTCGCATACATTGGGTATATATAGGGCTCATGGCCTAAGTTTGAGTCTTCTTTGAAGTAGTAGTCCTAAAAGTAGCTTTACATTAAATGTTGACTCATTTTTTACTTGATTGTGGACTCTTTGGATGTTGCCTTCTCCCGCAAGTAAGGATAAGTACTCTTACTTATCAATCTTGGATCAGCTCTACAAGCCGCTACAGGCTTCAGAAAATTGCAAGACTGGGCTCATTGGACTCAGAGAATTGTCTTTTTTCAATCACAACCCATTTTGGATAACTCGATTTAACTCTTGCATAGGCAGCACTCGGCGACAGTGTTGCTACGGCGGCGTCCTTGGCGGCACTTGAAACTGCTTCAGTACAGCTCCTTTTTGCTTTTAGCTTTCTTGTCCTCTCCGGTCCTTTTCACAGCTACACATCTACAACACCTGAAAATAAAAACTAAACTAAAACATTATCTTTTCTTAACCAAAAATGAGATATTCAATAAAAGCATGGTGAAAGAGCAAATACTGTTATTATGCATGCAATGCACCTAAATATGCCTAAATGAGTTTAAGAACAACAATAATAAGGGCAGGAATGTGTACAAAATATAGATCTCGTGGACACTCTACACCTAACTGTCGGCCTTTCTTACATGATAATGAGAGCAGTCTTACAATGTCGAAACTTGATTTAGAAAGCTTGTCCTTGAATAACAAAAATATTGACTAAGAAGACAGATGAGGATTAGATGTCTCCAATGAAGTAAAGAGTAAGATGTAAAGATAAAGCCAGCCCTTCCAGCTAAGAGTGCAAATTTTAGTATGCAAATGATCAAAAATGAAGCAAAAGCCAGAGTTATTCATGACTCATGGGTGAATTCCAATGCAAGGAAGAGGGCTCTATCCCAAAGAATGGTGGACGAAGTTGGAAAGCCAGGAAGAACTGAAAGAGAAGTGAAGCTAGCCTTCTTATCTACGCAAGGTTAGGAGGGAGTTCATGTTAATTGGGTTGGCATCGATAATCAGAATTTCATCAAAATTAAGAAAACAATCTAAGCAAAAGAAGTTTTAAAAAGGAAAAAACTTGTCATGCATTCATGTTTTAGACATCCCTAGGGGCATGCACGTCATAATTATATTGCATGTTGCATTTTGCTTTTATCAGGTACATGGAAGACCTGTTCAAATGAGAGTTTGCTTATTCATCCAAGAATAAGGAGGATGAAATTTTTCAGAAGATTCGCCTATCCGTTCAGGCATAAGGAGAATGGAGTTTGCTTATTCATCCAAGCATAAGAATGATGAAGTTTTTCAGAAGAATCTGCCTATTTGTTTGAGAATTTGGAAGGATAGAACCCAGCTCAGTTATTCAGACATTTGGGAGAATAGAACCCAACTCAGCTATTCGAGCATTAGGAGAATAGAACAAGCCTATTCGTTCGGGCATTTGTAGAATGGAACCCAGCTCAACTATTCGAGCATAAGGAGAATAGAACCAGCCTATTCGTTCGAGCATTTGGAGAATGGAACCTAGCTCAACTATTCGAGCATAAGAAGAATAGAACATGCCTATCCGTTCGGGCAACATGAGAATGGAGCCAACCGGAAAATCGGTAAAAATCAGTGCCTTTTGGTCTTTGCTTTATCTTTGTTGCACAGAGATAATCAAAGAGGGGCAGCTGTTGTCACTAGATTTTCACCCACCATTATTAAATAATTTTAAAAGAAACCTTTTCCCTTAAAATAATAAAAGGCTCACCCCTTCTAAAATAAATAAATAAAAAAAACAAAAAACCCATCCCAAAAGGCCCATTTTTGTAAAATCCATTTTAAAAAAATAAGCCATCCTTGAAATACAAAAGCCCACTTTTTAGAAATTTTTTTGAGTAAATAATAATAATAAAATAAATAATAGTAGTAATAAATGTAGAAAAAAGGGGAAATAAAATGACAGCAAAAGATAATAAATAAAAAAATAGCAAAAAGGGGGAAAACAACAAAAAATAAAAGAAGGAAAAATGGGGAACCAGCGCGTGTGTCGCACGCGCGCGGACTGGTTCCCTGAAAACCCTTGTTTGACGCACAGCATGGAGCCGATCGACATCCATCGGTCACGGCTGTCGTCGCTGTTGGTATCGATCGACGTATCTCGCCGCCGTCGACCCAACAGTACCAACGCCACTCGCCGCCATCCATTGTAGCTACCGAAATCTCTAAAAAATAGAGAAAAAGTGGTCAAAACCTAGGCTCGAATTAAGGGGAAATTTGATCACGAATTTGAACCAAATCGGGATATTCTTGAGGAGTTTTTCCGAGGATTAAGCCTTGTGTCGGATTTAGGCTTCAATTTGGGGATTGGATCCTGATTTGGCTTGAATTTTAAGCTAAAAGTTAAACTATAAAACCCCATCTAAACCCATTGTTGAACACACTTGAAAATTCAAAACAAAGCTTAAAAAATATCCAAAAATTCTCTAAATTTTTCTTTGAGTTTGTTGGAATTTTTGGGGTGAAGTTCGAGCTCGGGGCAATTATCCAAAGGAGTTTGGGGGCAATTCGTGAAAGATCGCATTCGAGTTCTTCGTTTTTCGGTAAAATTCTTCTCTTTTCTTTTAGTTTTTTAGTGATTTCCCTACTTGTTCTTGGTTGAATTTTTGTGTTTGTGTGGATTTTAGATGGTGTTCTTGAGGTTGGAATATCGTTTCGCGATTCCGATAATGTTTTCATTCAAAATTTTCGATTAATTTTTAGTTTAATCTTTAAAAAATTGCATGCTTAAAAAATATTGTTTAGGATTTTTTGATCTTGAGAAATAAAATAATTGAACTTTAAAAGTATTATTTTTAAATATAAGAATCCAAATGAATTGATGTTGTTTTTAATAAAAAAAACTAAAATTAAGGGATTTAATTAGAAAATAATAATTCATGGTGGAAAAATAATAAAGGGCTTAATTTGTTGAAAAAAATAATAAAAGAGTTTTCTTGAAATATAGTTTTAATAATAAAGGTGATTTTTTTTAAATAAGGACATTTTTTAAAAGTAAGTAATAAGTTTTAAAAAAAAGAGAGAAAATAAATTTTGAAAAGGGTTTTAAATAAAAGTTTAGAGTTTTAGGAGAAATTAGATTTTTTTTAAAAAAAGCATAAATGGAAAAATCTTTTTTAAAAACAAGGTTTATTATAAAAGTCACATTTTAAGGAAAAACCTCTTAAAAATGAAAAAGAAGTATTTAAAAAAACCATTTAAAAATAAATAAAAAATCTTAAAAGAAAATCTCTTTTTGAAATGAAAATAAAAAGAATAAAAAATAAAAACTACAAAAAACTAAAAAAATGTAAAAAAGGGTAAAAAAGGGTCTTGGTTTTAAAAGTAGGAAAGAATAAAGTGTTTTTAAAAATGAAACAATAAAAAATAAAAATAAAAAACACAAAGAAAAAATAGGTTTTTGGTTTGTTCTTTAGAAATAGGTTAAAACTTAGGGTTAGGTTCTAAAAGCTTAGATAGATACATGTTTGTATAAAAATTTACTTCAAAAAAATAAGGCACACTTAAGAAAATGTAAACCTTTAATTACGAATAAAAGACTTAGACTATTTTAGAATTTTAAAATAACCAAACTTAGAATAAATATAAAATGCTCAACACATTGAATTTTCATGTTGCTTGAAAAGTGAAATTAATTTAATGCGATGTCTTATCAAACGGGAATGACGGGTTACCACCAAAAATGTTGGGGATGATTAAAGTTCATCTCACGGGCGATAAGGCCGTTAAAATAGTTTGATATTCATTAAACGGACAAATAAAATCGAAACTCTGTGAACTTGTAAATTCTAGTTTTGAAAACGATTTTAAAATCAATTAGGTACCAATTTTGGGCGTCGTAGGGGTGTTAACCCTTCCTCACGCGTAACCGACCCCCGAACCTATTTTCTAGTTTTCGTAGACCAAAACGGTTTTTTATTAAAACAAAACATTTTATTAAAATAACCCCATTTTAAAGTGATCCAATCACCCTTTTCAAAAAGATTTGTGGCAACTCCGTGTTTTTAAAGTTTTCAAAAAAAATCGAAGCTCGAAAGGGTTGCGACAGGTACCCTCATCCATGAGGGTTAAATCTCGGTTTTTCAGTTTTACAATTCATTTTACAACATTAAAAGTCCCTTGGATCGTAGTCCTCGAATTATCGACCACTCGAACTCATTTTCAATATTCATGGGAAGATTACCCAATGGTTACTGATACCCAACCATGTGTACCGATGCTGGTCTCTAGGTACCGATACTCGAGCTTCATAAAGAAGGGGGTTGACCGTTAACCTCGTACCAATACACGAACCCCGTGTACCAATACCCCTTTAGTACTGATACACCCCAAGCGTACCGGTATCAAACTTTGCTACTGAAATTTGATGAAACAAGGGGGTAATGATATGGTCAGGCTCATATAAGCCCTTAAAAACTCGCATTTTTTCTTCCTTCAAAACATAAGGTATTGATACAGGCTCACCGCGTATTAGTATCGAAGCCCAAAAATGGCTTTCAAGGCTTAAGAAATCACTTCCCAAGCCCCTGAAACATAACTTTTAACCAATTAACTTGATCCTACATCTTATAAGAGTTGTTTAGGGTGGTTTTGCTACAATTTTTACTATTTATTAATGATTAATATAAAATTTACCATTAACAAAGCTTTAAGTTACCTAAACACCACAACTAGCAATTTTAAACCATAAAATCAAGCAAAGCAATTACTTTATAAACTTCAAAAAGAGTAGGAGTCAGAAATGTACTGACCTTTTAGTAAGAATCTTAAATTTGCTTCACCCACTTATTTTCCTTAACTTTTTCTCTTTGGCTCAAACTTGAATAAACTCAAACAATACCTTTTTTCCATAAAAAAACATGAAAAACGAATCGAAACTTGAAATAACAACTAAGGAAGGGTTAAACTATAAATATATACCCTTTTAATCAAAGGAGGAACCTTAAAACTGATAAAGCTTTAAACGTTTCAAAAACTCACAAAAAACCTTACCTTTTCATCAAGATATTATGCTTTCCTTGAAGCTTGATAAATGGAGATTAAAAATCCCTAACTCTTAAACCTCGTAGGCGACAAATGGAGGAGAAAGCTTCAATCTTTGATGGTTGTAAGGTATGATGTTTTGAGGAAGAAGATGAAGGTAACAGAAAGAGAAAGGAGTGGGAAAAGGGGTGAGATCACCCAAGCTCCTTTTTGTCTCCCTTTAATCTTATGTGAAAAAAACCTACAAAAAGACGTCAACCTCTATTTCAACTTAATCTTATAAAATTATAACTCTCAAGTCCTCTTCCATACCATAAGATTACTCCTCAACTATTAAAACTCAAATTTGGCCCAAAAGGCCCAATTAATCAAACCCACATCAAGGTCTAAACTCGGGTTAACGCTCGTTCGTTGACTCAAAAATTCGAATTGTTATAACAAGAGCAGCTATTCTTATTAAAATAAAAAAAAATTAAAAAAATAACAAATAAAAGCAAGATAAACAATGAATGTCGACGATTGACAACCAACATCTAAATGATTATCGACCGCCAACTAACTCAAAAGTGAAAAAATAACATGTGACACTTTTTTATTATTTTAAAAGAAATATTAGGGTAGGTTATTTTTTTCAAGGGTAAACTACTCCAGTGACCACCTAACTATTAGCCGCAACCTATTTTGACCACACAACTATTTAAATAGACCTATTTTGACCGCCGCCCGTTAAAACCTAACGGAAAAGTGACGTGACAGTTAAAGTAAAATCTGTATAATTACACTTTTAGTCCCTGATAATTACCTATTATATCAATTTGGTCTTAATTTTAATTTAATTAAATAAAATTAATCAACTAATTAGATAATGACATGTGTCACCATCTGATTGAAGGAAAATTCAAGAGAAAAGTGGAAATGGTTTTGGTAGGGATTAAACTCATGACCACTATAAATAAAAGCTAAGGCTTAACCACTACACCAAGTACTCCTTTAGTGATGTAAACTGCATCATTATGTATATATCGTATAATGAAGTAAGTGCTGGAAAAAAAATTGTTTGAGATGAGACTCAAATATAGGTCATATGAGATATATAAAAACACGCACTAAATCAAACATATTCAGTTTAATTAAAATATTAAATTATTAAATATTCGATTTAAAAGAAAATAAATTAAATTTAAAATATTCAAATATTTTTTCTTTTTCATATTTAAATTAAATCAAATATTTATTAAAATATTAAAACTCCGATTTAAAAAAGTATTCGAATATTTTAAAAATTCAATTTAATATTTTTAAATCAAATATTCGAATATTTTTTAAAATATTCGAATACATTTTAAAATCAAATTTCTTTTCATTTAAATCGAATACTTTTTAAAAAACAAAGCCAAATATTCGATTTAAAAGGTATTAGATTTAAATGTAAATAAATTTGATTTTAAAAAGTATTCAAATATTTTTTAAACTATTCGGACATTTGATTTAAAAATATTAAATTGAATTTTTAAAATATTCGAATACTTTTTTAAATTGAAGATATAATATTTTAATAAATATTCGATTTAATTTAAATATGAAAAAGAAAAAATATTGAATATTTTAAATCGAATTTCTTTTCTTTTAAATCGATTATTTTTTAAAATCAAATATTTAATAATTTCATATTTTAATTAAATCGAATATATTTGATTTAGTGCGTGTTTTTATATATCTCATGTGACCCATATTCGAGTCTCCTCTCAAAATAAAATAAATTCATCCAACTGGGTGATCACCAAAGGAGTACTTGGTGTAGTGGTGACACGTATCACCACTTGATTGAAGGAAAATATATATATTTAATTAATATATATAATATTAAATAAATAAAATTAAAAAATAAAATAAATTCATCCAATTGGGTGATGACACGCGTCGTTATCTAATTAGTTGATTAATTTTATTTAATTAAATTAAAATTAGGGTTAAAAGTGTAATTATATAAATTTTACTTTAACTGACATGTCACCTTTCCGTTAGATTTTAACGGTCGGTGGTCAAATTAGGTCTATTTAAATAGTTTGGTGATCAAATTTTGAATTATTTTAGTTAGGTGGTCAAAACAGGTCGCAACCAATAATTAGGTGGTCACTGCAGTAGTTTACCCTTTTTTCAAATATAAATATTTTTAACTCTACTTTTATCCACATGTTTTCATTTAGGTATAGAAAAGTATTATTATGTACATATTTCAAAATCTACAAATTCATCCGGTGAGAGTTTGATCAAGTCGAGTCAAGTAAAAAAAATTGAGTTATTTGAGTTAACACGTCATACTTTACAAGTCAAACTTTATTTGAATTTTTTTTTCATTCAAGTTTATGAAAAATTGAGTCGATTTCTCAAGTTCCTATAAAAATTTAATTGTAATTATTTATCATGTTATAGTACGGTTTGATTCAAATTTAAACAACTTTTTCTAATCATATAAGATATGCACATATATATATCATGAAAATTGAGGGACTCCACTAGCGCTTAAAAATAAATCCAGCAATTACTAAAATTTTTGAGTTATTCAAATTTCTATTTTACAACTCAAACTTTATTTGAATTTTTTTCCGAATCGAGTTGAGTTTATAAAATTTTGAGTCGAGTCAAGACAAATCGAATTTTTTTACTTCGAGTTGAATCGAAAAATTTAATTTTTTTCGAGTTGAATCAAGTTTTGCTCACCTCTATTTCTTATGGTCTAATATGATACGTTCGGGTAGGTCAAATGAAAAAGGATGTGCTCATGTGGCGTGGTACAAGCTTTGTAGGCCAAAATAAGATTGGGGGCTTGATTTCAAGTTCTTGAAAATGTCTAACTTGGCTTTGTTCAGGAAATTTTGGAGGCTAGTTTCAAACAAAGACTCCCTCTGTTATAAGGTCTTATCGGCAAAGTATTTCTCTAATGGATTTGTGCTTGAGGCAAAACCCCACGATAAACCTTCTTTTGTTTGAAGAAGTATTTACAAGGTAAGAGAATTGTTGAAGGATGAGTTCCATGCGAGAATTGGTATCAATAGTCAAGCTCTAATGTTTAGAGAAAAATAAGGAAGAGATTCGACAATTATTCTGAAATGAGCTAATCTTGATAGTACTTCTCAACCGGTTGTATGTGGTGAATTTATGGTTCAAGATAAAGCTAGATGAGATGTTAGAAAAGTAACGAATATCTTCTCTAATGTGGATGCCAAGAAAATTTTGAGATGTCTTATTGGTCCTATTCAAAGGTATATTGTTGTTTGAGATCATCACTCTTCTGGCATCTATACTACCAAAACATGGTATAATAGGATCCAAAAAAAACAAGAATGTGAAAATTGATATCTCACCACTATGGAAGGTTTTTCAGGAGCTATATACTTTGCCTAAGATCAATATCTCCTTGCGGAGACTTTGTTATAAAGCCATCCCTGTTGATGAAAAGCTTGCAGCAGCTTATCTAGGCCCTGGTTTATGCCTTTATGCACTAGAGAGACTGAGTGTCTTTTACTAGGGGTGTTCATGGTTAACCGTTGGTTAACCATTAAGAATGAGTCTCTAATTTTCTATGCATTCTTAGATACATTCTCTATGCATTTCCCTCTAATTACATTAAGAACATATAACTTTTACACTAAGAACATAACTTATAGGTTAACCGTTATAGTATTTTGGTTAACCGCGAACACCCCTATCTTTTACATGCCTGTAGAGATTGTCATACGCTTCAAGAAGTTTTTGTTTATTGTGGCCTCTCAAGCTTAGTACCTATAAATTATGTGGATAGTTGCTAGAAATAGCTAGAGAGTTGCTTGGAGAAATTGGATAAAGAGCAGTTTACCTTTTTTATGGTGTTGATTTAGAACTTGTGAAATAGAAGAAACCATCTAGTGCATAAGTCTATTTTGTTGACTGTTAGAATTTTTGTGGACTATGCTTAATTGCTTGCCAATGAATTTGTAGCAGCTTATGATCATAGTGTGCCTAATGTTACTTGCAACAGGTCTAATAGATTGAAATACCTCTTGAATCGATGTTTAAGATCAATGTTGATAGAATTTTTATTCCTGAAACCGGAGCAGATGCCTTTGGAGTTGTTGCCCAAGATGAGTATGATCTTATGGTTGATGGACATGCTCAAGTTAATCCGGAGATCTTCACGGCAAAACTTGCGAAGGCGTGGGCGTTCACAAAAAGCATCAAGCTAGCGACATCTAATGGATAAAACAAAGTGATCATAAAAGGTAATTTTATAAGTGTGATCAACATGTTGCATTCTTCCGGCTCTGATCTCTCCTTAGCCACCATTATTCTGAATGAGGCTAAACATATTATTAAGATACATTTTAATTTTTTATTTTACATGCAAGTCATGAGACAAATAGAGTAACTCATTCTTTTTTTTCATTGAAACTTCACATGTAATGCTATTTATGGATAATAACGAGGTTTGTCTTCCTAAAAAAATATGATACGTTTGTCCATGCATGACATAAAATCTGGAATCTGGGTTTGGGTCCACTTCCTCATTGAAATCCCCCCTAGTCACCTCACCGGCAAACATACCCATAGATTCTAAAGATCCAACGGTCACGATGATTCCTGGATGACTTCAACTCTATCCACCTAAATACACCTGCTTACATGTGATCCATTTGACTCATACAGCCGATGGCTATTTCCACCCTCACTCGCTTCTCCACTTCCGCTACTTCACCACTCTCCTCTGCTCTCGTTTTTCGCCATTTCGGTAAAAGAATCATCTTCACTGTCGCTACTAAGAAGAAGATTCAACCCCTGAGTTTCAAAACAATGGCTTCTTCACAAGACAACAAAATTACAGCTCCCTACGGCTCCTGGAAATCCCCCATCACCGCCGACGTCGTTTCGGGCTCCTCTAAACGGCTTGGAGGCACCGCTGTTGACCCTCAAGGCCATCTCTTTTGGCTCGAGTCACGCCCTTCTGAGTCAGGGTAATTTCAATGTCTTAAACCGCTTAAAGCCCCCAATATCCATTATGTTGGAAACTACAAGTTCTGATTTTTTTTATTCTTAAAAATAGGCGGGTTGTTCTTGTTAAAGAAGCATCTAAAGCTGGGGATGAACCGATTGATATTACTCCACCGGAGTTTGCTGTGCGGACGCTGGCTCAAGAGTATGGAGGAGGAGCGTTTATGATTTCTGGGGATACTGTGATTTTCTCCAATTATAAAGATCAGAGATTGTACAAGCAATCAATCAGTTCCAAAGGTTCTGACTTCTGATTCTCACTTTGTTTTTACTCTTTAAAGTTATTGGCTTTAATTAACTGATGCTAATGGATGGCGAAGTAGATTCTTGTCCAGTACCAATCACTCCAGATTATGGAGGACCAGTTATCAGTTATGCTGATGGAGTTTTTGATTCAAGGTTTAATCGTTATATCACTGTAATGGAAGGTTAGACACTTGTTATGTCTTATGTGTTGGTTATCTCTACTGTTAATGGGGTTGTCGATTTGTCCCTTTTTTGTTGATTCAATCTTATCACCTTGATAGATCGCCGTGTAAGTAGTATAAATTCAACAACAACAATCACAGCAGTACCACTTGATGAGGGCAATATCCAAGGTATAAATTATCTCTGGAAATAACCTTATCTTGTTTGTAAACTATTGTATTTTTTATTATGATATGATTTTTCAGGCTTGTATTTTTGTTTTGCTTTCCTTATATGTTAAACTTGATATTATCAATTATTGTTTGTTGTTTCATACTTTCATAATATGCTTATGAGCAATGGAATTTTGTTTCCTTTTGTTAACTTCCAGAACCAAAAGTATTAGTGAGTGGCAATGATTTCTATGCTTTCCCTCGATTGGACCCCAAAGGTGAAAGAATGGCTTGGATTGAATGGAGTCACCCTAACATGCCGTGGGATAAATCAGAGCTCTGGGTTGGCTATATTTCTGAGAATGGGTGAGTTGAATTCTTTCGGTGCCACATACCTTTTCCTCAACATTCATTTCATTTCCTTTAACCAGTTTTCTATCAGCACTTTTAGTTCCTTCTCCAAATTGTAAGCTTACATGTTCTGGATTGTTGATTCTATTCATTTTTGCTACTATAGATATGTTGACATCTGTGGATTGGTATGTCATGCAGAGATGTGCACAACCGTGTTTGTGTAGCTGGTTACGATCCTAAAATTGTGGAGTCGCCTACAGAACCAAAATGGTCTCCTACTGGTATGCAATAATAATTTTATCGTTTCATGAACAGTTCTAAATATGAAGTATAGGCTTTCATGATATTGTACTTGGGTAAACAATTAAGTTTTAGAGTTTTCATAATTGAAATAATATGTTCTTTAACATCTGTTTTGGCATAATTAAGTTTTGATCCCTTCTTCTTCTTCTTTTTATGAAATCCTGAAATTTGATATTACTCTCACAATATCAACACCCAAATACTGAGTGGGACATTTCTGCCCGGTTGGGGCCAATTAATTTAATGTTTTTCTCTTCCTTTTGATATTTTCTGATCTTATAGGAAAGTGATTATTCATGGATCGGTTGTTTGCCAATTTTTTTCAGTGAAATATTAAAATATTTCCGAATGTGCAGGAGAACTTTTTTTCATTACAGATAGAAAAAATGGATTTTGGAATCTCCATAAATGGGTAAGTTCCTTTTTGGCAATTTAAAGCTGCATTTTATAGCCAGCAATGTCAGGTTCAGCCCGATGTCCATGGTTACGTGATGCATCTTTAAAATATCAATAATACTAACAAGGTATCAGTGTTGTATTTAGTCTTACATGCTTACAGTTCTCATAAACCAACACCTCCACAAAACTTTTGTTGGTTGTTTGTAATAGTTTTAATTGGTATTGTAGAATTGGTTTCATTAATTACTTTATATATTCATTCTCTTTTTTCCCCCCTCCAAAATGGTGTCATTGGTTTTCTGCTTTGTATTACTTCGCTGTGCTCTTCTCCGAGCTTGGAGTGTCTTATCAGAATTAACCACCTCTTATCATCTCTGGAAACAGGTTGAATCTAAGAATGAGGTGCTTCCACTTTATCCCTTGAATGCGGAGTTTGCACGTCCATTATGGGTTTTTGGAATGAATTCTTACGAGTTCGTCAAGAGTGAGGCTGGAAAAACCTTAATTGCTTGCACCTACAGGTAATTATAAGAAAATTACTGGCCATCACACTTCATTATATGAATAAGGTCTTTGAAAAGTAAAACATGTTTTTGGTTTTGTTGAGTGAAACTGTGGATGTCTGAATGCAGGCAGAGTGGGAGGTCGTATCTTGGAATTTTGGATGATGTTCAGGGTTCATTTTCTCTGCTCGATATTCCTTTCACAGATATAGACAATATTGTACGTTCAAAATCCCCCAAGACTTTCCTAATATCATCTTTAAATCCATTTTGCTTAGGAAATTATAATGATGTCTTTTTAAAGATGTATGCTATATGTTTTGCAGACTTCATGGAATAATTATTTGTATGTTGAGGGTGCCTCTGCAGTTCAACCTTCATCAGTGGCTAAGGTAAGGCTGTCCTCTTCTTTACATTTCAATAATATTTTAGAGATCTTTTGATTCAGTCATAACAATCTTTTGTTTTCTTTGAAGGTGACTCTAGATGGTCATAAATTAAATGTAGTTGATTTCAAGATTGTTTGGTCATCTTCATCAGATTGCTTAAAGTATGAGTCCTACTTCAGTCGGCCAGAGTTAATTGAATTTCCGACTGAGGTTCCTGGCCAAAATGCCTATGCATACTATTATCCACCAACAAACCCCCTTTATCAAGCTAGCCAGGAAGAAAAGCCACCGTTGCTGTTGAAAAGTCATGGTATGATATTTGCTTATTTCGAAAACTTGTTAAACGCACCTTCACTAGTTCACTTAATGAGTATTGTCTCCAGCGGATTAGCAAATTCTTTTCCATATTTGATTGCATTATGACATGTATCTTATGTAATATATGGCAGGAGGGCCTACTGCTGAAACTCGTGGGATTTTGAGTCTCAGCATCCAGTACTGGACTAGTCGAGGTTGGGCATTTGTGGATGTTAATTATGGTGGAAGCACTGGTATGTTCTCCTTGCCTTTAGCAAAACATGCACACACATCCTTGACTGCACCATTAACATCTTTGAACAAATTAATTCTTTTTATATCTGATTTAATGTGGTGCCTTTCTTGAATTCCATGACACAATTTTGTAGGTTATGGAAGAGAATTTCGTGAACGACTTTTGGGGCGCTGGGGAATTGTCGATGTTGATGATTGTTGCAGCTGTGCTAGATTTTTGGTAATTTGTTCGATTGTTTCCAAATTTGTAATGGATTGAGTATATATAACACTGCCTAGTCATGATGATTCATTTTTCTTTTCTCTAGTTGGAGAATGGGAAAGCAGATAAGGAACGACTCTGTATAACAGGAGGCTCTGCTGGTGGGTACACTACCTTAGCGGCCCTTGCTTTCAGAGATACATTCAAGGCTGGAGCTTCCCTTTATGGGGTAATTAATGTCATCATTATTTTCAATTTAACTTTGGCATCTTTCATTGCCTTTTGTGTATTAACCCGTGTGCATATATGTTTCCTTGAATCTTGTGCGCATGAAACTGAAACCCGACAGTTTTATATGTTATATTCTCTGTGAACAGGTAGCTGATCTGAGCTTGTTGAGGGCTGAAACTCATAAATTTGAATCCCGTTATCTTGATAAACTCGTTGGTAATTAGAAAAGGATAACCAATGCCTGTTTGATTTTTAATTTTATCCATTTAGTTGCTTATCATATACCTGACTATTGCAGGAGACGAGCAGGCTTACTTTGAACGATCACCTATCAATTTTGTGGATAAATTTTCTTGTCCCATCATTCTCTTTCAGGGACTGGAAGATAAGGTACATAAATTTTCTTCAATTTCTTCTTTTTGATACACAGTAATGAAGATCAAGGGGTTATTGGTTAAGACATAAGTGATATTTCTGAAGACTTATGTGGCATATCTGAGGGGGGGTTTAGTATTATAATATTTTCTATTATTTCCTTAGAATTTGAGTTCGAAATTAAGCGATACACTAAGTGTCAGTGATAGCTGATAAAAGTATCTTGCTTGTGATTTAAGACCGTCATTGTGGGGAAATTTGTCTTCAACAATTGTTTTAGCAATTAAAGCAGACTTCCTTATCTTGAATAGCATTGACATGTCACAGGTTGTACCCCCTGATCAAGCTCGTAAAATCTACAAGGCATTGAAGGAAAAAGGTTTGCCTGTTGCTCTTGTGGAGTATGAAGGAGAACAGCATGGTTTCCGCAAGGTATATATATACACCCCGCCTGTCTTCAAATTTTCGTCATACTGAAATATGATCGATCCCACTGATACTGTGCTGGAACAGGCTGAGAACATTAAATTCACTCTAGAACAACAAATGGTGTTCTTTGCACGGTTGATTGGACGCTTCAGTGTTGCCGATCCCATTACACCGATCAAAATATATAACTTCGATGAGCACTAAGAGGAGACTTTGGTGGTTCATGGAGTTCAGTTTGGCATGAATTTCTGGTTACATTAACTATGAATCTTAATAGTTTTCAGGAAGCTTGATTGCCAAAGCCTGCACTTACAGCATGTAAAAGAAAACACCTTTTTCATCTATGTAAACTTGGAAAGTAACCTGATAATCATCACCCTTTTCTGTGAACAATAATATTTGCTAATAAGATGATTTTGACTACATAAAGTCTTGCACTGTTTTAATGCCTAGGATAAAAATGTTGTATTTTACGTATGTCTACGTTTCCAAAATGACCAAAATTAGGGTCACCGCCCTGGTCCTCATGACAATGGCTCTAAGTACGTTTTCATTTTCATCACAGCAGAAATGAATGAAGTATTAAATGAAGTAGAACCACCATGGAAATTAAAGGTTTCACTGCAAAAGCTATAATCACCTTTGCTCCAAATAGGCTTTATATTAGCTGATGCATGTAGTTCACATATGGGTGGACAGAAATTAGGACCACCTTGTTTTGAGCCTAAGAACAAAATTGGGATCCCATCAGCCCTTCCTTTTGCGGTTTCCTTAACAGCTGGACGGCATGATAATTAAAACCCTCGGCTAGCTTTGTCATACTCCCACTAAAATATCTATGTAAGCAACAAATATGACCGTAGCTAGCACGGGTTGTTTAACACAATTACATTAGTTCTCTAGAAAACCTGGCCTGCTTCTCGTGGACCACAACTGATAGCTTGTAGGTTTTCCTGAATGCAAGGCTTCATAAAGTTAGCTGGAACTCCACTTCAGTTTCTCCTTTAAAGGGGGCTTGCACACTAATCTAAACTTACACACTGATTGAGAAATCTAAGATCATCCTGCGGTATAGTTTGAGGCACGAACTGGGAAAAGACCAGTTTTTGTTACTGTTCTTCCCACAACTTATTAATTTACATATAGATATACCTGATGAACATTCCTCACAACTTATTAATTTACATATAGATATACCTGATGAACATTCCTCACAACTTTTTACAATTATTCAATACTTGGTATTCGATCTAAGATTGTATAAAAGCAATACTGCAAACACCCTCGGAACTGTGTTAGCAAAATTCTAATTATATATGTACATAAAAGGTACCTAAAGCTGAACTCATACGGTAGAATTCGAACAAACTGTAAGAGAGGCTCACTTTGGGCTCTCTCAAGATACTTCATTTCTTCTTTTCCTGGTTCACTAGGTAATCCAAGGCAAATCCAATCGAGCAACGAATCTAAGTCCTTAGCAAAATCAAGCAAGTAATTCAACATCTCTAGGATTGCGGACTTTGTTGATGATCATTCAACAGCGGCCTGCGAGTACTCTCTCTTTGCCACTTCCAATTCGTGCTCAACTTGAGGCGCAGTACATACTCGAACCTTCAATCGACAAAATCAATAATCGGTATTATGTGATAAATTAGTGAAGTGATTTGGAGCCGAAATAAAAAGGAGAAAGAAGGAAACAATGGCATTAAAATTGAGTGATACTGATACATACAGTCGATTATCATGAAGCAACAATCAACTCAGGACCACCGAAAGAGTATTGTAATTATCCCAGAAGTCCATAATGACTAAAGGTGGAGAAGTAAATGAAGCTTACAGCAGGAGAGGACCAGATTCCACATGCAAGGGCAAATGTCACCAATGGTTCAGATTGTTCCAACCCAAACATGCTCCTGGCAGTCATTTCATCATTCTTGGCACCCTTTGGGAAAGTCTGACCAAAATTGAAGATATATGACAAGGAAGACTTACAAATTTTGAGTGGTAGGGCAATCTGCAAATGAAATGTTCTATAGTTATTGCATTCAGCAGGTGTCCCCCAACATTTATGGTTGCCTGTTGTTACATAGAACAGGCAATTGAATTGCTTTTAGGCCAAGGTGGTTGGAATAATATGCAACAATATTTCTAACAAAATCATGTTTCTGGGGCATCCTTACCTTTCTCATTATTTCTACAACCATCTCTGGACTCTCTGGTACCCCTTGTTCTAAGAATGTCTGAATCGACACCAAGTGTTGAAAGTGATTCAATCTACCGGAGTAAACCAAGTATGATGGCAGAAACTAAATGCATTAAAAGGTAAAGTACCATCATAAAGACAATATGGGGTAGGGGAGCCATGCTTTAAACTTTCAGAAATTTGTTTAAAAGATACTAGTTCAAATATGTAATACAAGCCTAATTCGTTTCAGTTTATATTCACAAATCTGTCCTTCACTTACACTCATCACGCACGAATGGTAGACATTAATCCAAAATGCAAGCTTGATGGTTAAGGTTCTGCAAGTTCAAGGAGGCAAGTCTTGCAAGAAATGCAACAAATAAAACCATTACAATTCTTTAGCGTAGTTAGGTTGAAGATTTGTGTCTCTTGTACTGAGAATATTATAATGAACTTCTCTGTGAACAAGACTTCGTAGAGGTAGCAATTGCTAATCGATCTGAACTGTGTAAACAAACTCTCTTGAGTTCTTGTTTATGTTTCTTATTTTTTTCAGTGGTTCACCCTAGCTGCAATTGACTTAAGCACTGTCCGACACAACTACACTAACAACAACTTGCCATCGATGTATTTTGAGTTAAAGTTTTCGGTTGCTGATGTTTAGGATTATCTAGGCAAGCCTCACTCAAATCAGCTGGATTTTCCATGTTCCTTTTTGAAGATGATATATAGACAGCTTCTTGATACAAGACTTGCATGAAGTGTACAACTTGTTGTTCTAGCCGGACAATCTCCTCTTCGAGTACCGCCACTTCGGCTAAAAGCTCCAATGTCTACACACACAAAAATCCAACATTGGAATGAGAAATTTTAATCACTTCCACAGCTTATTCTTTCCAGTTAATGAAGGAGAAAACAATGGTGAATTACTAACTGAAGGGGGGAGATAGGGAGGAAGACGAGGTAAAGCTCCCAAAGGTCTATTAAAAGCTCTCTCCAAAGCTCTATGAATGTTCTCTTCTTGTCTAAGCTTCTTCTTCAGTTTATCAACCTGATAAATATTGAAGCTTTCAATCAATAAAAGAGATAAGAAAATGAAATCCAAAACTTGTAACACTCTGTTTGGAAAAGAAATGAAATCTATAGTACATCTTGTTGAAGGGCCATTTTCCTCTCATTGGTCAAGGCTCGTCGGTTTTTCATTGCCTTTGTGGGCACTGTTGGCTGCATTTCTGCCTTCCCCTTCAAAGAGAAAAGTGTTAAGACACAATCATCCTTATTAAGCCTATAAAGTTGACATTTTCCGGGAAAATCCACCTTGGGATCCCATGAAAGATGCAGAGTAGCTAGTTTAGACATTGATTAAATGCTTGATAATTATGATTAGTGATTACTTTTTCATGCTTCAATGGAACTTTCCTGGACTGCAGAGACACCCTGGCTCTGGTATTCATCTTTTCAACACTCTACCACTACCTTATCTGCAAAAAAAATAAAAAATAAAAAACGAAATTCAAAAAGTTCAAACCTTCACCAACAAAAGGAAAACATAGGAGTCAGATTCAGACCTTTTAAGAGAGAGAAACAGTTCAATGTCTTCCTCCTCCAACTCCAAGCAAGTGAAAGACTAAACAAAAAGGGTTTCATATAATGCCATATTTGGAAGAATAGAAAAGAAAAAGAACAAAGGAAGTAGGTTATATACTGGGTTTGGATAATAATGTTACGTGTTGATATGTATTTAAAGCAGCAAAGAGAGAGAGAGAGAGAGATGGCGGCAAAGACATGGGCATGTTATGAACAAGATAGAGCCGTACACAAACTCCACGAACAAACATATTGCTTGTGTCATCATGAATCAACGCGACCGACTCTTGAGTCTTCTCTTCCACTTCACTAACTACTAAATACTAACAATTCCCATGTTTGCCAACCAAACATTCTTTTGCAAAAAAGAATTACCTTATTATTTGTTTTTCTTATTAATGTAGCATAATTAATACAATTGATGCAATAAATCATTAGAACTATTCCAAATAAATATATATATTTTGAGGGTAAATACTTATATTTTGAATATTTTTAATTGAGTCCCCTCCTAAATTTTTAAAGTTTCTCATTAAATATCAAAAGGTTTTAAAATTTTTATTTAAATCTTTGAATTTTAAATAAAAATTATAAATTAAACCCTTTAAAATTTTAATTTAAAAATCTTTTTTTTTGAAAATTTAAAATAGTCCACAGATTGAGCCCAAAATCCGCCCCTATTTTTAACCATCTTGAAACTTATGCATTGTTCTTATCTTGTTTTATGAAATGCATTTGACCTCTTTTTTTTAGCTACAACTGAGTTCATTTAATTATTTGTTTGGTTATAAACAAGTCACTTTCTTCTATAAATTACAAGCACATCTCTTAATTAAAATATTTTTACAAATAGGTTATTTTATCGTTAAATTTAAAACAAATGCCAAATGTGATATGGTATAATAACATTTTGTCCCCAACACTTATACATTTTATTAATTTTTTCATAATGCAAAATAATTCAATAATTTAACCCATCATATTTAAAAATCTCATCAATTTAGTCTTTTTTGCGATATTGTCAAAGCAAGTGATCTCATCTTATCAAAGTAGCAGTTGGATAACGACATTATTGTCATAAAACAACAAGTTATTGTTAAATTGTTATTATACTATGGAATTGATATAATATTTTTGGGAGAAGAACAAAGATTAATGATAAAGAATTTTAAATATGAAGGGTTAAACTTATGGAACTATTTCAAATTAGGATGAAAGTAATAGACTATATAAGTTTTGAGGAATAAATTTGTTATTATACTAGGCCATCTCATTATTCCCGTCAAATATTTAACGATCAGTGACCTATTTGAAATAATATTTCAATTGAGTGACATGTTTGTAACTTTTAGAAAAAATGTGACATGTTTATCATCAAACCTAAAGTTAAGTGATATGTAGTATAATTTACCTTTATTTTTTAAATAAAAACAAATACTTTTACACAAACTATATTTAAAAAAAAACATGTAGTTTAATTTGTCTAAAAAAAACATAAAATTTAGTTGAATTTAGGGTCTTCTAAAATATATATTTATTTTTTAATTTTTATATCTATTTTATAGTTTATGTTTAAATATTCTTTTGAAAATCATGTATAAATATTTATATTTTAGCTCATTAGACATAATACATATGATGTTAAATAAACATTCATTGCATACATTGGCAGTTGTCAATTAATTTGTATATAAATATAAAATCTCGTTTATTGAATATAGTAATGATTTGAAATGAAAGGGTAAATTAAATAAATCATCATTAAATTTTATTCTCAAACTTATTTTGGCAACTGAAATTTCAAAACGTTCAATGTTTAAATTTCAGTGAGAATTGAACATTTTTTTGTCACTTTTTCGTTAACTTTTGACGCCGTCCAGTTACTAGCGAATGAATGAACTTTTTCAAGATACGAACGGTGGAAAACTTCATCGGCAAGAGATAAACAACACACTGAAAAACGAGTTCCATCCGACAGTGGAGGAGGAAGATTGACGAGATAGAAACTAAAAGGTTTTTGGCCAATTCGTGAACCTTGGAGTACTTTCCGGCAAAATGTAGGTCGGACTTAGACTTAGGGGGCGAGACGAAGTGACTAAAATCTGGGATCGAACGACTACCATCTACGATCGATTAGGGATTTACGAGTGACAAAAACGTTCAATGTCTATACTTTAGTGACCAAAAACATTAATGTCTAAACTTCAATGAATAAATTAAACATTTTAAAACTTCAGTGACGGAAATAAGTTTAAGAGTAAAGTTAAATTATAATTTACATGATTTACCCTAAATGAAATGGACGCTACACCCATAAGAATGTGATGGAGACTCTAAAACTAAAACCTGTTTTAATTTGTTCTCTTCAAATCATTATTAGCTGGTGAGAGTTAAGCCAATTCTTTTAATTATGAATTTCCGAGACTTTATTATTATTATTATTATTATTATTATTATTATTATTATTATTATTATTTGAGAAGATGATGTTATTATCATTGTGACATTGTCAATTGACTAAGGTCGTCCAAATCATAAACCTACTACTACTACTAAGCCATTTGGGTTTCGACAAATTTTTTTATCGGCCAAATGCATGATTTTATTAAAAACAATCATACATATATACACACAATACCGGCCTCATTAAAAACCTCCTTAATCCTAGATGGAGGAAAAGAGTACCGGTGAGTGTGACAGGCGAAACACCATCCAAGACCATGAAACAACGCTCGTCCGGATCGCACCCATACCCGCTCTGGCCTCACGACTCCACCCTTTGCCAAAGCATCAGCGACACTATTAGCTTCTCTAAAAATATTAATGAAACACACACCCGGCAGCACCTCACATGCCTCATCAATCTGATAAAACCAACGCCAAAGTTTCCAAGGTCGTCGTTCCATACCAAGCACTCACGAAACGGCCACCGTCGAATCTGACTCAATTACCACCGATCTCACCTCATTCCACTGAAGTTCCTGAAGCATCCGCAAGGCATAAGCAGTTGCCTAAAGTTCGGCCTCGTTAGAGTCAGCCACCCCTATCGACCCTGAGAACAAGGCCACGATCCGACTACTCCAATCCCTTAACACGCCCCCATAGCCAGCCATACCCGGTTTACTCCGGGCCGCACCGTCCACATTAAATTTCCACACCCCGGTGGAGGAGGTAACCATTCATCCCCATCCTAGTGTTTGCCTTAGCCAAAGGCGCTGCTCGACACATGTGGATTGTCCTACCAAGCCGCTTCACTAAAGCAAGGGGAGTCGAATCGGGCACGGGTCCAGTAAAATGATCGTAATTGCACCAAGAAGAAAACAACCTTACTCGTGGATCGTCTATCCCGAAACAGGAGCTCATTCCGTGCAAGCCACAACGACCACAACACGCTCGCACAACCAATAATCCACCATAAACGAGTTTCGCTACCAAAAAAACTATGGCAACATTGATGAATGAACTCCCCAATACGCCAAGGCCTTACAATCGGCACCCTCCACCACATAAAGAACGAATTCCACACACTCCACGCAAACTCACATTGCCACAAAATATGGCCAGCATTGTCCTTTCCCTCCCCACACCATCGGCAACCGATCGATGCTTCCAATAAAGGCAAGCCACAATCGAAAAGCATCCGCAAAGTAGGCAGCCGACCCACCATGATAAACCAAATAAAACATTGAATTTTCGGCAACAAAGGTAAATTCCACGCCATGTTAACATCGGATACCCCTGGTAACCCAAACGAAGACATCAATATATGCAAGGCACCAACCGAAAAATGACCCGACGCATCATGAATCCATACCAGCCTATCTGCTACTCGTTGTCTCAGAGTAAAACCCGCAACACACGACTGTAACTCACGCATATGGCACAATTCAAACGACCTTAGTTCTCGACGAAAACAACCTCCCCACTCTACATTCGACACTGCCAAGTAATCACAAACCCTCGCCATTTTGTTGATCGCCAAACCAAATAGTCGCGGAAAGACATTCTTCAATGGCTCATGAAGGCACCAACAATCCTGCCAAAATAGAATACAAGTTCCATCTCCCAAAATCCAGGTGAATTGAGATGCATTTAAAAACCGATCCACATACTCGTCATTTTGAACCTCAACAATTTGCTACCACATTGTCGACATGTGTAGTTTTCCCCTAGTGTTAATCCGCCAAGACATAACCTCCTCACCATACTTTGCGACAATTATTGACTTCCATAACGAACCCTCCGTTTGAGCATACCGCCACACCCACTTAGCAAGTAACGCCAAGTTCCTAGTGTACAAACCACACCAAGGCCCCCGAAACGCTTCGGCTTGTACGCCACATTCCAATTCACTCTACTTAGCTTTGATCGCTCCTCTTTACCACCCCAAAGAAAGTTCTTGCAGATGCGATCAATTTTCAAAATAATCCGCCGTGGAATTAAAAATATGCCCATGTAATACACGGGCAAAGCTGATAAAACCGAGTTCACCAAAATTAATCTACCCGCGAACGATAAAGAATCACGCTTCCATCCTGATAATCTTTTACGGAACCGCTGCACCAAAGGATCCCAAACCTCAATTCCCCGCGGAGGAACCCCTAACGGAATCCCCAGATAACGAATTGGAAGAGATCTGCATTGACATCCCATAACATCCACAATCTGCACTAACACCGTCTCCTCAATCCCAATCCCGAAAATACATGATTTCTCATAATTAATTTGTAGCCCATATGAGTATTCAAAACAAGTGAGGACCCTTTTCAAGTTACGTGCACACTCCACCTTGCCTTGGATAAAAAGAACCGTGTCATCCGCAAATTGGAGATGCGAAAGAAAAACATCCCCCACCACTCGAACACCCTTAATCAATCCCAACTTCTGGGCATTCAAAAGGAACTGGTGAAGCAACTCAGCCACCATCACAAATAGGAGAGGGGATAGCGGATCGCCTTGGCGAAGTCCCCTCCTCATAGGGAATTCTTTTGTCGGACTACCATTGATAAGAACCGATAGTCGCGCAGACTCGACGCATTCTCCGATCCACTGACGCTACTTCCCTCCAAAACCCATCCGTTGCATGACACGACCCAAACAATTTCAGCTGATACAATCATACGCCTTGGCAAAATCCAACTTTAAGATTACCCCACCATTGGCAAATCGACTCTTCTTCATTGAATGGATAACTTCATTCGCCAAAAGAATCCCATCCAAAATTTGTCTCCCACTAATAAACGCAGCTTGCACATCACTAATTAACGTTGGCAGCACCGTTTGAAGTCTCTTCACCAAACACTTCGCCCGAATTTTATATAGTGAGTTTAATAGGCAAATTGGACGATAATCCCCGATCACCCTCAGATTTTCTTTCTTCGCTATTAACACAACGAAGGTTGAGTTAACCCCTTTAGGCAAACAACCCGAATAAAAAACCCCTCCATAAATCGCATCACATCCGCTTTGAGAAAATCCCAGCCTTTCTTAAAAAATTCGAAAGTGAAGCCATTCGGTCCTGGGGCTTTCGCCCCCTCACTACTCCACAGTGCCGACTTTACCTCATCCTCAGTGAAAGCTCTTTCGAGTGACATACATTGCTCATTCGATAATTGAGAAAACTCCACCTCCGATGATAATGTTCCTGCAGCCATAGGTCTATCAAAGTGCTTCCTGAAGTCTCGTCGTACCAAAACCTTTAGTCTCTTCGGCAAAGTAATCCAACAACCATCAAATTTTAATCTCGTTATCCTATTTTGCATTTGCCTAATCTTCACAGCTTTGTGCAAGAAGCTAGTATTGCGATCACCCTCTGCCAACCAAGTCGCTCTTGATTTTTGTCGCCACGATTCTCTCAATTGAGCCACCCTCCACAATTTCGAATTCAACTCTCGGCGTTCCAACGCTTCGACCTTTGAGTCTTCACCATCACCAATTTGTGTGTCAAGTCTCTCAATGCCTTGTACCAAATCAACATACTGCTTATCAACATCCCCCAAAATACCGTTGATTCCACCCCTTTAACACACCTTTAACTCCTTCAATTTATGATGAATCGAAGACAATCTCCCCCTCCGTCAATCGCTTCCATTCTTGTTCCAACAATGGTAAATCGGTGAGCCATGCATTTAAAAATCTAAATGGTTTTGGGCCACTATCAAACACATCACTTTCCATCACAATAGGTGAATGATCCGAAAGCTCTTTCGGAAGATTCACCACCACAAGAGAAGCAAAACGATGTATCCATCCGTTTGACACCAAGAACCTATCCAAACGACTGCATTTTCGACCCGGTCCGAACCAAGTGAACCTTTTCCCCTGCATAGGAACATCCAGTAATGCTGCTCGTTCAATAAAATCACAAAAGACATCCATACCTCTATCAAATTCACACAGCCTCGCCTCTCTGCTTGTTTTGTCACCATGTTGAAGTCGCCCCCAACACACCATTCAATCTCTCGCGAAGCTAATGCAGCAAGAATTTCTTCCCAGTAAATAATCTTCTTCGCCAACACACAAGGAGAGTATACACCCACAATCCCGCACGACCAATCCTCACGAATCCATCAGCCTTCAATAACCACTATATTCTTTCTAATCTCTGTTGTAATAGCCTTGAAACCCGATGAATCCCAAATTGCCAAAACCCCGCCTGATTTTCCATCCGAAGGCGCAAAAATAAACTCAAAACATACGTGTAGCACAATTGTTGAACCAACCTTTCCGTCACAATTTCTGTCTTGGTCTTTTGTAGAAGAGCCAAAACACATCGTTGTTGTCATAGAACACGATGAATGGATCTTCGTTTCAATGCCGCGCCTAGCCCCCGTACGTTCCAAGACAACAATTTCATACTTCTTTGCTAGGATTAATGCTCGCGCGCCTCGATCATGCGCGCGATGTCCATCACAATTGCCTCTTCCCTACCCTTAGTAACAGGTCCAATTAATTTTCCCAAATCCACAGTCTCACGAGCCTCCCTCAATATTGCCTGTTTGTGGCACACAAAATCTGAGTCGGATAGGGAGCCGTTTGCGATAGCGATCGACTCAACTTGCACCTCCGACCTGTTCTTCCTCGGGCGTCCACGACCACGCTTTGGAACCTTAGCGGTTACTTCCTTTTCCTCCAGTGGTGCAAGACACGATATAATTTCATTAAGTTGCCTAACCCTTCGATTTTCTCCGTTCCAATCTACTAAGTCTGCTTTATTAGCCCTAGGCAATTCCGCTCGTGGCCCATCCGCAATCGGGCTCTTCCCACCTCCGTCTCTCGATCTGCGTTAATCGGGGCACTATTCTCCCGATTGATAGCATCTATACTACACAACACATCGCAACTCGATCGATTCCCCACATCACGACATAACAAACCAATGTTCTCCTCCTCCATCCAACTCGCCGTCTCCTTCACCCTCTAATCTACCCTTTTGTTGTCCTCCCAAATCCTCTCGAAGTAACTCTTATCAATCGCGTCATTGCCCAATGATGCCGGAGGTTCCTCATATATAAAAGAGTTTGGCACAATGGTCTCACCCGCTGGAGACCCACGGGCATTGATAGCCGAATTCGTCTTCCACTCCACATCTTGATCGCTTAATTTCTTCTCCCCAACAGAACTTGTCTCCAATTCGCAACAACAATCACATTTCGGCCCTATCGCTTCTTCAAATTCAGTGACTCTAATGAGGAAAGCCGTTTCACCCACCTTTAATTCCACCGTCTCGTCAATATGATAGTTCCAATCCGTTTCAATTTGAAACCGCGCTCTTTCGAATGAAGAGGGCGCCAATGTCTCCATATCAATTCGAACCAAATCACCCCAAATTGCCGCAATATTCTTAAAAGTTTCTTTCGACCACACATGTATTGGCAATCCGCTAACCGATAACCATGATCGCATGTTTGGTATTGCCATTGTCGGCAACCACTCCATAGTATTTTCCAGCCATGAATCAAGACTACCCGAAGCTAGTATTTCTGTCCGCGATGTAGGGCTTTCAAATATCAACAAAATAAGTGATCTCGCCACTCGCATCACCGAGAACCCCTTAAGGTTAGCTTTCTGGAATTCTTTCGCTAAATCCGCAATTTGGCATGGCTTACGACAGAAGCCTATCGCACAAGCTTGTAGAATTTCCCACTTCTTCTCATCAATCACTCCTTCTGCTTGTTTTTGTTGTTTTTCCCCGATACCATCTTCGAGAACTACCGCCTTATGCTTAGACCCATGATTGTCCTTAAGATTACTCGCCATAGAAGAGCTCCTAAATTGCGTTTCACTCTGCTGGTTCAACCCCTTTAAGTGGTCGACTGCCCGCTTTGGATCTGACCCCAAATTATTCCGTTGCCAGTACCTAGACCTCCCTTTGCTTTTCGCCATTGAAACCCTAATTTTCGATCCATATAACCAAAATCCATTGAATCTTCCAATTACCCGATCAACATCTTCTTTAGATCCCATTCGTACGAAGCCAAATCTTGTTCCATCCCTCGCTCGCTTCCTTGGAACGAAGACGTCGACTACTTCCCTATGGCGATCAAACACCTGCCAAACGTCTTTCCAATGGAGTTGATCTGGTATATTGGCTATGAATAGCGTCCACGCCCTTCTTCCTTGTGATCCCTTCCGCCATTGCTCTCTCCCTTCGCTGACCACTCTCATCTCTCAAAATTATTTTTATTAACATACAATATTATTTATCCCTTTTCATAATTTTTGTAGAATATCTTTTATAATAAATAACAAGAAAATGGTTTCAAAATGATGTCTAATAATATACGAGATCAGAATTCAGAACTAAATATTGAAGCAGAAATGTAACACCCCTAACCCAGGTTAGGAGCGAGGGGCGTTACCAGAGATCGGAAAACAGAAAATCGGAACGGGATATTGAAACAAGGCTTCAATTCATAACTAATTAACCAACCAATTTAATTTGCGCACACGAAAAGTGGGCTAACAAAAACTTTTTCTAAACATACATGACTAACAAAAATTCCGTATGCTCAAACTTATCAATTTACATGGCAATTCAATTTCTTAGTAACATTATAAAATTTCAATTTCAAAACCATTCCATCATCATTCGATTACTATGCCTTTTATATGATCAAATAATCCCAATCCTTAACTAAATTTACCAATTTATTTTCTTGATAGTAATTGAATCAAACATGCCGAATGCTTAAGCTATTCATTACCATGCCATTCGAAACTTGATTAATTAACCTAGATGATTTTCGAATTATACCAATTACCAATAATTAAAAACATCAATTTTACATACAAGGCATATTAGATTTCATACACCATGGCATTCGATTTCCTTTAACTAGATCATTACAAAATATCAAGTTTTATATGCCCCTAAACCATGTCAAGCTATTAACTATGTACAACAAAAGAATAGGCAAGACCACTAGCTCGACTTACATATATACAACAAAATAATGAGGTTTTCTACTTAAATACAAAACATGATTCTAGCCTCCTAATTAAGCATCAAGGAGCATATAACCTTAAACACCATCGCAAACTTAGGCTACGACCAAACAAAACGAAATGAGCCCTTAGACAAACTTCGAAGCCACCATCTAGGAGTCTAAAGATAAGACTAAGATCATACATTTTTTCTGGTCTTGTAACTTGATCCGATCGTATGCTAGCTTTAGATCCAAGCTATCCTGCTAAGGTTGGGAAGAAGAAAACAACGGAGCGTTAAGTACAAAATTGTACTTAGCGAAGTAATGCTAAATCTAATTCATTCTTGAATTTAAGTATGGTCAATCATTGAGTTACTTAGCTAGGTTTATTAACATCCAATTTATACCCAACTAAGCTTAGCAAAAATCAAAGGCAAATAGCTTCATGCATAACATACAAACATTCATAGTTCACACTCTAATACATTCAACAACATTAATTTAATCACATGCTTCAATTTGATTCGACCAAGACCATAATTCAATTCAATTTCCAGCATACTCAATTTCATGTTTAATGATCGAAATAACCCAAAAATCATGCCAATTGAAACATAGCATTATCAATTTATCAAGAGCAAATTCACCAATTATCCTTAAGCATGTCATTCGAATAGGTCACAAACCATTAATCAAGGATCGAAATTATCAAACATATCACATCTCACTTCCAATGTATTCGAACAGGACCATTGCCCACTTTTCTTATATTCAGGTATCGCAAACATCTTATATGGATTATATCATAATCGGAAGGACTAACGTCCACAAAATTCATTCATTAATATCACATCATATCAAACCAAATCATATCAATCCATTTATCCACTTCATAAGCTTTTCATAATTAAGCATTTCCATTTAATTTAATTAGGTTACATTGCCCTAGGTAGAATAGACGAATAAGATATTCAAGTCATCAAGAGGGTACCAAGTACCAAACAAGGGTTGCCTAAGCAACAAGTCAAGAGATGCTCAATAGCATCAATATGTCTTGAATACCAATCAAGATCACCTTTAATCATCAAGTCGAAGAGTACACAAGGTACTAACAAGGGTTGCACAAAGCAACAAACAAGGGTTGCACGAAGAAACAATCAAGGGTTGCAAGAAGCAACAAACAAGAGAGCTCGGACTCTAGGCATGCCGTACTATCTAAGACTTCTAATCGACCGAGGGCATATTATTCTTGTTAATTTATTATTCATTACTTTTATTTAGCATATACATTTTGCATAATTCGATTTGAATACTTATTCAACCGCATAGTTGTGCCAATTCACATAAATCATGTTAATTAACTCCATACTTCATTCGACCACATCAACATACATGGGCAGCAACTTCACATATAATCACGTGCATATCAAGCATAGCAAAAGTACCATAGGGCAGTCCACATACACATATAATCGAGCATTATAAAGAATTCAAATTCATGCTTGTTCAACATACAAAAAGATCACATAGGGCAGTCCACATTTGCACATATTCAGACATTATTAAAATCTAAATCGTGCATATAAATCATGGCATTTAAAATCACATAAAACAATCCACATTTTCACACATTCAATCATTAATCAGAATCTCAAATCATGCATCCATTTTCCTTTAATTTCCTTCCCTTACTAAGCATATTACCAATCATCATTTAGGTCCAATTTAATGCATAAATTCATAATTTACATCAATAATAAGGTGGTTCGGACACTAGTCCAACCCTAATGCAAAATTACACTCACAACTCCTTAAGCTTGATCTTGAATTAAGATGCCCTTGTTCCTTCCCCTTGATTGATCGATTCTAGCTTCCTCCAAAGTCTCTTCACAATTTCGATCTTAATTCTCAACATAAAAATGAACAAACACTATATTAGAGAGCAATTCAATTACAATCCATCTTTAAATTCAAGCATGAACATAAATTCTCAAATCTGATTTTCTATTAAACTAGTTGAAGGACCAGTTAGTATTTTAATCATATCTCTTTAATTACTGATCCAAAATTCACTTATCATACACCATTAGAAAGGTATTAAACTCAATTTTCCAATCATGTAAACCTCATATTTTTATCTAGTTTGAGTAAATACAGTTTATTACTTGAATATGACATTTTCGATAAATTTGGACAGCTTGTATTGCCAAACTTCTTAAATTCATATCTTCCAATTTACATACTGGAATTGAGTTCCGTTTTCTCTCAGTGTTTCTAGACATACCAAAGTTTATATATTAAAAATTTCAATTCAAAATACCTTAAATCCTATTTTTGGTGAATTTCCAAAGTTACAGCTTATGATTTGTATTTCACTGGAAAACTTACTCACTTGTCACCTTAAGCTTAAAATTCACCTAATTACCTTATTCAAATTCTAAATTCACTTATGGCATGACTTATACTATCTTTTCATAACATTTTAAATTCCATATTAACTTTTATTATCAACAGTCAAGTCTTCAATTTTACAAATTTTCCAGTTCAGTCCCTAAATTCCATAATTTTTGAGTACATGTCCAATATTAGTCCTAATCGAAATTTCCCATTCTAATTCATTTTTCCAGCAAACCAAAAGTAGTTACTTATAAAATTCTCATTTCTTTACAACTTTCTCCTACTAGGAATTTTCTAATTTAATCCCTATCTAATTCAATTTTTCATGTCTTTCCACTCTTTATCAAAACAATCCCCTTTTTACAACTATTTCACCATTTCATAATTAGTTTCTCAAGAACTTCATTAGCTTAACTCGTCATAATCATCAAGACTCTAATATCTTCATGTTTAAACAAATTTTAATCTTGCATGGTTTGACACTTATTCGAATAGCTACAAGGAGAAATAGAAACTTACTTCTTGATTTTCTTGTTACCACTAGCTACCCTTCTTAATTCCTAGCTTAATTCTTCAAACATGCAAGCCATTTCTTCACCATTTGAGCTCCAAAAATTCATACTTTTGAGCTTCCCTCATCTCCATTTTCTCTCAAACCTCACGGCAACAAGGAGGAGAAATGATGGAGAGAAGACATTCTCCCTTAATTTGGGTGATTTGATAGCTTTTTAATTTACTTAAGTGTCCTTCATCCTATATCTTTTATTAGCTTTTTACTAAGGGCAGCCCTAAGGAATTTTAACATGCAATTTTTTAACATTATTTTTATTTTAAATTGGTCATCAATTTTCCTTACCATTCTTTCTTTAATTTTCCACTTTGGTCCGATTACCACAAAGGAGTTGTACCCCTCTTTAATTACTTCTAAATTCCTCTAATTTCATCACTTTGAATCTTGTTACTACTAATTTGAATCCACTAATTTATCAACTCAGCTACATTCCCTAATTCAAAAGCTTAATTACTTTTTAATTCGAATTGGCGCAATAATTGCCCAATTAAAAGAAGTTCAAGGACTAAATTGAATAATTCACTTAATCGTAAACTCTATTTCTTTCTAAGGATAAATAAATAAATTAAATTCAACGGACTTAGCTTCTAGGATTGAAATGTGGGTGTTACAAGAAAAAAACTGTAACGCCCCGGGATTAGGGCCCAGGAGATAATCGAGTTTGGTTAAACTGGTTCGGGTTAATTTAGTTGGGAGAAAACATTTTTATTGAACACAAAAAGGGTTTTGATGAATAAGGGTAAAATGGGAAATTTGGAAGTTTTAAAAAAATGGGGTTTTTATTCAAAAGGAAAATCATCATCTTCTTCTTCCTCCTTTTCACGTTACTTTGCAAAAATCACCATTTTCAACTATTCCATTGCTCCAACATTTCCTACAAACAAGTTTTCAAGGTAAGCTCTCCCTTGTTTTGGTTTTTCTTTCCTTAAACTTGTTATTAGCTATGTTTTCCTTAAAACCCATTGTTTGAAATTACATTAAAATGCCTTGAGTTTGGAAAAGAGGAAAATGAGGGGATTTTCGTTTGGGTAGTTTGATGCCATGTTTAAGGGTGTTTTTAATATTGTTTTGGTGTCCTAAAAATGATAAAATAGTGGCTAAAAGTAGGAAACCTGAAACTAGTAAAAAGGAGTCTTTGGAGCTGAAAATGTAGGGTTTTGGGCTGTTATTGTGTGGAACCTTGAGCTGATGGTTTTTGGACCTTGGGTAAGTTCTTTGAATGTTTAAAGAAGTAGTTTTGATGGTAAATTTGTTGGGTTTTGGCTGCTAGTTGGTTTGGGACGTTTTGAGGGTGTTTCCAAGTGTTTTCGGGTGTGAATCGATTTGGTTTTGATGATGAATGGTGAGTTTCTGTGTTGCTGCAAGTTTGGGGGTTGTTTTGGGTCTAATGCATCATTTTTGAATTGGCTAGAAATAGGGGAAACAATTTTGGGTCCTTTGGACGCGAGACTGGGTAGTTCGTAGGCTTGAATCAATGTTTCGGCTATCGTTTGGGTCCTATCGGTGAGTGGAAATGTTTTTGAGAGTTTAGGTTGAGCTTGAAAGGCCAACCTAAGCTCGAGAGTAAGTACTTAAATATTTATGTTTTACTTTTGCAGAATTCCTTACCTTAAACTTGTTATGCATGGTTGAAATGAGATGAGATGAATGTGTGTAATTGATTTATGAATGTGGTATTGTTATTTTGGTTTATATGATGTTGAGTATTGGCAAATGTGAGAGTCTTACCGGGTATAATTGGTCGACCATAGGATTAGAGTGCATTTGTAAAATTCGCACGTGGCCCTAGTGATGTAAGATGCCATTAGGGAGGAGTACGGTGATGTAAGATGCAACCGGAAGCTTTATCGTAGACCTCGATGATGTAAGATGCCATCGCGAGTCTTGTTGTTCTTATAGATTCGGTGATGTAAGATACCATCGAGTCCAATCCGCGTATTCGAGTAACGTAATCATAGTTGCCATTATACTCTTGTGTTGGAAAGTTGAATGTTATCATGTTGGTATTTGAGAGTTATGCCATATTGTTTATGCTGTGGCATTGCTTGATGTAAGATTCCAAGCATATGTAAGATTGTTGATATTCATATTGATGGAATTTATGCTTGTGCCCTTGTTTTTAATTAATAAATAATTTTTCTAAAATCTGTATTGTTGTTGTTGTGGTTTTGAGCACCACTCACTAAGCTTTATGCTTACACCCTCCTTTCCAACAATGCAGGTCGTTAGCGATCTGGGAAGCAAAGGAAGGCGAGGGAAAGGCTCTGGTGATCGTAGCTTAAGCTCAAGTATGGTTTTAAGTTGTAACAATGATTTAGCATTGGGAATACTTGCTTTTGTGGTTAGGGAGGTGGTTGTAAACTCCCACGTGTTAGACCTTTTGCTACATGTTTTAAATGCTGATATCATGCTATGTTGAGGCTTGTTATGGCTTTTGGTTAAGTGACATGTGTTTTGACTTGTTGGTGTTTTTGAGCTAAAGTGTTCTTATGAGCCTTTGAGGTTGAGATCCTTGTTTGTGTGTATGCATGTTTGAAGTCTGTTTTTAGGGTGTTTTGCCTCTAGATTGTTTACTTAATATGTGTCCATGTGGTTTGTGATCTTTCGGGGTAAGTTTGGGAACGTTTGGGGATACCAAAATGCATTTTCAGGCCAATATGTGCCTAGGTGTTTCGGAACATCTAGTATGGTTTAGGAACGACCAGGCTTTTGGGGCACCCATATCGGAACGGGGGTGGTACCGTTTTGGTACGTTTTGCCACTAGAGGATCCCGTTTTGGAACCATGGGGAGCCATTCCAGAATGGCCTAACTTTTGCTTTTTGATGAGAACCCACGTTTCGAGACGGACAATCCTGTTTTGAAACACAAGTAGTTAAAGTGGTTAATAGGGCATCTTTGAAGGTTTCCAAATGTTACGCTTTAGTCCCTAATGCTTGTATGCTTCCTAAACGAGTTTATATGTATTGTTTTTGAGTTGGCTTTGTCTCGTGTGCTCGAAACTTGATTAATAAATTATTTGGTATGGTTAAGTTACCTTTTTGCCCCTTGCTTAATGTTGTTTTGCAAAATAGTCCTACGTGACTGTTTGTCTCCAATTGGACATCCGATTGATGTTCGATTGAGATGTCGTTTCTTCTGTTGTGACACTTAACACCATAGGACAGTTAAAATGTAATTAGACAAGATAAATTGTAAATTTAGGGTTGTAAATCAAAAGGAAATTCTCAGATTTTTCTCTGGTTATCCCCGTGTAACTCTTCCGATTGGGTCTTGCCAGTAGACCGGGCTGAAGGGGTTACATTTGATGGTATTAGAGCCTCGGTTACGAGGTCTCCTCGCGAAGGTAAGACATATAAGTTGATTCTATGTGTGTTTATTGTTTTAGATTGTTTATTTGTTTTGTTGAGACCGAGATGACGACCTAGAGCGGGTGACCAGGCACCCGAGAATATTCCTCATGCTTCTCCTGCTCCCGATGGTAATGGGGCCAATGAAAGAGGTGATGATAATGGACCTCAGGTTGGCCAGGGTCAGGCCGGTGTGGATATGGCTCAGTTGCTTCAGACTTTAGCCGGAGCTTTTTAGACGTCTGTTGCTGGTCTTCATGCTGTAGCACCACCTAAGGGGTGCAGGGACATGTTTACCCCTTGAGCGACTTCATAGTTTAGGCGAAGTCGAGTTTTGTGGTATGTCTCCTGAGGGTTTGGAAGCATGGCTTGAGAGAACTACTCGTATCTTGGGTCAGATGGAGTGCTCGGACACTCGTAAGTTGGGTTGTATTGTCTCGTTGCTTCAGGGAGATGCGTATGCTCGTAAGTTCGGAAGCATGCCCGAGGCCGAGATTACTTGGGAGTTCTTCTGTAATGCGTTTCGCAAGAAGTACCTTGGTGTTCGCTATCAGGACGAGAAGAAGAGAGAATTCATGGTTTTAGTGCAAGGCAGTATGTCTGTATCCGAGTATGAGGTACAATTTGTGCACTTGAGTCAGTATGCTTTAGAGTTGGTTCCCGCTGAGAGGGAACAGTGTGAGCGGTTTCGTTACGGGTTGGTTACGGAGGTGAAGACCTACATGCTTGCTTCTAATTGCACGAAGTTTGATGTCTTGGTCTCTAAGGCAAAGAACATTGAGCAAAGTCTAAGTTTGGCTGCTCGATCGAGTGGATCAAGTTTAGGGAAAAGGTCCGTCGAGTGGGAGCGAGACCATAACAAGAGGCACAAGGATAGAAAGCACCAATCGAACTTTTGGTGTGGAGGTGGTAACATGGGACGAGGCCATCAGGGTCGAGGTTTTGTTGCTCGCACACCCGAGTGTGCTAGATGTGGGAGGAACCATTCCGGAGAGTGTTGGGGTACTTTTCGTGCTTGTTGGAAATATGGATCTCAAGCGCATTTGAGGCGTGAGTGTCCTCATCCAGCTAGGGATGGTCAGGCACCTGCTAGAGCTGTTGAGTATCAAAGAGGTCGTGGGCGCGACTAAGGTAACTTCCAGCCGAGGAATGATGGTCACAGGAATGTGGCTCATGTCGTCGCAGTACAACCTAAGGGAGGTGAACCGGCCAGTTTTTATGCACATCGTGAGGCTGGGAATGAGACAGATGTGATCGCAGGTAATTTTGTGTTATAGTTCTTATGTTTGCGTTCGTTGATTGATTCTGGCTCGACATATTCGTACATTTTGGGTGAGCATGCAAGATCTTTAGGTTTACCTTTTGAGTTGTTAGGTATAGGTATGATTGTTACAAATTCTTTTAGAGAAACAAGTGTAGTTAGGAAAGTGTTTCAGAGATGTCCTTTGATGGTTTAGGGTCACGTGTTTCTCGTTGATATGATGGAACCGACGTTTTATGGTTTCGATGTAATTCTGGGTATGGATTGGCTAATGAAGCATAGAGCTAGATAGATTTTGAGACTAAAAGAGTTTCTTTGAGGCTTTCCAATGATTATAAGGTGGTAGTAGTTGGCGAGAACATTAAGTTCTTGTCTAATGTTGTTTCAGCTTTAGAGGCTAAGAGGATGATGGATTTGGGTTGTCAAGCTTACCTAGCCTATTTAATGAATTCAAATATGAGTGAGGTTAGACCACAAGATACAAGAACAATTTGTGACTTTCCGAGTGTTTTCCTAGAAGAATTGTCTGGTTTGCCTCCAGATAGGGATGTTGAGTTTGCTATTGAGATGTATTTAGATTCTGCTCTCGTATCGATTGCTCCGTATAGAATGGCACCTAAAGAGTTGAAAGAGTTGAAGACACAGCTTCAGGAAATCTCAGATACGGGTTTTATTAGTCCTACTATTTCGCCTTTGGGTGCTCCGGTTTTGTTTGTAAAGAAGAAGGATGGTAGTATGAGGTTGTGCATAGATTATAGGCAGTTGAACAAGGTAAAAGTGAAGAACAAATATCCTTTGCCACAGATAGATGATTTGCTTGATCAGTTGAGAGGTGCTTCAGTGTTTTCAAAGATTGATTTGAGATCGGGCTACTATCAGTTGAAGGTAAAAGATGTGGACATACCGAAGACAGCCTTTCGTACACGATATGGGCACTATGAGTTCTTGGTAATGCCTTTCAATTTGACTAATGCCCCAGCTGCGTTTATGGACATGATGAACCGAGTGTTTCACGAGTTTTTGGATAGGTTTGTAGTAGTGTTCATAGATGACATTCTAGTGTACACCAGGACCGAGGAAGAGCATGATAAGCATTTGCGATTAGTGCTTCAGACTTTGCTTGAAAATCAGTTGTATGCCAAGTTGAGTAAATGTGAGGTTTGGATTAGGGAAGTAGTCTTCCTAGGTCATGTGATCTCAGCCGATGGGATTAGTGTGGATCTCAAGAAGATAGAAGCAATAGTGAGTTGGAAACAACCGAAGTCAGTGACTGAAATTCGTAGTTTTCTAGGTTTAGCCGGATACTATCGAAGGTTTGTTGAGGGGTTCTCGAAGATTGCTGCACCTTTGACTAAATTGTTACAAAAGAATGTTCCGTATGAGGGGTCAGATGCAAGGCTACAAGCGTTTGAAAAATTGAAGAAAGCGTTGATAGAAGCTCCTATTTGATGCAGCCTGAAACAGGGAAAGAGTTCGTAATCTACAGTGATATGTCATATGTAGGTTTAGGTTGTGTACTTATGCAAGAGGGAAGAGTTGTAGCTTATGCTTCAAGACAGTTGAAGGTTCACGAGAAGAACTACCCTACACATGACATAGAGTTAGCGGCTATAGTCTTTGCCTTGAAGATTTAGAGACGCCACCTTTATGGTGAGAAGTGCACAGTTTACACCGACCACAAGAGTTTTAAATATTTGATGACTCAGAGGGAGTTGAACTTTAGACATCGTAGGTGGTTAGAGCTTCTTAAAGACTATGACCTTACAATAGAGTACCATCCGGGTAAAGCGAATGTAGTGGCCGATGCTTTGAGTAGGAAGGTAGCAGTTGAGTTGCGAGCTATGTTTGCGAGGTTGAGTGTGTTACGAGAAGGTTGTTTGATAGCTGAGCTACAGGTTAAACCATCGTTAGTTCAGTTAATTCGAGAGAAATAGTCGTAAGACAGAACTTTGGCACCACACGTGCAAGATATAGCCGAGGGTAAACCCACATATTTCTACTTTGGTGAGAATGGGATCTTATGTTTTAAGAATAGGGTAGTTGTTCCAGAAGATGTCGAGTTGAGACGTGCTATTTTGAATGAAGCTCATAACAGTCCTTTTGGTATGCATCCATGTAGTACGAAGATGTACCGTGGGTTGAAAGAGGAGTACTTCTGGATTGGGTTAAAGAAAGATGTGGCCGAGTTTGTGAGTAAGTGTATGGTTTGTCAGCGGGTTAAGGTTGTGCATCAGTTTCCTTCAGGTTTGTTACAGCTTTTGAAGATTCCGGAATGGAAGTGGTAACGAATTACCATGGATTTTGTGTCAGGTTTACCGTTGACTCCTTCGAAGAAGAACTCGGTATGGGTGATAGTTGACAGATTCACTAAGTGTTCTCAATTCATACATGTTCATACTACTTGATACGCGTCGTTTTCGCGTCAAAATAATTCCTTTTTCTATATTAATAAATAAAGGAAATTAAATGTAGTAAAAGAGAAGTAAGGGTCGATCCCACAGGGACTAAGAAAACTTCCTAATTTATGTTCGCTTGATCAGTTAGCCAAGAAGAGAGCTAAATGATGTTTAAGTAGAAAAGGGGTGACTTGTAGAATTTAAGTAAAAATAAATAAAGATTGTAGAGATTATTAAAAAAATGTATTCAATATAATAAACACTAGCTTCGGGCTTTTGGTTTGACTCAATTTCCTCAGATCATCAGAAAAGGTTTTTACTTCAGGATTCATGTCGGTTACTTGCCTACAGGGATCAATCCTTGAGACTTGTTTTTTTTTCTCTCCGGTAAACTGATAATCTAAAATCAATTTTTAGATTCCAGTTTTCTAGTTAGATTAACCGCGACTATCGCTGTTAAAAATAAACAGTTTTAAACTTCTTGGAAAAACCCAACTCGGATGTTGTTTCAATAACAATGGTTCTGATCTCAATTTTCTCTTAGTAATCAATTTACTAAGTGTGTTCCCATGAAGTCGAATGTGCTTCAATAGCCGATCCTTCCTCCCACATATTTAACAAAAAACAACATCCTAACCAAAGTTAATCTTTAGTTTTGAAATCGTTTTGATTTTGAAATTAAGCTTAGAAAACTGAAGTTATTTAAGTACTTTCCATTCCTCACGTTGAAATCGAATCATCGCTTTAGCCTTTGGCTATGGAAAAATAAAATTTTATTAAAATAAAATTTCCTAAGAACAAAACAAGAGATGAGAGATGAGATGAGATATTTGAGTCTTACCCCCAATGGGGTATTTATACTAGTCTAAAACCCTAGGAATTACCTAAGTGATAAGAGATAAATAAATTCAAATTACAAAAGATAAATCATAAGAGATAATTCCTAAAAAATATTTAAATTAAATAAAAGAGATAAATCCCAAGTCTTTATCCAAATCCTCGTCGATAAGCTATCATCTCGAATCCGATAAGCTATCGGATTATCCTGATAAGCTCTCACTTTTGCCGCCACATCATCAACCGATCATCACTATTGCTGACGTCATCCTCCCGTATTGCTGAAGTTATCCGCTGACATGTCACCGAGTCAATGCATTCATGCCCCAATTTATGCCCATTAATCCGGCCATGAATCTAGAAATTGCAGATTTCGGCCTTTTCCGTAATATTTCGCAGCAGCGAGGTCCTGCACAGTAAATCACGTAATGAGCCATAATTCAACACCACAAAGCAACCAATTGAGCATAATTAGCATGAAAATATTGATCAAACTAGCTACTCATCACTACTTACACCTTAGACAAGTTGGTCGAGTTGTATATCTGTGAGGATTGAGAGGCTACACAGTGTACCGAAGTCGATTGTGTTTGGTAGAGATTTGAGGTTTACAACTAGATTTTGGGAGTGCTTGAATCGTGCCTTGGGAACTTGGTTGAACTTTAGCACTTCGTATCACACACAGTCAGATGGTCAGTCAGAGAGAGTTATTCAGGTGTTAGAGGACATGTTGAGGTGTTGCATCATTGACTTTCAGGGTTCATGGGAAAAACACATACCGCTAGTAGAGTTTGCGTACAATAACAGTTATCAGGCTAGTATTCAGATGGCACCGTATAAAGCCCTGTATGGTAGGAAATGTAGAACACCTATTTGTTGGACTGAAGCCAGACAAAAGCTTGTACCGATGCCAAACTTGCTTAAGAGCACTATCGAGAAGGTAAAACTGATTTGTGATCGCTTGAAGGCAGCTTCAGACCGGCAGAAATCATATGTCGATTTGAAGAGAAAAGAGATTGAGTATGCTATTGGAGACAAAGTGTTCTTGAAGGTTTCTCAGTAGAAAAATGTAATGAGGTTTGGTAAAAAGGGGAAGATTAGCCCGAGATTCATTAATCCTTACGAAGTAGTTGTGAGGATCAGTCATGTTGCATATAGATTGAGATTACCACCCGAGCTTGAGAAGATTCATGATGTGTTCCATGTTTCGATGCTCCGAAAGTATAGGTCAGATCTGTCCCATGTTATGGTAGTGGAAGAGATTGAAGTGAATCCGGATTTGTCGTATGATGAAGAACCGGTCGAGATTCTAGCTACCGATAGCAAGGTACTGCGTGGTAGGACCATAGAGTTAGTAAAGGTCTTGTGGAAACATCAGGGTGTGGAAGAAGCCACTTGGGAGAGAAAAGTGGACATGGAAGAGCAGCTTCCCTACCTCTTTCCATCAGGTAAATTTCGAGGACAAAATTCCTTAAGTGGGGGAGAGTTTTAACGCCTGGAGATTAATGCCCGGGAGATAATCGGGTTCGGTTAAACTGGTTCGGGTTAATTTTGTTAGGAGAAAACATTTTTATTGAACACAAAAAGGGGTTTTAATGAATAAGGGCAGAAGGGGAATTTTGGAAATTATAAAAAAAGGGGGGTTTATTCAAAAAGAAAACCATCATCTTCTTCTTCCTCCTTTTCACGTTACTTTGCAAAAACCACCATTTTTAACTATTAAATTGCTCCAACCTTTCCTACAAACAAGTTTTCAAGGTAAGCTCTCCCTTGTTTTGGTTTTTCTTTCCTTAAACTTGTTATTAGCTAAATATTCCTTAAAACCCATTGTTTGAAATTACTTCAAAATGCCTTGAGTTTGGAAAAGAGGAAAATGAGGGGATTTTCATTTGGGTAGTTTGATGCCATGTTTAAGGGTGTTTTTAATCTTGTTTTGGTGTCCTAAAAATGCTAAAATAGTGGCTAAAAGTAGGAAACCTGAAACTAGTAAAAAAGATGGGTCTTTGGAATTGAAAATGTTGGTTTTTTGGGTTGTTCTTGTATGGAACCTTAAGATGATGGTTTTGGGACCTTGGGTAAGTGTTTTGAATGTTTAAAGAAGTAGTTTTGATGGTAAATTTGTTAGGTCTTGTCTGCTAGTTGGTTTGGGACGTTTTGAGGGTGTTTCCAAGTGTTTTCGGGTATGAATCGATTTGGTTTCGATGATGAATGATGAGTTTCTGTGTTGCGGCAAGTTTGGGGTTGTTTTGGATCTAATGCATCATTTTTGAATTGGCTAGAAACAGGAGAAACAAGTTTGGGTCCTTTGGACACGAGACCGGCTAGTTCGGAGGCTTGAATCGGTGTTTCGGCTATCGTTTGGGTCCTATCGGTGAGTGGAAATGTTTTTGAGAGTTTATGTTGAGCTTGAAAGGCCAACCTAAGCTTGATAGTAAGTATTTAAATATTTATGTTTTACTTTTCAGGAATTCCTTACCTTAAACATGCTATGCATGGTTGAAATGAGATGAGATGAATGTGTGTAATTGATTTATGAATGTTGTATTGTTATGTTGGTTTATATGAGGTTGAGTATTGGAAAATGTGAGAGTCTTACCGGGTATAATTGGTCGACCATAGGATTAGAGTGCACTTGTAAAATTCGCGTGTGGCCCTACTAATGTAAGATGACATTAGAGAGGAATACAGTGATGTAAGATGCCACCGGAAGCTTTATCGTAGACCTCGGTGGTGTAAGATGCCATCATGAGTCTTGTTGTTCTTATAGATTCGGTTATGTAAGATGTCATCGAGTCCAATCCGCGTATCCGAGTAACGTAATCATATTTGTCATTATACTCGTGTGTTGGAAAGTTTAATGTTATCATGTTGGTATTTGAGAGTTATGTCATGTTATTTATGTTGTTGCATTGCTTGATTTAAGATTCCAATAATATGTAAGATTGTTTATATTCATATTGACGGAATTTATGCTTGTGGCCTTGTTTTTAATTTATAAATGGTTTTATCTAAAAAAACCGCATTGTTGTTGTTGTGGTTTTGAGCACCACTCACTAAGCTTTATGCTTACGCCCTTCTTTCCAACAATGCAGATCGTTAACGATCCGGGAAACAAAGAAAGGCAAGGGAAAGGCTTTGGTGATCGTAGCGTAAGCTCAAGTATGATTTTAAGTTGTAATAATGATTTAGCAATGGGAATACTTGCTTTTGTGGTTAGGGAGGTGGTTGTAAACTCCATGTGTTAGACACTTTGCTATATGTTTTAAATGTTGATGCCATGCTATGTTGAGGCTTGTTATGGCTTTTGGTTAAGTGACATGTGTTTTGGCTTGTTGGTGCTTTTGAGCTAAAGTGTTCTTATGAGCCTTTGAGGTTGAGATTCTTGTTTGTGTGTATGCATGTTTGAAGCCTGTTTTTAAGGTGTATTGCCACTAGATTGTTTGCTTAATATGTTGCCATGTGGTTTGTGATCTTTCGGTGTAAGTTTGGGAATGTTTAGGGATGCCAAAATGCAATTTCGGGCTAATATGTGCCCAGGTGTTTCGGAACATCTGGTATGGTTTTGGAACGGCCAGGCTTTTGGGGCACCCGTATCGGAACGGGGGTAATGTCGTTTCGGTACGTTTTGTCACTAGAGGCTCCCGTTTCGGAAGCATGGGGAGCCGTTCCGAAACGGCCTAACTTTTCCTTTTTGATGAGAACCCGCGTTTCGAAACGAGCAGTCCTGTTCCGAAACACAGGTAGTTAAAGTGGTTAATATGGCATCTTTGAAGGTTTCCAAATGTTACCCTTTAGTCACTAATGCTTGTATGCTTCCTAAATGAGTTTATATGTATTGTTTTTTAGTTGGCTTTGTCTCGTGTGCTCAAAACTTGATTAATAAACTATTTGGTAAGGTTAAGTTACCTTTTTTCCCTTTCTTGGTCTGGTTTTGCAAAATAGTCCTTCGTGACTGTTTGTCTCCAATTAGACATCCGATTGATGTCCGATTGAGACGTCATTTCTTCTGTTGTGTCCCTTAACACCATAGGACCGTTAAACTGTAATTCGACAAGATAAATTTTAAACTTAGGGTTGTTAATCGGAGGGAAATTCTCAGATTTTTCTTCGGTTATCCCCGTGTAACTCTCTCAATTCGGTCTTGCGACTAGACTTGGCCGAGGGGGTTACATTTTGTGGTATCAGAGCCTCGGTTACGAGTTCTCATCGGGAAGGTAAGATGTGTAAGTTGATTATATATATGTTTGCTTGAATTGTACAGTGTTTGTGAGCATGACCTTGTATTCCTGTTGATGTTTGAAAGTTGGTTAAACATTCCCATTGCTAGGTGTTATTATGGAAATGAGATTTTGGTTTAAAAGTGTTTAACACACGGATCCCTGCCTTTGTTGATCCAATATTTATCTCGTGATTTGTGTGTTTGTTGTTTTAGATTGTTTATTTGTTTTGGTGAGACCGAGAGGACGACCTATATCGGGTGACCAGGCACCCGATAATATGCCTCATGCTCCTCATGCTCTCGATGGTAATGGGGCGAATGCTAGAGGTGATGGTAATGGACCTCAGGTTGGCTAGGGTCAGGCTCGTGTGGATATGGCTCAGTTGCTTCAGACTTTAGTCGGAGTTTTTCAGACGGCTGTTGCTAGTCTTCATGCTGCAGCACCACCTCAGGGTGCGGGGACGGTTTACCCCTTGAGCAACTTCGTAGTTTAGGCGGAGTCGAGTTTCGTGGTATGTCTCCTGAGGGTTCAGAGGCATGGCTTGAGAGCACTACTCGTATCTTGGGTTAGATGGAGTGCTAGGACACTCGTAAGTTGGGTTTATTGTCTCGTTGCTTCAGGGAGATGCGTATGCTTGGTGGACCATCGTTATCTCATATATGCCCGAGGCCGAGATTACTTGGGGGTTCTTCCATAGTGCGTTCCGCAAGAAGTACCTTGGTGTTCGCTATCAGGACGAGAAGAAGAGAGAATTCATGGCTTTAGTGCAAGGCCGTATGTCCGTATCCGAGTATGAGGTACACTTTGTGCACTTCAGTCAGTATGCTTTAGAGTTGGTTCCCACTGAGAGAGAAAGGTGTGAGCGGTTTCGTTACGGGTTGGTTACGGAGGTGAAGACCTACATGCTTGCTTCTGATTACACGGAGTTCGATGTCTTGGTCTCTAGTGCCAAGGATATTGAGCAAAGTTTAAGTTTGGCTGCTCGATCGAGTGGATCAAGTTCAAGGAAAAGGTCCGTCGAGTGGGAGTGAGACCATAACAAGACGCACAAGGATAGAAGGCACCAACCGGACTTTAGGCGTGGAGGTGGTAACATAGGACGAGGCCATCAGAGTCGAGGTTTTGTTGCTTGCACACCCGAGTGTGCTAGATGTGGGAGGAACCATTCCGGAGAGTGTTGGGGTACTTTTCGTGCTTGTTGGAACTGTGGATCTCAAGCGCATTTGAGGTGTGAGTGTCATCATCCGGTTAGGGGTGGTTAGGCACCTGCTAGAGCTGTTGAGTATCAGAGAGGTCGTGGGCGCGGCCGAGGTAACTTCCAGCCGAGGAATGATGGTTAGAGGAATGTGGCTCATGCTGTCGCAGTACAGCCTAAGAGAGGTGGACCAGCTAGGCTTTATGCACAACGTGAGGCTGGGAATGAGACAAATGTGATCGCGGGTAATTTTGTGTTACAGTCCTTATCTTTTCTTTCGTTGATTGATTCTGGCTCGACATATTCGTACATTTTGGGTGAGCATGTAAGATCTTTAGGTTTACCTTTTGAGTTGTTAGGTATAGGTATGATTGTTACGAGTTCTTTTAGATAGACAGTTGTAGTTAGAAAAGTGTTTCGGAGATGTCCTTTGATGGTTCAGGGTCACGTGTTTCCCGTTGAAATGATGGAACCATTGTTTTATGGTTTCGATGTGATTTTGGGTATGGATTGGCTAATGGAGCATAGAGCTAGGATAGATTTTGAGACTAAAAGAGTTTCTTTGAGGCTTTCCGATAATTATGAGGTGGTAGTAGTTGGCGAGAACATTAAGTTCTTGTCTAATGTTGTTTTAGCTTTAGAAACTCAGAGGATGATGGATTTGGGTTGTCAAGCTTACTTAACCTATTTAATGAATCCGAATATGAGTGAGGTTAGACCACAAGATATCGAAATAGTTTGTGACTTTCTGAGTGTTTCCCCAGAAGAATTGCATGGTTTGCCTTCAGATAGGGATGTTAAGTTTGCTATTGAGACGTATTCAGATTCTGCTCACGTATCGATTGCTCCATATATAATGGCACCTAAAGAGTTGAAAGAGTTGAAGGCACAGCTTCAGGAACTGTCAAATAGGGGTTTTATTAGGCCTATTATTTCACCTTGGGGTGCTCCGATTTTGTTTCTAAATAAGTAGGATAGCAGTATGATGATGTGCATAGATTATAGGCAGTTGAACAATGTAACAGTGAAGAACAAATATCCTTTGCCACGTATAGATGATTTGCTTGATTAGTTGAGAGATGCTTTGGTGTTTTCGAAGATTGATTTGAGATCGGGCTACTATCAGTTGAAGGTAAAAGATGTGGACATACCAAAAACAGCCTTTCGTACACGATATGGGCACTATGAGTTCTTGGTAATGCCTTTCGGTTTGACTAATGCCTCATCTGCATTTATGGACATGATGAACCAAGTGTTTCATGCGTTTTTGGATAGGTTTGTAGTAGTGTTCATAGATGACATTCTAGTGTACACCAGGACCGAGGAAGAGCATGATAAGCATTTGCGATTAGTGCTTCAGACTTTGCTTGAAAATCAGTTGTATGCCAAGTTGAGTAAATGCGAGTTTTGGATTAGGGAAGTAGTCTTCCTAGGTCATGTGATCTCAGCCGATGGGATTAGTGTAGATCCCAAGAAGATAGAAGCAATTGTGAGTTAGAAACAACCGAAGTCAGTGACCAAAATTCGTAGTTTTCTAGGTTTAGCCGGATACTATTGAAGGTTTGTTGAGGGGTTCTCGAAGATTGCTGCACCTTTGACTAAATTGTTACAAAAGAATGTTCCGTATGAGGGGTCAGATGCAAGGCTACAAGCGTTTGAAAAATTGAAGAAAACGTTGATAGAAGCTCCTATTTTGATTCAGCCTGAACCAGGGAAAGAGTTCGTAATCTACAGTGATGTGTCATATGTAGGTGTAGGTTGTGTACTTATGCAAGAGGGAAGAGTTGTACTTATGCTTCGAGACAGTTGAAGGTTCACGAGAAGAACTACCCTACCCATGACATAGAGTTAGCGGTTGTAGTTTTTGCCTTGAAGATTTGGAGACACCACCTTTATGGTGAGAAGTGCACCATTTACACCGACCACAAGAGTTTGAAATATTCGATGACTCAGAGGGATTTGAACTTTAGACATCGTAGGTGGTTAGAGCTTCTTAAAGACTATGACCTCACAATAGAGTACCATCCGGGTAAAGCGAATGTAGTGGCCGATGCTTTGAGTAGGAAGGTAGCAGTTGAGTTGCGAGCTATGTTTGCGAGGTTGAGTGTGTCATGAAAAGGCTATTTGATAGCTGAGCTACAAGTTAAACCATCGTTAGTTCAGTTAATTCGAGAGAAATAGTTGCAAGACAGAACTTTGGCACCTCACGTGCAAGATATAGCCGAGGGTAAACCCACAAATTTCTGCTTTGGTGAGAATGTGATCTTATGTTTTAAGAATAGGGTAGTTGTTCCGGAAGATGTCGAGTTGAGACGTACTATTTTGAATGAAGCTCATAACAGTCCTTTTGGTATGCATATGGGTAGTACGAAGATGTATCGTGGGTTGAAAGAGGAGTACTTATGGATTGGGTTAAAGAAAGATGTGGCTGAGTTTGTGAGTAAGTGTATGGTTTGTCAGCGGGTTAAGGCCGAGCATCAGTTTCCTTCATGTTTGTTACAGCTTTTGAAGATTCCGGAATGGAAGTGGGAACGGATTACCATGGATTCTGTGTAAGGTTTACCGTTGACTCCTTCGAAGAATAATTCAGTATGGGTGATAGTTGACAGATTCACTAAGTGTGCTCATTTCATACATGTCCATACTACTTACACCTTAGACAAGTTGGCCGAGTTGTATATCAGTGAGATTGTGAGGCTACACGGTGTACCGAAGTCGATTGTGTCTGATAGAGATCCGAGGTTTATAGCAAGATTTTGGAAGTGTTTACATCGTATGATGAAGAACCAGTCGAGATTCTAGCTACCGATAGCAAGGTACTGCGTGGTAGGACCATAGAGTTGGTGAAGGTCTTGTGGAGACATCGGGGTGTGGAAGAAGCCACTTGGAAGAGAAAAGCGGACATGGAAGAGCAGTTTCCCTACCTCTTTCCATCAGATAAATTTCGAGGACGAAATTCCTTAAGTGGGGGAGAGTTGTAACGCCCCTAGATTAGGGCCCGAGAGATAACCAGGTTTGGTTAAACTGGTTCAAGTTAATTTAGTTGGGAGAAAACATTTTTATTGAACACAAAAAGGGGTTTTAATGAATAAATGCAAATGGGGAATTTGGAAATTAAAAAAAAGGTTTTATTCAAAAAGAAAATCATCATCTTCTTCTTCCTTCTTTTCACGTTACTTTGCAAAAACCACCAGTTTCAACTATTACATTGCTCCACCCTTTCCTACAAACAAGTTTTCAAGGTAAGCTCTCCCTTGTTTTGGTTTTTCTTTCCTTAAACTTGTTATTAGCTAAATTTTCCTTAAAACCCATTGTTTGAAATTACTTCAAAATGCCTTGAGTTTGGAAAAGAGAGAAATGAATGGATTTTCGTTTGGATAGTTTGATGCCATGTTTAAGGGTGTTTTTAATCTTGTTTTGGTATCCTAAAAATGCTAAAATAGTGGCTAAAAGTAGGAAACCCGAAACTAGTAAAAAGGAGGGGTCTTTGGAGTTGAAAATGTGGGTTTTTAGGTTGTTATTGTGTAGAACCTTGAGCTGATGGTTTTTGGACCTTGGGTGAGTGTTTTGAATGTTTAAAGAAGTAGTTTTGATGGTAAATTTGTTGGGTTTTGTCTGCTAGTTGGTTTGAGACGTTTTGAGAGTGTTTCCAAGTGTTTACGGGTATGAATCGATTTGGTTTCGATGATGAATGATGAGTTTCTGTGTTGCTGCAAGTTTGGGGGTTGTTTTGGGTCTAATGCATCATTTTTGAATTGGCTAGAAATAAGGGAAACATGTTTGGGTCCTTTGTACGTGAGACCGGGTAGTTCGGAGGCTTAAATTAGTGTTTCGGCTATCGTTTGGGTCCTATCGGTGAGTGTGTAAAAGTTCTATCATTTACACCCTTTTAAACCCATATTTCTGCTGCATTCAAGCATCATTGCATTGCATTTAGGTTAGTTTTCAATAAAACATCACAATTATATAAAAGGCACGGATTCTACTGAAAGATGGTTATTTTTGCAGGTATCTGTCATAGTAGATGTCGAAGGCAGGCGCAGGGCAGATAAGCAGGAGAGCTGAACTGGACAAGCAGCTGAAGAAGACGAACCTGTCATGGACCTGTCGTGACAGCATGGTGACAGCAGATTCATGAAGAGGAAAAAGTAAAGTGGACCTCGATAGATAGAGAAAAATCTGCTCGTCTGTCGTGTGGAAGCCGAATATTTTTCCAAGCCCCGGATCAAGAGATATGTCAAGCCAAAGCTCAAAGGAGAGGAAATCCCTAAAAGCAAGGATGCGGCTGGAAAGTAGGAGACTTTAGAGATTTAGTCTTTATTAGAATCTTACTTTTAATTAAAGTTGTAATCCTTGTTACCTTAGATAACTTGAGCCCAAAGCTTATATAAAGGGCATAGATTAAACCTAGGGCATAGCCGACTACCCCATAACCAAAACCAAAAACCCTGCCGTTTACCTGTCACCGATATGTTCTAAATTCCCCCTAGGGCCACGGGTTGTTTTGTAAAGTAGTTGCAAGGGTTGCTTTGTTTTAGGATTTTTCAAGTTCAATAAAATAAACTTCAAGTTCTTTTATCTTGGTTTTAATATCTTGCAAGAGCATCGGGAGAGCATTGTAAGGTTATCTATTTACTTAGCATCGGGAGAGTTAAGTATACGAAAGAGGTAAAAGCGCGTTCTCTAGTTTATAGTTGAACCATCTCGTGCTTAGGGATAAGGCGAGGTTAAGTGGCTAAGGAAGAATTCATACACATCGGTGTTCATCCTTCGATTCACGCCGGGAGGTATCATCAAAGACGTGATCATCGACAGACTTGTGCCTAGGGATAGGGCAAGGCAGATCAGGGATTCTTGCCAAACTTGAAGTACGGAGTTAGTGTTCGCTGCCGCGATAGCTGACGGACAGACGCCGCGACAGGTGCTGTCGGCGACGGGTGCGACGACAGAACTGGAGATCCTAAGCAATTCAATACCTACACTACTGAGCAACTCAATACCAGCCCATTCTCTCTATCTTGATATCTCAATCTTTTATTTACGTTTTTAATTTAATATTCGTGACAATTCTCTTAAATATTTCCTTTGCTTTCGTGCAGTGAATCTAGGTGAAGCTATTAGCCCAATCCCTGTGGAGACGATATCCGATACTTTGTATCACTTTACTACTTGCGTCGTGTATACTTGCACTACAATTGCGATAGACTATTTTACACGCAACAAGTTTTTGGCGCCGTTGCCGGGGATTGGCAACATAACTACACCTTCTTTTCCTTGCACTTTTTGTTTTTATTTTCGTTTTTGTTTTTGTTTTTATTTTTACTTTTCTTTAATTTTTCTTTTGCATTTTAAACTCTTGCTTTTCACAAGGTTTTCCTGTTTATGCGCAGATCGAAAAGAGGTGAAGATCCTGAGTATAAATTAGATCCGGAGATTGAACGTTCCTTTAATCTCAAGAAACAGATTCGCCACCTCTTAGACCGAAACGAATACCTTGAAGAACAGCTAGAGCAGATGGCCCGTAATCAGCCTGTCGGTGAAGAAATCCCGCCTGTCGGTGACCCGCCCGCGGCAGGTGGACGACGGTCATGTCGTGACTACATGCTGAACGATCATGTAGAGCTGGAGACCACGCTGCCGGATATTGACGTTGACAACTTCGAGCTTAAACATGTCATGTTTAGTATGATCAACAATGCCGGGCAGTTTGGTGGTTCTGCGACAGAAGATGCCAGGGAGCATCTCAAAACGTTCCAGGAGATCTGTGGTTCGTTTAGACTACCAGGAGTTAGTCCGGAGATACTGAGGCTTCGGTTATTCCCCCATTCATTGAGGGACAAAGCTAAAACTTGGTGGAATAAACTTACACCGGGTTCTATTATGACTTGGGCAGATCTAACTCGTGAATTTTTATCTCGTTTTAATCCTTCACATTTAGCTGAGCGATTACGTAATGAAATTGCTACTTTTCAACAGGAAGATGACGAGCCAATGCACGAGGCCTGGGACAGATTCACAACTCTTCTACGAAACTGCCCAATGCATGGATTCCCCGTCTGGAATCAGGTAACTAAGTTTTATAATGCTGCTAACTTACAAACTCGCATTCGAATTGATTCTGCAGCAAATGGACTATTATTGGATAAAGATCCGGACGAGGCCCTGCAAGTTTTGAAACATCTGGCTAAGAATGAGGAGCAGTTTCCAACCGCTAGAAGAGGGGGTAAACGGGTACTTGCTGTCAAGGATTATGAGGCCGACAGCACTATGAAATCGCAGGTAGCATTCCTCACTAAAGCCATGAAACATTTATTGAGTGAAGAGGAAGTACGAGGGTTTGCAGTCGAGGAAGTTTGTGCTACATGTGAGGGAAATCATAGTAGGGATGAGTGCCCTATAAATATAGAAGAAGGAAAATATGTTGGAAATTACAAGCCAAACTACAATTCCAACAATTACAACCCTAATTGGAGGAAAGACCCCAAATTTTCCTGGAGTAACCATAACAATGCCCTAAATCCGCAAGCATATAATCAGAATCAGGGGGTCCTAGATTGTTGACGCGACAGCAGCCGCAGCCGCAAAACCTGCCGCAGAACCTGCCGCCTCAGCAACAACAGCAGCCACCACCTGCCACGAGTAGTATATTGGAGCAGACTCTGGCCACCTTTATGTCTCAGACCGGCACGTATATGGAAAACATCAATAAGTTTGTCAAGAAAACGGAAGACTTTATGGATGAAACTAAGATGAGAATGACAAACCATGAAGCCACCTTGAAATCTCTAGAGACACAAATGGGTCAGGTGTCGCAACATATTAAGCCACGGCAGAATGGAGGATTCCCTAGCAATACTGAAAATGCTAGAACGCCCCCTCATGAGCAATGTAAGGCGATTACTACTAGGAGTGGGAAAAAGTTACCAGGGCCGGAAAAAGAAGCTGAAACAGAAAAGAAACCTGCCTTGGATAAGCCTGCCGAGGAAGCTGCCCCGACAGGTAATGAACAGACTGCTGCCGATGAGCCTGTCACGACAGCAGAAGCGACAGAGGAGAAAAAAGATGAGTATCGACCTCAGATTCGCATGCAGTGGGAAGGACGCATTGCTGATTATCGTCCTCCACCACCTTTTCCACAACGGATACAGCAAGCTAAGCATGAATCTCAACTTAAAAAGATTTATGATATTTTTAAACAGGTTCATATTAACATTCCGTTGTTAGATGCTGTTAGGGAAATGCCCGGTTATGCTAAATTTCTCAAGGATGTCATGTCTAAAAAATCTAAACTTGGGGAATTTGAAACGGTAAGGATGCAAGAAGGGTGCATGAGTATTCTGCATCGACAACCACCCCAGAAAAAGAAGGATCCAGGGAGCTTCCTCATACCTTGCGTAATCGAAGATAAATTTGTGGGTAAGGCATTATGTGATCTTGGTGCTAGTGTTAATCTAATGCCCAAATCTGTTTTTCAGAAATTAGGTATTGGCAAGGCGCGGCCCACGACAGTTACCCTACAGCTAGCCGACCGCTCTTACGTTCACCCCGAGGGAAAAATTGAAGACATCTTGGTAAGAGTGGATAAACTTATTTTTCCTGCTGACTTTCTTATTTTAGATTGTGAGGCAGATGAGAACGCACCAGTCATCCTAGGGCGACCCTTCTTAGCCACGGGAAGATCATTGATTGATGTGGAAAAAGGAGAACTCACCATGCGCGTAAACGATCAAGAAATTAAGTTGAACGTTCTCCAAGCAATGAAACATGCTGATGTGGATGAAGAATGCAAGGCCATCATTGAGGTGACCTTTGATCAACCCTGCATCAGGTCGGGCTGCCAGGATATAAAATTTGGTCACTGCTGCGACAGCCATTTACAAGCCTGTCACGACAGCAACGATGACAGCACCGACGACAGCGACTCCTCTGAATCCGATACATCTGATACTGAAGGTCATGAGGAGGTAGACTGGTTAGACCATCGCCCAGGTAAGTTATTCGAACCCTTGAATTACACTTCGGATAACCATTTAATCCAAAAGCCATCTACTGTTGAACCACCTGTCTTAGAACTTAAGCCCCTGCCAGGGCAGCTTAAATATGCTTATCTTGGTAGTGATAAAACACTACCCGTAATCATCTCTGCTAAGCTGCCGCAGGAACAGGAACGACAGCTGATCGACATGTTGAGGCAGCACAAAAGGGCGATAGGATGGACTATAGCAGACATTCAGGGCATTAGTCCGGCAATCTGTATGCACAAAATCCTCCTAGAGGAAGATCATAAGCCGACTATTGATGCCCAACGGCGGTTAAACCTTGCAATGAAGGAGGTAGTACGTAAAGAAATAATTAAATGGTTAGATGCTGGTATTATTTACGCCATCTCCGATAGCAAATGGGTAAGCCCGGTGCAATGTGTTCCCAAGAAAGGAGGCATGACTGTGATAACCAACGAAAACAACGAGTTAATCCCAACCAGGACTGTGACCGGTTGGAGGGTTTGTATGGACTATCGGAAGCTTAACAAAGCTACCCGAAAAGACCACTTTCCTTTACCCTTTATTGATCAAATGCTTGATAGATTAGCGGGTAAACCTTACTATTGTTTTCTTGATGGTTATTCAGGATATAATCAAATTGCTATTGCACCGGAGGACCAAGAGAAAACGACTTTCACCTGCCCCTACGGAACATACGCATTTAGGAGGATGCCGTTTGGACTCTGTAACGCACCTGCCACCTTCCAAAGGTGCATGATGGCTATATTCTCCGACATGGTTGAGAACTTCCTTGAGATCTTCATGGATGATTTTTCTGTCTTTGGAGACGATTTTGAGAGCTGCCTCGGCAACCTTCAAAAGGTACTTGAAAGATGTGAAAAAGCTAATCTTGTTCTTAATTGGGAAAAATGCCATTTTATGGTAGATGAAGGGATAGTTTTAGGCCATAAGATTAGCTGCCATGGGATAGAAGTCGACAGGGCAAAGATTGAAGTCATAGAGAAGCTGTCGCCGCCAACCACAGTCAAGGGCATTAGGAGTTTCCTAGGGCATGCTGGTTTCTATAGGAGATTTATCGCAAATTTCTCAAAAATCACGAAGCCCTTATGTCATCTCTTAGAGCAGAACCGACCCTTTGACTTTAATGAAGAATGTAATGAAGCATTCAAGGTTCTGAAGGAAAAGCTAGTGACAGCCCCCATAGTACAGCCACTAGACTGGACACAACCGTTTGAGATCATGTGTGACGCCAGTGACTATGCTGTCGGGGCAGCACTTGGGCAGCGTAAGGACAGGCTATTTCATGTCATATATTATGCCAGCAAAACATTGAATGATGCCCAAGTAAACTATACCACCACAGAAAAGGAGCTGTTAGCTGTGGTGTTCTCCATCGACAAGTTTCGTTCTTATATACTTGGGACGAAAGTAATAGTGCACACCGACCATTCTGCCCTTAAGTACTTGTTCGCAAAGAAGGATGCAAAGCCTAGGTTGATACGATGGATCTTGCTATTACAAGAATTCGACCTTGAAATCAAAGACAAAAAGGGGACAGAAAATCAGGTGGCAGATCACTTGTCGAGGTTAGAGATGGGACAGAGTCTACCTGTAGATGAGACACACATACTAGAGACCTTCCCAGATGAGCAGCTCTTTGCTGCCGCAATAGCTGTCGCGACAGCCATGGCGACAGGTAAGTCTTCTAACCTTCCCTGGTATGCTGATTTCGTTAATTTTATAGTTAACGGAATATTACCTTCTGATCTTACTTATCAAGCCAGGAAGAGGTTTCAAAATGATGTTAAACATTATTATTGGGACGAACCTCTTCTTTTCAAAATGTGCGCAGATCAGGTTATAAGGAGATGTGTACCACAAGAAGAACAAGAAGACATTCTCCATCACTGTCATGCTTCACAATATGGAGGACACTTAGGAGGTAATAAAACTGCTGCCAAGGTGCTGCAGTCAGGGTTCTACTGGCCGACACTGTATAAGGACGCACAGGAATTTTACAAAAACTGTGACAGGTGCCAGCGGACAGGTAACATCTCAAGGAGAAACGAGATGCCACTGCAGAATATTTTAGAAGTCGAAATCTTCGACGTTTGGGGGATTGATTTTATGGGACCTTTTCCATCTTCATGTGGAAATCTTTACATCCTCCTAGCAGTAGATTATGTCTCCAAGTGGGTAGAAGCAATCGCAACTCAAAAGAATGATGCCAAAACGGTCCAAAAGTTTTTGCACAAAAACATCTTTTCTAGATTTGGCATCCCTAGAGCGATTATCAGTGATGAAGGGAGACATTTCGATAACAGGGTAATTGCTGCCGCCTTGAAGAAATATGGTGTCAAGCACAAGATAGCGACAGCATACCACCCACAGACCAATGGACAGGCTGAGATTTCCAACAGGGAAGTAAAGAACATTCTTGAAAAGATGGTCAAACCAACTAGGAAAGATTGGTCTTTACTTCTGAATGATGCATTATGGGCATACAGGACAGCTTTCAAGACTCCATTGGGCATGTCTCCATTCCGATTGATCTATGGGAAAACCTGTCACCTGCCTGTCGAGATAGAACATAAGGCATATTGGGCGATCAAGGCAGTAAATATGGACTTGGACAAGGCAGGTCAGAAAAGGCTGTTAGATTTGAATGAGATCGAGGAAATACGGACAATGGCCTACGACAACGCAAGAATATACAAGGAGAAAACAAAGAAGTGGCATGACAAGAAGTTGCTGCCGCGACAGTTCTGCCCAGGGCAGCTTGTGTTGTTGTTTAATTCGAGGTTGAAACTCTTTCCAGGGAAGCTCAAATCTAGATGGTCTGGTCCATTCCAAGTAATTCAAGTTTTCCCCCATGGTGCCATTACAATTCAATCATTAAAAGACGGGCACCAATTCAAAGTCAATGGACAACGCCTCAAGCATTATCAGGGGACTGAAGCCCCAGGAATTCAGGAAGTGGTTACCTTAGGTGATGCCCCACAAGGCATCCCTAATTTAACCTAGTTTTTATTTTTATTTTATTTTATTATTAGTTATTAGGAATTAGATTTATTTTAATAATGTTTTGTTTTTAATTTCAGTTTTTAGGAAATAAAGGAGTCGAGTGAGAAAGAAGAAGTGGCCCAAGACCACCGCCCATCCACCAGCCCAATAAAGCCCATTTATGATAACCTGTCGCTTCGGCTGCCGGCGCAGACGGATTTGACAGGCTGTCAACAGACGCACAGCAAACGAAGAAGCGTGCGGCAGACGCTCAGCAGACGCATTAATGCGTGTCAGACGCGTCAGACACGCAATATCCAATCTGCCGCCCCGTTATTCTCGCCTGCCGTTGCGGCATTAAATGGGCAGCTACTCGACAGCTATATAAACCCCTTCCCCCTTTCATTTTTTTCCTCACTTCTGATTTTTCTCTCTTGTATTCTCTTCTAGTTTTATCTACTTTCTCTCTTTTTCAGCCCTTGCAACCAAAAATGTCTTCACGACAAACTCGCCAGAATGCTGCTGCCGCCTCTTCTTCAGCAGCAGCATCCCCATTCGCCAACAAGGAACTATGGGAAGAACGGAGCTTCATCTATAACAGAGATGCCCCTCTTTTTGGACTCCGGCCGTTCATTATGAAGGCCATTACGGCACAACTTTGGGAAGACTTTGCCGAGCAGCCGGCAGAGCTTAACGACACTCTGGTCAGGGAATTCTACGAGGCGATCGAGAGTAAGACGGTGACATATGTCGTCGTCCGAGGAGTGACAGTTCCTTTCACCGCCAGCAGCATCAACCATGTCTTCGGCCTCTTCTTTGGCCCCAATGACGACACTCATCAACAGTTTTGGGACTCCCTCGACGCTGCCGGCCACGATGCTGTCATGAGGGAACTGACAGAGGAGGGCACGACCTGGAGCACCAGCAAGAAGAACCCCAACTCCGTCAACCGGGCGGAGCTGCTCCCAGAGGCAAAACTATGGAACGCTTTTATCAAAAAGCGTATCCTGCCCTCATCCCACCACACGACAGTCAACAGGCAGCGGCTGGCCCTCATCCACTCTATCATGCATGACAGGCCGATCAACGTGGGCAGGTACATGCGAGACAGCATTCTCGATTGTGCCTTCAGAACAAATTCACGACTATGCCTGCCCTTCACCATTACGGCCCTCTGCCGCTGCGCTGCCGTACCGGAGGACCCTTCAGACAAAATCAAGAAGGGCAGCGGTTGGACCGACAGCAACATCTCCAGCCTCATGGAGATTATCGTCGTATCGCCCCTCAACGCCTTCGATCCAAACGCCCCACCTGCTGAGTCTGATGATGAACCTGCCACTGAACCTGCCCCAGAAGCTGCGACCAACACCGCTCCGGCAGATCAGAACGCCAACATCTTAGCTGCCATCTTGAGGATAGAGGAGCGCCAGATGGGTTTAATGACATTCATCCGCGACTTCTCCAATGCAACGGTAAACTTCATTACCAACACTTTGAATTTTTCGGATGTCATTTTCCCCACCTTCCCCGCCTATTACTTTAATATCCCCTCCCCCACTCCCACACCACCTGTCTCTCCCCACGGAGAATCTGCCTCCTCCACACCCTCTCCGACAGCAGCCGGCAGCCCACCGGCGGACACTTCCCCTCGAGGCACCAAGCGAGCTGCCACTGACGACAGCCCTCTTGTCCGGAGGAACTTGGACAGCGACTTCACTCGGGTGAAAAGAATCAAACATGTGGCCAACAAGAGGATGCTGTCCAAAGCCATTACGAGTAACAGCTGGGATAGCAGCAGCAGTTCTGATGTCCGACTAGTGGAGCCACCTGCCCTTCAACCTGCTGACGACACTGCCCCCCCACCGGAGGAAGAACTTGCTCAGGAACCTGCCCAGCAACCTGTTGACCAACCTGCTCCGGAACCTGCCCAGCCACCTCCCCAACGCAGACGCTACCATCAGATCCGCGTCAGCAGCAGTGATGAGGACAGCGCATAAAATTTAAGTTTTTATTTCTTTTTCTCCTCTTATTGCTGCCTGCCCTTATATATTTGTGATGTACTTTTCTTTATCCTGTTTTTCTTTATTTTGTTTTAGTGTCATTTTGCATTGAGGGCAATGCAACCCTCGAGTTTGGGGGTGGCAACCCTCCATATTTAATGGAGTCTTTAGCTCATCTTTTGTTTAATTGTTGTGTCTTATTTTTTTTCTTTTACTTTAAAAAAAAATTTCAGATAAATCAGAAAATTTAAATTGTTGGCTTAAAACTGTGAAGTTAACTTACCTGTCATGACAGCTCTGTCGTGGCAGCATCCCTAGGACAGGTTAAGGAAAAGTTTAGAGCCTTTCTATAGTTCTAAAAACTTAAACACTTTTGTGACTGTTATATTGCTTAGATTTCTTTTAGCCAAACTAGAATAGGAAGCTTAGAACTTGGATAGCCCCTAGAGGTGCCTAACACTGGCTCTAGGAAAGAAGTTTAGCAAAAGAAAATCAAAAACCTAGAGGTGCCCGAAACCGGCTCTAGGAAGCTAACTAGAGGTGCCCAAAACTGGCTCTAGAAAAACTTAGCTTGAAAATAGAAGAAAAAGAAGCATGAAAATGTGCCTTCTAAAAAGAAAGTAAACTTTGGCATAAAATTCAAGTTAAGGAGTTGAATATTCTAGTGAAACTAAGAGAGTCTTAGCTTATAACTGTTCACAAGCATGCACACACTGCACGAGAGCTATAGGGAGATTCCGGACAGATCCTAACCCTTCCGACAGGTTGCTGCCGCCATAGAGAATGAGCGACAGGTGAGGGACAGTTCACTGTTTGAAGGCCAACACAAAAATTTTCAGTTTTCTTTTAAGTCTTCATTGCTTGAGGGCAAGTAAAAACTTGAGTTTGGGGGTGTGTTGAGTGTGTAAAAGTTCTATCATTTACACCCTTTTAAACCCATATTTCTGCTGCATTCAAGCATCATTGCATTGCATTTAGGTTAGTTTTCAATAAAACATCACAATTATATAAAAGGCACGGATTCTACTGAAAGATGGTTATTTTTGCAGGTATCTGTCATAGTAGATGTCGAAGGCAGGCGCAGGGCAGATAAGCAGGAGAGCTGAACTGGACAAGCAGCTGAAGAAGACGAACCTGTCATGGACCTGTCGTGACAGCATGGTGACAGCAGATTCATGAAGAGGAAAAAGTAAAGTGGACCTCGATAGATAGAGAAAAATCTGCTCGTCTGTCGTGTGGAAGCCGAATATTTTTCCAAGCCCCGGATCAAGAGATATGTCAAGCCAAAGCTCAAAGGAGAGGAAATCCCTAAAAGCAAGGATGCGGCTGGAAAGTAGGAGACTTTAGAGATTTAGTCTTTATTAGAATCTTACTTTTAATTAAAGTTGTAATCCTTGTTACCTTAGATAACTTGAGCCCAAAGCTTATATAAAGGGCATAGATTAAACCTAGGGCATAGCCGACTACCCCATAACCAAAACCAAAAACCCTGCCGTTTACCTGTCACCGATATGTTCTAAATTCCCCCTAGGGCCACGGGTTGTTTTGTAAAGTAGTTGCAAGGGTTGCTTTGTTTTAGGATTTTTCAAGTTCAATAAAATAAACTTCAAGTTCTTTTATCTTGGTTTTAATATCTTGCAAGAGCATCGGGAGAGCATTGTAAGGTTATCTATTTACTTAGCATCGGGAGAGTTAAGTATACGAAAGAGGTAAAAGCGCGTTCTCTAGTTTATAGTTGAACCATCTCGTGCTTAGGGATAAGGCGAGGTTAAGTGGCTAAGGAAGAATTCATACACATCGGTGTTCATCCTTCGATTCACGCCGGGAGGTATCATCAAAGACGTGATCATCGACAGACTTGTGCCTAGGGATAGGGCAAGGCAGATCAGGGATTCTTGCCAAACTTGAAGTACGGAGTTAGTGTTCGCTGCCGCGATAGCTGACGGACAGACGCCGCGACAGGTGCTGTCGGCGACGGGTGCGACGACAGAACTGGAGATCCTAAGCAATTCAATACCTACACTACTGAGCAACTCAATACCAGCCCATTCTCTCTATCTTGATATCTCAATCTTTTATTTACGTTTTTAATTTAATATTCGTGACAATTCTCTTAAATATTTCCTTTGCTTTCGTGCAGTGAATCTAGGTGAAGCTATTAGCCCAATCCCTGTGGAGACGATATCCGATACTTTGTATCACTTTACTACTTGCGTCGTGTATACTTGCACTACAATTGCGATAGACTATTTTACACGCAACAGTTGTTGTTGTGGTTTTGAGCACCACTCATTAAGCTTTATGCTTACGCCCTCCTTTCCAACAATGCAGATCGTTAGCAATCCGAGAAGTAAAGGAAGGCGAGAGAAAGGCTCAGGTGATCGTAGCTTAAGCTGAAGTATGGTTTTAAGTTGTAATAATGATTTAGCAATGGGAATACTTGCTTTTGTGGTTAGGGAGTTGGTTCTAAACTCCCACGTGCTAGACCTTTTGCTACATGTTTTAAATGCTGATATCATGCTATGTTGAGGCTTGTTATGGCTTTTGGTTAAGTGACATGTGTTTTGGCTTGGTGTTTTTGAGCTAAAGTGTTCTTATGAGCCTTTGAGGTTGAGATCCTTGTTTGTGTGTATGCATGTTTGAAGCCTGTTTTTAGGGTATTTTGCCTCTAGATTGTTTGCTTGATATGTTACCTTGTGGTTTGTGATCTTTTCGGTGTAAGTTTGAGAACGTTTGGGGATGCCAAAATGCATTTTCGGGGCAATTTGTGCCTAGGTGTTTCGGAACATCTGGTATGGTTTCAAAACGGCCAGGCTTTTTGGGCACCCGTATCGGAACGGGGGTGGTGTCGTTTCGTACGTTTTTCCACTGAAGGCTCTCGTTTCGGAACCATGTGGAGCCGTTCCGAAATGGCCTAACTTTTGCTTTTTGATGAGAACCTGCGTTTCGAAACGGGCAGTCATGTTCCGAAACACAGGTAGTTAAAGTGGTTAATAGGGCAACTTTGAAGGTTTCCAAATGTTACGCTTTAGTCCTTAATGTTTGTATGCTTCCTAAACTAGTTTATATGTATTGTTTTTGAGTTGGTTTGTCTCGTGTGCTCGAAACTTGATTAATAAACTATTTGGTAAGGTTAAGTTACCTTTTCCCCCTTGCTTGGTGTGGTTTTGCAAAATAGTCCTTCGTGACTGTTTGTCTCCAATTGAACATCTGATTGATGTCCGATTGAGATGTCATTTCTTCTGCTGTGACCCTTAACACCATAGAACCGTTAAATTGTAATCAGACAAGATAAATTTTAAATCTAGGGTTGTTAATCGTAGAAAAATTCTCGGATTTTTCTCCGATTATCCCCGTGTAACTCTCCTGATTCGTTCTTGCGACTGTATCGAGCCGAGGGGTTAAAAACATTTTTATTAACTTTTATTTTGGTTATAATTTTTTTAATTTGAACTTTTATTATTTAAAATTTATTATTATAAAAATGTGAAAATATATTTAAAAAAATCAATCAAATGGTTTTAAATATATGTTTTATAATTTTTAAAATATTTAAAATAATAGAGTATAATCAAAATTTTAAAAATTTAATTATTAAAAAACTATAGTCCTTTTTCATTCCCTCTGAGTAGAATTAGTATTAGATTTAAGATTTGTCAAAAATTAATAATTTACTAATAATTATTGGGTGCATTAGTAAGATATATTGTACTTTTAAAAGTGAGACGCGAATTCAAACTTTAAAAATAATATTGCGGTAAGATAAACATTCATATTATCAAAAAATAACTTTAATAAAATTGAGGGAGTATAATTTTATGCATTGCATGGACTGTCGGTGGTATGGTCGCTTGGCCAGCGGCATGTGATTCTAGATGACAGCAGAGAGGCAATGGAGGTTGTTTAGCAGTGTTGGTCGCTTTGTATAGTTATTTTAGATTTAAAGTTACATCGAATTCAAGTTCCTTTGAGCTTGGTTCATTCGAATTTAAAACTTGAATTTTTAAAAGAGAAAGTCAACTGTGGTTATCAGATAACTGTTAGCCTAGATAGGCCACTGAAACAGTTGAGATCAGTGGCGGATTTAGAAATATATTTAAGGCTGATCACACATAGAATTTTATAATTTCAGGGTGAACAAGTCATAAATATTATAAAAATTTAAAGACTAATTCTTAAAAGTTAAAAATTAAAGGCAAATGTATAAGTAGACAAAGGCCTGCCCCAATAACGTAGATCCGCCCTGAGATCAGTTTCCCAAAATGATAAAAAGTCAATCTCAAATAATCTAATCAAATTGAAATTTATAATGCTACCAGTTAATTTTTTATTAAACTGAGGACTTATCTCCATAATACAACAACAAAAACAAAGGCCAATAGATTACATTATCGATTAAACTATCTCACAGTAATCACAGTTATTAATAGATTTATCCTCTGATTAACATATAACATCTCTTTGATCATAGCGGTCACAATCACCTGAAACGTCAACAAATCTAACGGCGGGAAAGAGAGGAAACGCCATTGTTAAATTGCTAGCAACACTGATTCTCAATCCCTCAATGGGGGAAACTTGAAACGTTAGAACATGTTCTTCTTTAACATCATTGGGTGAATTTGTTACCAAACATTACTAAATTTCATTATAAAACAAAGACATAAGGTCCTACCAAATTTCCACCATATCTTGTCCATATTAACATATTCCATCTATATATACAAGTGTGAACATCAAAACTACCAAATGTGTGAGGATTATAAAAGATAACTATTCAATACATAGGAAGTTGAAATAAAAGTTTCTATAAGCGCATAAGTTTTAAGGTTTAGGGTTTAAGTATTAGAGGTTTAGGTTTAGTACTATTGAATTGATGAGTTATGATTAGAATTTTGGGATTGTGATTATAATTTAGGCTTTGTAGTTTAAAATCTAAATCTATAATAATATTACATTAAATTCTAAACCCTAACCTTTAAACCCTAAATTCTAACAACAACACCTAAATTCTAAACCTCTAGACCTAATCCTCTAACATCTAAACCCTAAAATCTAACCATAAAACAAAGATACTTGTGGAAACTTTTTGTTTCCACCACATGTGTATTGAATATAAATCCTATTATAAATGCATCGTAACATTTTAAAATTAATATAATTATCAAATGTATTTTGTAATTTTACTATTTCACTCGAATTAAAATGAATGGTTATTAAAATTACTTGATATTTATATTAAAATTACTTTGTGACCATCATTTGCCCATATATGAGCTAACAGAACGTAGAATGATTAGTCATTAGGCTCACTCTAATGGACACCTTAGGAACCAAAAAAACTACTTTACAAAGTTAATTAACTAAATTATTTAAATTTAAAATTAATAAACCTTATCCATAATTTCATAGTATTTGTAATCACTTATTTTCTTCAGGGCCTCAAGCCCAATTAAAAAAGCTCAATTACATCAGATATGGGAAGATCCTAATCACAAGAGATATGGTAAGTCAAGCTACATGCAAGGAATTCTCACAACGGACTTATGGCGAATTTTCAATAAGATCCAAACATTTCTAGGTCGGGATGTCTTCTTACGAATTGATCGTCTTTTAGTTACATTTCCAACGCATCTTTAAACGCCTCAATCGAACGTCGAGAGCTCAAGATATTTTCGTTTTACTGAAGACAGTGCGTGCAGAAAACTTTATATGGGTCCAATATTGAAATTTGATTTTACTACGAATTTTCAATTATTTTAAAAGTTGGATGACCTTTCAGTTACTTTTCAGTGACTATATTGAAATCGAACTAAAAGTTAGGTGACCTTATTGAATATTTTAAAATTACGGTGACCAAATGAATCCGGCTTAAAAGTTTAGTGACCATTTATGTAGTTTACCCTAAAAATAATATATATGTTTTGATATTGTCACTAATATATGGTCTTCCCCGTTGCATACACTTGTGAAAATACGAGCTGTAGGGAAGACGCTTGATGTGTGGAAAAAAAGGATAAACGCGACTTAGAGCAAGGTCGTATAAAGGATCTCAAGAAAAACATTAAACACTTGTATTGAGTGGGAATGTATCTAATGCGGAATGCCAATGTTGATGAGCTTGTCGAATGCAAAAAAAAAACTAAAAGTTTAGTGATGTAAAAAGAAATTTACTCATACTTGAGTGACCATTTATATAGTTTACCCATAGCAAACTACTTTTAGTCTAAATGAATAGTTGATAATTAAAGGCCTATAAACAAATAAGTACTTAAAATTATATCGTTTTCCGATTTAGATACCTAAATTAATTTTTGGACAAAATAAGTACTTAACGACTAGAGTATACTTTTTTGGTCAAAACATGTATTTAAAGTATATTTTGGTCAAAATAAGTACCTAATGTATTTTTTAATCAATGCCGCATTTTAACTTTTAGAAATCAAGATGAAAAACAAATACTTTATATATTTATTTTGACCGAAAACTGCTTTAAGTACTTATTTTGATTAAACATATATTTTATGTATTTATTTTAACAAAAAAATATTTTAATTACTTAAATAAAAAATAATATGATTTAGATGCTTATGTGTCATATACGCTATGATAAAAGCATGAATAACATTTTGGGAAATGCATGAAAAGGAAGGGAAAGAATGGTTGAGCCCCAAAATGGGAAATATAAGCACGTAGGTGGATTGAGAGTAGGTATGGCCATCCGACCCATATCTGACGAGTTTTGATCCGATTTGATTTTATATGGTCGAGTTTTTTAAAGAAAATTTTGAGTTTAGGTCTGATTTTTTAGGGTGAGATCGGGTCAGATTTGGGTTTAAGGTGAAAATACTCTATCTGACTTCAGTGGTGAATCCAGAAATTATTTTCAGGATGGGAACAAGTTAAAATATTTTTTTAGAGTGAACACAAGTCATAAAATTTTTAAAATCTCAGGGTAAGAACAAGTTAGAAAATTAAGGACTAATTCATAAAAATTAAAAAATAAAACCAAATGTATGAACTTTCAAAAGTTCAGAGTGGGCACAGGCCCACCTAAGCTTCAACATAGATCCGCTAATGTCTGACCTAACCCGAAATAATTGTTTAATTTTATCTAAATATTTATGTATAATTGCTACAATGACCCTCTCTTTATATATATTTCAATTATCTCCCTATTTCATCTAATAAAAATGAAATAATTATTATAACACTCACTATCTATTTCTATTTTTTTTCAATTAACTCTTTATTTTATCGAATAATAATGAAAAATGATAAATTTTTTTATTTATGTCAGGTTGAGTTCAAATTTTTATTTTAAAATTCAGGTTCAAGTTTAGGTTGGGAGAAACATTATAAAATATTGGGTAGAGTCGAGTTTGGACGGAGGTATTCAATTTTTGGATCGAGTGTGAATCAGCCAAAACTCGACCCATAATTATCCCTAATTAAGAGACAAGGGGAATCATTACTAGGTAATCAACAATGTGACTTTTTCAGTTTTGCATTGGTATGGTCCTGGATTACTAGGGTTTTTGCTTTGGCCCACTAATAGAAATGGTTTGAGGACCATACCCCACCCAACACATCTGCCCTGCCCGTATACAACTTGTATATGGCTCTAAAGCTTTCTCAGTGTGTGCCCCACCTTTGTTTATATATATGAGAAAGAAAACTTTAGTGAACGAGGTACAATGATTTTAGATGCATGACAAAAAGAATTAAATAAAAAATAATTGCTTAAAGCTATATTTTTTGAATTTTAGGCGTTTAAAGAGTGTTAAGAAATTGTTAATTAATTAATGAGTGACATGTGATATTAATTTTATTTTTAATTTTTTAGAGAAAAACACCTAAAAATTCAATTTTCATACAATCTCAAAATTTCAAAATTTTACAAAACAGTCTCTAAATCTCTAAAATTACTCAAACTTAAATCCCAAATCGTCGCCGATCGCCACCACTGATCACACCCCTTTGGTTGCTTCGAGATTTTATAAAAAAACTAAAAGTTTGTAAAAAAATATTTTAAGTTTTTAATTTTGAAAAATAAAATAAACATGTCACATGTCAAACATTGATTGATTAACAATTTTTTAACACCCTTTAACTCTAGGCACCTAAAATTATAATGGTTGAAACTTTAAGCACCTATTTTTACAAAAATATAATTTAGGCACCTAAAGTTCAAAAAATGTATATTTTGTGCACCTATTTTTCATTTAGGCCCATGACAAAGTAATATTATCTCATATATATATATATATATATATATATAATTTTCTTCTGTTTCATGTGATCATCATAATTTGTAACATTTTATGTTGTCTCGACTCTTATTTTTTATAAAATATCTAATATTTGAGTTTAATACTAGGATATAAAAAATATAATCTTCAAGGATCGTTTAAATATATTAAAAAAACATAGAAAAACCTAATCATACTCATGTTATATACATATATGTATTCAACAATTACACCTGATGTGTTGAAGACATCAAAAGTCATATGCATCAAAGGCTGTAGTCCCACTGCCTATGGAAGCTAGAGATTGGTCCATCAATGGGTTATGTAGGAGGGGTCCGAGGGGAGGCCTAAATAGAAAAATGGATAGGCAAAGGCAAAGGCAAAACCAGGCAAGTGATTAAAGGTACATACATCTTTATTAAGTAGCACTTTGGGGTTGGGGATCAAAGTATGATTACTTTTACACAGCACCCCACTTCGTTCCTCAGTAATATCATAAGAGGGCGCATTCACAAGTCTCCATTATTGGAAATTATCCTGTTATAAATAAAATTATATGGTATTCGTTCATATTTATATTTAGGGTAAACTATAAAAATATCACTGATTTTTTTAGAGTATTTTTATTTTGGTCACTGAACTTTTAATCAATGAATTTTTAGTTCGTTTTTAATATAGTTATTCTCATTACTTTCCGTTAGAAATGTTGACGTGTGACATTAATTTTATTTTTTATGAATAAAATAATAGGTAAACTACACTATTCATAACTCAACTTTTTCCCTTCTTACGTTAAAGTGTAAAATTTTTTACTTTAATGCCTCAATTTTCAAATTATTCCTATTTTAGTCACTTTCGAATAAGATAAAACAATGAAAACCCTCAAACCCATATTAAAGGTAAATGTTCCAAACAACATGACCAAAATTTCATATGATAATTTTGCACGACATAAAAAAAATAAAACCCATATTAATATTTTAAGGTGAACTACATAAATGATCACCATATTATTAGAAAAGTCGTGATTTGATTACCTTACTTTTTTCGAAGCAATTAAACAACCATACTATTAAATTGGATGTAATTTGACCACTAGCCGTTAGAGGTTAACAGAAGGGTAACGTGGCAGTTAAAAAATAAGGGTATAATTACACATTTGGTCCTCGTTACTTATACACTCTATTAATTTGATCCTAATTTTAATTTAATAAAATTAATTATTTATTTATTTATTTGGTGACACGTGTCACCACCTTATTGGAGGACTTTAATTATTTTTATTTAATATAATTAATTAATTTTCCCCTCCAATCAAGTTGTGACACGTGTCACATGATTGAAGAAGGAAAATTGAAGGCAAAGAATTGAGGGTGGGGGATTCAAACTATTGTTGGATTGGTGGGAAGAAGTTGAGCTTCCCACTAGGCCAAGCTTATTTTTGTGATATGAAGTACCACATATAATATATGTTTATATTGTTATTAATGCCTGGAAAAATTAAAAGTAACAAAATTAGGGCTAAGGGGATTCAGACCAAGGCTCCCTTGGTGGAAAGAAACATGTGTTTGCCACTAGACCAAGCTTATTTTTGTGATATGAAGTACAACATATAATATATTTGTTATATTACTGTTAATGCATGGAAAATGGAGGAAATGCGGTTTTAGGGAACTCGAACACAACATACTTATGATGCATAAAAACATCTAACCCATTTAAATAAATCTAATAATTAAATTAAAATTAACAATATTTTGTATATATTTTAAATTATATTTATTGCACCATTAAAATAAAAAATTAAAAAGTATATTAAATTTATTTAGGGAATCCAAACTCACGAACATAATTCAATCAATTTAACCTTGGTTTGAATCCTCTTAGCCCTAATTCTTTGCTTTCAATTTTTCTTCTCCAATCATGTTCACAATCTGATTGGAGGGAAAAAATTAATTAATTAAAAATAATTAAAGCCCTCATCACCAAATAATTAATTTATTTTATTAAATTAAAATTAAGATCAAATTAATAAAGTATATAAATAACGAGGATCAAATGTATAATTATACCTTTATTTTTTTTAACTGCCATGTCACCCTTCCGTTAACCTCTAACGACTGGTGATCAAATTACATCCAATTTAATAATATGGTGATTTAATTGTTTCGAAAAAAGTAAAGTGATCAATCGCGAGTTTTCTAATAATATGGTGGTCATTTATATAGTTTACCCTAATATTTAATATTTATATAAACACAAATTATAAAACATATAATATGGTGGTCATTTATATAGTTTACCCTAATATTTAATATTTATATAAACACAAATTATAAAACATAGTTCTACGGAAAATACACAATCAAAGGATAGGTCTATGGAAACGTAGTATGTTATTTATTTTAAATGTGGTAGACATTGTTCTACAAAAAGATTAAAAGCATTCCATTTCCATGTTACTAAAATGCTGTTCCAAGTCCAACTATAGAGTGAAAATATGAAAGGCAGCAAGCAAGGAATAAATTCGTATTCATGAAGCACACTACAACAACACACGTTAGCCAAGTCATATATTCCAATCAACAAGTTTCTCTTCATAATTCATCACATAAAATTAAATAATGAATCCAATCCCTAAAATAAACAAAAAAAAAAATCCCTAATTAAACAAGGGGTCAAAATTCAGTTCCACTCCAGATTTGGAGGGACTTTTATGTAAGAATTCTACAGAACCCAGAGCTATGGAGTAACAACTAACACGGCATCCCCGCTCTACACCCCCCCTTTTTCCCCCCAGTTTGAGCTACTTAGTAGAGCTACAACTCCTCTCTCCTGCTGTTATTATTTCAGCTTACCTGCTGCTGATGATTACCGTAGAAGGGATAGGCCCCATACGCGGTGGCTGCAGCTGCATACATGCCTATGCCATTAGGTGGCGGAAAACTGTAGCCATAACCATCATAGACCTGCCCTCCATAGTAAGCTGCACCCCATTGGTTGCTGTAATCAGCCCTAAACTGCAATATCCCAAAATAATAGATTACATAGAAATAATTCAACATCTCTGTTATAGCATTTGGTATCAGCTTTCTTAATGCTCTGCATTTAACAATGAATGGGAGAGTGAAGGGGAATATATGGATAGAGAATAGAAACCTGCTTATTTGCTGGATTGCGACCCCAAGAAAGGCGCACTGTTTGGTTGCCGATATTAGTCTCATTCAACTTCTGCAATGCCTCCTCGGCATTGTCCCTGTTGACACTCAGAAATTACACCAAGGTAGAGTAACTCAAGAATAACTACATTATACCTTTAATTTTAGTATAGCAATCTTTATAGGCAAAAGCAAAGTATAGCCATAAGTTTACCAGTTAGCAAATCGTACAAACCCGCATCCTTTTCCAACAGGTATTTTAACAGAAACTAGTTCACCATACTGAGAGAAAGGTTGCCTAAGATCTTCCTCAGTGACATTAGGGTCAAGTCCTCCGACAAATATCTATAATAAACTTTGATTAGACAAGGGAGGCACATATATTGGTGCTCCTAAGAATTAAAGCCAAAAGGAGCTGAAAACTTACGGTTGTGTTTGAAGAATCTCCATCAGATTGGGTTGAAGCACCATTTGATGCATAGCCACCTTCCAAAAACAAAAGAAGACAAGTGTATCAAGCAAAATCTGAAGGCATTAAGCTGTGTCAATTAAATTTGTCTTGAGAGGTCAAAAAAGAGATGGAAAGAGAATGAACAACAGCAACAAAAGGCAATCCTTTGCAAGGTTGCAGTTATAAAACCAGGTGAATAAGCATTTAGGCTTGGAAACTATCTGAGCATTGAATTCCTTTACAATGCCAATCATTAAATTGCCTCAAAAGCCAAGTTTAGGTTTTATGAAAAAAAAAAGTTTAAGATTCATTATTTGACAATCAACTAAAAGGATGTTTTTGGCTAAGTAAACTAAAAGGATGTTGCATTCATGACAAAGAAATTATAGAAATTGTCAATCACATAGATTGAGATAACCCAATTAATTCTCTCATAGAACACAATTCTATTGTGGTTTCCATCTAAATAATTCTGTGTAGCTCTGCAACTAACAATGCCATTGTTATTTTATTGCTCACAAAAGAAAACAGGGATTACCCCTCTTTAAATTCAGCCATGGGGGCAGTTAAGATGTTATTTTATATTGCACGATAAAGGAAGATACTTGAATATATCAAAATTAAAAGACATAAACCCCCATCAAAAGAGGCTAAAAATCTAGTTGCCCAACAGAAAAGGGAAAGCGTTATATGAATGAACTTTGTTACACTAAACATAAACAGAAATCTAGCATTTTGTTGCTCAACAAAGCTACTTTTTATTCCAGCACAATCTGATAATTAAAAGAATGGCAGTCACCAAAAAAACAGAGACAGAATAGACAGTTATATAGTGTCTCAGAAGGAATCCCTTATCTGCTTAATGTGAAAGTTTAAGTCAAAGTAAGAGAAGCAGACTAAATTTGTTTAGCAGATGTTTCGAAGGGGCTAGACTAAAATTAACTTTTTACATCTAAAACTGCAAAGCATCCCAAAGAAAAAAATTGCAACAAGTGACTAAAGAGGTGAAAGACAAGCACTTTAGCAATGAACATAAATCATTAAATAAAATTTTAAGATGTACCAATGTTTTTAGCTTAAACAAAATGAATAAAGGAAAAGCAAGTTAGATAATCAAATACCTTGTGAAGAATATTGTTGCTGATAACCCGACGACTTCCTGGGAGTTGCAGCACCAATACGCATAGGCCTGCTTGAACAATATGCACCATTCATTTCAGTCATGGCTTGTGACCTTTCAGTATCATTCCCAAACCTCACAAAACCATAACCCTTTGATCGACCAGTGTTAGCATCAATTACAACTTTTGCAGCTTTAACAGAAGGATATTTACTGACAAAAGTTTCATGTAATAGGCTATCAGTAACATCTGCAGCTAAATCTCCTACAAAAATAGAAAGATCAGGACCATTTTCTGAGCGCTTCTCTCCTGTGCTAAAAGTTGCCCAATTCAGGCGGAAAGGTTGTTCCGTATTAGGCATCAAAATGCCACTATAATTTTGAAGAACTTTCTCGGCTGTTGCATGCGAAAAGAATTCCACAAATCCATACCCTTCTGATAAACCAGTTTGCTTATTGCGAATGACCTTAATCGACACAATCTGCAAAAACCAATTCCAAACATCAATTAAAATTAGGCAAGAAATTACAACCCTTGAATTAGATTTCTTTGTTTCTTTGAATTAGTTTTCATTGTAAGTATTATGCCTCTGCCTTCTCAAATCAATCATACTTAGTTTGAACTTAAGCAGTCACAATCACATGTGAACCTTACATTTAATCCAAATAAGACAAACTTCTTGTGTGGATCAACACGGGCCAAAAAGTCGAGATATTTTGGATTTGACATGCAATTTAACCTCAACATTCATAATATAAAATAACGAGTGTTCTAAACAGCTTTTTGACATTCAAAACTATATCTTCAACCAGAAAAGTGAAATTCCAAAGTTGTTTCAGGCTCTAGTTAATTAAAGTTCTCTTGTACATCATTTTCTAAAAATTCCTCAAATAGCTAAATCAAGAATTGACTTCACCCAGTTTTCTGGTTGACACTCATCCCTTGAATGAGAGTTACATGCCAGCCAGTAAATAGGCACCAGATATATTAATCACAGTGCAAATCCTATCTTTCGATAAACCAATAACACACATAAATACACAAACACATATCTTTTGCTTCTGAATATCCGAACAATACTTGTAAGATTACTATTTTCATAAATAGTAGTCAATGGAGATGCATTTAATTTGAACAATTTCCATAAATAGTACAAAATAAGTGTTCCTATAGCATTCCCACGTGCGTTTTACATAAACACAAGCATACTAATCAATAATCATCGTCCATACAAAATGTAACAGACAGTGCCATAACTGCATATTCCACGAAAACGACAACATAATAGTCACTGATCACAAATAATTATTAAGGAAAAACATATTTATAGCAAATCTTTCAATCAAAAGTAAGCATTTAAATTATAAATCAAATGTATTTATGAGAGTTTGTTCAACCTCGCCAGTGGAAGCGAAACAGCTATGAAGATAGTTCTCGTCCATCCAATGATGCAAATCACCAACCCAAACGGTTTTGTTCTCGCCGCCACCGCTGGATCCTTGCTGCTGCTGTGCGTGATCGTGGTGGTGGGGGTACTGGTGATGGTGATAAGGCATGTAGTGCTGAGGTGGAGGTGGCGACGCCACGAAGTGCTGCGGTTGCATAATTTGATGTTGCATTACCATAGCAGCTGCCGGATACTGCATCGCCACCCACTGAGGCTGAGGTTGCGGCAGCGGTTGTTGAGGCCGTTGATTCTGTTCCCGCGACGGCTGCGTTTGCGGTTGCGAATCCGAACCACTGTTCTGCTGCATCCTTATATTTTTATTCTTATCTTATTTTCTTCAAAAAAACTATAAAAAAAACTTTGAATGTTTTTAGAATTGAATCTGATTTTTTTTTTTTTTTTACTTTTTAGGAAATAAATTTTTCTCTTTTCAAGGTTGAATCTGAGTACTTTCAGGGGGAAGAGAGAAAATAGAAAAGGAAGATAGAATACGGCACGGGTAGGCTAGGGTCTAATTCTAAGCAGAGGATTTAAGCTAAGGGTGACCAGGAGCATGAAACGTGGGCCTTTGTTGACCGTTGGATGACAAAGGCGATAGTTTAATATCAACCGTCGAGTTTTGCATAATGTGGTAGGGTATAATGTATGCACGTGATGCTGTTTTGTGGTCAATGTCTCTCACCCTGGCTGGATCCGCCGCCAGCTCCTTTCTCTTTTTGGGTTTTGAGGATTTAATATATTACTATAAATTCCTAAACAAATCGGTTAAATTAAAGATTTGTTGTGAATAAACAAAAGTAAAATACATTCATGTCATTCAAATATACGTTTGGTTAAAAATTATTTTTAAATTATAATCTAATTATTCAATTAAAAATTTATTATAAATAAATTATTCTAGCGGTAAAATTAAAATAAATGTGTAACGTGTATTGATATAATAACAATTTCAATAACTAAAACGTATACATTCTGTTAACTTAGTCTTAATTTGATATAATTCAATAAATTCAACTCTTCACTGTTAAAAATTTCATTAGTGAATTGATTGTATCAACTAGCAATCGATATTAAGTCATAATGAGCATATTTCATTAGTATCTTATACGTTTAGTAGTGAAGTTAATATGTCTGTTGAGTTATCATATTTGTTGGTTATCAAGATAAAAGGTAGTAATATAGAATTTTAAACATCAATAGTTAAATTTATTGAATTGTTTTAAATTAAAAAACGGAGACAAAAATATTATTATGCTATATCACCTTTCATTTTTAAGGATGGAGTGATATGTGTTGAGTGGATCAATTTGATGTGATTTGACAAATCGGGGGTGACTTGGCTATTTAAAAATTGAGGAAGCAAAATAGAAATTGAAAATGGAGGACAAAACAATTTAGAGTGGTTCAAGCTTCTAACAAACTCTACATCCACTACCTTAGCTCCCACTAAGGATTTTCAGCAACTTTCACTAGATGTTCTTCCCCTTTTCTAGGCTTAAGAGGTAACATTTACAATTGGTCAATCTTTCTACCCAAAGATTGACCCAAAAGACTCTTTTTATAAAGAAGAATTTGGCAAAGGAAAATATTTCTTACAAGACTAAATATTTTGCCCAATTACAAACAAACATTCTCTCAATCTTGAACTAAAGATTGACAATAGGAATTATAACAAGTTGGATACAAGATTTGACTCTATTAAGCACAAGAGTTTGAAATATAGCTTGAATGTTGCAAGAAGGTTCAATAGTTGTTGTTGGTGCTTTGGAGACTTGTTTATATACACTTGCATTGATTTCTAGTCGTTCTGGTGGTTGAGATCATCAATTGAGCCGTTGGGCTTCATTTTTTTGCAATAAATGTACTCCTGCATCTATTGAGTTTTAAGGTGCTCGATTCCTTCAACCGATCTTGCTCACCAAGTGGTGGAGAACTGAAATTTTGGGTGGATGTGGTGTGGAAGTTAAAAGATAAATGACACAATGATTTTAGAGTGGTTCAACCTTCTAACCAAGGTCTACATCCACTACCTTAGCTTCCCACTAAGAATTTCCAATCAATCCACTATTGATTCGTCCCCTTTTCTAGGCTTAGGAGGAAACCCTTATACACCGATCAAACTTTCTACCCAAAGTCTTGATTAAACCCTCTTTACAAAGAGAAAAGATAAGCAAACTTAAATTCCTCTAATAGGTGATTGTTTGCACAAATAAGCTCTCACCCAAAACCTAAAACACTTGAGCAAATTTGACAATTTTGGCTCACTAGTGTTTGTCTTTACAAAGAAATGACAATTTAAGTACAAAGACAATTCTTGATCATTTGTTGATTGACAATTGAAGCATTAACCATTACTTGATGATTGGAGGTCCCTTTTATACTCCTTAATGAGTTTGTAGTCGTTACTAGCCGTTGGGGATGAATTGGAGCCGTTGAGGACTTTATTTCCCTTCATTAATGCTGTTCTACAGCCTTCCATATCGATACGCATGGACCCGTATCGATACAACCTTCATCAGAAACTAGCCGTTAGGCTCTTGCCAGCCTAGGCGTAACGATACGCTTGAGGGCGTATCGGTACGGTATGATGTTTAAAAGACCGTTGAGAAATATGACCATTGAGGTTGTTAAAATGGGATTGGTACGCTGACTAGGTATATCGATATGATCCCTCACCGTATCGAAACGGCCAAGCCTGTTTCGATATGGGTTTTGGCAGTGACCAAACTGGGCAAAAAAGGTATCGATACGGGTTGGACCGTAACGGTACGGGCACTTTGAAAACACAAGTTTGGCTATTTAAAATCAATAAAAACATTGCCAAAAACCTTTTTAAATACCTCAAACATATATTCAAGTTGTTTGGACTTAAAACAAAGTTTTAAATTCTTTTCAAATTAGTTCAAAACATTTTTCAATTATTATATCAAAACATTATTTCTACAATCTCCCCCTTTTTGATATAATAAAACCAACTTGAAAATTTGTTTGGGATTTCTCCCCCTTTGTGAAATACATTTTGAATAAGAGAATTAAAATACAAAATCGATAAAAGCTCCCCCTTATTCATTTGAAAAATCAAAATTTCAAACCATTTCTCCCCTTTTTGTTATATCAAAAAGAATTTAAAATACATTTAAGTTCAAAATAACAATAGAGGTAAAAAAATGACAAAATTAAAAAAAAAATTGGTTTAAAAATGGCCCCCCTTACTCAAAGCATCATTAAGATATTAGTCCAACATATATGATCATCTAGTTGACATAAATGAAAATAAATCAAATAAAAGCAAAAGCAACTAGATTTTACCACACTTGAACACAAGAGAGGATGTGGAGCCTTCCTTCTTCAAGTGTCTTTCTTGTGTGCATGGAGCTCCCCCTCAATGTTTGACTTGTTGATCATTTTCCATCACACCTAGCAAAAGACAATCAAGTAATTTTTGGTATCCAAATTGCTTTGGATCCATAGACGTTAGTAGCACAAAATTTAGTCCCCTTAAGAATCCATTTTTCAATTTCATCCTTTTAGTTGAAGTGGTTAGTCCTTTTGGGACCCAAACACTTCTAAAACATTTACCTTTTACAAATCTAGGGGCACTAGATTGTCTCACATAAAAGTTTGATTTTCCAAAATTATTTTTCTTTTCAAGCTCTTTGGAAATCAAATCTTTTTCTTGAACTTTATGAAGCAAATTTTGTAAATCAAAACTTTTTTGTTCAAACTCTTCGAGTTTTGCTTCAAGTTCAAGTTTGGTTTTAGAAATCAAATCATTTTGAATTTTCAACTTTGAAATCATTTTATTGTTTTTCAAAATGTGATTTTTAAACTCTAAAACCAAATCATCGCAGACATCTTGTAATTCATCAAAAGAGTAAGAACATGAAGTAGATTAATTAGAAGTTACCCTTGAATATTCTTCGATGGCCATAAGGCAAAGGTTGGCTTGTTCATCGTCGGTGTAGTCCTCATCACTCCAAGTAGCCACACATGCCTTCTTCTTATGGCTTGAAGTGTCTGCCCTCTTTTTTTTTCATGGATTCTCGTTCAAGCTCTCTCAAGGCTTTCTTAATGAATATGGCACACTTCTTGAAGAGATGAACTATCTCTTCTTCTTCATCCTCCTCTTCACTTGTATCAACATGATGGCAAGTAGAGGACTTGAGTGCAATGGAATTTGTGTTGATGGCAAGCCCTTTGAGTTTCTTCTCTCCCATAGCTCTAATTTCTTCCCTCTTCTTCTCATCTTCTTTGTTCTTCTTCATGATTTGATGAGTAAGGAGTGACCCCATGAGTTCATCGAGCTTCAAGGTCTTCAAATTATTGGCTTCGATAATGGCGGTCCTCTTTGAGTCCCATTACTCGGGAAGTGAGTAGATGAGCTTTCGAACAATCTTTTCCTCCAGGATGGCTTCTCCATAGCCTTTGAGACCATTGGTGATAGTGGAGAACCTATCAAACATCTTCTGGATGTTCTCTTCCGGATCCATTTTGAAGTTCTCATACTCTAAGGTGAGGAGCCCAATCTTGGTCTCCTTAACTTCATCGGTTCCCTCGTATGTGACTTCAAGCTTGTCCCATACCTCCTTGGCACTCTCACAAGAAGACATCTTCTCATAGATGGTTGGGCCAAATGCACAAAAAAGGATGTGCAAGGCTTTGCAATTTAGCTCCATCTTCTTGTGATCGTCGGCACTCCACTCCGCTTTGCTTCGTTGAGGCACGAACAGACCATCTTCAACTATGTCCCATAGCTTGTAGTCTCTTGATTTAATGAAGAACTTCATCTTTGTCTTTCAGTGGGCATAGTGACTTCCGTCGAAGAAGGGCGGTTTGTCGATGGATTGCGCCATTGAGCTGGTTGTGTGAAATGATGACCGAGCTTGCCGGATGTTCTCAATAGGATGTTAATCCTCTTCGATTAAGCCAAGCTCTGATACCAATTGTTGAGTTTTAAGGTGCTCGATTCCTTCAACCGATCTTGCTCACCAAGTGGTGGAGAAGTGGAAATTTGGGTGGATGTGGTGTGGAAGCTAAAAGATAAATGACATAATGATTTTAGAGTGGTTCAACCTTCTAACCAAGGTCTACATCCACTACCTTAGCTTTCCACTAAGGATTTCCAATCAATCCACTATTGATTCGTTCCTTTTTCTAGGCATAGGAGGAAACCCTTATACACCGATCAAGCTTTCTACCCAAAGCCTTGATCAAACCCTCTTTATAAAGAGAAAAGATAAGCAAACTTAAATTCCTCTAATAGGTGATTGTTTGCACAAATAAGCTCTCACCCAAAACCTAAAACACTTGAGCAAATTTGACAATTTTGGCTCACTGGTGTTTGTCTATACAAAGAAATGACAATTTAAGTACAAAGACAATTCTTGATCATTTGTTGATTGAAAATTGAAGCATTAACCATTACTTGATGCTTGGAGATCCCTTTTATACTCCTTAATGACTTTGTAGCCGTTACTAGCTGTTGGGGATGAATTGGAGGCGTTGAGGACTTTATTTCCCTTCATAAATGCTTTTCTGCAGCCTTCCGTATCGATACGCATGGACCCGTATCGGTACGACCTTCATCATAAACTAGCCGTTGCGCTCTTGCCAGCCTAGGCGTATCGATACGCTTGAGGGCGTATCGGTACGGTATGACGTTTAAAAGACCGTTGGGAAATATGATCGTTGGGGTTGTTAAAATGGGATCGGTACACTGACTAGGCGTATCGATACAATCCCTCATCGTATCAAAACGGCCAAGCCTGTTTCGATACAGGTTTATGCAGTGACCAAACTGGGCAAAAAATGTATCGATACGGGTTGGACCATATCCGTACGGGCCCTTTGAAAACACATGTTTGGCTATTTAAAATCAATAAAAACATTGCCAAAAACCTTTTTAAATACCTCAAACATATATTCAAGTTGTTTGGATTTAAAACCAAGTTTTAAATTCTTTTCAAATTAGTCCAAAACATTTTTCAATTATTATATCAAAACATTATTTCTACAACATCCTACCGCATCAGTACTCGAACAACCGCATCGATACCTGTCTCAAAACAGAAAGAGTCGTTGTGCACATTTAAGAGGGGCATAACGATACGCTATAAGGGCGTATCGAACGGGTATAGTGTAAAAATAGGGGCACATCGATACTCTATGACCGTATCGATACGAATTTTTCTCACTGGAATCTCAAGGAAAACTTTTGTAAAAAGTGTATCGATACGTTGTATGGGCGTATCGATATGGTCTAACGACCGTTTGAATTTTGCTGAAATTATAACTAACAAGTAACAATAAAAAACTTTAAATGCAAATATTTATCGAATCAAATCAAACCGTATCGATACGGGGACTTACCGTGTCGGTACGCCACACCTTAAAGTTTAGCCCATGTAAAATACCGTATCAATACGGGTAAAATCGTATCGATACGCTTTTGTCGAATAAACTTCCAGAACCTAAAAACCGTATCGATACGACTATAATGTATCGATACACCTTGGCATACAAACAAGTTTTGGGCTATTAACACTTAGAAAATTTTTCTTTAAACAATTTATTTGACTTAGAAATATTTTGGTTCAAGTTTTCTTGTCAATTTGTAAGACTTTGAAATACTTAAACATTTATTTACTTTTACAAATAGGTCCTTAGACATTTTATTATATAAAAATCAAATTAGGTTTTACAATCTCCCCATTTTTGATAAACAAAACCAAAGTAAATTTTTAAGTATTTGAAAACTTCGAAAAGTTTACTCCTCCTTAATTTAAGATTGATTTTCAAAGATTTGTAAAAAAATATATTTTACACTTCTTCGCCTTTTTGTTAGATAAAAATCAATGCAAACATTTAAGTATATAGGCAAGATATATCAATGAAGTACAAAGCATAATTAAAGCAACATTATAGCATTAAAATTCAAAAAGAAATCCAAAGCAAGAATAATTCAAAGCAAATAGAAATCCAAACTGAAATCCTAAAAACAAGAATTCAAAGCATAGGTCCTAAAAGGAAAACATAGATAGGTGCATAAAAAGGGAAATCCTAAAATGATATGTAATGACATGATATGCTCAAAAACATAGATAGATTGCCGAGTATGATTAAGCCAAGCACCATGGAAGGCGATGAGAGAGACATCCATGGAAGTTTGTTGTTCTTCAATGGCCTTGACTCGATCCTCCAAAGATTTGAAATGAGTATCAACAGCGGCAAATTTGACATCCATGTTGTTCCTTAAGGTGGTGAATTTCTCATTGAGATGCGCCATGAGTCTATCCATGGAAGTTTGAGCTTGTTAGACTCGTGGACCTTGAGGAGCGACCGAAGGCGATTGATCTTCTTGAGGAAGAGGGCGAGCAACACAAACCCACTCATGATTAATGTACTCAAAGTGAGCACGAGTAAGAGAATGTTCGTCAATGGGCTTGCCTAGAGGCTCGACGACATTATGGGAACAATCGATTTTCAAGGAATGGAACAAGAAGCTCAACGCTATTCCATTGAAAAAGGACTTGACTTGATTGGTGTGACGGTGTTGGACAAGATAAACCAAGTCAACAAACACAATTTGGCAAAGATTTGGGCGCTTACCCTCACGAAAACAACATAGCCAAAACACATTAACTTGGCGAATGGTAGAGAATTTCCCATTGGAAGGGCGAATCCACCAAGAGATGATGAGATGGAGGATACGATCATGAGCGTCAAGGACGATGACGAAGCCAAGTTAAGAGTGCCCCAAGGAGTGTTCATCATCAATTCCAAAGTTTTCAAACCCCAAAACATTGCATAAAACAGTTTGATCAATTCGAAGCCTTTTCCTCATAAGGTAGGAGTCAATGGCAATAACACTCTCTCTAGCTCAGTCATGGATACAACATGCATTAGCAAAGAAAATAAAAACAAGGTTTCAATACATAATTGGGGGTACACTTAAAAAAGGTAAAATCTTCCATTGTTGTAACAACCCAAGATATTTGAACTTAAACCGTTTGTAGTTTAGAAAAGGGATTGAAACAACTCGTTCATCCCGGATTGGAGAGGCTTGGTATTGTTTATAATGGGCCATAGCCGAGGGGGTTAGAAAACTATTTTGAAGAATAAAACCAAGGTTCAGTTTAGTAATACCCTCATTGTCCAAAGTGGGATTGGATGAACTAGAAACCAAATCTTTCTTTTGTCTCTTTTTCGATGTCATAATATCCTGAAAACATCAAAACCATTCGAAATCAACACATCCGATCCAAAAATTATTCCAATAATTCAAGGTATTGAGAGAAAAACTATATTTTGTACATTAAAATCATATACAAGTATAAGTATGAATTTTAGTAAAAATAGTTTTGAAAAACATTAAACTAAAATATACGATATATTTATATATTCAAAACAACAAAATAGATTTTAATTTTTTTTGCAAAAACTTAAAAACCCATACTATAAGTATACGTTCTATACAAAAATTGAGTAAAAACAACAAAGAAATTTAAACAAAATTTAAAAAGGAAAGAAAGGTTTTGATACCTTGAGATAAGAAATTGGATGAATGAATGATGATTAATGCACCAAATTGCTTGCAAAGCTTTGATGTGTAGATTGAAAACCCTCAAAGATTTTAGGTTTTTGGTGTAAAAAATCAAGAGATTTGAGGAGTTTTGTGAAGTGTTCATAAGTTCTATATTTTGTGCACAGTTCATCTCATATTATTGCTGTTTTAAGTACATTTTAGGCATAATTAGGTGCATACATTGCATTTTACAGTATTCTTTACTTTGACATGCTTTTATTGATTATCTTTTATTTGGTAAGGAAAAGATACTGTTTAAGTTTAGTTTTAGGTACTAAGAAGTTGGTAGAAGGAGAGAGGAGCTGAGGACATGATGTCGAGGCAGCAGATTAGGGAGCTGTACTGATGCAGTTCCAGACAGAGATAGCAGCGGCCGAGTAGCTGCCACCGCCAAGCCGCCCAGGGCAGCAAGCTAAGGAATTGGAGAACTGGAGTGCGATCTGTAGAGCAGAAAATCTTGATTCTAACGATGCCATCCACTCGATTTTCTGATGCCTGTAGTAGCGGGCAGAGCCGCCGAAGGACGAGAATAAGATTACTTGCGAAGCAATGCAACGTGAAGGAATCCACATTCAACTCAAAGAAGTCAAAATTAAAGGTTGCATTTAATGCAAAAAGCTACTTTGAAGACTTCTACTCCAAGAAGGACTTGACCTAGATAATGCCTATATATACTTGACATATTTTGTAATTCAAGACAACTTAGGTTTTCCCTTAGGCATAGTTTAGGTTTTCTTGCCGCCATTATGTTCTAATTCTCTTTTGGGTTTGTGTTATGTTGTAAACTAGTGTGAGAACGGTTGTTTAGAAATTAAGTTTGTTTTTGCAGTAAAACTTCAAGGTTTGCTTATTCCATGTTCTTCATAGTTTTCAATTAAGGCGAGAGATTAATTGTTTACTATCCATTTGTTCAATATTAAGAGAGTCGAACTCACGAAAGGAGTAAGTACGGTCCTCACTCTAATAAAGTGTTGATCAATCCAGCCTAGACATAGGTTAGGGTTTAAGGCGGCTAAAAGAGAACGAGCCAAACATTGCTGTCTTTGCAAGATTAACGTCGCGACTGGTATTATCTGAAGTGGGCAACAATAACATTCTGACTTAGACATAAGTGGGATCACAATCGAATCATTTTGCCGAGCCTTGAAGTACTGCCGAGTTTGCCGCCGAGACACACGTCCGTTCCACTACCGAGGCAACAAAAGAGTCTAAGCAGCTAGTCTGCCATCCCCCGCCGAGGCAGCACAAAGCAACTTATCCTATTCAACGCAGTTTCACACTACTCAACAGCATAACCCGACCCATGCCATCAATCTGACCTCTTCTCCAATATTTACTTGTGTTTTATTTACTTTTCCTTATAAACTAAAATTTAATTGTGCATTTAATTTTCCTTTGTGCAGGAATTATGAATCGAGTCGATCTATCCAATCTCTGTGGGAGACGATATCTTTTATACTATAACTTGACATGAGTGTGCACTTGCGCTCATATTTAGAGAACACCTAAATGCTCTACACGTTTTTGGCACTGTTGCCGGGGATTGGTAATAGCGAAATTCATATTTAAATTTCTGCACTTTTATTTTTATTTGCATTTAATTTTTAGTTATTATTATTATTATTATTATTCAAATTTTTTTTTACAAGTTTTCTTTGCTAGTGCAGGACCAGAGCAAATACAAAGGGCAAAATCGTTTACTTTGACGATATTGAACGTAAAGCAAGAGAACTTAAAAAGGAAATTAGAACACCCCTCAGAAAAGCTAAGGAAGAGGGAAAAATAGAAGTAGTCATGAACGACAACCCTGCCAACGATGCTCGGAACGGCAGGGATGGGCAGCAAGACCCGCTGCCCAGAGAACAACAACAAGTTCCACCCATGCAGCAACACCCAATTCCGCCCAGGCAGCCACAATATGTTCGAACCACCAGAGACTACTTGGAGCATGGCTTCAGAGGGTTTGATCCTACTGTAACAGAACCTGAGATTGAGGCGGATCACTTTGAGTTAAAGCATGTAATGTTCAATATGATCAACACCTTGGGGCAATTCGGAGGGACTGCCACAGAAGATGCTCGACAACATTTAATAGGATTCTTGGACATATGCATAGCGTTCAAAATACACGGAGTCCACCGGGATGTGCTAAGGATGAGGTTATTCCCCTATTCATTGAGGGATAGGGCAAAGTAGTGGTTAAACAACCAGTCGACAGGGTCATTCAATACATGGACAGAGTTATGCATGGACCTTTTGGATCGTTTCAACCCATCTAACGTCATAGACAAATTGAGAAACGAAATCATGGCTTTCCAACAAGGGGATGACGAGCCAATGTATGAAGCATGGGAGCGGTACCAACAGATGCTTAATAACTGGCCGACTCATGGTTTTCTGGCCTGGACACATATGTCGATATTTTACAACATGGTGAACTACCCAACTTGAATGATGCTCGACGCCTCAGCCAGCAGAATCATCCTCGACAGAACACCAGAGGAGGCACTACGGATCCTGAACCAAGCTGCCAAAAATGACTATAAGTTCCCAACAGCCCGCCAAGGCGGCATTAGGCGGCCAGCCACTGTTAATGAAGTAGAAGCCTCATAATCTGTCAATGCCCGCCTAGACAATCTGACAGAGCTGGTTATGAACATGGTAAAACCCACTGGAAAATGCTATGAGGCCAAGGCTGTAGAGCCGTTCTGCAACGAGTGTGGGGGCAACCACAATTCCTCTGAATGTACTGCATCTGCCAATTTTATAGAAGGATACGAGAGGAACAACAGGCCCACCACGAACACGTACAACCCTGGATGGAAGAATCATCCAAACTTCTCCTAGAGCAATATGAAAACTGTTGCCAATCTACAACAGCAACATGGAGGCTACCAGCAGAACCAGTCCAGACATCAAGCTTAGCAACCACAGAACTATAATTCACTAGAAGCAACTCTTCATACTTTTATGTCTAGAACCAGTGATTTTATTATTCGTACTAATAAGTTTATTGATAAAACTGAGTCGTTTATGGACAGGACATGGATGAGGATGAACAACCATGAAGTTGCGATAAAAAACATGGAAACCCAATTTGGGCAATTCACGGAGATCATTAGTAGCAAGACAATGGGTGTAGCATTCAACAGTACAGAGGCAACACCTAAACCCACATATGAGCAATGCAAAGCTATATCAACCAGAAGTGGGAAACAGTTGGATGAACCCAGAGTGGAAAAGCCAGCAGAAGAACAGCCGCCCCAAAAAGAACTACCTACCGCGACAGCATCAACACCAGCTACCCCGACAGATGAGACTGACAACAGTCTTGAGGCAGATGATCCTCCACATATCAAGTTCCCATGCAAGGAGCGTACAGAGGACATTCGCCTGCCAGCACCTTTCCCGTAGAGGCTTAAGCATCAGAAGCAGGAGCACCAGTTCAGGAAATTCTTAGATATTCTAAAACAGGTGCATATAAATATCCCACTCATCGAAGCCATCCAGAACATGCCCAACTACACAAAATATCTAAGGGACATGGTTTCTAAGAGGAAGATAATTGGGGAGTTCAAAACGGTTGCTGTGACAGAGAAGTGCATGGCCATACTGCACAATAAGCTGCCGCCCAAGCAAACAGATCCTGGCAGTTTTGTTATACCATACAGAATCGGCAGTAACCATGCAGCTGTCACGACAAACCTAAGGGCATATTGAAGGACCCAACAACACACCACCTTACAGAATAGGAGGACCTCTAGGAGGGAAAAACAAGAAACACCACCTCAAGAAGTGGTTATGTCTGGGAGATGCACCAAAATGCACTCCCAACATAATTTGATTATTTTTATTTTTATTTTCTTTATATTTATATTTTAGGAATAGAATTTAATTTATTTATTTTTAGGATCAGAATTTAAGTTAGTAGAATTTATTTTCCACATCTTTATTTTTCAGAATTTATTTTTAGTATTTAATTAATTATTTTTATTTCATGCTTTTGGAATAAAATAGTAGGACCAAGAAGAAGGCCCAACAAGGAGCCCGCCTGCTAAGACAGCCAAGGGAGGCCCAGCGCAGAAACTGCATAACGGCTAGTTGACCGCTAACGGCTAGCCGCCAACAGCTACATGAGTAACGGGCAGAAATTTCGTAACGTGCGTGAGACAAATTGCCCGTTGGACATTTAATGCCGCCACGACATCTCTCGACAACCACTATTTAAACCTCACTTATCTCATTCATTTACTTTACTTTCATCTCCTTGATAAACTCTTCTTGAATCCACTGCTCTCTTTCTAATTATCTTCCTTTCAGTTTCAGTTTACATCTAAACCGTCTTACACATGGCATCAATATCCCAATCTAAACCCACCTTCCAACGCTTCTTCTCCCGTGATGACGAAAAGAGATACAGAACTCAGTTTGCCAAGCAAACCATTTGGGAAGAACAAGGGTTCCATTACTCAAAGCAGACATGGGACCTCGGCCTTAAGCCCGCCCTGTTCGAAAAGATACACAACAAAGGTTAGGAGATGTTCGCACGGCAGTCAGAGGCAACAAACATCACATTGGTCAGAGAGTTCTATGCCCACAACCCCCTTCCTGAGATGCTATTTGTATTTGTACGAGGGGAGCCTGTCAAGCTCAACGCTGTCGTGATCATCAACTTTTATGGCCTCGAAATGGAAGACAACCCTCACGAAGAATGGAGGCAGTCACTGACGGCCGCCGATTATGACAGGATAAAGGCCAAGCTGTGCGAGCCCAACACGTCGTGGTTGGAAAGAAAACATGGCGGCTCCGTCCAACTCCGCCGACTGCTGCCCGAGCCAATGCTTTGGAACACCTTCATCAAAAGGCGTCTGCTGCCCACCTCCCACAACTCCACTACCGACAGACTGCGTCTAGCCCTCATCCATAACATCATAGTGAATCAGCCTATCAATGTGGGAGAAATCATTTGCAAGGAGATCCACAACTGTTTCCGCAAGTCCAAGGGCCGACTGTACTTCCCGTCCCTCATCACCGGCTTATGTGCCAACTTTAATGTGCCTTCCGATCCAGAGGATGAGATGACAGCTGCCAAGGAGGGTTGGACCAGAAAGATCCGCCTACAATGATGCAGGCCCAGGAGACAGAGCCCATCACTCCTAGCCAGCGCTCTGCTGCCCAGCCAGCCACACTAGCTGCCCCAGGCAGTACTGAAGCTGCCCATAACATGGAAGTCATTGCCTTGCTGCGCACACTCATCGACAGCAACAAAAGAATAGAGCAGCAACAATTGACCTTCATGAAGTACGTGGGGGAGGTCCAAGAGGATTTTGTGGCCTATCTCCTTCAAAAATTTCCCGATGACGGCCACACCCTGCCAACTTTCCCAGTCGAACTAGCCACCGCAGCTGCACCCGGACAAGGAACACCATCAGCAGCCGCTGCCTGCCACGCCGTCTTCTGCCGCCAAATGTCGTCTCTAACGCACTACCCATTGTACTCCCCCACCTCTGGCTCTAACACAGTGGCAGACACCCCCGAGAGGCATCAACAACATCTTTCCCCCGCTTGCACAACAACAACGATGGCAAACACCTCCTCATCCGATGAGGACGAGCAGCAGCCGTCACCGACAGCAGCAGTAGTAGAAACTCCTATGGCGACAGACCCTCCGACAGAACCAATGGAGGAGGCAACAAGGAAGAGAAAACGATACATCCTCTTTGCCGGGCCAAATGACGAGGAGTCAGAATCCGAGATGGAAGAGAGCGAAGCCCCTCGTGAAGAACCTCGCCCCACTTCTAAGAGAGTCTAGCCGCCACAGACAGCAAAGGTATCGCCTGCCAAGTGTGCCACCTGGACATCTGCCGAACGCCGCCTTGTCATCCAATCCTCATCCTCCTCCTCCGCAGCAAAGACCCAAGCCTCCTCTCAACCCTCAGCCAACTTCTAGAGTTTCTTTTCTTTTCTTTATTTTATTTTTCTGTTTTTATCTTAATTGTATTTATTTTTTCCTTTTTTCTTTTTATGTTATTTTGTGCATTGAGGGAAATGCTAGTATTGAGTTTGGGGGGTTAGCACTCATTTTTGTTAGGCATAACTAGTGCATATTAGGTTGCATTATGTACTTGCCTTAAAAAATTAATCAAAAAGATTTTTTTTTGTTAGAACTTGTGTCTATGATAGGATAGCCGACTCTAAGTTTTTCGCACCAATTAAAATGAACTTAATTTTAGGGAAAGCATGAAGTAAACTTAGGATTATTCTGTAATTGCCAAAAACTAAAAACACTACTGTTACTTACTGAATTTGTTTGAGTTTCTGGTAAACATTGCATGCTTGAATTATTTGAAAAATCCTAACATGGTTGCAGGAAGCTGCCGCGGTAGGCAACAAACAAGCAAAAGAAAATCACTGCCACGACTGAAAAGAAATTTATGCTGTCTATCCCTAGAGGTGCCTGAAACTGGCTCTAGGAAGAATCATGTGCGAGGACACTCTGCTGCTATCAAAGTCCATGAATCTGAAAATCTTTGAAGTGACAGACAAATTAACATGAGTGAATGAAAGTCTTCACGGGATGACTCTACTCTATGGGTTCGGGGTTTTGTAGTTTGCTCCTATCTTAATTTCAGACCTAGAAGAGTAGTTGTGATGAGATGAAGCCCTTATTGCCATGATTGTTAATTGTGCTTAATTATGCTGCCTCGGCAGCAACCTTATATATCATGACAACATCTTTGTTTACTTAGAGTATTCATCAGAATCAGCCTGTACACAGTTTTGCACACACTTTACTGGCATTACAGTTTAATTCTGAGGTAATTCATGTTATTCCCCTCTCACTAATTGAATGACAGGTGCCACGACCTTGAGGTGTTAAATCAAGTTTAAAAAAGATTTTTTTCTTTCAGATTAGTTTAAAAGGGCAAGTATGTTTAAGTTTGCATTGCTTGTGGACAAGCAATAGTTCGAGTTTGGGGTGGTAAAGTGTCCATAAGTTCTATATTTTATGCACATTCCATCTCATATTATTGTTGTTTTTAAGTACATTTTAGGCATAATTAGGTGCATGCATTGCATTTTACAATATTCTTTACTTTGCCATGCTTTTTATTGATTATCTTTTATTTTGTAAGGAAAAGGTACTGTTTTAGTTTAGTTTTAGTTTCAGGTACTAGAAGCTGGTAGAAGGAGAGATGAGCTGAGGACATGATGTTGAGGCAGTAGACCAAGGAGCTGTACTGATGCAGTTCCAGAAAGAGACAACAACTACCGAGTAGCTGCCGCCGCCATACCTTCCGCCTAGGGCAACAAGCTAAGGAATTGGAGAACTGGAGTGTGATCTATAGAGCAAAAAATCCTGATTCTAACGATGCCATCCACTCAATTTTCTGATGCCTGTAGCAGCGGGCACAGCCGCCGAAGGAAGACAATAAGATTACTTGTGGAGCAAGGCAATATGAAGAAGTCCACATTCAACTCAAAGAAGTCAGAATTAAAGGTTGCATTTAATGCAAAATCTACTTTGAAGACTTCTACTCGAAGGGGGACTTGACCTAGCTAATACCTATATATACTTAATGTATTTTCACTTCAAAACAACTTAGGTTTTCCCTTAGGTATAGTTTAGGTTTTCTTGCCGCCATTATGTTCTAATTCTCTTTTGGGTTTGGGTTATGTTGTAAACTAGTGTGAGAGCGGTTGTTTAGGAATTAAGTTTGTTTTTGCAATAAAGCTTCAAGTTTTGCTTATTCCATGTTCTTCATAGTTTTAAATTAAGGCGATAGATTAATTGTTTACTATCCATTTGTTCGGTATCGAGAGAGTCGAACTCATGAAAGGAGTAAGTACAATCCTCACTCTAATCAAGTGTTGATCAATCCAGCCTAGACATAGGTTAGGGTTTAAGGTGGTTAAAAGAGAACAAACCAACATTGTTGTCTTTGCAAGATTCACGCCGTGACTTGTATTATCTGCAGTGGGCTACAACAACATTCTGACTTAGACATAAGCATGATCACAATCGAATCGTTCTGTCGAGCCTTCAAGTACTGCCAAGTTTGCCGCCGAGACATACGTCCGTTCCACTGCCGAGGCAGCGAAAGCGCCTAAGCAGCTAATCTGCCATCCCTGCTGAGGCAGCAAAGTCTGGCAGCGCAAAGCAACTTATCCTATTCAATGCAGTTTCACACTACTCAACAGCATAACCCGGCCCATGCCATCAATCTGATATCTTCTCCAATATTTACTTGTGTTTTATTTACTTTTCCTTATAAACTAAAATTTAATTGTGCATTTAATTTTCCTTTGTGCAGGAATTATGAATTGAGTCGAGCTGTCATATCCCTGTGGGAGACGATATCTTTTATACTATAACTTGACAGGAGTGTGCACTTATGCTCATATTTAGAGGACACCTAAACGCTCTACAAGTTTATATAGGGATTTTCAGCTAGTGTTTGAGAGAATAAGGAAAAAATGTTTAAATTAAAGTAAAATTGTCTTTTAATGCTCATTTAAATCCCTAACGGCATACCGTATCGATACGCTCTCGTGGCATATCGATCTACCGCATCGGTACGATTTTCATACCATATCGATATGCGTGCCATATCGATACAGTTAAAACTGTATTGATGCCCATTAAGCAACTCGTATCGATACACGATGACTATTATCGATATCCTTTTTCCATAAATGCATTTTAAGCTAACTAGAGTTCAAAAATTGGATTTTAATGGTCCCTAAATGCATGTGTATGATGAATGAGTATCATTTATGGACTAAAATAGGTACATACTCCCCCTAGCAACAAGTATAAATGCATCAAGAAGCAAAAATGCATAAACAACATCATCATTCAAAATCAAGCAAAGTTTTGACACTTAAGGGCTCTAAAAGGTCAAGATAGGCTAGTTAGACCTAACTCTCTCCTAAGAGTCCAAAAACGCTATTTGTCTAATGGCTTTTTAAAGATATCCGCTAGTTGGTTTGAGGTATCAACATATTCTAGAACAACATCATTTTTGCGGACATGGTCCCTAATGAAATGATGTCTTATCTCTATGTGCTTGGTTCTAGAATGTTGGATGAGATTCTTAGTGAGACATATGTCACTAGTGTTGTCACACTTAAGGGGTATGGTACCTATATCAATTCTATAGTCTAGAAGTTGTTGCTTCATCCAAAGGACTTGAGCACAACAACTTTTGGCTGATATATATTCCACTTTGGTGGTAGAAAAGGCTACATTATTTTGTTTCTTAGAGAACCAAGATATGAGTATACTACCTAGGAATTGGCAAGTGCCGGAGGTACTTTTCCTATCTATCTTACAACCTTCATAATCCGCATCGGAATAAGCATGTAAGCTAAAGGAAGAGTCTCTAGGATACCAAAAGCCTAAACAAGGTGTGTCTCTAAGCTATCTAAAGATTCTTTTAATGACTACAAGGTGTGATTCTCTGGGACTAGCTTGAAACCTAGCACACAAGCAAACACTAAACATGATATCGGGTCTACTTGCGGTAAGGTAAAGCAAAGATCCAGTCATAGAACAACAAAGATTAGAATAAACACACTTACATCTTTCATCCTTGTCAAGTTTAATTGATGAGCTCACTGGAGTGTCTTGAGGCTTCACATTCTCAAAGTCAAACTTCTTGAGCATGTCCTTGATGTACTTAGCTTGATTGATGAAGATGTCATCCTTCATTTGCTTGATTTGGAGCCCCAAGAAAATGAAAGATGCTCCATCATGCTCATCTCAAACTCACCTTGCATCATCTTAGAAAATTCTTGGCAATAAAATTCATTAATGAAAAGTGTAGTATCCACCTTGCCTTTTTCAAAATCTTTTTCAACCAAAAAGTTTGAAAGTCTTTCATACCAAGCTCTAAAAAGATTGTTTCAAACCATATAAAGCTTTTGTTAATTTGAAAACATGGTTTGGAAAATTTGGATCTTCAAAATCCGGTGGTTGTTCTACATACACTTCTTTATTAATAAAACCATTTAAAAATGTACTTTTCACATCCATTCAAAAAAGCTTGAAATCATGATAACATGCAAATGCAAGAAGCATCCTAATTGCTTCCATTCTAGCTACGGGTGCATGCGTTTCATCAAAATCAATTTCTACTTCTTGAGTGTAACCTTGAGCAACAAGTCTAGCCTTGTTTCTCACTATGTTGCCACTCTCATCTAGTTTGTTTCAAAAAACCCATTTAGTTCATATAGTGGATTTATTACTAGACCTATCAACTAAAGTCCATACTTCTCTCAAATTGATTAAGGTCTTCTTGCATGGCCAATATCCAAAAATCATCTTTTAATGCTTCTTTGATATTTTTAGGCTCAATGCATGAAATAAATGCAACATTGTCCATTAATTTAAGAGAAGATCGAGTAGTTACCCCCTTAAAGTTCCTCTTCAAAATTTGGTTTCCCAACTACATCTAGAAAAGCTTTAAGTTCATTCACCACCTTGTGGTGATCATCATGAACTTTGGAGAGAAGATTGTTTAAATCAACATTTTCATCTTGAAAATATTTTAAATCATCTTTTAAAACCAAAACCTTTCTTCAAGTTCCGAATTGGTTTTGGATAAAGAATCATTTTGGGATTTTAAATTGGAAATCAACTTGTAACCCCCTTAGCCCGGTCTAGACGGTTAACCCGAACCAAGGTGATTACATGGGAAAAACCAAAGCCAACTCGTTAAAGCTGACTCCGATTAACAACCTTTTTTTATCTTTCCTAGATGCGAATTAGATCCTAGGTGATCAACAAATAGTAAAGAAGAAAACGACGCAGCGAATATATATCATTTAGGGGTTCAATTGTATAAATTAAGCTTTTAAGGACCAAAATGTAATTTTCATAAATTACAAGGACTTTTCCAAATTTTAAAGTTACCAATATGCAATTAATCATATTTCATGCTTCTCTGCAAAATTTCATCTCAAACGGATCATCCAAACTCATTCAATTGAACATACAACATTCAGGGACCAAAATGCAACATTTTAGGACTTTTAAAGATTCTCTTAACTGAAAATAACGACTCGGTATCGATATGCTTAAGCCCGTATCGATATGCGAAATGGCACTAGCCAAACTTGGGAAGAGCGTATCAATATGCCTCCCCGCGTATCGGTATGACCTTTAAACTTTGCCTAGGCGTATCGATACGCGTGTAAATCGTATCGATACCCCGGTACCGATTTGCCTGAAATTTGCCTCAGTGTATCGATACTCAACCCCGGGTATCGATACATATACCAAAATTTCACTTTCAACAGTCCTTAGATCACAATTGACAATATCTAATCATGCCTAAAACATCTATACATGTTATATCCAACTTTCCAAACACATAAACATCATCAAACACTCACAACTTATGCATCAAGCATGACAATTCATGGTGAGACATTAAACTACTCAAGCATGCTTTTAAACTCAAAACATAGCATAACCAAATACCACAAATAAGACCATCACCCAAATAAAGACCATTTACAAGTCCAAAAACATAAACCAAACATGCTCAAGGTGTTTAACATCACTAAACAAAACCATGAGTAGAAATCCCTCCCATTGCCTCTTATTACACTAAAGTGAAACACATACTTTGCTAGTTCAAATCACTTGGATTCCCCTTGCTCTCTCGCTACCTCAGAAGCTCATTTCTCTACATTGATGAAACAAATGGGCGTAAGCATAAAGCTTAGTGAGGACCGCTACCAAAACCAACACATTCATCAATGCGTTTTAAAAAACCAAACATCATTCCTTTTAAACATATGCCTTCCCTTAAAACATGCACTTTAGTACTCCAAAACCACTTTCAAATTCACATGCTCATAGCATCATTAATTACAACAGAAAAAACCTTTGCTCATCTTAAACCAAGCATCACATGCATTCTAGCATAAGTCTCAAGCATCACCTGTTTAAATCATTTCTCAACGTCATTATATTGGCTCACAAGTGATCAATAACAAACCATATCAAGACCAACACAACTAACACAATCGGATACGCAGATTACAAGCGTTGTCCCACAAGCTTTATACACACTACCGGACCCTCAAGGCTCACACACGGGATTAGACCATCAACCATTGTGACACCCGTGGTGGAGTTTAATGGTACAATCACAACCCCTCAACACCACTCATCGGTAGTTGTATAATTCAACTAACGAGAGCACGAGACACAAACCACAAGATCCACACACGAGATTAAACCATCAACCGTTGTGACCTTAATCCCAATCGTTAGGGTACTTGGATGGAGTGTACGGTACATTCACAACCCCTCGACATCCAAGGCGACTTTATTCACGGTGCACCCAATCCTATAGCTAGCTAACTATATCCGATTAAAGTAACCAAAAACCATTTCCATCACTTGCCAATATAATCATATTTCATCATTAATCCACTGTTTTACAAGCATAACCACAATGCCACTTTCACAAGCATCAACATGCTTAAACCAAATGCATGAATCATATAAACCCAAGGATCACTTATCATGTGCATGCTTAACAAAATGGCATTAAAACCAGTATCATCAATGCTCAAAACATGCTTTAAAATAATATTCAAAATACATCCAAATCAAGTGCATTTTAAACCAAAACATAGCACATTCCGAGAGAGACATTCGATTTACTTACTCTTGAGCTTAGCTAAGTGTTTCAAACTTACACTAAGCTCCCAAAACCACGCTCAAGGCATTTCAAAGCTGGAAAACTCTTTTCCACTCATCGATACGCGAAACTTCGCTTGCCGACGCAAAGATCACTCGTCCGAAGCTTCCAAAAATGCTTCGCTTGTTTCCGGATCATGATCCCCTGTTTTTAGAGTATCAAAACAGAGATCCAAATGCATTAAAATGCATTTCAACACCAGCAACTAAAAACAAACTTGTTGCTCAGCAAAACTACACCAATCCACCCATCCGAAACAACCGAAAACTCAATTGATTGCTTCCTAAACCAAGCCCAGCCAACATACATCACTTCCAACCATTAATAATCATCACAACACATCTAAAAGCAACCTAAACAATCCCTTATAACTCCAGCAAGCATAACATCATCAAATCACCACAAAAACTATCAAGAAACTCAAGGATCTCAAGGATTTCGGGATCTATATTATCAAAACTCTTTTTCAACAATATAATCAACTCAAAACCAGGGCGTTACAACTAGGCCCAAAACTAGGGCGTTACAACATGACTTTAGAGGATTTTAACAATTTCTTTCATATTTTTATCCTATCCTGATCCTTGATTTCCCTAAACCACATAATACGATTCAAATCGTTTCCGATTGGTCCGCTCCGATGTCTAAAACATCTAGGCCCAAAACCAGGGCATTACAACTCTCCCCCCTTAGGAACTTTCGTCCTTGAAATTTTACCTGAAGGAAAGAGATGCAGAAACATCTTTAACATGTCTGCCTTGCTTTCCCAAGTGGCCTCCTCAACTCCTTAGTGTCGCCACAACACCTTCACAAGCTCTACCATTTTGCCATGAAGAACTTTGCTACTCAAATCAAGGATGCTCACCGGTTCCTGGTCATAAGTCAAATCCGGATTCAACCCTATTTCCTTAACAGGCATCACGTGCGAAGGATCCGATCTATACCTCCGCAACATTGAAACATGAAACACATCACGAATCATTTCCAACTCGGGAGGCAACCTCAACCGATAAGCCACAGGACCAATACGCTCCACAACTTCATACGGTCCAATAAACCTTGGGCTAATCTTACCCTTACGCCCAAATCTCATCACCTTTTTCCAAGGCGATACTTTCAAGAACACACGTTCGCCAACCGCGAACTCAATCTCCTTACGCTTCAAATCCGCGTAAGACTTTTGCTGATCCGATGATGCTTTCAAGCGCTCACAAATTAGCTTCACCTTCTCCGTGGTTCCTTTCAACATAGCCGACATCGAAATCAACTTTTGCCCCAATTATGCCTAACAAAGAGGCGTTCTGCACTTTCTCCCATACAAAGCCTCATATAGAGCCATTTGAATGCTTGCCTTATAACTCAACCAACGATAGATGCTTCTCCCAAGAACCCTGGAAATCAATAACACAACATCTCAACATGTCCTCAAGCACCTGGATAACACGTTCTGACTGTCCATCCGTCTGAGGATGATAAGAAGTACTGAAATTCAACCGTTCACCCAAGGCTTGATGCAAACTTTCCCAAAACCTTGATGTGAACCTCGGATCTCTATTTGACACTATAAACTTCGGCACCCTGTGCAACCGCACAATCTTAGCGATATACAACTCTGCCAGCTTATCCATGGTATACATAGTATGCACATGCAAGAAATGTGCACACTTCGTAAGACGATCTACAATCACCTAAACAGAATTCTTCTTCGATGGTGACAAAGGAAAACCAGACACAAAATCCATGGCAATCCTTTCCCACTTCCATTTTAGGATTCTCAAAGGTTACAACAACCCAAAAGGAACCTGATGTTCAACCTTCACTCGCTAACAAACCATGCATTTGCTAACAAACTCAGCAACATTCTTTTTCAACCCCACCTAGTAGTACTCATCCTTCAAAGCATGATACATCATCGTACTACCAGGGTGCATAACGAAATGACTACTATGAGATTTAGTCAGAATAGTGTGCCTCAACTCAACATCATCCGACACCACTATTCGACTCCCAAAACATAAAACACCATCATCATTAAAACTTAAATCCGAAGGCTTACCATCCACAATATCATGAACGTAAGGGACAAGAGAATCATCAAGAAATTGCTTATCCTTAATCAAATAGATCAGGGATGGTTCTATCTACAATTCAGCAATGATACATTCATCTCACGATATGCTCAAGCGAGCAAACATCGCCCTCAACTCCACAACCACTTTCCTGCTCAAAGCATCAACCACAACATTGGCCTTCCCAGGATGGTACTCGATCGAAAGATCATAATCCTTAAGCAACTCCAACCATCGACGTTGTCTAAGATTCAACTCTTTTTGAGACATAAGATACTTTAAACTCTTATGATCTGTGAATACCACACATTTCTCGCCATACAGGTAATACCTCCAAATCTTTAAGTCAAACACAACAGCCGCGAGCTCAAGATCGTGAGTAGGGTAGTTACGCTCATGCACCTTTAACTGCCTGGATACATATGCTACTACCTTACCCTCCTGCATCAACACACAACCCAAACCAAAATAGGACACATCACTATAGACTACAAACTCCTTACCAGACTCAGGCTGAATCAGGACAGGAGCTTGCGTCAAAGCTTCCTTCAGCTTCTCAAAAGCTTGCTACCTCGCATTTGTCCACTCAAAGCGAACATTCTTCTGCAACAACTTTGTCAACGGCGCAACAATCTTCGAGAAACCCTCGACAAACCTATGGTAATAACCAGCCAAGCCAAGAAAACTTCGTACCTCTATCTCTGACTTAGGCACCTTCAAACTCATCACTGCTTCTACCATATGCGGATCAACACGAACACCCTTACCTGATACAACATGCCCAAGGAAGACCACCTCCCTAAGCAAAAACTCACACTTGCTCAGCTTAGCATAAAGCTGGTTCTCCAACAACACTTGCAACACTATCCTCAGGTGTCTATCATGATCCCTCGGTACGAGAGTACACAAGGATGTCATCGATGAACAGCACCACAAACTGATCCTAGAACTCATGGAACACGCGATTCATCATGTCCATGAAAGTAGCAGGTGCGTTGGTTAAACCAGAAGGCATCACTAAGAACTCATGATGTCCGTACCTTGTTCGAAACGTCGTCTTAGTTATGTCCACATCCTTCACCTTCAACTGGTAATACCCTGACCTCAAGTCAATCTTAGAAAACATTGAGGCTCCTGGAAACTGATGAAAGAGATCATCAATCCTTGGCAAGGGATACTTGTTCTTGATCGTCAACTTGTTCAGTTGCCGATAATCTATACACATCCACATTGTCCCATATTTCTTCTTTACAAACAACACCGGCACACCCCAAGGTGATACACTTGGCCGAATAAACCCTCGATCAAGCAACTCCTGAAGTTGCGTCTTCAGCTCCTTCAGCTCTTTAGGTGCCATTCGATAAGGAGCAATGGACACTGGAGTCGTATTCTCATACAACTAAATACCAAACTCAACTTCTCTGTTTGGCGGCAACCCAAACAATTCTTCCGGAAAGATACCCGAAAAATCACAAACGGTTCTGATGTCCTGCACACGTACATCCTTTGTACCAGGATTCATAATGTATGCAAGATAAACATCACAACCCAACGTTAGCATACGACTTGCTTCCAATGCCGAAACAACATTAGACAAGAATTTCAAATTCTCGCCTACTATCATGACCTCATAATCATCAAGCAAGCTTTAAGGTGACTCGCTTAACATCAAATTCAACCAGTGCTCTATGCTCAAACAACCAATCCATACCAAGAATCACTTCAAATCCATAAAGGGGTAACTCCATCAAATCCACAATAAAGACAAGACCCTGAACAGATAAGAGATACCTTCGATACAACTTCCTAGTGACTACAGTCTCACCAAAAGAACTAGTCACTTCCATTCCTACTTCAAGCAACTCAACAGGTATATCAAGCAAATGCGCATGCTCACTCAAGATATAAGAATGCATGGATCCAGAATCAATCAAAGCCAACAATGATAAAGACTGTAGAACAAAGGTACATGCGATGACATCGGTGTCGTTGCGCCCCTCGCGTTGAGCATAGACCCTCGCAGGACCGCCTCCCTCAGGCTGAACTACTACCACATGAGCGATACCACGCTAACCCTAATTTCTCCTCTAAAAATTACCTCGGCCGCGCTCACAACCTCTCTGAGGTGCAACCACAGCAGGTGCACTCCCTGGCCTCCACCAGCCAACAAAGGACACTCGCGCCTCATATGATCAGTTGAACCGAAGTTCTAACAAGAATTTTTTGTCACCACAACAGGAGCCTTTGCCTCTCTAGCCGCACGAGGACAATCCCTCCGCAAATGCTCTCGAGAACCACACGTCTAGTACGTGTTCTGTTTCGCCCTCATTCTGTTTCCATGAGCCGGTGCACCATGTCCAACATTACCTCGCCTAGCAAAAGACTGATACCTCTTATCTCAACCTCTCTTGTTCCGTCCACCTCCAGAACTGGAATCAACAACTCTCTTCCTAGAGCTAGAACCATCTCAACGAGATGACAGACCCAAGTTCTGCTTGATGTCCTTAGCCCGACATACAAGCACATCAAAATCTGTGTAGTCTGTAGCCAACACGAAGGTCTTTACTTCATGCACCAGCCCATATCGGAAGCAATCACAACGATGCCTCTCACTCGGCATCCACTAAGGCGCATACTGGCTTAGACGTATGAACTGGACCTCGTACTCAGCCACCGAAAGATTTCCTTAAACAAGCGACATGAACTCGCGCTTCTTTTCATCCAAGTATCTCACACCAAGATACTTCTTCTTAAAGGCATTTCAGAAGAACTCCCAATCCACCTCATTGGGTTCCATTCCAGTGGTGATAGTCGTCCACCAACTATAAGCATCACCCTAGAGCAAGGAAACTGCGCATCCCAGCTTGCGCACATCACTACATCCGATCTGATCCATAATACGGATCGTACTAGCTAACCATGCCTCCGATTCCTCAGGTGACATACCATGGAACTCGACAGCTCCTAGACTCCTTAGCCTTTCCAAAGGCAAACCCACCTGCCCACCTGCAGGTGCCTGAACATGCGCTCCGACTACCACAACCTGAAACGCTCCGTTGATCGCCTGAACTAGTGGCACTAGATCACCTAACACTGGACCAGCCTGTCCATGTTGCTCCAGCTCTCCACCTTCAGGTGGTGGCGGAGGAGGAGGTTGGTTTCCACCAGGTGGAACCTCAGCCCCTTGATTACTCTGGTTACCCTGCTCAGGCCCAGGCACGATAGTTTTCGATCAAAGCTCTCTCCTCAGACCCATTGTGCTATTTTTTACAAGGCATAATAACAAAAACAAATTAAACCATGATTTAGGCCAGCCTCAAGCAAGGATCCAAGTTTACAAAACCAATTTGAAACATTTAACTAGTGTAATTAGGCAATGGGCACCCTAATTTCCCTCAAGCATAACATATCATACAATAACATATCATAATCATCATGCTTTATCTCATCCATAGTCAGCACACATCCCCAGCATATTATCATCACACAATCATATTTAACTCTTATAGAATTCATAACAACCAAGCATGACATAAGCACCAACATTCAACCAAAAACATGATTTTTCAAAAAAAAAAATGCCTTTTAACCATTGAATCAAACATCAAAACATACCAATTTTGCATACCATCATCCCCAATTCTTTCGTAACCTGTCTTTAATACCAACAAATGTAACCCTCTTAGCCCAGTCTAGACGGTTGACCCGAACCAAGGTGATTACACGGGGAAAACCAAAGCCAACTCGTTAAAGCCGAATCCGATTAACGACCTTTTTTTATCTTTACTAGATGCGAATTAGATCCTAGGTGATCAACAAAGAGTAAAGGAGAAAACAGCACAGCGAATAGATATCGTTCAGGGGTTAAATTGCACAAATTAAGCTTTTAGGGACCAAAATGTAATTTTCATAAATTCCAGGGACCTTTCAAATTTTTAATGTTACCAATATTCAATTAATCATATTTCATGCTTCTCTGCAAAATTTCGTCTCAAATGGATCATCCAAACTCATTCAATTGAACATACAACATTCAGGGAAAAAATGCAACATTTCAGGACTTTTAAAGATTCTTTTAACTGAAAATAACGACTCGATATCTATACACTTAAGCCCATATCGATACGCGAAATGGCATCACATGTTTAAATCATTTTTCAACGTCATTATATTGGCTCACGAGTGATCAATAACAAACCATATCAAGACCAACACAACTGACACTATCAGATACACGGATTACAAGCGTTGTCCCACACGCTTCATACACACTACTGGACCCTCAAGGCTCACACACGGGATTAGACCATCAACCGTTGTGACACCCGTGGTGGAGTTTAACGGTACAATCACAAACCCTCAACACCACTCATCAGTAGTTGTATAATTCCACTAACGAGAGTACGAGACACAAACTACAAGATCCACACACGGGATTAGACCATCAACCGTTGTGACCTTAATCTCAATTGTTAGGGTACTTGGATGGAGTGTACGGTAAAATCACAACCCCTCGACATCCAAGGCGACTTTATTCACGGTGCACCCAATCCTATAGTTGGCTAACTATATCCTATTAAAGTAACCAAAAACCATTTCCATCACTTGCGAATATAATCGTAATTCATCATTAATCCACTATTTTACAAGCATAACCACAATGCCACTTTCACAAGCATCAACATGCTTAAACCAAATGCATGAATCATATAAACCCAAGGATCAAATACCATGTGCATCCTTAACAAAATGGCATTAAAATCAGCATCATCAATGCTCAAAACATGCTTTAAAATAGTAATCAAAACACATTCAAATCAAGTGCATTTTAAACCAAAACATAGCTTATTCTGAGAGAGACTTTCGATTTACTTACTCTTGAGCTTAGCTAAGTGTTTCAAACTTACACTAAGCTCCCAAAACCACGCTCAAGGCGTTTCAAAGCTGGAAAACTCTTTTCCACTCACCGATACGCGAAACTTCGCTTGCCGACAAAAACATCACTCGTCCGAAGCTTCCAAAAATGCTTCGCTTGTTTCCGGATCAAGATCCCCTGTTTTTAGAGCATCAAAACAGAGATCCAAATGCATTAAAATGCATTTCAACACCAGCAACTAAACACAAACTTGTTGCTCAGTAAACTACACCAATCTACTTATCCGAAACAACCGAAAACTCAATTGATTGCTTCCTAAACCAAGCCCAGCCAACATACATCACTTCCAACCATTAATAATCATCACAACACATCTAAAAGCAACCTAAACCATTCCTTATAACTCTAGCAAGCATAACATCATTAAATCACCACAAAAACTCAACTAAAACTATCAAGAAACTCAAGGATCTATATTATCAAAACTCTTTTTCAACAATATAATCAACTCAAAACTTAATTAGAATCAATCCAAAATAGAGCTCATCAGCAACACTCCGAAAATCAAGATTTATCCACTATTTTGCAAGATTTTGATCTTAAATCAAAACTATAATCAAAACTCAGTTAAAAACAACAATTAGGAGCCAAAGATCTTGGGAATTTCTATAAAGAACCTATATTAAAGGTTGAGAACGGGATTTACCTCCAATTCTTTCTTTCCTTAAATATTGACAAGTTTTTGCTTCACAAATCTTGAAAAACTTGAAGAGAATTCTTGGAAAAAGATAAGAACTAAAGAGAGAGTGTTTGGGAGAAAAGAAATCTCGAGAAAAGGTTTGATAGAATTCAGTTTTGCTATAAATGAGAATTGAAAGTTAGTTACGTAAAATAAAACCTCCCAATTTACTATTTTATTAATTAAAATAAATTCCCTTTTTAAATCAATTATATTAAAACTTTTTTAAAACACATGTCAATTTAAGGAACGATTTAATTATATAAAATCTCCATAAAGATTCTAAGATTTTGACTCCTCTTTTCAAATTTTCAATTTTCCACAGTTTTAAAACTTTACATTTTGGTTACTACCCAAAATGTACCACTTCCGAAACTTATTTTGTAAAATTGATTTGACCACCCTCTTAAAAAAGATTTTAGAGGATTTTAACAATTTTTCTCATATTTTTATCCTATCCCGATTCTTGAGTTCCCTAACCACCTAATACGATTCGAACCGTTTCCGACTGGTCCGACACGATGTCTAAAACATCTAGGCCCAAAACCAGGGCGTTACAACTCTCCCCCACTTAGGAAATTTCGTCCCTGAAATTTTACCTGAAGGAAAGAGATACGGAAACTACTTCAGCATGTCCGCCATGCTTTCCCAAGTGGCCTCCTCAACTCCTCGGTGTCGCTACAACACCTTCACAAGCTCTACCATTTTTCCATGAAGAACTTTGCTACTCAAATCAAGGATGCTCACCGAATCCTGGTCATAAGACTAATCCGAATAAAACTTTATTTCCTTAACAGGCATCACATGCGAAGTATCCGATCTATATCTCTGCAACATTGAAACATGAAACACATCATGAATCCTTTCCAACTCGGGAGGAAACCTCAACCGATAAGCCACAAGACCATTATGTTCCACAACTTCATACAATTCAATAAACCTCGGGCTAAGCTTTCCCTTACGCCCAAATCTCATCACCTTTATCCAAGGCGATACTTTCAAGAACACACGTTCGCCAACCGCGAACTCAATCTCCTTACGCTTCAGATCCGTGTAAGACTTTTGCTGATCTGATGCTGCTTTCAAGCGCTCACAAATGAGCTTCACCTTCTTGGTGGTTCCTTTAAACATAGCCGACATCAAAATCAACTTTTTCCCTGATTCTACCCAACAAAGAGGCGTTATGCACTCTCTCCCATACAAAGCCTCGTATAAAGCCATTTGAATGCTTGCCTGATAACTATTTTTATAAGAAAACTCAACCAACGACAGATGCTTCTCCCAAGAACCCTTAAAATCAATAACACTGCATCTCAACATGTCCTTAAGCTCCTGGATAACACGTTCCGACTGTCCATCCGTCTAAGAATGATAAGAAGTACTAAAATTCAACCGTGTACCCAAGGCTTGATGCAAACATTTCTAAAAACATTGATGTGAACCTCGGATCTCTATCCGACACTATAAACTTCGGCACCCCGTGCAACCGCACAATCTCAATGATATACAACTCGTCCAGCTTATCCAAGGTATACGTAGAATGCACAGGTGTTTGCGATGTGTAGTGTAATATAAATGATACGCAAATATGGTGCAAGTATACACGTCGAATGAGTAATAAAGTGAGTGAGTGGCCAACTCTCGAGGGCTCTTACAACTTTAAGGAAATAAAACGCATAAGCAAAGCATAGAACATGATAAACACTGAAACGACAATAGCATGCATTAAAAAGTACTCAGAATAAAATCATCCATCAAACCCAAGCCACCTAAAACGTTCGTGGCTGGGCAATATCATCCAACGTATCATTGCGATAACATCACCAAAGATAAAGATATGAAAAGGAAATGCTATAGCGCCAGAAAGAAATATGAACTCCCTCTCCACCATGGACTGCCCGACTGTCTTAGGCCCACCGCCTCTCTCGAGGCCGGCGAGGCCACTCCTTGGAGCTTTAATGATGGAGGACACCAAGTGGAGGAGATGAAAAAGAACCCTTCTCTCTTCTTGCACTTTCTCTCTCTTCCGCCTCTCTCTCGCGTGTGTTCTCTCTTTTCCAAGCTTCTCTCTCTCTTTATATAGTAGAAGCTTCTAGGGTTTTCTATGCCCTAAAGGTTCCTTAATAATCCAAAAGAATATCCACCGACAAGTTCTGCCACGAGGGGACAAGGAGGACAGTCTGCAGGTGGGTACCGACTGCTGCACATGTTAGGTTGTCCTTTTCTGCGTATTCATGTGCTTCTGCAGCTCACGTGCTTCTCACGTGTTGGCCAATATCCACTTCCATTATGCTAGAGCAATTCCGGCACCGACTTTCTCTCTTGACTCCTTTCCTGCGCATCATCAAACCCAAAACCAACCTTCCAAGCAATACCCCTCAATATGGACCAATAACCAGCAAAGATAAAGATGCACCCAGAAGAAGAAAATCCAACCTAAATGCAGTCTAAATGCTATGGTATGAACTCAAGAACAGTAAAATGCTATAGCAAAAAGGTATGAAAACAAGGATATTCATGCAGTTATCACACCCCAAACTTAAGCTATTGCTTGTCCTTAAGCAATGAGTAGAACATAACAAAAGAAATACTATGGCAATGATTTACCCTAGAGAGTTGCTATGGCAAAATCTCAGTCCTCAGAAAAGACAGCAAATTAAAGTATAAACAACTAGAAGTGAGATCCTTAAGAACATTCCTTAGGGCTAAGCTGTGTGCGTGGCTACCTTCCTCCTATACTTAAGCTAGTAAGCCAATTTTTCAAGGAAGTTCCCTAGTTATACCTTAGTCATGTTCTCTAGTTCTTTTCTAAATTTCAGACTCTCAAAGATATAGGTTTTCTGCTACGAATGGTATCAGCTCATCACACCTACCGGCCTTAGCTCTAGATGAGCAGGGAGCAAACCTCTCACCCCGAGCTAGTAGGTAGAGTCATCCCGTGACAACTTTCATTCACTCATATGCTATAGCAAAACTTTATTTCTTTTTTCTTCTTCTTCTTTTTTATTGTAGTATGCTATAGCAAAGCGGAGTGTCCTTCTACAAATATACCGTAGCATTTATTCATTCGTTTTAGCACATGGACGTCTTTTTTTTGGATTTCTAGAGTTTACATACTAGAGTTCACTGGGGTCCTCCCCTAAAAATTTTTCTAACGAACTTACTTATAGAAAGAGAGCAGTTATGTAATTGTTTTTTAACAACTAGATCCTAAGGCCAGTTCTATAGATCTCAACTAGTTATGTTTGTTCTAAACTAGTTCAAGCTTTTAAGTTTTCGTCATCATACATCATAGATATAGTCATAGGTTGTCTCTAGACTAAACATAATGCCATAGTAATTTTTTTTCTTTCCTACTATGCATATTGTCATGGGGCTAGGTCTCAACCAACTTAGCACCGTGCGACACTAGTCATTTTTACGCTACTTGATCAAACTCTTGTGGCTAGACAACCTTAACTCTAAGCACTTAAGGCTTATACTAGCATGCGGAAGCTTGTGGGAAAATGGTGACGATGGCTAGGCAAGACAAAAACGAATAGCAAGACAAAGATTGAAGAGAAAATACTAAACTCTTACTAAAGAAAGCTCAAAGAATGTGAAATGTGGAATGATTTACAAAGGGTGGGGAAGGCTCTATTTATAGCCTTGGCCCTCTCGATCTAACGACTAAGCTTGATTCGATCCAAGGGCTATGGATGATTCATCTCTCCTAAACATGGCAACACTATCACTAAATACAAAGTTGCCTAAGATACATAGTTATGACATCATGGCTTGGGTGGCATAGAAGACTTTCTCCAAGTATGACTCCATGGTGGACAACTTTCCATTTGTGTTGGTCAAAAGATGACAACTCAACAAAGGGTCTTGGTCTCTTGGGCGGATTGGACTTGGCATGGCCCGATTCTTGTGTCCAAAACCCCTATGGTAGCATGCTTGGTGCTAAATCGGGCCCTAGGGGTGTGGGCAACTCGGATGGGCTTCCCTTAGGCCCCTCGGTGTGCACATCGGGTGCTGTCTCGGCCTCTATGGTGTGCACATCGGGTGTGGACTCAGGCTCCATGGTTTAGGCATCATGGAGGGTACTCAGCAAGGTCCCCTTGGGTGCGTGCAGCGTGCCTCTTCGGGTCCTACTCTTGTGGGCAGCACATTGGGTGCTTGACTTGGCCCCATGGTGCGCGAGAAGTGCTCTGTCTCGGCTCTCTCGGTTGTGGACACCACATGAGGCGTTGTGCATGGCCCCTTGGTGTATGGTGTTGGCATCTAATCGGGTGAAGGAAATGGTGCACTAAGGCAAGCCCCTATGAGTACGGCTTGCTCGGTTGTGGGAAGTCGGTCTGTGACATTCTCCCCCACTAAATCTATCGACGCCCTTGTCGATAGGCAATGATGAGTCTCAGTCGTCTCGTCCTTGAACGGCCTCGACTCCTCGTCAAGTTCCCGCTCGACTAAGGGAACTCTCGTGCAAAGTGTAAGGTCTTCGTGCCTTGGGTCTCGATCTGTCTCGATGGGTGGTGTCTCCTCGTCAAAGAAGATGTTCACCTTGCTTTGTGCTTGGCTCAGTTTGCTCCACTCTTGGCCATCGGCATCCTCGTCCAACGGCTTAGGGATGATGGCAAGGTCCGCTTGCTCTCTTGATGGCAACTCCATCACGTAGGCCTTCTCGCCTACTTGCTCCTCGACTTGGCTCGGTCCCTTACTCAATCTTACAAGCAACCTGTGGACGGAACCAGAGCAAGTTAGACTCAAATTTTCATAAATTGGCTCACTTACCTCGGACACATTGTCCTTGTGTTCTTGCGTCACTTCGCCTTGTCGATACTCAAGGCAAGTGATGATGGCGGGATCGTGGAATAGGCCCCCTTCGGTGCTCTCTTGCACTTCTCCCTCGGTTTGGATGATGGTTGGAGACTTTCGGCTTGCTCCTTCCATCATGGTGCTTTGGCTCGGTTCCATGGGCTCATACCACTCGTCCATGGACTTTGACCACTCGGTAAATTCGGCTTGCAACTCCTTATAGAAAAGTGCTAGACCTTCTCCATCGGCTTGGATGGTGTCTCGCTCACTCGACTTTTTTCTCTCAAAAGCACTTGGATGTTTCACTTGCATCGGCAACTCCTCAATGGCAAGTACCTCATCGTTGGACTCGAACGGCTTGATGCGATCTAGCAACACCGTCTCTCGCTCATCCCCTTTGGCTTGATCCATTTCACCAAACTCAAAGGATGATATCCGATGTTGGCCTTTGGATGGTGGCACAACATTCGAACATGGCTCAAACTCACAACCACCTCACTCCTTGGTGGGTTCTTAGCACACTCCACATCGTACCCTCGGCTTAGGGAGGCGACTGCCTCTCTCACTTTTCTTGGGTTGCATTCCAAAAAAAAGTCAAATCTTGCAAGAATCTCTTGCCAACGAACCTACTTACGAGACAACTTTCCTTGGGTTAGAAAATAATTATTCAAAGGATTCTTGGAATAGACAACAAACCTTGACCCAAGTAGGCGATGTCTTCACGTGTGCAAGCAATGCACGACCACAATGAGTTCCTTCTCATGATTCGAGTACCTCTCCTCAGACTCATTGAGCCTTCGGATCACACAAGTAATTGAGTTTCCTTCTTGCACAAGGATTCCTCCGATAGCATCGTCGGATGCAACAATGTAGATCTCAAATGCTCCCACGTCCTTGAACTCTTTAAGGACTCGTCCCATTTCCTCGGGGACTTCCATTGTCTCTACCATGGCCTCGTCATCATTGAATATCTTTGTTTTGCACACTCTTTCATGAGAATTGATGCTTGACAACGTCTCGCCTTCTTCATAGTTTAACGACTCAACATCGAGTTGTTGTGAACCTACATCAACCACAACTTCGGCTTTTGGCAAGAAAAGCGCATCAATTTGCTCGAGGCAAGATAACCCAATAATAATTTCATATTCATCAAGAAAATCACAAGATGATACCTTGATGATTGTTGTACCTCGCCAATATCTAATTTGATGGTACAAATCCTTTGCGATTCCCACAATTGGCTCGTCTTTGAAATTGACTATCGCAACATGTTCATTTACCTTCTCAACTTGAAGGTTTAACCACTCGGCAACTCACTCAGATATGAGCAATGAAGATGCACTTGGATCCACTAGTGCACGTAGCTTTATGTCGAGAAACACTATGTCTACAAACATAGGTTCCTCTTCCTCATAGTCGCTCTCGACTTTAATTGAGCCAAAAAATGACTCATGCTCGATCTCATCTGTACCATCATCTCCATGGTTGGAGCCAAGCACGTCACTCGTTGGCTTGTCATCGTCACTCGAATATTCCACAGAACCGGCCCTCTCCCACGGCTTTGTGGACTCCTTGCTCCTTGGCAATCTCTCGCACATCAACACTTCACTCCCGAAGTTTGATGTTTCATCCACCATACTCACTGGTGGTTCATCGAATGGGGAAACAAGCTTTCTGACCTCGGCCTCATCGGGCAATCCTTGCTCCTCGAACGATCTACCGGACCCATTGGTAGCTCTTTGCACCTCGAATCAAGCTTAAAAGCCTCAGTCTCGTTGGGCTCGTCCTGTACCTTGGACTGCTTGGCTCGGTGCGGGCATTCTCAGAACTTGTGTGGCCCATTGCATCGGAAACACTCTAACCGTTCCTCAACTCTCCTCTTGTGGGCGAAAAAGTTGTTCCTCTCTTGGCACACGCTCGTTCGATGTGGATCTCTACAAATCCAACACTTTGGCGACCTCTCCCTTGGGAAGCCATTGACATCATGGTTGTCCCTGCAAAGATAACAAAACCATGATCTGCTCACCTTGGTTCCAAACGTTGCGCTTGGTGATTCTACGCTCATCTTTGTCGCAATAATCTTTCTTCCTTGCGCCATCTCTTGACTTGGTTCGGAAGCGGAAACCTGGCTCTAATACCAATTGTCACAGGGCTAGGTCTCGACCCACTTAGCACCGTGCGGCCCTAGTTGCTTTGATGCTACTTGATCAAACTCTTGCGGCTAGGCAACCTTAACTCTAAGCACTTAAGGCTTAGACTAGCATGCGGAAGTGTTGCATATAAAAGTGTCTATCGCAATGTAGTGCAAGTGTACACGACGCAAGTAGTAAAGTGATACGTAAGTATCGGATATCGTCTCCACAGGGACTGGGCCAATAGCTTTAACCTGGAATTACTGCACAAGAGGAAAAAGAAATGGTTTAAATGTTTGTAACGAGAATATAAAGAATACTGATAATAAAAGAGTAAAGGATTCAGAATAGAGAGAATGGGCTGGTATTGAATTGCTCAGTAGTGTAGGTGTTGCAAAGTCTAGGAATATCTGTTCTGTCATTGCGCCTGTCGCGGCAGCGGTCTGTTGTAGTCACGGCAGCGATCACACAACTCTGTACTTCAAGCTTGGCAAGAATCCCTGCTGTGCCTTGGCCTATCTCTAGGTCCAAGTCTGTCGATAAACACGTCTTTGATGATACCTCCCGGCGTGAATCGAAGGATGAACATCGATGTTGTTGAATTCTTCCTTAGCCACTTAACCTCGTCCTATCCCTAGGTCCGAGATAGTTCAACCATAAACTGGAGAACCCGTACTTATTCCTTTCATATACTTAACTCTCTCGATGTTAAGTAAATGTATAATCTCACAATGCTCTCCCGATACTCTTGCAAGATGTTGAAAACCAGAATAAGCAAACTTGAAGTTTATTTTATTGAACAGAAAAATTCCTAAAACAAATGCAATCCTTGCAACTACTTTACAAATCAACCCGTAGCCCTAGGGGAAGTTTAGAACATGATGAGAAGGGGAAAACGGCTGGGGTTTTGGGAAGAAGGCTAGAGAGTAAGATATCCTTCCCTAGGTCGAATTACATGCCTTTATATAGGCCTTGGGTTCAAGTTTTCTAATAAGGCAAGAATACAAGTTTAAACTAAAGTACAACTCTATTAAAGACTAAATCTTCATAGCATATATCTTTAATTCGTCCTTTCTTCTTGCTTGAAGTTTCTTCCTTGAACTTTGGGCTTGGCCTTCATTCTGATATAGGGCTTGGAAAAATATAAGGGTGCTCCACAACAGACCGACTTAATTTTTTCTTTCTGTCGAGGCCCACTTTGCTTCTTCTCTTCACCACTGCTATCGTCCTTGGCTGCCACGGTAGCGGCCATGGCAGCATCGTCCTCCTCGTCTACGCATCCAGTTCCAGCTCTACTTCTCTACTGCCCAGTTTCTGCTTCTCCATTGCCCTCCATCTGCTACAGCAACTACCTGCAAAAGCAACCAATTTCAGTAGAAATTGTGCCATTTAATATATTTGTGATGTATAAATGAAATCTAACCTAAATTCAATGAATTATGCTTGAATGCAGCAGAAATATGGGTTAAATAGAGGGTAAATTATAGAACTTTTACACACTCAACACACCCCCAAACTCAAGTTTTTGCTTGCCCTCAAGCAATTCAGACCTAAAAAAGAAAAACAAAATTTTTGTTTGGCTTAAAACAATGAACTTTTCCTTACCTACTATTCATTCCCTATTGTGAGCAACACCTTGTTGGATAATTCAGGATTCATCCGGAACCTTGCTATAATTCTCATGTAGTGTGTGCATGCTTGTGAACAATTATATGCCAAGACTCCCTTAGTTTACTAGAATAGTTAAGCCTCTAACTTGAATTTTTATGCCAATTTTCATCTTTTTGGAGGCAATTCTTAGGCTTCTTTAGTTTTTATTCAGACTCGATTTTATTTTCTCAAGCTTAAGTTTGACTAGAGCCGGTTTCGGGCACCTCTAGCTAACTTCCTAGAGCCGGTTTCGGGCACCTCTAGGTGTATTGAGTCTATTTTTCTTAACTTCTTTTCCTAGAGCCAGTGTTAGGCACCTCTAGGGGCAACTCAAGTGTTAAGCTTTCTATTCTAGTTTACTAGTAGAGTTCTAGGCAGTATAAAAGTCACACATGGTGTTTAAAATTTAGAATTATAGTAAGGCTCTAAACTGCTCATAAAACTATCCTAAAGGCACTGCCACGACAGAGGCTGTCACGGCAGGTAAGTTCAGTTCAAAGACTAAGCCAAATTTTCATCATTTTTTAAGCAAAAATAAACTAAGTAAAAGACACAATTTTTTAAACTTAAAAGACTCCATTAATGGAGGGATGCCGCCCCCAAACTCGAGGATTGCATTGCCATCAATGCAAATGACAAATAAGAAAAAAAAAGAAAAACTACATCAAAAAATATAAAAAGGCAGAAAACAATATAAGATAAGAAACTTAAAATTTCAGGCGCTGTCGTCGCCGCTACTGCTACTGCTGCTGAGTTGAATCTGCCGACGGGCAGTGACTTTCTTGGCTAGTGCTGGCAGACGGATGGGAGAGGTAGAAGTATTCTTGGTTTTGGCCTCCCGTGGAGATTGAATACGGGTAGGGGAGATATGAGGTGGTTTCTCCACTACTTGAACCTCGGAGCTGCTGCTACTGTTGTTGCTACTGCCGCTGTCAGATTTTTCTTTATCTGCTCCTGTTTTCTACCATTTCTCTAGGGTGAATTCCTTGGACATGTTCCTCTTGACAGAGGGCTCGTTGTCGGATGCCGCCCAGATTTCAGAGGAAGAGAAACCAAAAATATACCTATCGAAGTCGTCTTCAGGCTCCTTTCTCTTGGTTCCTTGGGCAGATGTGTCGGCCGTGCGGCTGCCGCCTGCAGCTGTTGTGCCAGGGGTCGGAGTAGACGCAACAAATGGTGTTTTTGGTGTGGAAGATGGGGTAGGGGTATGGGCAGGGGTGGGGGTGGGGACAACAAAATAATGATTAGGGAAAGTAGGGAACAGAGCATCGGGGAAATTAAGAGTAGTGTGGATGAAATGTATCGTGGCGGTGGTGAAGTCTCAGATGAAACTCATGAGGTCGAGCTGTCGTTCCTCCATTTATTGTATGGCAGCAAGGATTTGTGAGGAGGTGTCAGCTGGAGGAGCTGCTGCAATAGGCTGCAATAGGCTGCCTGGGTTATGTGGCAGCAGGCTCGGTGTCGGTGGGCTCTGTTGGCTCAGCTGCCGTGGCAGTAGGATCAAAAGATGACAGGGGCGTGGCAGCTTTGAGTTCCATCAAGCTGAGTATGTTCCGGTCGAACATGCCTTTCCCTCGAACTCTTAAATCCTCGGCAGCCTCCGGTACGTTGTGGCTGCGGCAAAGGGCAGTGATGAGGTAGGGGTAGAAGAGTGGTCTTGACAGTCGGTAAGCACAATCCAGTATACCCTCCCGGACGTATCTGCCAACGTTAATTGGCCTCTCATTTAAAATAGAATGGATGAGGGCTAACCTTGGTTGGTCGACGGTTGTGTTGTGCGAGGAGGGCATAATCCGTTTGTTGATAAACGCATTCCAAAGTTTTGCCTCCGGGGTGAGCTGGACTCTTTTTACCGTTCTCTGATGCTTCGGATTGGTGTTCCACTCGGTACCTTCATCTGTGAGTTCTACCATCACAACATCGTAGTCGGCAGGCTCTAAACTCTCGAGAAATCTTTGGTGGCCATCTTCTTTTCTTCCCATATAGAACCCGTAGAGTGTGTTGATGTACTCGGGCTCGAAAGGTACCTCTTTCCCTTGGACTGTAACTGTTGTCGCGTTCCTGCTACCGATGGCAGCATAAAATTCCCGGACGAGAGTTACGTTCATCTCCTCTAGTTGCTCAGTGAATATCTGCCACTGCAGGGCTCTAATTTTGCGGGCTATGAACGGCTGCAGCCCCAGGTTCCCCGTTTTGGAAGTGTAGATGAAACCTCTCTCCTCCCACATATCACGGATCTGGAAGGAGCTTGGAGTGGATGCTGCTGGGGTAGATCCTGAGGCAGAGCTTCGGCGGGTATTTCTAGTACTCATTTTTGCAAGGATTGTGGAAAAAAAATGAAAGAAAGTAAAATTTTAGAGGAAACAAGTGGAGAGAGTAAAAGTGAGTGAAAAATGAATAGTAAAACGGGGTTTATATAGAGGGGGAGTTTGCTGCCCGTTGGAGCTGTAACGACAGGCGCGAATAATGGGGCCAGCTGTTACGCGGTTTCTGACGCGTCTGTAACGCGTTTCCATGTCTGCTGCGCGTCTGTTAAGTGTTTGCGTATCTGCTGCGACAACGTGTTGACAGGCTGGATTTTTCGCGTCTGTCGCGGCAGCTGTAACGGCAGGCTCCAAAGTTGGGCTTTTTGGGCTGATGGAAAGATGGTGGGCTGAATTCACTTCTCCTCTTCTCCTGTCTCTTTTATTTCTTTTAAATAATAAAAATAAAATTTTAGTTCCTAAAAATAAAATAATTCTAATTACCTAATATATATAAATAATAATAATAATAAAAATAAAAATAAAAATTAGGTTAAATTAGGGATGCCAGGAGGGGCATCTCCTAAAGTAACCACTTCCTGCATTCTTGGGGCTTCAGTCCCCTGATAATGCTTCAATCTTTGTCCAGAACGTCGATGTGAATCTCGGATCTCTGCCTGATACAATAGACTTCGGAACTCCATGAAGTCTCACAATCTCGCGAATATACAAATTCGCCAACTTGTCTAAAGAATCTGTAGTGTTCACTGCTAAGAAATGGGCACACTTAGTGAATCTATCAACTATTACCCAAACATAATTCTTCTTCGAAGCAGATAACGACAACCCCAACACAAATTCCATAGTGATCCTCTCACATTTCAATTCCGAAATCTTAAAAGGCTGTAAAAAACCTGAAGAAACCTGATGTTCTGCCTTTACTCTCTAACAAACCATGCAACGACTCACATACTCGGCTACATCCTTCTTCAAACCAACCCACAAATAGTCATTCTTCAAATCACGATACATCTTAGTACTACCTGGATGCATCGAAAAAGGACTCGAATGTGCCTTACTCAGAATCATACGTCTCAACTCTACATCTTCAGGTACTACAACTCTGTCTCTAAAACACAACACATTCTCATCACTAAAACCGTACTCGGTCGGTCTACCTTCGGCTATGTCCTGATCATGAGGAACTAAACACACATCTTGCAACTGTTTCTCTCTAATCATCTGAATCAAAGAAGGCTTCACTTGAAACTCTATGATCAAACCACCATCCCCATGATACACTCAGTCTAGCAAACATAGCTCGTAACTCAACTGCAACTTTTCTGCTCAACGCATCGGCTACTACATTTCCCTTACTCGGATGGTACTCAATAGTCAAATCATAGTCTTTCAACAATTCAAGCCATCTTCTTTGTCTCAAGTTCAGCTCTCTTCGAGTCATCAAATACTTCAAGCTCTTATGATTAGTGTAAACCGTGCACTTCTCACCATACATGTAGTGACGCCAAATCTTCAACGCAAACAAAACTGCTGCTAACTCGATGTCATGCGTAGGATAGTTCTTCTCGTGCACCTTCAATAGTCTCAAAGCATAAGCAACAACTCTTCTTTCTTGCATTAGAACACAACCTAAACGTACGTAGGAAGCATCGCTATAGATCACGAACTCTTTCCCTAAAACTGGTTGTACTAACACTGGAGCATTCGTCAAAGCCTCTTTCAATTTCTCAAAAGCCTTATGGCTCGCATCTGACCACTCAAAATTCACTCTTTTTTGCAACAATTTAGTCAACGGAGCAGCTACTCTAGAGAAACCATCAACGAACCTCCTATAGTAACTAGCTAATCCTAGGAAACTCCTAATCTCAATCATTGACTTAGGTTGTTTCCACTCAACATTGGCTTCAATCTTCATCGGATCAACACGGATACCTTCAGCTGACACAACGTGGCCAAGAAACACAACTTATCGAATCCAGAACTCACATTTATTAAGCTTAGCGTACAACTTATTACTCAACAATCTCTGCAGAACAAGTCTCAAATGCTTATTATGCTCTTCTTCTAATCTCGAGTACACAAGGATGTCACCTATGAAAACAACTAGAAACCGGTCTAGATAGTCTCGAAAAACTCTGTTCATCATATCCATGAAAGATGCTGGTGCATTATTGAGCCCAAACGGCATCACAAGGAACTCATATTGACCATATCTAGTCCTAAAAGCTGTCTTCGGAACATCACACTCTTTTACCTTCAACTGATAGTACCCTGATCTCAAGTCTATCTTCGAAAACACTTAGGCACCCCTCAACTGATCAAACAAGCCATCTATTCGAGGCAACATATACTTGTTATTTACTGTCAACTGGTTCAACTACATGTAGTCAATACACATTCTCATACTGCCATCTTTCTTCTTTACAAACAACACGGGAGCACCCCAAGGTGAACTACTAGGCCTAATAAAACCACGGTCTAACAACTCTTGAAGCTGACTTTTCAACTATTTCAATTCTTTCGAAGCCATACAATACAGAGCAATAGAAACTGGAGTAGACCCTGAAACAGTCTCAATCACAAACTCTACATCTCTGTCAGGAGGCAAACCTGGTAACTCTTCTGGAAACACATCTTGAAAATCACAAATTGTTCTGATATCTTTCGGTCTAACCTCACTCATATTCGGATTCATCACATACGTTAAGTAAGCCCCACAACCAGAATCCACCAACCTATGAGCCTCTAAAGCTGAAACAACATTCGACAAGAACTTAACGTTCTCGCCTACTACTACTACAACAACTCCTGAATCTGACATTTCAACTCATTCAATTCTTTCGGAGCCATACGGTACGGAGCAATAGAAACTGGAGTAGACCCTGAAACAGTCTCAATCACAAACTCTACATCTCTATCAGGAGGCAAATATGGTAACTCTTCTGGAAACACATCCGGAAAATCACAAACTATTCTGATATCTTTCGGTCTAACCTCGCTCATATTCGGATTCATCACAGACGCTAAGTAAGCCCCACAACCGGAATCCATCAACCTATGAGCCTTTAAAGCTGACACAACATTCGACAAGAACTTAACGTTCTCGCCTACTACTACTACCTCGTAGTCATCAGAAAGCTTCAACGAAATTATCTTTGTCTCAAAATCTACACTAGCTCTATGCTCAACCAACCAATCCATACCCAAAATAATATCAAAACCGTAGAATGGAAGCTCCATCATAGCAACAGGAAACACATGACCCTGAATCTTCAGCGGACACCTCCTATACATCCGTCTAACTACCACTGTCTCACCGAAAGAACTAGTCACATGCATCCCTACATCTAAGATCTCAACAGGTATGTCTAACTTCTTTGCATGCTCACTCAAAATGTAAGAATGCGTAGAGCCTGAATCAACTAAGGAAAGCAAAGACATGGACTGTAACTCAAAATTACCTGCTATCACATCTGTGTCATTCCCTGCCTCTCTCTGTGCGTAGACTCTAGTTGGTCCACCGGCCTCTGGCTGTACTGCCACAACATGAGTAGGATTACTCGGCACCTATATCCTAGGTGCATCAGCCCTCAGCTGGAAGTAAGCACGACCGCACCCACGCCCTATCTGATAGTCAACCGCTCTCGCAAGAGCCTACACTAGGTTCGGTGCTTGTGCCGCCTGTTGCGAACACTCTCTCCTAAAGTTGTCTCTCGATCCACAATTCCAGCAAGCATGAAAATTACTCCAACACTCTCCTGAATGTTGTCTCCCACAACGAGTGCACTCGGGCAAACGCCCTCCAGCTCTATGGCCCCGGTGGCCTCTACCATGGTGGCCACCGCCACGCCTATGGTCAAACTGATGTCCACTGCCCCGATGCCTCTTGGCATCACCACGATCGAAGTTGTTGTGCCTCTTTCCCGACCTGGATCCTCCCACACGCTTGATCAGCCCAAAACTATGCTCGATGTCCTTGGCCCTAGCGACCAAAATATCAAAATCAAAATAATCTGAAGCTAAGGTGTACCTCTTGACCTTCTCATGAAGTCTATATCTGAACCGATTACAACGGTCCCTCTCAGTAAGAACCAACTCCGGAGCATACTGACTCAGACGGACAAAGCGAATCTCATAATCTGTCACTGAAGTGTCTCCCTGAACAAGAGCCATGAACTCCCGCTTCTTCTCATCCAGATATCTCGGCCCCAAATACCTCTTTCTGAAAGCAGTCTCAAAGAAATCCCAAATGATCTCAGCCTCAGGCACACCGGTAGTAATGGTGACACACCAGGTGTAGGCATCACCCTGAAGTAACGAAACCACGCAGCCCAACTTACGAGCTCCAACACATCCCATCTGAGCTAAAATAAGGACTGTCTTCTCCAACCACAACTCAGATCTCTCAGGTGTAGATCCCCTGAACTCATCAGCCCATAGGCTATGAAGCCTCTCTAACGGTAAGCTAGCATCCTCACCTCTAGGCTGAGCTGTGTTGAGTGCCTAAAAGTCCTATATTTTACCCCTCATTTATCCTTATTTTTGCTGCACTCAAGCACGTTTAATTGCATTTTAGGCTAGTTTTTGCATTTACATCACATTTAGATAAAACTGCACAGATGCTGCTAAAATTGGTCACTTTTGCAGGTATCTGTTGTGGCAGCATCCAGGGCAGCAGAAGAATAGAAGATAACTGTCGTGGCAGAATCCAGGGCAGTAGAGGAACAAAAGATAAATGTCGTGGCAGAATCCAGGGCAGCTGTAACACCCCGAAAACCGGTCTAGTCGGAATCAGGTTCTGATGATCAAATATTTTGTATCGATAAAATAATTTATTCCATCTTATTTAAAATGTTCGGGTCATTTATAAATTCAGGGTCAAGTTCCAACAATCGAATATTTTTGTTTCGATTAAAGGTTAGTTCGATTTGGTACTCAAAATCAAATATACGGTTTAGTTCTATAGAATTATTATTATTATTATTATTATTATTATTATTATTATTATTATAAAAAGAAAACAAGGGGGACACGTTGAATCCTTCACATTGAAGGAAATCAATGTGAATCCTCCAAGTAAATAGGACACACGGCAGTAGTATATTGTTGGGTGGCAATTACCACTATGCATGGCAAGCAAAGGATTAAAGGTGGCCATTTTCACCAAATTTGTCCACCACGTAGACTTGGGAAGTGGCCATGAAATTTGGCCTTCCACCACGTGTGAGTGAATAGGAAACAAAAGCCCAAAATCATGCCAACATTCTCATATACGTGGCATGTGGAAAGTAAAGAAAGGAGCCAGGCAAATTGAGTATAAATAAGGGTTTTGGGAAGCATTGGTCACTCACGGCAAAGTGAGAAAGAGTTCAACAAAATTAGTAGGGTAGACCGAGTGAGAGAGAGAAATAATTATACGATCCAGTGTTTGATTGGTGGTCCGATATTTTCGATATAGTAATATCGAATCTCTACCGACGTCGGGGTAAGCCCAAATCCTTGATTGGTCTAAGTTTCGGTATCGAATTTAATTAGTATCTCTGTATTTATTCGATACTGTCTTATCGATTTTAATTAGTTCTTATTAATTATCGTAGTACACGAAGTCGATTCAGAACAACCGTCAAGCCCAAGATATAAAAGTAAAGCACATGTCTGTCAAGGTGAGTGTAGTCGTGTCAGGGGTAGGCTCGGTGCTGCCCCGTTGCATTAATTATGAATTTATCTGCATCTGGTAAGTACCCTGCATTATTTGGATATGCTATAATATGTTGTCTGTGTACATATATGAAAATAATATATTACTTGACATAGAGCTACGGCTCATTTGATAATTGGTATGATATGAAAGTTATGGATATGTGTGAATTTGTGTATGTATGGACATTGGATACAATTGGCATGCCATAGGATTATTCGAGCTCACCATGTAAGGGAGGACTACGGTCCAGGGCTACGGCCTATATGTGGGAGATAAAAGGATGGCAGTGTAAGGGATACATGGAGCTACGGCTCAGGGCTACGGCTCATTTATGATTCATGATATGGTGTACAGGGAATTCGCGTATCCAATGGTACCAATATAATATGTGTTTGATACATTATGCCATGCTATGCTCATGATATGATATTATGCTTTGTTATTAATATGAAGTATGCCATTAGCATTGTGATCATTTTTGGAAGCATGCTACATGACATATATGTTCATTCATTGTTATTGGCTACCTCACTTAGACTATGTAAGTCTAATGCATTCATTTGCATAACATTTAATGCTAACAAAGTGTTCAGTCCGAGATCGGAGCAGTCAAAGGATCGGCAAGTCACCACAAGTAAAGAGTAATGTGTTTTGTCTTTATGAACTCCTAGTATGGTGGCAAAGTAGTTAAAGTAATTATACTAGTCTTGTGGCCCTACTATTGTGTATATGTTACCTATGTTTTGTATAAATTTTTTTAAGTGTTTGAGATACTTTGTTAGTTCGAATAAAAATAGTTTTAGACAAATTACGAAAGAGTCACTAAAATATTGTATCGTCTAATCGGATAGGTAAACGACCTTGGTTGATAACGAATTTTTGCAAGATAATAATTAGTAAGCTTAATTACAGTTTAATAATATGAATTTCGGCTAAGGACCTATAGTTGGTAAAATTTACATTTTAGTCCCTAAATTTATAAAAGTTATAAATTGGTCCTAATTGAATATACATTGTTCGTATTAGAATAATTAGATTTGTTTTATTGTTTAATAATATTTCTAAGATCAAAAAGGCTTAAGAATATTGATTAGAAAAAAATTAGAATTTATCGTTCCATTCACCGTTCTGTTTGTCAGTAAAGCTTTCCGACTCGGTTCTCTACCAGGCCGGGAAGGGGTTGTTACAACAGCAGAGGAACATAAGATATCTGATGTGGCAGCATCCAGGGCAGCAGAGAAACATAAGATATCTGTTGTGGCAACATCCAGGGCAGCAAAGGAACAGAAGATAACTGTCGTGGCAGCATCCAGGGCAACAGAGGAACATAAGAGCTGGAGTGAAGAAAACTGCCTCATACTTCACTGCCGTGACAGATGTCGTGGCAGATGCCGTGATAGTGATGCCGTGACAGTAATGTCGTGACAGTGTTGAAGCAAACTGCCTTATAGCTCGTTGTCGTGACATATGACGTGACAGAGGTGGCGACAGTGAAGAAGAAGAGATGGAAAATGCGAAGTGGAGTTCGACTGATAAAGGATTTCAAGCCTAATTTTTAGAGACCACTCGCATAATTTTTGGAGCACAGAAGCACAAGAAAGGCCTTGCCCAAAGTTTGAGGAGAAAGTCAAAGCAAGAAGATAGGGCGAACTAAAGGACGTTTATTCAGAGATTTAGTCTTTAATGAATTGTACTTTAATTCCAACTAGTATTCTTGGCCATTAAGAAAACTTGTACCCAAGGCCTATATATATGCTTGTAATTCTACCTAGAGAAAGGCAATCACATCCCATACCTCTCATCTTAACACCCTGGTCGTTTCTCTTTCTTCACCATGTTCTAAACCTCCCCTAGGGCAAAGGGTGGATATTGTAAAGTAGTTGTAAGGATTGTTCTGTTCTTAGGATTTTTCTGTTTAATAAAATAAAACTTCAAGTTTGCTTATTCTGGTTTTCAACATCTTGCAAGGTTAAGCGGCTAAGGAAGAATTCATAAACATCGGTGTTCATACTTCGATTCACGCCGGGAGGTATCATCCAAGACGTGTTCATCGACAGAACTTGGACCTAGGGATAGGACAAGTCAATCCAGGGATTCTTGCCGAACTTGAAGAAACTGAGTTGCTTATCGCTGCCGCGACAACATCAGACCACTACCACGACAGGTGCTGCCGTGACATGAGCCAGACACAGAACAGAAGTCCTTGAACAGTGCAATACCTGCACAACTGAGCAATTCAATTCCTGCCTATTTTATTATCCTGATTCTCCTCTTTTACTTGATTATTTTCGTGACAACTTAATCAATTTATTAAATCTCTTCTTTTCCCCTTGTGCAGATAGCGAAGGAAAGGGTTAGCCCAGTCCCTGTGGAGACGATATCTGAAACTCTAGTATCACTTTATTACTTGCGACGTGTATACTAGTACTCAATTGCGATAGACTATTTTACACGTAACAAGCTGCAGCCTGAGCTCCGGCAACAACAGCCTGAAACGCTCCCGCTATAGCTTGAACTAGCGGATCCATGTCTATTCTCGCAGAACCTTGGCCACCCTGACCAACTTGAGGTCCCGCTCCCTCAGCTTCAGCCTCGCCTCCTGCTTCAGGCAGAGGAGGTGGTGGTGGAGCTCCAACTCCAACAGCAGGCTCTCCCACAGGAGCTTCTACTCCAACCATCGGCTCATTAACAAGAGTCGTAACCTGAGGTTCGTGACAAACCATCCTCGGTCTACCTCTAGGCCTCGACATACGCGCTCACAAATAACGACTACAACACAACAACAACACACAAAGATAAGGTTAGCAAGGGTAAGGGTCCAAGTGGCTCAAGTATGGTTCCCTCACTAAAAAATCCTTTTTCCGATGTAATAGAAGCAATGGGACTCTACTCAACATGCTTCAAACAACATACATACACGATCAAAAAAGCATACATCAAAGCATACTTGATAAACAAGCAAACATGCTTACATGGGAAGCAAACACCGTGCAATTGCAATACAAAAATTTAACTTACCTCACTTACCTGCCCAAGGTCTCAGAAACCTCAAGCTCTGATACCAACAAGTGTAACCCCCTCGTCTTGGTCCGGGCGACTGACCGGTCCGAGTGGGCTACACGGGGATAACCGAGGCGAAACCCGTTAAGGCTTCACTTCGGTTAACAACCCGTGGAAAAACTTTTCATTTATTATTATCTTATCTAGATGCATTATTATGTCCTATGTGAAAAAGGCAACAACATAAGAAACAAGCGAGGCAAACAACCAAACAGCCCATTTTAAACTTATACTGCAGGCCGTATCGGAACGCCCAGAGGGTGTTTCGATACGCCTTGACTAGGTCAACTGGCCAAAGTCGAGTCAAGGAGATCGTATCGAAATGGGTGTTAACCGTATAGAAACGCCCTCATCAGTTAACATCTCGTGGTCAACGCTACAAAGCCCATTCTGAAACACCTAAGATCGTTTCGATACTCTGAATTTCTCGTCAAAATCTCAGATTTCCAGTAGCAAAAACCTATCGAAACGCCCCCTTTGCGTACCGAAACGCCTGGCCAAAAACAAGAGGCCGTATCAAAACGGGACCAACCGTTTCGATACACCTGCTGCGAACATACATGTTTTAGCTGGTTTATGGCACAAGGCTGCCTCAAACACCAAATAAAACCTCCCACAACCAAACATGCATCACTCTAAGGCAAAACCACACACAACAAGCATGCTTAACACACTTCATACATACAAAAGCCATACATTGATAGGAAGCATCAACTCAACAAAGATTCATACATAGCATTCAAGATCACATGCTTAGACAAGGACATACACTTAAGCATTTAAGATAGGGGCACAAGGCCAACATGCTAGGCACAAGCAAGCCTTAAACATAACCAACACAAAACAAGGAGTCTAACATGCTCCTAACACAAAACATCAACATACATCAAAAGCTCAAATCCCATTGCTTGACTATTACATTTTCATAACTTAAAATCCATACTTGATAAAACCAAAAGCTCAACTAGCGCACTTGGAGGCCCTCCTCTTGCACTAGCAACCCATGAACTACGGATTTGCATTGTCGAACAAAAGAGAGCGTAAGCATAAAGCTTAGTGAGGGTAAGCTCATAAAACAAACCTCGACAATGCAGGGTCCAAGCACGAGCACCCAACCAAGGTAGAATGCATGATCTTACCTTCGAACCACATGAGTCAAATATAAATGATGCATTAACATAATTATGAACATCATGCCATGCCCAACAAATCTTAAGCTTAACACATGGAAATACATATATCATTGTATTATCAAACACATTCCACAATCTGTACTGGCAACACATATCTCAATCCATATTAGCACCTAGCTATGACTCGAATACGTGGATAACCGTTGGAACTCACACCCAACAACTCACATTTACCTTACGGTGGGATTACACTCATCACCATTTTACGCGGAGGGGATTCCACTCATCCTCACGCCCCGTCGATGGGATTACACACATCACCGACTAACAATTTATATGAAGATTTCCCGGTGAACCCGTACTCCATCTTGATGACTACCATCACCAAGACAACGCGCGCATTTAGACTCTCGTGTGCACACTAAACATCCTAATGATCGATCATTGTACCCAAGCATACTAGTGCCAATACTAACATAATTCATAACCTTTCACAACACCATATCATATCAACTTTCGTGCTCAGCACGTACTCACCATGACTTACCATCATGTACAAACCACAATCCAAACCACATGCATATAAAAAACGCATCAAAACTATGCCTCAACATACATGTATAACATAATACACATAACCATATTAATCTCACTTAATACATGAGGCATAATCAATAATTAGAGTTCAACCTAAGTCTCTAACTAAAGCTTGGGATTAGACTACCAATATAATCCCAAATCTAGGTGGGTCTACCAAGCCCAACCTAGTCCACACGCTTGAACCAACACTTGAAAACCATTTAAACCGAGTTAAAAACATTATCCACTCACGGACTATTCCAAGCTCAACCCCACTAGTCGATCAAGCTCCCAACGGTTCCAGATTCGTTCCCGAGGATTCACCAACACAATCCCTTGCTTCTAAGCATCCCAACACAAACAAAACAACTAAAAATCAGTCCACAAATCAATGTAGCAACCCAGAACAAAAACCAAGCAGAAAACACATGTTTTCAAGCTAAAGACAACCCCAAACCTTTATTCCCGAGCAGCCATGAAGCACAGCCCAAAACCATTGATTCCAACACTTATATTACCCCAAAAGCTTCCAAAACAACCTTTACACACGGTCTAACCATCAGCCATCAAATGTCCACATTAAACACCCCCAAAACTCAACCTAAAACCCTTCAAAAACCTCCCTAAAACCCAATTTCGGGAAACACCATAAAACCATGTGAAAATCGAGTATGTTGGACCTTATAAGACGCTTTTAACTTATCTAACAACATTAAATCAAAAACTTTTGTAAAGGTTATCAAATGTTGGATTTTTATCTTCAAAACTTAAAAACTCAAAATCTAAAAATTATGAGCTTTCATGAAAATAAAGGTATGAGCTTGTAGAGAATGATAAGGACAAGTCAAAAGTGGTTTTACCTTTGAAAAATCTTCAACAACAAGCAAGAAAGATGGTGGAATAGTGAACTAGGGGAGGAGGAAGTGTTTGTCGTTGAAATGGAGAGAAGAGGGAAGATGATGATGAAAAAGCTCTTTTAAAATAAAATGGCTTTTTATTTCACAAGTCCATTTATTTACAAGAATGCCATTAATGAGATAGCTATCACAAATATCTAAAATCCATGGGATTTGGGTTTTAAATCAAATTAAGTCCAACATAAAATATTTGTTTTGAAAACACGAAGCCCAAAATATTATTTTACTATTTTTAATTCACCCGACCCCCAAACCCGGGTGTTACAGATAATAAAATTAATTATATAATAATTACATATTTAGTTTTAACCATCTTATCTAGAGTTTAAACAACTCACCACTTGTCCGGTAAATTTAATGGGGCTTTTGCATTGTTGAAAACCAACTTTTAACCTTTCATTAGGTCATTGAACTTTAATTTTAGATGATGTGGCAACTTTATATGTCAGTTCTAAAAAAAACTATTACAATGCATGAATTTTGTCACAATCAGTTATATTTTTTATGACTATACTTTTTGACAAAAAAGATTATTAATAGTCACTAAAATTTAGACATTAATATTATTTTTATTAGTGGAAAACATTTAACTAAAACTACATATTGAAATAGTTTCTAAAATATGTTGTAAATTTCAATTTCAGTATTTAACAATAATTATATAATAATTACATTTTTATGTGTAACTATCTTATTTAGAGTTTAAACTAATTACTAATTTTGTAACACCCCAAGAATCAACCTGAATAAAATTGTTCCAACATTTCAATCCTTCCGTTCAATAGATTTAATCGATTCCTGACCCAAACCAAAATTAAATTGAACACATCTATTCAGGAATTTATTCCTACCGTTAGATAGATTTTATTAGATTCCATGTTCCCAAATATAAAAAAGTGGACATAATTGTTTCAAGATTTTAATCTTGCCGAGATTTGTTATTGGAATTAACATTGGTTACTGATTCTATTTTAGAAATGAAGTTCTAACTGATTTTACTAGTTAACTGAATAAAAAAAACTAGTATTAAATTTCTGGTTATTATTGAAATCAATTATTCTTACAAATTACGGTTCCATTTATGAAATATTAAAACAAAATATTTATTACAATCAATTAACTTTTATTCGATTCATTTATATTTAATTACGGTTCCAGCAGCGAGGGTAAAGATACAAATGTTTAGCTTTATTGGATTATGTTTTATTCAATGCATTTATATTTAACAACATTTTTTCTAATAATAACATCAAAATTTAATTTTACTATCTATTATTTATTCTTTGATTAACATCCAACTTCTAACAATTTACGGATAGACAGTTAATACATAGAATATAAATTTACATGATCATCACTTCTTAGACTAGAAGAGTGACCAGGACCTTTGAGACTTGGACCTTGCTTCGTGGGCCTGAATGTAGTGACATTATCATCACTTCCTAGACCACTAGAGTGACCAGGACCTTTGGGACTTGGACCTTGCTTCGTGGGCCTTAATGTAGTGACATTATCATCACTTCCTGGACCACTAGAGTGACTAGGACCTTTGGGACTTGGACCTTGCTTCGTGGGCCTTAATGTAGTGACATTATCATCACTTCCTGGACCACTAGAGTGACCAGGACCTTTGGGACTTGGACCTTGCTTCGTGGGCCTTAATGTAGTGACATTATCATCACTTCCTGGACCACTGGAGTGACCAGGAGCTTTGGGACTTGGACCTTGCTTCGTGGGCCTGAATGTAGTGACATTATCATCACTTCCTGGACCACTGGAGTGACCAGGACCTTTAGGACTTGGACCTTGCTTTGTGGGCCTGAATGTAGTGACATTATCATCACTTCTTGGACCACTAGAGTGACCAGGACCTTTGGGACTTGGAGCTTGCTTCGTGGGCCTTATTGTAGTGACATTATCATCACTTCCTGGACCACTTGAGTGACCAGGACCTTTGGGACTTGGACCTTGCTTCGTGGGCCTGAATGTAGTGACATTATCATCACTTCCTGGACCACTGGAGTGACAAGGACCTTTGGGACTTGGACCTTGCTTTGTGGGCCTGAATGTATTGACATTATCATCACTTGCTGGACCAGTGGAGTGTCCAGGACCTTTGGGACTTGGACCTTGCTCCATGGGCCTGAATGTAGTGAATTTGATGGTAGCTAACGTGTTATCATCTTCTAACAAAAGCCTTTCCTCTATAAATACGACTCCATAAGTAAACAATAACACAATGAAATGGGTAGCAGCTACCGCATGGTTGTTCTTGGCCATGGAAATTGTTGGAGAGGATGGATATTAAGAATTTGAATTATAGAAAGCTCAAAAAGGGAGTAAAACTGAAAACATAAATGAGATGGCCTTATGCTTTGGCCTATACGGGTATTTATAGATCCCTTAGGAGCCAACATGGTTAAAACTTCACAAATGTTAGAGTTGGTAAAGAATAGAGCCTCAAAAATTCCTCCCAGAAGCTTCTAATTTTGGGTATTGACATTGACAACTCATTAGACAGTCAACACCACGTCAGTATACATTCACATCCTCGTTAGCGTATAGTGAGCTCCACGTCAGTATACAATCATGCCCATATCAGTATACAGTTAGCTCCACGTCAATATACAGTTAGCTCCACGTCAGTATAAAATTAGCTCCACGTTAGTATATAGTCAGATGCACGTCAAATACATCTCATTATACAGTCAACACCATCTCATTATTAGCTGGTATTTTTATTTTCTGATATTATTATCCGGACTTCATTATGATAAACAACTGACCCGATTCTTGAATAAATTGGTAAATATTTGGTTAAGGACCAATAGCTGCAAATTTTGTCATTTTACCCATTTTTCTATTTTAATCTTTGTTTTTTACCTAAATTGTTTATTGTTCTCTCATAAATGTTATATCACTTTCATATTATTTTCATGGTATAATAGCATTTTAACAATAACTTATTGTTTCTTCATGACATATCATCGTTACCCAACTACTACTTTTGTCTGATTAACTAACTTGCTTTGATAATATCACAAAAAAAGAACAAAATTAATGAAAATTATAAATATGACGGGTTAAATTTATTGAATTGTTTTGGATTATGAAAAAATTAACATAACGGATAAGTTTGGGGGGCTAAAAATGTCATTATACCTGGCCTCATTAGACGTATTCTTTTTAATTTTAACAACAAAGTGACATGTTTGTTGTAATATTTTAATCGAGTGGTATATTTGTACCTTTTAGAAGAAAAAAATGACATTTTGATTACCAAAACCATAATTAAATGACTTTGGGTGCAGTTTATCCTTTTTATCCACTTATAAAAGAAGTGATTTTTTCTTGTACTTGATACTTTTAAACCTAATTATCAAATGTTGTTACATGATAATTCATCACACTCAAATAATCTAATGCATGAACCATTACAAGAAAAATGAATATTTCGTGACATTGAAAATGGTCACCAAAAGTAACAAATTTATTCACTGAAATACACAATGACAATTTTTTGAGGCGTCGCTAATAAATTCATCACTATTATAATAGTGGTAAATTTCATGCATTTTGTTACAATTAATTATATTTTTTATGACTATAATTTTTGACACAAATGATTAATAATAGTAATTAAAACTCAAACACTATTATAATTTTTATTTGTGAATTTTTTTTTAAAAAAATACATATTAAAATAATATCTAAAACATGGTGTCCCATTCCATTTCAATAATAAAATTAATTATATAATAATTACATATTTAGTTTTAACTAACTTATCTAGAGTTTAAGCAACTCACTACTTGTCCCGTAAATTTAATGGGGCTTTTGCATTGTAGAAAACCAACTTTTAACCTTTCATTAGGTCACTGAACTTTAATTTTAAATGATATGACAACTTCATATGTCAGTTTTTAGAAAAAAAACTATTACAATGCATGAATTTTGTCAGAATTACTTATATTTTTTATGACTATACTTTTTGACAAAAAAGATTATTAATATTCACTAAAATTTAGACACTAATATTATTTTTATTAGTAGAAAATATTTAACTAAAACTACATATTGAAATGGTTTCTAAACTATGTTGTCAATTTCAATTTCAGTACTTAAAATTAATTATATAATAATTACATTTTTATGTGTAACTATCTTATTTAGAGTTTAAACTAATCACTAATTGTGTAACACCCCAAAACTTACACCCCAAGAATCAACCTCAATAAAATTGTTCCAACATTTCAATCCTTCTGTTCAATAGATTTATCCGATTCCTGACCTAAACCAAAATTAAATTGAACAAATCTATTCAGGAATTTATTCCTACCGTTAGATAGATTTTATTAGATTCTATTTTCCCAAATATAAAAAAGTAGACATAATTGTTTCAAGATTTTAATCTTGTCGAGAGTTGTTATTGGAATTAACATTGGTTACTGATTCTATTTTAGAAATGTAGTTCTAACTGATTTTACTAGTTAACAGAATAAAAATAAACTAGTATTAAATTTCTGGTTATTATTGAAATCAGTAATTCTTACCAATTACGGTTCCATTTATGAAATATTAAAAAAATATATTTATTACAGTCAATTACGTTTTATTCAATTCATTTATATTTAATTACGGTTCCAGCAGCGAGGGTGAAGATACAAATGTTTAGCTTCATTGGATTATGTTTTATTCAATGCATTTATATTTAACAACATTTTTTGTAATAATAAGAACAATATTTAATTTTACTATTTATTATTTTATTCTTTGATTAACCTCCAACTTCTAACAATTTACGGATAGACAGTCAGTACATTGGATATAAATTTACATAATCATCACTTCTTAGACTAGTAGAGTGACTAGGACCTTTGGAACTTGGACCTTGCTTCGTGGGCCTGAATTTAGTGACATTATCATCACTTCTTAGACCACTAGCGTGACCAGGACCTTTGGGACTTGAACCTTGATTCGTGGGCCTGAATGTAGTGACATTATCATCACTTCTTAGACCACTAGAGTGACCAGGACCTTTGGGACTTGGACCTTGCTTCGTGGGCCTGAATGTAGTGACATTATCATCACTTCTGTAACACCCCAATTTTGGGCTTAGAAGTTTAGGGTTTGGTCGGACCGGTCTGAGAAACGGTTCGAATATAAAAGGAGGTTTTAGGGAAAGCCTAGTTCGGGATGCTTTAAAAATATGGAAAAATATATAAAAATCCTATTTTAATATATATAAGAGAGTGGTGAAATCAATTTTACAAAATAAGGTTTGGAAATATTACATTTCGGTGTAGTGACCAAAATGCGATTTTTGAAAAGTTTAGTGGTGACTGTTTTGTAAAGGATTGGAACTTTGAATCTTTAAAGAGCTAATTACCCAAAATGTTTTTCTCCAGATTTTTCCTTAATTTTGGTAATTTAATTAATGTTTTAATTAAATGAAATAAAGATGGAAACTACTTTTAGATTCTCATAACTACCTTTTCTAAATTTTCTCTCATTTATTTTTCTCTCAAAATCCCATCATCCAAACACATTTTCTCCAGCACAAATCACTTTGATCTTCACCTCATTTGATGAGATTTCCATCACTCATTGTTGCATAATCAATCTAGCAACAAAACCTTTTGATTTCCACATTGAATTTTCAAGGAATTTAGCCCAAATCAAGGAGAAATCACCATTTAGAGGTAAGATTGTTCTTCTCCTCTAAATACTCATATCTTTACTGAAATTCCCAAGTTGTCAATCCTTAATTTAAGTTTTATAAATGGTTTTAATGTTAGAAACTTAATTTTGGCTTAAAACTCAAGATTTGGAAGAAATCTTGAAGAATTTCGTTGAGTTTGATTGGGCTCTGTTTTGAGGTGGTTCTTTAATGTATTTTGGTTATCAAATGATGTTAGAAATGAGGTTTTATCAATGCAATCCCGAATAGGTTGTGTTTCCTAATTTTTTGCTCAAGAAAATGGTGGTTTTTGAGGTGTTTTTGGTGTTCTGTTATAGCTGGAGGTATAAGGACGAGTTTAGGTTTATTTTGGATGTTATTTGATGTTTAGAAATGGTTAGAAGTGATGGATCTTGGCTGGGTTAAGTTTTGGAAGAGTTTGGAGGTGATTTCGGTTGTGTTTGGTAGCCGAAATGTTGATTTTAGGTAGAGTAGCGAGTTTAGGTGTGTTGGCTGAAGATTTCAATGCATGATGATGCATTAATCCTCTGCTTTGATGTGTTTAAAACAAGGGATACATCTTCGTACACTTTTGGAGTTGATCTGGAGGCTTGATTGGCGTTTCGGCAAGCTAGCGAAACGAAATTGGTGAGTGAAGTTGGGTTTCCAGCTTTGAAACGATTAATTGAAGGTTTTGGGAGCATGGTTTAAGTCTAAACAACTTAGCTAAGCTCAAGAGTAAGTTTTCGGAAAAACTCCCTCGGATGTGCTATGAGGTGGATTGATGCATTGGTTATAAATTGCATGTTTAAATTTTGTTTTGAAACCATGTTTTAGCATGGTTAATGCTGGTTTTGAAAGCCTTGTGTTGAAGGATGCTCAAGGTAAGAGATCCTTGGTTTGACATGTTATATTTTGGTAATGATGCATGGAGATGCATGATGTTTAATGGCTTTGATTAATGCTTTAAAACAGTGAATTGATGATGATATTTGATGCATATTGGCAAGTGATGAATTGGTTTTAAAGTACGTGAATCGGATATAGTGAGCCGGCTATAGGATTGGGTGCACCGTAAGTAAAGTCACCTTGGATGTGGAGGGGTTGTGATTGTACCGTAAACTCCATCCAAGTACCCTAACGAGTAAGGTAAGATCACAACGGTGGTTGAAAGTCCGTGTGTGGATCTTGTGTTGTGTGTCTCGTACTCTCGTTAGTGGAATTATACAACCACCGATGAGTGATGATGAGGGGTTGTGATTGTACCGTTAAACTCCATCACGGGTGTTGAGGGGTTGTGATTGTACCGATAAACTCCACCTTGTTAAGCCGGTAGTGTGTATGAAGCGTGTGAGACAACGCTTGTAATTCGCGTATCCGATTGTGTTTTGAGTTTGCAAATGGTTATGAACTATCACTAGAAAGCCAATATGATGTATTGAATGTAATGAAGCATGAGATGCTTGTAAAGTATGCAAGGTTGCATGAAAAGAGATGAGCATGTGTTTTAAAAGCTTTGTTGAAAATGTTTTCTAAAAATGCATTATTGTGTTGTTTTCTTTAGAGCATGCCTCACTAAGCAATTGTGCTTACACTCTCTCTCTTACCAATAATGCAGATAATTGAGGTGTTTGAGGGCAACAAGGGAGCTATGAGAGTCCAAGGGAAACCAAGCTCATGTATGGTGATGTTTTCATACACTATTAGTTTTGGTAATTTGACAATGGGAACCTAAGACGTGTTTTGGGAGATGTGTTGCACTCCCTAGGTTGTGGCATGTTGCTTTTGATGGTTTGAATTTGTAAATGGCCTATTAATGCTTGTTTTGAAGTTTGGTTGGTTGCTTGGTTTTGGATAATAGGAACCATGCCTATAGACATGTGAAATTTCATGTTTGATGCTATGAATGTGTTTAGGGGTTATAAATATGCACCATATATGTATGATGACTTGTTGGTTTGACTAGGAAGTCATTAGGTAGTGTTTGGATTGATTCATGTATGAAAAACCAGCAAAATCTGCAGCTTCTGGGCAAACCGTATCAGAACACTCACTGGCGTTTCGAAACAGGGGCCTATAATGACCTTCGTGTTCCGGAACGGCTGGAGGCTGTTCCGAAACGTTTTGGCTACTGAAATGCCCTGTTTCGGAACCAGTCTCGGAACCAACCCATGTTTCGGAACGGTCAATGCCGTTTCAAAACAGATGACCGTTGGGCACTGATTTGAATGGTGTTGAAGTTTGCAAGCTTTACGTTTTAGTCCCAAAAGTCGAGTTTGCAATTGTATGAGTTCGAGATGTCCAATTAAGGTGAAATTTGACAAGGAAGCATGTAATATGACTAATTTCATATTGGTAACTTTAAAATCAATTATGACCTTCAAATTTACAGAATTTACGTTTTGGTCCCTAACATTTGTATATTGCGCAATTGAGTCCCTTCCTGAAATCCGATCGCTGTGCTTTACACATACATGTTTCTCAAGTGTTCACCTAGGGTTAACATGTATCTAGATAAGATTAAAAAAAGGGTCGTTAATCAAGGTTGACTTTCGGGTTGACTTTGATTTTCCCCGTGTAATCTCCGTAGTTCGGGTCAACCATCTAGGCCGGGCTAAGGGGGTTACAACTTCCTAGACCACTAGAGTGACCAGGACCTTTGGGACTTGGACCTTGCTTCGTGGGCCTAATTGTAGTAACATTATCATCACTTCCTGGACCACTGAAGTGACCAAGACCTTTGGGACTTCGACCTTGCTTCGTGGGCCTAAATGTATTGACATTATCATCACTTCCTGGACCACTAGAGTGACCAGGACCTTTGGGACTTGGACCTTGCTTTGTGGGCCTGAATGTAGTGACATTATCATCACTTCCTGGACCAATGGAGTGACCAGGACCTTTGGCACTTGGACCTTGCTCCGTGGGCCTGAATGTGGTGAATTTGATGGTAGCTAATGCGTTATCGTCTTCTAACAAAAGCCTTTCCTCTGTAAATACGACTCCATAAGTAAACAATAACACAATGAAAAGGGTAGCAGCTAACGCATGGTTGTTCTTGGCCATGGAAACTGTTGGAGAGGAAGGATATTAAGAATTTGAATTATAGAAAGCTAAAAAGGGGAGTGAAACTGAAAACATAAATGAGATGGCCTTATGCTTTGGCATATATGGGTATTTATAGATCCTTTAGGAGCCAACATGGTTAAAACTTCACAAATGTTAGAGTTGGTAAAGAATAGGGCCTAAAAAATTCATCCTAGAAACTTCTAATTTCGGGTATTGACATTGACAGCTCATCACACAGTCAGCACCATGTCAGTATACAGTCACATCCTCGTTAGCGTACAGTCAGCTCCACGTCAGTATACAGTCATGCCCATATCAGTATAAAGTTAGCTCCACGTCGGTATACAGTTAGCTCCACGTCAATATATAGTCAGATGCACGTCAAATACATCTCATTATACAGTCAACACCATCTCATTATTAGCTGGTATTTTTATTTTTTATATTATTATCTGGGCTTCATTATGTTAAACAACTGACCCGATTCTTGAATAAATTGGTAAATATTTGGTTAAGGACCAATAGCTACAAATTTTGTCATTTTACCCATTTTACTATTTTAATCTTTGTTTTTCACCTAAATTGTTTATTCTTCTCTCATAAATGTTATATCACTTTCATATTACTTCCTTGGTATAATAGCATTTTAACAATAACTTATGGTTTGTTCATGACAGATCGTCGTTATCCAACTACTACTTTTGTCTGATTAACTAACTTGCTTTGATAATATCAGAAAAAAAACAAAATTAATGAAAATTTTAAATATGACGGGTTAAATTTATTGAATTGTTTTGGATTATGAAAAAATAAACAGAAGGGATAAGTTGGGGGGCTAAAAATGTTATTATACCTGGCCTCATTAGACATATTCTTTTTAATTTTAACAACAAAGTCATGTTTGTTGTAATATTTTAATTGACTGGTATATTTGTACCTTTTAGAAGAAAAAATGACATTTTGATTACCAAAACCATAATTAAATGACTTTGGGTGCAGTTTATCCTTTTTATCCACTTACAAAAGAAGTGATTTTTTCTAGTACTTGATACTTTGCAAACCTAATTATCAAATGTTGTTACATGATAATTAATCACACTCAAATAATCTAATGCATGAACCATTACAAGAAAAATGAATTTTTTGTGACATTGAAAATGGTCACCAAAAGTAACAAATTTATTCACTGAAATACACAGTGACAATTTTTTGAGGCGTCGCTAATAAATTCATCACTATGATATTAGTGGTAAATTTCATGCATTTTGTTACAGTTAGTTATATTTTTATGACAATAATTTTTGACACAAATGATTAATAATAGTAATTAAGACTCAGACACTATTATAATTTTTATTAGTGAAAAACTTTTTTTAAAAATACATATTGAAATAGTATCTAAAACATGGTGTCCCTTTCCATTTCAATAATGTAACCCCCTCGTCTCGGTCCGGGCGATTGACCGGTCAGAGTGGGCTACACGGGGATAACCGAGGCGAAACGCGTTAAGGCTTCAGTTCGGTTAACAACCCGAGGAAAAACTTTTCATTTATTATTATCTTATCTAGATGCATTATTATGTCATATGTGAAAAAGGCAACAGCGGCAGAAACAAGCGAGGCAAACAACCTGTTGAGTGTGTAAAAGTTCTATTATTTACATCCTTTTTAACCCATATTTCTGCTGCATTCAAGCATCATTGCATTGCATTTAGGTTAGTTTTTAGCAAAATATCACAAATATATAAAAAGCACGGATTCTACTAAAAGATGGCGTATTTTGTAGGTTGTTGTCATAGTTGACGAGGAAGGCAGGCGCAGGGCAGGGAAGCAGAAAAGCTGAACTGGACAAGTAGACGACGAAGACGAAGCTGCCATGGAGCTGTCGTGACATCAAGGTGACAGCAACCTTATGAAGAGGAAAAGTAAAGTGGACCTCGATAGATAGAGAAAAATCTGCTCGTCTGTCGTGTGAAAGTCAAATATTTTTCCAAGCCCCGGATCAAAAGATATGTCAAGCCAAAGCTCAAGGAGAGGAATTCCCATGAAACAAGGAGGCGGCTGAAAAGTAGGAATCCTTAGAGATTAAGCATTTATTAGAATCTTACTTTTCATTAAAGTTGTAATCCTTGTTACCTTAGAATACTTGAGCCCAAAGCTTATATAAGGGCATAGATTTAACCTAGAGAGGAGACCCCTCATCCAATACCCCATAACTGAAACCTAAACCCATCCGCCGTCTACCCGTCGTCGACATGTTCTAAAACCCCCTAGGGCCACGGGTTGTTTTGTAAAGTAGTTGCAAGGGTTGTTTTGTTTTAGGATTTTCCAAGTTCAATAAAATAAACTTCAAGTTCTCTTATCTTGGTTTTAATATCTTGCAAGAGCATCGAGAGAGCATTGTGAGGTTATCCATTTACTTAGCATCGGGAGAGTTAAGTATACGAAATAGATAAGAGCGCGTTCTCTAGTTTATAGTTGAACCATCTCGTGCCTAGGGATAGGGCGAGGTTAAGTGGCTAAGGAAGAATTCATACACATCGATGTTCATCCTTCGATTCACGCCGGGAGGTATCATCAAATACGTGATCATTGACAGACTTGGACCTAGGGATAGGCCAAGGCAGATCTGGGATTCTTGCCAAACTTGAAGTACGAAGTTGGTGTGTTCGCTGCCGCGACAGCTAACGGACAGCCGCCGCGACAGGTGCTGTCGGCGACGGGCGCTACGACAGAACTGGAGTTCCTAAGCAATTCAATACCTGCACTACTGAGCAATTCAATACCAGCCCATTCTCTCTATCTTGATATCTCAATTCTTTTATTTACGTTTTCTTCCCTATTTTCGTGACAACTTCCTAAAATATTTCTTTTACTTCGTGCAGTAAATTTAGGTGAAGCTATTAGCCCAATCCCCGTGGAGACGATATCTGATACTTCGTATCACTTTACTACTTGCGTCGTGTACACTTGCACTACAATTGCGATAGACTATTTTACACGCAACACAACCAAACAACCCAACAAAACAGCCCATTTTAAACTTATACCGCAGGCCGTATCGGAACGCCCAGAGGGGCACAAGGCCAACATGCTAGGCATAAGCAAGCCTTAAACATAACCTCCACAAAACAAGGAGTCTAACATGCTCCTAACACAAAACATCGACATACACCAAAAGCTCAAACCACATTGCTTGACTATTACATTTTCATAACTTAAAATCCATACTTGATAAAACCAAAAGCTCAACTAGCGCACTTAGAGGCCCTTTTCTGGCACTAGCAACCCACGAACTACGGATCTGCATTGTCGAACAAAAGAGAGCGTAAGCATAAAGCTTAACGAGGGTAAGCTCATAAAACAAACCTCGACAATGCAGGGTCCAAGCACGAGCACCCAACCAAGGTAGATTGCATGATCTTACCTTCGAACCACATGAGTCAAATATAAATGATGCATGAACATAATTATGAACATCATGCCATGCTCAACAACTCTTAAGCTTAACACATGGAAATACATATATCATTGTACTATCAATCACATTCCACAATCCGTATTGGCAACACATATATCAATCCATATTGGCACCTAGCTATGACTCGAATACGCGGATAACCATTGGAACTCACATCCAACAACTCACATTTACCTTATGGTGGGATTACACTCATCACCGACTTACATATATATGAAGATTTCCGGGCGAACCCGTACTCCATCTTGATGACTACCATCACCAAGACCACGCGCGCATTTAGACTCTCGTGTGCACACTAAATATCCTAATGATCGATCATTGTACCCAAGCGTACTAGTGCCAATACTAACATAATTCATAAACTTTCACAACACCATATCATATCAACTTCCGTTTTTAGCACGTACTCACCATGACTTACCGTCATGTACAAACCACAATCTAAACCATGACTTAATTCATGAGGCATAATCAACAATTAGAGTTCAACCAAAATCTCTAACTAAAGCTTGGGATTAGACTACCAATATAATCCCAAATCTAGGTGGGTCTACCAAGCCCAACCTAGTCCGCATGCTTGAACCAACACTTGAAAACCATTTAAACCGAGTTAAAAACATTAACCACTCACCGACTATTCCAAGCTCAACCCCACTAGTCGATCAAGCTCCCAAAGGTTCCAGATTCGTTCCCGAGGCTTCACCAACATAATCCCTTGCTTCTAAGCATCCCAACACAAACAAAACAACAACAAATTAGTCCACAAATCAATGTAGCTACCCGGAACACAAACCAAGCACAAAACACATGTTTTCAAGCTAAAAACAACCCCAAAACCTTGATTCCCGAGCAGTCATGGAGCTCAGCCCAAAACCATTGATTCCAACACTTATATTACCCTCAAAAGCTTCCAAAACAACCCTTATACATAGTCTAACCATCAGCCACCAAATGTCCACATCAAACACCCCCAAAAGTCAACCTAAAACCCTTCAAAAAACTCCCTAAAACCCAATTTCGGGAAACACCATAAAACCATGTAAAAATCGAGTATGTTGGACCTTATAAGATGCTTTTAACTTATCTAACAACATTAAATCAAAAACTCATCTAAAGGTTATCAAAGTTTGGATTTTTATCTTCAAAACTTAAAAACTCAAAATCTAAAAATTATGAGCTTTCATGAAAATAAAGGTATGAGCTTGTAGAGAATGATAAGGACAAGTCAAAAGTGGTTTTACCTTTGAAAAATCTTCAATAACAAGCAAGAAAGATGATGGAATAGTGAACTAGGGGAGGAGGAAGTGTTTGTCGTTGAAATGGAGAGAAGAGGGAAGATGATGATGAAAAAGCTCTTTTAAAATAAAATGGGTTTTTATTTCACAAGTCCATTTATTTACAAGAATACCATTAAACACGAACCCCAAAATATTATTTTATTATTTTTAATTCACTCGACCCACAAACCCGGGTGTTACAAATAATAAAATTAATTATATAATAATTACGTATTAAGTTTTAACCATCTTATCTAGAGTTTAAACAACTCACTACTTGTCCCGTAAATTTAATGGGGCTTTTGCATTGTAGAAAACCAACTTTTAACCTTTCATTAGGTCATTGAACTTTAATTTTAGATGATGTGGCAACTTCATATGTCATTTTAAAAAAAAACTATTACAATGCATGAATTTTGTCACATTTAGTTATATTTTTTATGACTATACTTTTTGACAAAAAAGATTATTAATAGTCACTAAAATTTAGACACTAATATTATTTTTATTAGTGAAAACATTTAACTAAAACTACATATTGAAATAGTTTCTAAAATATGTTGTGAATTTCAATTTCAGTAATTAAAATTATTTATATAATAATTACATTTTTATGTGTAACTATCTTATTTAGAGTTTAAACTAATCACTAATTGTGTAACACCCCAAAACTTACACCCCAAGAATCAACCTGAATAAAATTGTTCCAACATTTCAATCCTTCTATTCAATAGATTTATTCGATTCCTGACCCAAACCAAAATTAAATTGAACAAATCTATTTAGGAATTTATTCCTACCGTTAGATAGATTTTATTAGATTCTATGTTCCCAAATATAAAAAAGTAGACATAATTGTTTCAAGATTTTAATCTTGCCGAGATTTGTTATTGGAATTAACATTGGTTACTGATTCTATTTTAGAAATGTAGTTCTAACTGATTTTACTAGTTAACAGAATAAAAATAAACTAGTATTAAATTTCTGGTTATTATTGAAATCAGTTATTCTTACAAATTACGGTTCCATTTATAAAATATTAAAACAAAATATTTATTACAGTCAATTACGTTTTATTCAACTCATTTATATTTAATTACAGTTCCGGCAGCGAGGGTGAAGATACAAATGTTTAGCTTCATTGGATTATGTTTTATTCAATGCATTTATATTTAACAACATTTTTTGTAATAATAACATCAATATTTAATTTTATTATTTACTATTTTATTTTTTAATTAACATCCAACTTCTAACAATTTACGGATAGACAGTCAATACATAGAATATAAATTTACATGATCATCACTTCTTAGACTAGTAGAGTGACCAGGACCTTTGGGACTTGGACCTTGCTTCGTGGGCCTAAAGGTTGTGACATTCTCATCACTTCCAGGACCACTAGAGTGACCAGGGCCTTTGGGACTTGGACCTTGCTTCGTGGGCCTGATTGTAGTGACATTATCATCACTTCCAGGACCACTAGAGTGACCAGGGCCTTTGGGACTTGGACCTTGCTTCGTGGGCTTGAATGTAGTGACATTATCATCACTTCCTGGACCACTAGAGTGACCAGGGCCTTTGGGACTTGGACCTTGCTTCGTGGGCCTGAATGTAGTGACATTATCATCACTTCCTGGACCACTAGAGTGACCAAGACCTTTGGGACTTGGACCTTGCTTCGTGGGCATGAATGTTGTGACATTATCATCAATTCCTGGACCACTAGAGTGACCAGGGTCTTTGGGACTTGGACCTTGCTTCGTGGGCCTGAATGTAGTGACATTATCATCACTTCCTGGACCACTAGAGTGACCAGGGCCTTTGGGACTTGGACCTTGCTTCGTGGGCCTGAATGTAGTGACATTATCATCACTTCCTGGACCACTAGAGTGACCATGACCTTTGGGACTTGGACCTTGCTTCGTGGGCCTGATTGTAGTGACATTATCATCACTTCCTGGACCACTAGAGTGACCAGGACCTTTGGGACTTGGACCTTGCTTCGTGGGCCTGAATGTAGTGATATTATCATCACTTCCTGGACCACTAGAGTGACCAGGACCTTTGGGACTTGGACCTTGCTTCGTGGGCCTGAATGTAGTGATATTATCATCACTTCCTGGACCACTAGAGTGACCAGGACCTTTGGGACTTGGACCTTGCTTCGTGGGCCTAAATGTAGTGACATTATCATCACTTCCTGGACCACTGGAGTGACAAGGACCTTTGGGACTTGGACCTTGCTTTGTGGGTCTGAATGTAGTGACATTATCATCACTTCCTGGACCAGTGGAGTGACCAGGACCTTTGGGACTTGGACCTTGCTCCGTGGGCCTGAATGTAGTGAATTTGATGGTAGCTAATGCGTTATCGTCTTCTAACAAAATTCTTTCCTCTGTAAATACGACTCCATAAGTAAACAATAACACAATGAAAAGGGTAGCAGCTAACGCATGGTTGTTCTTGGCCATGGAAACTATTGGAGAGGAAGGATATTAAGAATTTGAATTATAGAAAGCTCAAAAAGGGAGTGAAACTGAAAACATAAATGAGATGGCCTTATGCTTTGGCATATATGGGTATTTATAGATCCCTTAGGAGCCAACATGGTTAAAACTTCACAAATGTTAGAGTTGGTAAAGAATATGGCCTAAAAAATTCATCCCAGAATCTTCTAATTTTGGGTATTGACATTGACAGCTCATCACACAGTCAGCACCACGTCAGTATACAGTCACATCCTCGTTAGCGTACAGTCAGCTCCACGTCAGTATACAGTCATGTCCATATCAGTATACAATTAGCTCCACGTCAATATACAGTTAGCTCCACGTCAGTATATTGTTAGATGCACGTCAAATACAACTCATTATACAGTCAACACCATCTCATTATTAGCTGGTATTTTTATTTTCTGATATTATTATATGGGCTTCATTATGTTAAACAACTGACTCGATTCTTGAATAAATTGGTAAATATTTGGTTAAGGACCAATTGCTACAAATTTTGTCATTTTACCCATTTTACTATTTTAATCTTTGTTTTTCACCTAAATTGTTTATTCTTCTCTCATAAATGTTATATCACTTTCATATTACTTTCCTGGTATAATAGCATTTTAACAATAACTTGTGGTTTCTTCATGACAGATCGTTGTTTTCCAACTACTACTTTTATCTGATTAACTAACTTGCTTTGATAATATCACCAAAAAACAAAATTAATGAAAATTTTAAATATGACGGGTTAAATTTATTGAATTGTTTTGGATTATGAAAAAAATGAACAGAAGGGATAAGTTTGGGGGGCTAAAAATGTTATTATACCTGGCCTCATTAGACGTATTCTTTTTAATTTTAACAACAAAGTGACATGTTTGTTGTAATATTTTAATTGAGTGGTATATTTGTACCTTTTAGAAGAAAAAATGACATTTTGATTACCAAAACCATAATTAAATTACTTTGGGTGCAGTTTATCCTTTTTATCCATTTACAAAAGAAGTGGTTTTTTCTTGTACTTGATACTTTGCAAACCCAATTATCGAATGTTGTTACATGATAATAAATCACACTCAAATAATCTAATGAATGGACCATTACAAGAAAAATGAATTTTTCGTGACATTGAAAATGGTCACCAAAAGTAACAAATTTATTCATTGAAATACACAGTGACAATTTTTTGAGGCGTCGCTAAAAAATTCATCCCTATGATATTAGTGGTAAATTTCATTCATTTTTTTACAATTAGTTATATTTTTATGACTATAGTTTTTGACACAAATGATTAATAATAGTAATTAAAACTCACACACTATTATAATTTTTATTAGTGATTTTTTTAAATATATATATATATATTGAAATAGTATATAAAGAATGGTGTCCCTTTGCATTTCAATAATGTAACCCCCTCATCCCGGTCTTGGCGACTGACCGGTCCGAGTGGGCTACACGGGGATAACCGAGGCGAAACCCGTTAAAGCTTCAGTTCGGTTAACAATCTGAGGAAAAACTTTCATTTATTATTATCTTATCTAGATGCATTATTATGTCCTATGTGAAAAAGGCAACAGCGGAAGAAACAAGCGAGGTAAACAACCAAACAGCCCAACAAAACAGCCCATTTTAAACTTATACCGCAGGCCGTATCGGAACGCTCAGAGGGTGTTTCGATATGCCTTGACTAGGTCAACTGGCCAAAGTCGAGCCGAGGAGACCGTATCGAAATGGGTGTTGACCATATCGAAACGCCCTCATTGGTTAACATCTCGTGGTCAACGCTACGAAGCCCGTTCCGAAACGCCTAGGATCGTTTCGATACTCTGAATTTCTCGTGAAAATCCTAGATTTCCAGTAGAAAAAACGTATCGAAACGCCCCCTTTGCGTACCGAAAAGCCTGGCCTGAAACAAGAGGCCGTATCGAAACGGGACCAAACATTTTGATACACTTGCTGCGAATAGACATGTTTTAGCTGGTTTATGGCACCAGGCTGCCTCAAACACCAACTAAAACCTCCCACAACCAAACATGCATCACTCTAAGGCAAAACCACACACAACAAGCATGCTTAACACACTTCATACATACAAAAGCCATACATTGATAGGAAGCATCAATTCAACAAAGATTCATACATAACATTCAAGATCACATGCTTAGACAAGGACATACACTTAAGCATTTAAGATTGGGGCACAAGGCCAACATGCTAGGAATAAGCAAGCCTTAAACATAACCTCCATAAAACAAGGAGTCTAAGATGCTCCTAACACAAAACATCAACATACATCAAAAGCTCAAATCCTATTTCTTGACTATTACATTTTCATAACTTAAAATCCATACTTGATAACACCAAAAGCTCAACTAGCGCACTTGGAGGCCCTCCTTTTGCACTAGCAACCCACAAACTACGAATCTGCATTGTCGAACAAAAGAGAGCGTAAGCATAAAGCTTAGTGACGGTAAGCTCATAAAAGAAACCTCCACAATGCAGGGTCCAAGCACGAGCACCCAACCAAGGTAGAATGCATGATCTTACCTTCGAAACACATGAGTCAAATATAAATGATGCATGGACATAATTATGAACATCATGCCATGCTCAACAACTCTTAAGCTTAACACATGGAAATACATATATCATTATATTATCAAACACATTCCACAATCCGTATTGGCAACACATATATCAAGCCATATTGGCACCTAGCTATGACTCGAATACGCGGATAACCATTGGAACTCACATCCAACAACTCACATTTACCTTACGGTGGTATTACACTCATCACCGTTTCACGCGGAGGGGATTCCACTCATCCTCACGCCCCGTCGATGAGATTACACTCATCATCGAGTAACATATATATGAAGATTTCTGGGCAAACCCGTACTCCATCTTGATGACTACCATCACCAAGACTACGCGCGCATTTAGACTCCCAAGTGCACACTAATATATATATATATATATATATATATATATATATATATATATATATATTGAAATAGTATCTAAAGCATGGTGTCCCTTTCCATTTCAATAATGTAACCCCCTCGTCCCGGTCCTGGCGACTGACCGGTCCGAGTGGGCTACACGGGGATAACCGAGGCGAAACTCGTTAAGGCTTCAGTTCGGTTAACAACCCGAGGAAAAAACTTTTCATTTATTATTATCTTATCTAGATGCATTATTATGTCCTATGTGAAAAAGGCAACAACGGAAGAAACATGCGAGGCAAACAACCAAACAGCCCAACAAAATAGCCCAACAAAACAACCCATTTTAAACTTATACCGCAGGTCGTATCGGAACGCTCAGATGGTGTTTCGATACGCCTTGACTAGGTCAACTGGACAAAGTCGAGCCGAGGAGACCGTATCGAAATGGGTGTTGACTATATCGAAACGCCCTCATCGGTCAACATCTCGTGGACAACGCTACGAAGCCCGTTCCGAAACACCTAGGACCGTTTCGATACTCTGAATTTCTCGTCAAAATCCTAGATTTCTAGTAGCAAAAATGTATCGAAACACCCCCTTTGCGTACCGAAAAGCCTGGCCTGAAACAAGAGGCCGTATCGAAACGGGACCAAACATTTTGATACACTTGCTGCGAATAGACATGTTTTAGCTTGTTTATGGCACCAGGCTGCGTCAAACACCAACTAAAACCTCCCACAACCAAACATGCATCACTCTAAGGCAAAACCACACACAACAAGCATGCTTAACACACTTCATACATACAAAAGCCATACATTGATAGGAAGCATCAATTCAACAAAGATTCATACATAGCATTCAAGATCACATGCTTAGACAAGGACATACACTTAAGCACTTAAGATTGGGGTACAAGGCCAACATGCTAGGAATAAGCAAGTCTTAAACATAACCTCCACAAAACAAGGAGTCTAAGATGCTCCTAACACAAAACATCAACATACATCAAAAGCTCAAATCCCATTTCTTAACTATTACATTTTCATAACTTAAAATCCATACTTGATAAAACCAAAAGCTCAACTAGCGCACTTGGAGGCCCTCCTTTTGCACTAGCAACCCACGAACTGTGGATCTGCATTGTCGAACAAAAGAGAGCGTAGGCATAAAGCTTAGTGACGGTAAGCTCATAAAACAAATTAACCTCGACAATGCAGGGTCCAAGCACGAGCACCCAACCAAGGTAGAATGCATGATCTTACCTTCGAAACACATGAGTCAAATATAAATGATGCATGGACATAATTATGAACATCATGCCATGCTCAACAACTCTTAAGCTTAACACATGGAAATACATATATCATTATATTATCAAACACATTCCACAATCCGTATTGGCAACACATATATCAATCAATATTGGCACCTAGCTATGACTCGAATACGTGGATAACCGTTGGAACTCACATCCAACAACTCACATTTACCTTACAGTGGGATTACACTCATCACCATTTCACGCGAAGGGGATTCCACTCATCCTAACGCCTCGTTGATGAGATTACACTCATCATCGAGTAACATATATATGAAGATTTCTGGCAAACCCGTACTCCATCTTGATGACTACCATCACCAAGACCACGCGCGCATTTAGATTCCCGTGTGCACACTAAACATCGTAATGATCGATCATTGTACCCAAGCATACTTGTGCCAATACTAACATAATTCTTAACCTTTCACAACAACATATCATATCAACTTCCGTGCTTAGCACGTACTCACCATGACTTACCGTCATGTACAAACCACAATCCAAACCACATGCATATGACAATGCATCAAAACCATGCCTCAACATACATGTATAACACAATACACATAACCATATTAATCTCACTTAATACATGAGGCATAATCAACAATTAGAGTTCAACCAAAGTCTCTAAGTAAAGCTTGACATTAGACTACCAATATAATCCAAACTCTAGGTGGGTCTATCAAGCCCAACCTAGTCCACATGCTTGAACCAACACTTGAAAACCATTTAAACCGAGTTAAAAACATTAACAACTCACCGACTATTCCAAGCTCAACCCCACTAGTCGATCAAGCTCCCAACGGTTCCGGATTCGTTCCCGAGGCTTCACCGACACAATCCCTTGCTTCTAAGCATCCCAACACAAACAAAACAACTACAAATCAGTCCACAAATTAATGTAGCAACCCGGAACACAAACCAAGCACAATACACATGTTTTCAAGCTAAAGACAACCCCAAAACCATCATTCCCGAGCAGCCATGAAGCACAACCCAAAACCATTGATTTCAACACTTATATTACCCCAAAAGCTTCCAAAACAACCCTTATACATAGTCTAACCATCAGCCACCAAATGTCTATATTAAACACCCCCAAAACCCAACCTAAAACCCTTCAAAAACCTCCCTAAAACCCAATTTCGGGAAACACCATAAAACCATATAAAAATTGAGTATGTTGGACCTTATAAGATGCTTTTAACTTATCTAACAACATTAAATCAAAAACTCATCTAAAGGTTATCAAAGTTTGGATTTTTATCTTCAAAACTTAAAAACTCAAAATCTAAAAATTATGAGCTTTCATGAAAATAAAGGTATGAGCTTGTAGAGAATGATAAGGACAAGTCAAAAGTGGTTTTACCTTTGAAAAATATTCAATAACAAGCAAGAAAGATGATGGAATAGTGAACTAGGGGAGGAGGAAGTGCTTGTCGTTGAAATGAAGAGAAGAGAGAAGATGATGATGAAAAAGCTCTTTTAAAATAAAATGGGTTTTTATTTCACAAGTCCATTTATTTACAAGAATACCATTAATGAGATGGCTATCTAAAATATCTAAAATCTATGGGATTTGAGTTTTAAATCAAATTAAGACCAACATAAAATATTTATTTTGAAAACACGAACCCCAAAATTTACACCCCAAGAATCAACCTGAATAAAATTGTTCCAACATTTCAATCCTTCTGTTCAATAGATTTATTCGATTCCTAACCCAAACAAAAATTAAATTGAACAAATCTATTCAGTAATTTATTCCTACCGTTAGATAGATTTTATTAGATTCTATGTTCCCCAATATAAAAAAGTAGACATAATTGTTTCAAGATTTTAATCTTGTCGAGATTTGTTGTTGGAATTAACATTGGTTACTAATTCTATTTTAGAAATGTAGTTCTAACTGATTTTACTAGTTAACAGAATAAAAATAAACTAGTATTAAATTTCTGGTTATTATTGAAATCACTTATTCTTACAAATTACGGTTCCATTTATAAAATATTAAAACAAAATATTTATTACAGTCAATTACGTTTTATTCAACTCATTTATATTTAATTACGGTTCCAGCAACGAGGGTGAAGATACAAATGTTTAGCTTCATTGGATTATGTTTTATTCAATGCATTTATATTTAACAACATTTTTTGTAATAATAACATCAATATTTAATTTTACTATTTATTATTTTATTCTTTGATTAACATCCAACTTCTAACAATTTACGGATAGACAGTCAATACATAGAATATAAATTTACATGATCATCACTTCTTAGACTAGTAGAGTGACCAGGACCTTTGGGACTTGGACCTTGCTTCGTGGGCCTAAATGTTGTGACATTATCATCACTTCCAGGACCACTAGAGTGACCAGGGCCTTTGGGACTTGGACCTTGCTTCGTGGGCTTGAATGTGGTGATATTATCATCACTTCCTGGACCACTAGAGTGACCAGGGCCTTTGGGACTTGGACCTTGCTTTGTGGGCCTGAATGTAGTGACATTATAATCACTTCCTGGACCACTAGAGTGACCAGGACCTTTGGGACTTGGACCTTGCTTCGTGGGCCTTAATGTTGTGACATTATCATCACTTCCTGGACAACTAGAGTGACCTGGGCCTTTGGGACTTGGACCTTGCTTCGTGGGCCTTAATGTAGTGACATTATCATCACTTCCTGGACTACTAGAGTGACCAGGGCCTTTGAGACTTGGTCCTTGATTCGTGGGCCTGAATGTAGTGACATTATCATCACTTCCTGGACCACTAGAGTGACCAGGACCTTTGGGACTTGGACCTTGCTTCGTGGGCCTGATTGTAGTGACATTATCATCACTTCCTGGACCACTGGAGTGACCAGGACCTTTGGGACTTGGACCTTGCTTCGTGGGCCTGAATGTAGTGACATTATCATCACTTCCTGGACCACTAGAGTGACCAAGACCTTTGGGACTTGGACCTTGCTTCGTGGGCCTAAATGTAGTGACATTATCATCACTTCCTGGACCACTAGAGTGACCAGGACCTTGCTTCGTGGGCCTGAATGTAGTGACATTATCATCACTTCCTGGACCAGTGGAGTGACCAGGACCTTTGGGACTTGGACCTTGCTCCGTGGGCCTGAATGTAGTGAATTTGATGGTAGCTAATGCGTTATCGTCTTCTAACAAAATTCTTTCCTCTGTAAATACGACCCCATAGTAAACAATAACACAATGAAAAGGGTAGCAGCTAACGCATGGTTGTTCTTGGCCATGGAAACTATTGGAGAGGAAGGATATTAAGAATTTGAATTATAGAAAGCTCAAAAAGGGAGTGAAACTGAAAACATAAATGAGATGGCCTTATGCTTTGGCATATATGGGTATTTATAGATCCCTTAGGAGCCAACATGGTTAAAACTTTACAAATGTTAGAGTTGGTAAAGAATAGGGCCTCAAAAATTCATCCCAGAATCTTCTAATTTTGGGTATTGACATTGACAGCTCGTCACACAGTTAGCACCACATCAGTATACAGTCACATCCTCGTTAGCGTACAGTCAGCTCCACGTCAGTATACAGTCATGTCCATATCAGTATACAATTAGCTCCACGTCAATATATAGTTAGCTCCACGTCAGTATATTGTTAGATGCTCGTCAAATACAGCTCATTATACAGTCAACACCATCTCATTATTAGCTGGTATTTTTATTTTCTAATATTATTATCTGGGCTTCATTATGTTAAACAACTGACTCGATTCTTGAATAAATTGGTAAATATTTGGTTAAGGACCAATTGCTACAAATTTTGTCATTTTACCCATTTTACTATTTTAATCTTTTTTTTCACCTAAATTGTTTATTCTTCTCTCATAAATGTTATATCACTTTCATATTACTTTCCTGGTATAATAGCATTTTAACAATAACTTGTGGTTTCTTCATGACAGATTGTCGTTATCCAACTACTACTTTTGTCTGTTTAACTAACTTGCTTTGATAATATCACAAAAAACAAAATTAATGAAAATTTTAAATATGAGAGGTTAAATTTATTGAATTGTTTTGGATTATGAAAAAATGAACATAAGGGATAAGTTTGGGGGGCTAAAAATGTTATTATACCTGGCCTCATTAGACGTATTCTTTTTAATTTTAACAACAAAGTGACATGTTTGTTGTAATATTTTAATTGAGTGGCATATTTGTACCTTTTAGAAGAAAAAATGACATTTTGATTACCAAAACCATAATTAAATTACTTTGGGTGCAGTTTATCCTTTTTATCCACTTACAAAAGAAGTGGTTTTTTTTCTTGTACTTGATACTTTGCAAACCTAATTATCGAATGTTGTTACATGATAATAAATCACACTCAAATAATCTAATGAATGGACCATTACAAGAAAAATGAATTTTTCGTGACATTGAAAATGGTCACCAAAAGTAACAAATTTATTCACTGAAATACACAGTGACAATTTTTTGAGGCGTCGCTAATAAATTCATCACTATGATATTAGTGGTAAATTTCATTCATTTTTTACAATTAGTTATATTTTTATGACTATAGTTTTTGACATAAATGATTAATAATAGTAATTAAAACTCACACACTATTATAATTTTTATTAGTGAATTATATATATATATATATTGAAATAGTATCTAAAGAATGGTGTCCCTTTCCATTTCAATAATGTAACCCCCTCGTCCCGGTCCATGCCGTATCGGAACGCTCAGAGGGTGTTTCGATACGCCTTGACTAGGTCAACTGGCCAAAGTCGAGCCGAGGAGACCGTATCGAAATGGGTGTTGACCATATCGAAACGCCATCATCGGTCAACATCTCGTGGTCAACGCTACGAAGCCCGTTCCGAAACGCCTAGGACCGTTTCGATACTCTGAATTTCTCGTCAAAATCCTAGATTTCCAGTAGCAAAAACGTATCGAAACGCCCCCTTTGTGTACCGAAAAGCCTGGCCTGAAACAAGAGGCCGTATCAAAACGGGACCAAACATTTTGATACACTTGTTGCGAATAGACAGGTTTTAGCTGGTTTATGGCACCAGGCTGCCTCAAACACCAACTAAAACCTCCCACAACCAAACATGCATCACTCTAAGGCAAAACCACACATAACAAGCATGCTTAACACACTTCATACATACAAAAGCCATACATTGATAGGAAGCAACAATTCAACAAAGATTCATACATAGCATTCAAGATCACATGCTTAGACCAGGACATACACTTAAGCATTTAATATTGGGGCACAAGGCCAACATGCTAGGAATAAGCAAGCCTTAAACATAACCTCCACAAAACAAGGAGTCTAAGATGCTCCTAACACAAAACATCAACATACACCAAAAGCTCAAATCTCATTTCTTGACTATTACATTTTCATAACTTAAAATCCATACTTGATAAAACCAAAAGCTCAACTATCGCACTTGGAGGCCCTCCTTTTGCACTAGCAACCCACGAACTGCGGATCTGCATTGTCGAACAAAAGAGAGCGTAAGCATAAACCTTAGTGAGGGTAAGCTCATAAAACAAACCTCGACTATCAGGGTCAAAGCACGAACACCGAACCAAGGTAGAATGCATGATCTTACCTTCGAAACACATGAGTCAAATATAAATGATGCATGGACATAATTATGAACATCATGCTATGCTCAACAACTCTTAAGCTTAACACATGGAAATACATATATCATTATATTATCAAACACATTCCACATTCCGTATTGGCAACACATATATCAATCAATATTGGAACCTAGCTATGACTCGAGTACGCGGATAACCGTTGGAACTCACATCCAACAACTCATATTTACCTTACGGTGGGATTACACTCATCACCGTTTCACGCGGAGGGGATTCCACTCATCCTCACGCCCCGTCGATGAGATTACACTCATCATCGAGTAACATATATATGAAGATTTCCGGGCAAACCCGTACTCCATCTTGATGACTACCATCACCAAGACCACACACGCATTTAGACTCCCGTGTGCACACTAAACATCGTAATGATCGATCATTGTACCCAAGCATACTAGTGCCAATACTAACATAATTCATAACCTTTCACAACAACATATCATATCAACTTCCGTGCTTAGCACGTACTCACCATGACTTACCGTCATGTACAAACCACAATCCAAACCACATGCATATGACAATGCATCAAAACCATGCCTCAACATACATGTATAACACAATACACATAACCATATTAATCTCACTTAATACATGAGGCATAATCAACAATTAGAGTTCAACCAAAGTCTCTAAGTAAAGCTTGACATTAGAATACCAATATAATCCAAACTCTAGGTGGGTCTACCAAGCCCAACCTAGTCCACATGCTTGAACCAACACTTGAAAACCATTTAAACCGAGTTAAAAACATTAACAACTCACCGACTATTCCAAGCTCAACCCCACTAGTCGATCAAGCTCCCAACGGTTCCGGATTCGTTCCCGAGGCTTCACCGACACAATCCCTTGCTTCTAAGCATCCCAACACAAACAAAACAACTACAAATCAGTCCACAAATTAATGTAGCAACCCGGAACACAAACCAAGCACAAAACACATGTTTTCAAGCTAAAGACAACCCCAAAACCATCATTCCCGAGCAGCCATGAAGCACAGCCCAAAACCATTGATTTCAACACTTATATTACCCCCAAAAGCTTCCAAAACAACCCTTATACATAGTCTAACCATCAGCCACCAAATGTCCATATTAAACACCCCCAAAACCCAACCTAAAACCCTTCAAAAACCTCCCTAAAACCCAATTTCGGGAAACACCATAAAACCATATAAAAATCGATTATGTTGGACCTTATAAGATGCTTTTAACTTATCTAACAACATTAAATCAAAAACTCATCTAAAGGTTATCAAAGTTTGGATTTTTATCTTCAAAACTTAAAAACTCAAAATCTAAAAATTATGAGCTTTCATGAAAATAAAGGTATGAGCTTGTAGAGAATGATAAGGACAAGTCAAAAGTGGTTTTACCTTTGAAAAATCTTCAATAACAAGCAAGAAAGATGATGGAATAGTGAACTAGGGGAGGAGGAAGTGTTTGTCGTTTAAATGGAGAGAAGAGGGAAGATGATGATGAAAATGCTCTTTTAAAATAAAATGGGTTTTTATTTCACAAGTCCATTTATTTACAAGAATACCATTAATGAGATGGCTATCTAAAATATTTAAAATCTATGGGATTTGAGTTTTAAATCAAATTAAGACCAACATAAAATATTTGTTTTGAAAACACGAACCCCCAAAATATTATTTTATTATTTTTAATTCACTCGACCCCCAAACCCGGGTGTTACAAATAATAAAATTAATTATATAATAATTACATATTTAGTTTTAACCATCTTATCTAGAGTTTAAACAACTCACTACTTGTCCCGTAAATTTAATGGGGCTTTTGCATTGTAGAAAACCAACTTTTAACCTTTCATTAGGTCATTGAACTTTAATTTTAGATGATGTGGAAACTTCATATGTCAGTTTTTAAAAAAAAAACTATTACAATGCATGAATTTTGTCACATTTAGTTATATTTTTTATGACTATACTTTTTGACAAAAAAGATTATTAATAGTCACTAAAATTTAGACACTAATATTATTTTTATTAGTGGAAAACATTTAACTAAAACTACATATTGAAATAGTTTCTAAAATATGTTGTCAATTTTAATTTCAGTAATTAAAATTAATTATATAATAATTACAGTTTTATGTGTAACTATCTTATTTAGAGTTTAAACTAATCACTAATTGTGTAACACCCCAAAACTTACACCCCAAGAATGAACCTGAATAAAATTGTTCCAACATTTCAATCCTTCTGTTCAATAGATTTATTCGATTCCTAACCCAAACCAAAATTAAATTGAACAAATCTATTCAGGAATTTATTCCTACCGTTAGATAGATTTTATTAGATTCCATGTTCCCAAATATAAAAAAGTAGACATAATTGTTTCAAGATTTTAATCTTGCCGAGATTTGTTGTTGGAATTAACATTGGTTACTGATTCTATTTTAGAAATGTAGTTCTAACTGATTTTACTAGTTAACAGAATAAAAATAAACTAGTATTAAATTTCTGGTTATTATTGAAATCACTTATTCTTACAAATTACGGTTCCATTTATAAAATATTAAAACAAAATATTTATTACAGTCAATTACGTTTTATTCAACTCATTTATATTTAATTACGGTTCCAGCAGCGAGGGTGAAGATACAAATATTTAGCTTCATTGGATTATGTTTTATTCAATTCATTTATATTTAACAACATTTTTTGTAAAAATAACATCAATATTTAATTTTACTATTTATTATTTTATTCTTTGATTAACACCCAACTTCTAACAATTTACGGATAGACAGTCAATACATAGAATATAAATTTACATGATCATCACTTCTTAGACTAGTAGAGTGACCAGGACCTTTGGGACTTGGACCTTGCTTCGTGGGCCTAAATGTTGTGACATTATCATCACTTCCAGGACCACTAGAGTGACCAGGGCCTTTGGGACTTGGACCTTGCTTCGTGGGCTTGAATGTGGTGACATTATCATCACTTCCTGGACCACTAGAGTGACCAGGGCCTTTGGGACTTGGACCTTGCTTCGTGGGCCTGAATGTAGTGACATTATCATCACCTCCTGGACCACTAGAGTGACCAGGGCCTTTGGGACTTGGACCTTGCTTCGTGGGCCTGAATGTAGTGACATTATCATCACTTCCTGGACCACTAGAGTGACCAGGACCTTTGGGACTTGGACCTTGCTTCGTGGGGCTGATTGTAGTGACATTATCATCACTTCCTGGACCACTGGGGTGACCAGGACCTTAGGGACTTGGACCTTGATTCGTGGGCCTAAATGTAGTGACATTATCATCACTTCCTGGACCAATAGAGTGACCAGGACCTTTGGGACTTGGACCTTGTTTCGTGGGCCTGAATGTAGTGACATTATCATCACTTCCTGGACCACTAGAGTGACCAGGACCTTTGGGACTTGGACCTTGCTTCGTGGGCCTAAATGTAGTGACATTATCATCACTTCCTGGACCACTGGAGTGACCAGGACCTTTGGGACTTGGACCTTGCTTTGTGGGTCTGAATGTAGTGACATTATCATCACTTCCTGGACCAATGGTGTGAGCAGGACCTTTGGGACTTGGACCTTGCTCCGTGGGCCTGAATGTAGTGAATTTGATGGTAGCTAATGCGTTATCGTCTTCTAACAAAATTCTTTCCTCTGTAAATATGACTCCATAAGTAAACAATAACACAATGAAAATGGTAGCAGCTAACGCATGGTTGTTCTTGGCCATGGAAACTGTTGGAGAGGAAGGATATTAAGAATTTGAATTATAGAAAGCTCAAAAAGGGAGTGAAACTGAAAACATAAATGAGATGGCCTTATGCTTTGGCATATATGGGTATTTAAAGATCCCTTAGGAGCCAACATGGTTAAAACTTCACAAATGTTAGAGTTGGTAAAGAAAAGGGCCTAAAAAATTCATCTCAGAATCTTCTAATTTTGGGTATTGACATTGACAGCTCATCACACAGTCAGCACCACGTCAGTATACAGTCACATCCTCGTTAGCGTACAGTCAGCTCCACGTCAGTATACAGTCATGTCCATATCAGTATACAATTATCTCCACGTCAATATACAGTTAGCTCCACGTCAGTATATTGTCAGATGCACGTCAAATACAGCTCATTATACAGTCAACACCATCTCATTATTAGCTGGTATTTTTATTTTCTGATATTATTATACGGGCTTCATTATGTTAAACAACTGACTCGATTCTTGAATAAATTGGTAAATATTGTGTTAAGGACCAATTGCTACAAATTTTGTCATTTTACCCATTTTACTATTTTAATCTTTGTTTTTCACCTAAATTGTTTATTCTTCTGTCATAAATGTTATATCACTTTCATATTACTTTCCTGGTATAATAGCATTTTAACAATAACTTGTGGTTTCTTCATGACAGATCGTCGTTATCCAACTACTACTTTTGTCTGAATAACTAACTTGCTTTGATAATATCACAAAAAAAACAAAATTAATGAAAATTTTAAATATGACGGGTTAAATTTGTTGAATTGTTTTGGATTATGAAAAAATGAACAGAAAGGATAAGTTTGGGGGGCTAAAAATGTTATTATACATGGCCTCATTAGACGTATTCTTTTTAATTTTAACAACAAAGTGACATGTTTGTTGTAATATTTTAATTGAGTGGTATATTTGTACCTTTTAGAAGAAAAAATGACATTTTGATTACCAAAACCATAATTAAATTATTTTGGGTGCAGTTTATCCTTTTTATCCAGTTACAAAAGAAGTGGTTTTTTTCTTGTATTTGATACTTTGCAAACCTATTTATCGAATGTTGTTACATGATAATAAATCACACTCAAATAATCTAATGAATGGACCATTACAAGAAAAATGAATTTTTCGTGACATTGAAAATGGTCACCAAAAGTAACAAATTTATTCACTGAAATACACAGTGACAATTTTTTGAGGCGTCGCTAATAAATTCATCACTATGATATTAGTGGTAAATTTCATTCATTTTTTACAATTAGTTATATTTTTATGACTATAGTTTTTGACACAAATGATTAATAATAGTAATTAAAACTCACACACTATTATAATTTTTATTAGTGATTTTTTTTAAAATATATAAATATATATATATTGAAATAGTATCTAAAGCATGGTGTCCCTATCCATTTCAATAATGTAACCCCCTCGTCCCGGTCCTGGCGACTGACCGGTCCGAGTGTGCTACACGGGGATAACCGAGGCAAAACTCGTTAAGGCTTCAGTTCGGTTAACAACCCGAGGAAAAACTTTTCATTTATTATTATCTTATCTAGATGCATTGTTATGTCCTATGTGAAAAAGGCAACAACGGAAGAAACAAGCGAGGCAAACAACCAAACAGCCCAACAAAACAACCCATTTTAAACTTATACCGCAGGCCGTATCGGAACGCTCAGAGGGTGTTTCGATACGCCTTGACTAGATCAATTGGCCAAAGTGTAGCCGAGGAGACCCTATCGAAATGGGTGTTGACCATATCGAAACGCCCTCATCGGTCAATATCTCATGGTCAACGCTACGAAGCCCGTTCCGAAACGCCTAGGACCGTTTCGATACTCTGAATTTCTCATCAAAATCCTAGATTTCCAGTAGCAAAAACGTATCGAAACGCCCCCTTTGCGTACCGAAAAGCCTGGCCTGAAACAAGAGGACGTATCGAAACGGGACCAAACATTTTGATACACTTGGTGCGAATAGACAGGTTTTAGCTGGTTTATGGCACCAAGCTGCCTCAAACACCAACTAAAACCTCCCACAACCAAACATGCATCACTCTAAGGCAAAACCACACATAACAAGCATGCTTAACACACTTCATACATACAAAAGCCATACATTGATAGGAAGCATCAATTCAACAAAGATTCATACATAGCATTCAAGATCACATGCTTAGACAAGGACATACACTTAAGCATTTAAGATTGGGGCACAAGGCCAACATGCTAGGAATAAGCAAGCCTTAAACATAACCTCCATAAAACAAGGAGTCTAAGATGCTCCTAACACAAAACATCAACATACATCAAAGCTCAAATCCCTTTTCTTGACTATTACATTTTCATAACTTAAAATCCATACTTGATAAAACCAAAAGCTCAACTAGCGCACTTGGAGGCCCTCCTTTTCCACTAGCAACCCACGAACTGCGGATCTGCATTGTCGAACAAAAGAGAGCGTAAGCATAAAGCTTAGTGACGGTAAGCTCATAAAACAAACCTCGACAATGCAGGGTCCAAGCACGAGCACCCAACCAAGGTAGAATGCATGATCTTACCTTCGAAACACATGAGTCAAATATAAATGATGCATGGACATAATTATGAACATCATGCCAAGCTCAACAACTCTTAAGCTTATCACATGGAAATACATATATCATTATATTATCAAACACATTCCACAATCCGTATTGGCAACACATATATCAATCCATATTGGCACCTAGCTATGACTCGAATACGCGGATAACCATTGGAACTCACATCCAACAACTCACATTTACCTTACGGTGGGATTACACTCATCACCGTTTCACGCGGAGGGGATTCCACTCATCCTCACGCCCCGTCGATGAGATTACACTCATCATCGAGTAACATATATATGAAGATTTCCGGGCAAACCCGTACTCCATCTTGATGACTATCATCACCAAGACTACGCGCGCATTTAGAGTCCCGTGTGCACGCTAAACATCATAATGATCGATCATTGTACCCAAGTATACTAGTGCCAATACTAACATTATTCATAACCTTTCACAACAACATATCATATCAACTTTCGTGCTTAGCACGTACTCACCATGACTTACCGTCATATACAAACCACAATCCAAACCACATGCATATGATAATGCATCAAAACCATGCCTCAACATACATGTATAACACAATACACATAACCATATTAATCTCACTTAATACATGAGGCATAATCAACAATTAGAGTTCAACCAAAGTCTCTAAGTAAAGCTTGACATTAGGCTACCAATATAATCCAAACTCTAGGTGGGTGTACCAAGCCCAACCTAGTCCACATGCTTGAACCAACACTTGAAAACCATTTAAACCGATTTAAAAACATTAACAACTCACCGACTATTCCAAGCTCAACCCCACTAGTCGATCAAGCTCCCAACGGTTCCGGATTCGTTCCCGAGGCTTCACCAACACAATCCCTTGCTTCTAAGCATCCCAACACAAACAAAACAACTACAAATCAGTCCACAAATTAATGTAGCAACCCGAAACACAAACCAAGCACAAAACACATGTTTTCAAGCTAAAGACAACCCCAAAACCATCATTCCCGAGCAGCCATGAAGCGCATCCCAAAACCACTGATTTCAACACTTATATTACCCCCAAAAGCTTCCAAAACAACCCTTATACATAGTCTAACCATCAGCCACCAAATGTCCATATTAAACACCCCCAAAACCCAACCTAAAACCCTTCAAAAACCTCCCTAAAACCCAATTTCGGGAAACACCATAAAACCATATAAAAATCGAGTATGTTGGACCTTATAAGATGCTTTTAACTTATCTAACAACATTAAATCCAAAAATCATCTAAAGGTTATCAAAGTTTGGATTTTTATCTTCAAAACTTAAAAACTCAAAATCTAAAAATTATGAGCTTTCATGAAAATAAAGGTATGAGCTTGTAGAGAATGATAAGGACAAGTCAAAAGTGGTTTTACCTTTGAAAAATCTTCAATAACAAGCAAGAAAGATGATGGAATAGTGAACTAGGGGAGGAGGAAGTGTTTGTCGTTGAAATGGAGAGAAGAGGGAAGATGATGATGAAAAAGATCTTTTAAAATAAAATGGGTTTTTTATTTCACAAGTCCATTTATTTACAAGAATACCATTAATGAGATGGCTATCTAAAATCCATGGGATTTGAGTTTTAAATCAAATTAAGACCAACATAAAATATTTGTTTTGAAAACACGAACCCCAAAATATTATTTTATTACTTTTAATTCACTCGACCCCCAAACCCGGGTATTACAAATAATAAAATTAATTATATAATAATTACATATTTAGTTTTAACCATCTTATCTAGAGTTTAAACAACTCACTACTTGTCCCGTAAATTTAATGGGCTTTTGCATTGTAGAAAACCAACTTTTAACCTTTCATTAGGTCATTGAACTTTAATTTTAGATGATGTGGCAATTTCATATGTCAGTTTTAAAAAAAAACTATTACAATGCATGAATTTTGTCACATTTAGTTATATTTTTTATGACTATACTTTTTGACAAAAAAGATTATTAATAGTCACTAAAATTTAGACACTAATATTATTTTTATTAGTGGAAAACATTTAACTAAAACTACATATTGAAATAGTTTCTAAAATATGTTGTCAATTTCAATTTCAGTAATTAAAATTAATTATATGATAATTAGATTTTTTTGTGTAACAATCTTATTTAGAGTTTAAACTAATCACTAATTGTGTAACACCCCAAAACTTACACCCCAAGAATCAACCTGAATAAAATTGTTCTAACATTTCAATCCTTCTGTTCAATAGATTTATTCGATTCCTGACCCAAACCAAAATTAAATTGAACAAATCTATTCGGGAATTTATTCCTACCGTTAGATAGATTTTTTTAGATTACATGTTCCCAAATATAAAAAGTAGACATAATTGTTTCAAGATTTTAATCTTGCCGAGATTTGTTATTGGAATTAACATTGGTTACTGATTCTATTTTAGAAATGTAGTTCTAACTGATTTTACTAGTTAACATAATAAAAATAAACTAGTATTAAATTTCTGGTTATTATTGAAATCAGTTATTCTTACAAATTACGGTTCCATTTATAAAATATTAAAACAAAATATTTATTACAGTCAATTACGTTTTATTCAATTCATTTATATTTAATTACGGTTCCAGCAGGGAGGGTGAAGATACAAATGTTTAGCTTCATTGGATTATGTTTTATTCAATGCATTTATATTTAACAACATTTTTTGTAATAATAACATCAATATTTAATTTTACTATTTATTATTTTATTCTTTGATTAACATCCAACTTCTAACAATTTACGGATAGACAGTCAATACATAGAATATAAATTTACATGATCATCACTTCTTAGACTAGTAGAGTGACCAGGACCTTTGGGACTTGGACCTTGGTTCGTGGGCCTAAATGTTGTGACATTATAATCACTTCTTAGACTAGTAGAGTGACCAAGACCTTTGGGACTTGGACCTTGCTTCGTGGGCCTAAATGTCGTGACATTATCATCACTTCCATGACCACTAGAGTGACCAGGGCCTTTGGACTTGGACCTTGCTTTGTGGGCTTGAATGTAGTGACATTATCATCACTTCCAGGACCACTAGAGTGACCAGGGCCTTTGGGACTTGGACCTTGCTTCGTGGGCCTGAATGTAGTGACATTATCATCACTTTCTGGACCACTAGAGTGACCAGGACCTTTGGGACTTGGACCTTGCTTCGTGGGCCTGAATGTTGTGACATTATCATCACTTCCTGGACCACTAGAGTGACCAGGGCCTTTGGGATTTGGACCTTGCTTCGTGGGCCTGAATGTAGTGACATTATCATCACTTCCGTGACCACTAGAGTGACCAGGGCCTTTGGGACTTGGACCTTGCTTCGTGGGCCTGAATGTAGTGACATTATCATCACTTCCTGGACCACTAGAGTGACCAGGACCTTTGGGACTTGGACCTTGCTTCGTGGGCCTGATTATAGTGACATTATCATCACTTCCTGGACCACTAGAGTGACCAGGTCCTTTGGGACTTGGACCTTCCTTCGTGGGCCTGAATGTAGTGACATTATCATCACTTCCTAGACCACTAGAGTGACCAGGGCCTTTGGGACTTGGACCTTTCTTCGTGGGCCTGAATGTAGTGACATTATCATCACTTCCTGGACCACTAGAGTGACCAGGGCCTTTGGGACTTGGACCTTCCTTCGTGGGCCTGAATGTAGTGACATTATCATCACTTCCTGGACCACTAGAGTGACCAGGACCTTTGGGACTTGGACCTTGCTTCGCGAGCCTAAATGTAGTGACACTATCATCACTTCCTGGACCACTGGAGTGACCAGGACCTTTGGGACTTGGACCTTGCTTTGTGGGTCTGAATGTAGTGACATTATCATCACTTCCTGGACCAGTGGAGTGACTAGGACCTTTGGGACTTGGACCTTGCTCCGTGGGCCTGAATGTAGTGAATTTGATGGTAGCTAATGCGTTATCGTCTTCTAACAAAATTCTTTCCTCTGTAAATACGACTCCATAAGTAAACAATAACACAATGAAAAGGGTAGCAGCTAATGCATGGTTGTTCTTGGCCATGGAAACTGTTGGAGAGGAAGGATATTAAGAATTTGAATTATAGAAAGCTCAAAAAGGGAGTGAAACTGAAAACATAAATGAGATGGCCTTATGCTTTGGCATATATGGGTATTTAAAGATCCCTTAGGAGCCAACATGGTTAAAACTTCACAAATGTTAGAGTTGGTAAAGAATAGGGCCTAAAAAATTCATCCCAGAATCTTCTAATTTTTGGTATTGACATTGACAGCTCATCACACAGTCAGCACCACGTCAGTATACAGTCACATCCTCGTTAGCGTACAGTCAGCTCCACGTCAGTATATAGTCATGTCCATATCAATATACAATTAGCTCCACGTCAATATACAGTTAGCTCCACGTCAGTCTATTGTTAGATGCACGTCAAATACAACTCATTATAGAGTCAACACCATCTCATTATTAGCTGGTATTTTTATTTTCTGATATTATTATCTGGGCTTCATTATGTTAAACAACTGACTCGATTCTTGAATAAATTGGTAAATATTTGGTTAAGGACCAATTGCTACAAATTTTGTCATTTTACCCATTTTACTATTTAATCTTTGTTTTTCACCTAAATTGTTTATTCTTCTCTCATAAATGTTATATCACTTTCATATTACTTTCCTGGTATAATAGCATTTTAACAATAACTTGTTGTTTCTTCATGACAGATCGTCGTTATCCAACTACTACTTTTGTCTGATTAACTAACTTGCTTTGATAATATCACAAAAAAACAAAATTAATGAAAATTTTAAATATGACAGGTTAAATTTATTGAATTGTTTTGGATTATGAAAAAAATTAATAGAAGGGATAAGTTTGGGGGGCTAAAAATGTTATTATACCTGGCCTCATTAGACGTATTCTTTTTAATTTTAACAAAAAAGTGACATGTTTTTTGTAATATTTTAATTGAGTGGTATATTTGTACCTTTTAGAAGAAAAAATGACATTTTGATTACCAAAACCATAATTAAATGACTTTGGGTGCAGTTTATCCTTATTATCCACTTACAAAAGAAGTGGTTTTTTCTTGTACTTGATACTTTGCAAACCTAATTATCAAATGTTGTTACATGATAATAAATCACACTCAAATAATCTAATGAATGAACCATTACAAGAAAAATGAATTTTTCGTGACATTGAAAATGGTCACCAAAAGTGACAATTTTTTGAGGCGTCGCTAATAAATTCATCACTATGATATTAGTGGTAATTTTCGTGCATTTTTTTACAATTAGTTATATTTTTTATGACTATAGTTTTTGACACAAATGATTAATAATAGTAATTAAAACTCACACACTATTATAATTTTTATTAGTGATTTTTTTTAAAAAAAAATATATTGAAATAGTATCTAAAGCATGGTGTCCCTTTCCATTTCAATAATGTAACCCCCTCGTCCCGGTCCTGGCGACTGACTGGTCCGAGTGGGCTACACGGGGATAACCGAGGCGAAACTCGTTAAGGCTTCAGTTCGATTAACAACCCGAGGAAAAACTTTTCATTTATTATTATCTTATCTAGATGCATTATTATGTCCTATGTGAAAAAGGTAACAGCGGAAGAAACAAGCGAGGCAAACAACCAAACAGCCAAACAAAACATCCCATTTTAAACTTATACCGCAGGTCGTATTGAAACGCTAAGAGGGTGTTTCGATACGCCTTGACTAGGTCAACTGGCCATAGTCGAGCCGAGGAGACCGTATCGAAATGGGTGTTGACCATATCGAAACGCCCTCATCGGTCAACATCTCGTGGTCAACGCTACGAAGCCCGTTCTGAAACGCCTAGGACCGTTTCGATACTCTGAATTTCTCGTCAAAATTCTAGATTTCCAGTAGCAAAAACGTATCGAAACGCCCCCTTTGCGTACCGAAAAGCCTGGCCTGAAACAAGAGGCCGTATCGAAAAGGGACCAAACATTTTGATACACTTGCTGCGAATAGACAGGTTTTAGCTGGTGTATGGCACCAGGCTGCCTCAAACACCAACTAAAACCTCCCACAACCAAACATGCATCACTCTAAGGCAAAACCACACACAACAAGCATGCTTAACACACTTCATACATACAAAAGCCATACATTGATAGGAAGCATCAATTCAACAAAGATTCATACATAGCATTCAAGATCACATGCTTAGACAAGGACATACACTTAAGCATTTAAGATTGGGGCACAAGGCCAACATGCTAGGAATAAGCAAGCCTTAAACATAACCTCCACAAAACAAGGAGTCTAAGATGCTCCTAACACAAAACATCAACATACATCAAAAGCTCAAATCCCATTTCTTGACTATTACATTTTCATAACTTAAAATCCATACTTGATAAAACCAAAAGCTCAACTAGCACACTTGGAGGCCCTCCTTTTGCACTAGCAACCCACGAACTGCGGATCTACATTGTCGAACAAAAGAGAGCGTAAGCATAAACCTTAGTGAGGGTAAGCTCATAAAACAAACCTCGACTATCAGGGTCAAAGCACGAACACCGAACCAAGGTAGAATGCATGATCTTACCTTCGAAACACATGAGTCAAATATAAATGATGCATGGACATAATTATGAACATCATGTCATGCTCAACAACTCTTAAGCTTAACACATGGAAATACATATATTATTATATTATCAAACACATTCCACAATCCGTATTGGCAACACATATATCAATCAATATTGGCACCTACTTATGACTCGAATACGCGGATAACCGTTGGAACTCACATCCAACAACTCACATTTACCTTACGGTAGGATTACACTCATCACCGTTTCACGCGGAGGGGATTCCACTCATCCTCACGCCCCGTCGATGAGATTACACTCATCATCGTGTAACATATATATGAAGATTTCCGGGCAAACCCGTACTCCATCTTGATGACTACCATCACCAAGACCACACGCGCATTTAGACTACCGTGTGCACACTAAACATCGTAATGATCGATCATTGTACCCAAGCATACTAGTGCCAATACTAACATAATTCACAACCTTTCACAACAACATATCATATCAACTTCCGTGCTTAGCACGTACTCACCATGACTTACCGTCATGTACAAACCACAATCCAAACCACATGCATATGACAATGCATCAAAACCATGCCTCAACATACATGTATAAGACAATACACATAACCATATTAATCTCACTTAATACATGAGGCATAATCAACAATTAGAGTTCAACCAAAGTCTCTAAGTAAAGCTTGACATTAGACTACCAATATAATCCAAACTCTAGGTGGGTCTACCAAGCCCAACCTAGTCCACATGCTTGAACCAACACTTGAAAACCATTTAAACCGAGTTAAAAACATTAACAAGTCACCGACTATTCCAAGCTCAACCCCACTAGTCGATCAAGCTCCCCAACGGTTCCGGATTCGTTCCTGAGGCTTCACCAACACAATCCCTTGCTTCTAAGCATCCCAACACAAACAAAACAACTACAAATCAGTCCACAAATTAATGTAGCAACCCGAAACACAAACCAAACACAAAACACATGTTTTCAAGCTAAAGACAACCCCAAAACCATCATTCCCGAGCAGCCATGAAGCACATCCCAAAACCATTGATTTCAACACTTATATTACCCCCAAAAGCTTCCAAAACAACCCTTATACATAGTCTAACCATCAGCCACCAAATGTCCATATTAAACACCCCCAAAACCCAACCTAAAACCCTTCAAAAACATCTCTAAAACCCAATTTCGGGAAACACCATAAAACCATATAAAAATCGAGTATGTTGGACCTTATAAGATGCTTTTAACTTCTCTAACAACATTAAATCAAAAACTCATCTAAAGATTATCAAAGTTTGGATTTTTATCTTCAAAACTTAAAAACTCAAAATCTAAAAATTATGAGCTTTCATGAAAATAAAGGTATGAGCTTGTAGAGAATGATAAGGACAAGTCAAAAGTGGTTTTACCTTTGAAAAATCTTCAATAACAAGCAAGAAAGATGATGGAATAGTGAACTAGGGGAGGAGGAAGTGTTTGTCGTTGAAATGGAGAGAAAGGGAAGATGATGATGAAAAAGATCTTTTAAAATAAAATAGGTTTTTATTTCACAAGTCCATTTATTTACAAGAATACCATTAATGAGATGGCTATCTAAAATCCATGGGATTTGAGTTTTAAATCAAATTAAGACCAACATAAAATATTTGTTTTGAAAACACGAACCCCAAAATATTATTTTATTACTTTTAATTCACTCGACCCCCAAACCCGGGTATTACAAATAATAAAATTAATTATATAATAATTACATATTTAGTTTTAACCATCTTTATCTAGAGTTTAAACAACTCACTACTTGTCCCGTAAATTTAATGGGCTTTTGCATTGTAGAAAACCAACTTTTAACCTTTCATTAGGTCATTGAACTTTAATTTTAGATGATGTGGCAATTTCATATGTCAGTTTTAAAAAAAACTATTACAATGCATGAATTTTGTCACATTTAGTTATATTTTTTATGACTATACTTTTTGACAAAAAAGATTATTAATAGTCACTAAAATTTAGACACTAATATTATTTTTATTAGTGGAAAACATTTAACTAAAACTACATATTGAAATAGTTTCTAAAATATGTTGTCAATTTCAATTTCAGTAATTAAAATTAATTATATAATAATTACATTTTTTTGTGTAACAATCTTATTTAGAGTTTAAACTAATCACTAATTGTGTAACACCCCAAAACTTACACCCCAAGAATCAACCTGAATAAAATTGTTCCAACATTTCAATCCTTCTGTTCAATAGATTTATTCGATTCCTGACCCAAACCAAAATTAAATTGAACAAATCTATTCGGGAATTTATTCCTACCGTTAGATAGATTTTTTTAGATTCCATGTTCCCAAATATAAAAAGTAGACATAATTGTTTCAAGATTTTAATCTTGCCGAGATTTGTTATTGGAATTAACATTGGTTACTGATTCTATTTTAGAAATGTAGTTCTAACTGATTTTACTAGTTAACAGAATAAAAATAAACTAGTATTAAATTTCTGGTTATTATTGAAATCAGTTATTCTTACAAATTACGGTTCCATTTATAAAATATTAAAACAAAATATTTATTACAGTCAATTACGTTTTATTCAATTCATTTATATTTAATTACGGTTCCAGCAGCGAGGGTGAAGATACAAATGTTTAGCTTCATTGGATTATGTTTTATTCAATGCATTTATATTTAACAACATTTTTTGTAATAATAACATCAATATTTAATTTTACTATTTATTATTTTATTCTTTGATTAACATCCAACTTCTAACAATTTACGGATAGACAGTCAATACATTGAATATAAATTTACATGATCATCACTTCTTAGACTAGTAGAGTGACCAGGACCTTTGGGACTTGGACCTTGGTTCGTGGGCCTAAATGTTGTGACATTATCATCACTTCTTAGACTAGTAGAGTGACCAAGACCTTTGGGACTTGGACCTTGCTTCGTGGGCCTAAATGTTGTGACATTATCATCACTTCCAGGACCACTAGAGTGACCAGGGCCTTTGGGACTTGGACCTTGCTTCGTGGGCTTGAATGTAGTGACATTATCATCACTTCCAGGACCACTAGAGTGACCAGGGCCTTTGGGACTTGGACCTTGCTTCGTGGGCCTGAATGTAGTGACATTATCATCACTTTCTGGACCACTAGAGTGACCAGGACCTTTGGGACTTGGACCTTGCTTCGTGGGCCTGAATGTTGTGACATTATCATCACTTCCTAGACCACTAGAGTGACCAGGGCCTTTGGGACTTGGACCTTGCATCGTGGGCCTGAATGTAGTGACATTATCATCACTTCCTGGACCACAAGAGTGACCAGGGCCTTTGGGACTTGGACCTTGCTTCGTGGGCCTGAATGTAGTGACATTATCATCACTTCCTGGACCACTAGAGTGACCAGGACCTTTTGGACTTGGACCTTGCTTCGTGGGCCTGATTGTAGTGACATTATCATCACTTCCTGGACCACTAGAGTGACCAGGGCCTTTGGGACTTGGACCTTCCTTCGTGGGCCTGAATGTAGTGACATTATCATCACTTCCTGGACCACTAGAGTGACCAGGGCCTTTGGGACTTGGACCTTGCTTCGTGGGCCTGAATGTAGTGACATTATCATCACTTCCTGGACCACTAGAGTGACCAGGGCCTTTGGGACTTGGACCTTCCTTCGTGGGCCTGAATGTAGTGACATTATCATCACTTCCTGGACCACTAGAGTGACCAGGGCCTTTGGGACATGGACCTTGCTTCGTGGGCGTGAATGTAGTGACATTTTCATCATTTCCTGGACCACTAGAGTGACCAGGGCCTTTGGGACTTGGACCTTCCTTCGTGGGCCTGAATGTAGTGACATTATCATCACTTCCTGGACCACTAGAGTGACCAGGACCTTTGGGACTTGGACCTTGCTTCGTGGGCCTAAATGTAGTGACACTATCATCACTTCCTGGACCACTGGAGTGACCAGGACCTTTGGGACTTGGACCTTGCTTTGTGGGTCTGAATGTAGTGACATTATCATCACTTCCTGGACCAGTGGAGTGACCAGGACCTTTGGGACTTGGACCTTGCTCCGTGGGCCTGAATGTAGTGAATTTGATGGTAGCTAATGCGTTATCGTCTTCTAACAAAATTCTTTCCTCTGTAAATACGACTCCATAAGTAAACAATAACACAATGAAAAGGGTAGCAGCTAACGCATGGTTGTTCTTGGCCATGGAAACTGTTGGAGAGGAAGGATATTAAGAATTTGAATTATAGAAAGCTCAAAAAGGGAGTGAAACTGAAAACATAAATGAGATGGCCTTATGCTTTGGCATATATGGGTATTTATAGATCCCTTAGGAGCCAACATGGTTAAAACTTCACAAATGTTAGAGTTGGTAAAGAATAGGGCCTCAAAAATTCATCCCAGAATCTTCTAATTTTGGGTATTGACATTGACAGCTCATCACACAGTCAGCACCACGTCAGTATACAGTCACATCCTCGTTAGCGTACAGTCAGCTCCACGTCAGTATACAGTCATGTCCATATCAATATACAATTAGCTCCACGTCAATATACAGTTAGCTCCACGTCAGTATATTGTCAGATGCACGTCAAATACAGCTCATTATAGAGTCAACACCATCTCATTATTAGCTGGTATTTTTATTTTCTGATATTATTATCTAGGCTTCATTATGTTAAACAACTGACTCGATTCTTAAATAAATTGGTAAATATTTGGTTAATGACCAATTGCTACAAATTTTGTCATTTTACCCATTTTACTATTTTAATCTTTGTTTTTCACCTAAATTGTTTATTCTTCTCTCATAAATGTTATATCACTTTCATATTACTTTCTTGGTATAATAGCATTTTAACAATAACTTGTGGTTTCTTCATGACAGATCGTCGTTATCCAACTACTACTTTTGTCTGATTAACTAACTTGCTTTGATAATATCACAAAAAAACAAAATTAATGAAAATTTTAAGTATGACAGGTTAAATTTATTGAATTGTTTTGGATTATGAAAAAAATTAACAGAAGGGATAAGTTTGGGGGGCTAAAAATGTTATTATACATGGCCTCATTAGACGTATTCTTTTTAATTTTAACAAAAAAGTGACATGTTTTTTGTAATATTTTAATTGAGTGGTATATTTGTACCTTTTAGAAGAAAAAATGACATTTTGATTACCAAAATCATAATTAAATGACTTTGGGTGCAGTTTATCCTTTTTATCCACTTACAAAAGAAGTGGTTTTTTCTTGTACTTGATATTTTGCAAACCTAATTATCAAATGTTGTTACATGATAATAAATCACACTCAAATAATCTAATGAATGAACCATTACAAGAAAAATGAATTTTTCGTGACATTGAAAATGGTCACCAAAAGTGACAATTTTTTGAGGCGTCGCTAATAAATTCATCACTATGATATTAGTGGTAATTTTCGTGCATTTTTTTACAATTAGTTATATTTTTTATGACTATAGTTTTTGACACAAATGATTAATAATAGTAGTTAAAACTCACACACTATTATAATTTTTATTAGTGAATTTTTTTTAAAAAAAATATATTGAAATAGTATCTAAAGCATGGTGTCCTTTTCCATTTCAATAATGTAACCCCCTCGTCCCGGTCCTGGCGACTGACCGGTCCGAGTGGGCTACACGGGGATAACCGAGGCGAAACTCGTTAAGGCTTCAGTTCGATTAACAACCCGAGGAAAAACTTTTCATTTATTATTATCTTATCTAGATGCATTATTATGTCCTATGTGAAAAAGGTAACAACGGAAGAAACAAGCGAGGCAAACAACCAAACAGCCCAACAAAACATCCCTTTTTAAACTTATACCGCAGGTCGTATCGAAACGCTCAGAGGGTGTTTCGATACGCCTTGACTAGGTCAACTGGCCAAAGTCGAGCCGACGAGACCGTATCGAAATGGGTGTTGACCATATCGAAATGCCCTCATCGGTCAACATCTCGTGGTCAACGCTGCGAAGCCCGTTCCGAAACGCCTAGGACCGTTTCGATACTCTGAATTTCTCGTCAAAATTCTAGATTTCCAGTAGCAAAAACGTATCGAAACGCCCCCTTTGCGTACCGAAAAGTCTGGCCTGAAACAAGAGGCCGTATCGAAAAGGGACCAAACATTTTGATACACTTGCTGCGAATAGACAGGTTTTAGCTGGTGTATGGCACCAGGCTGCCTCAAACACCAACTAAAACCTCCCACAACCAAACATGCATCACTCTAAGGCAAAACCGCACACAACAAGCATGCTTAACACACTTCATACATACAAAAGCCATACATTGATAGGAAGCATCAATTCAACAAAGATTCATACATAGCATTCAAGATCACATGCTTAGACAAGGACATACACTTAAGCATTTAAGATTTGGGCACAAGGCCAACATGCTAGGAATAAGCAAGCCTTAAACATAACCTCCACAAAACAAGGAGTCTAAGATGCTCCTAACACAAAACATCAACATACATCAAAAGCTCAAATCCCATTTCTTGACTATTACATTTTCATAACTTAAAACTCATACTTGATAAAACCAAAAGCTCAACTAGCACACTTGGAGGCCCTCCTTTTGCACTAGCAACCCACGAACTGCAGATCTGCATTGTCGAACAAAAGAGAGCGTAAGCATAAACCTTAGTGAGGGTAAGCTCATAAAACAAACCTCGACAATCAGGGTCCAAGCACGAACACCGAACCAAGGTAGAATGCATGATCTTACCTTCGAAACACATGAGTAAAATATAAATGATGCATGGACATAATTATGAACATCATGTCATGCTCAACAACTCTTAAGCTTAACACATGGAAATACATATATCATTATATTATCAAACACATTCCACAATCTGTATTGGCAACACATATATCAATCAATATTGGCACCTACTTATGACTCGAATACGCGGATAACCGTTGGAACTCACATCCAACAACTCACATTTACCTTACGGTGGGATTACACTCATCACCGTTTCACGCGGAGGGGATTCCACTCATCCTCACGCCCCGTCGATGAGATTACACTCATCATCGTGTAACATATATATGAAGATTTCCGGGCAAACCCGTACTCCATCTTGATGACTACCATCACCAAGACCACACGCGCATTTAGACTACCGTGTGCACACTAAACATCGTAATGATCGATCATTGTACCCAAGCATACTAGTGCCAATACTAACATAATTCATAACCTTTCACAACAACATATCATATCAACTTTCGTGCTTAGCACGTACTCACCATGACTTACCGTCATGTACAAACCACAATCCAAACCACATGCATATGACAATGCATCAAAACCATGCCTCAACATACATGTATAAGACAATACACATAACCATATTAATCTCACTTAATACATGAGGCATAATCAACAATTAGAGTTCAACCAAAGTCTCTAAGTAAAGCTTGACATTAGACTACCAATATAATCCAAACTCTAGGTGGGTCTACCAAGCCCAACCTAGTCCACATGCTTGAACCAACACTTGAAAACCATTTAAACCGAGTTAAAAACATTAACAACTCACCGACTATTCCAAGCTCAACCCCACTAGTCGATCAAGCTCCCAACGGTTCCGGATTCGTTCCCGAGGCTTCACCAACACAATCCCTTGCTTCTAAACATCCCAACACAAACAAAACAACTACAAATCAGTCCACAAATTAATGTAGCAACCCGAAACACAAACCAAGCACAAAACACATGTTTTCAAGCTAAAGACAACCCCAAAACCATCATTCCCGAGCAGCCATGAAGCACATCCCAAAACCATTGATTTCAACACTTATATTACCCCCCAAAGCTTCCAAAACAACCCTTATACATAGTCTAACCATCAGCCACCAAATGTCCATATTAAACACCCTCAAAACCCAACCTAAAACCCTTCAAAAACCTCCCTAAAACGCAATTTCGGGAAACACCATAAAACCATATAAAAATCGAGTATGTTGGACCTTATAAGATGCTTTTAACTTATCTAACAACATTAAATCAAAAACTCATCTAAAGGTTATCAAAGTTTGGATTTTTATCTTCAAAACTTAAAAACTCAAAATCTAAAAATTATGAGCTTTCATGAAAATAAAGGTATGAGATTGTAGAGAATGATAAGGACAAGTCAAAAGTGGTTTTACCTTTGAAAAATCTTCAATAACAAGCAAGAAAGATGATGGAATAGTGAACTAGGGGAGGAGGAAGTGTTTGTCGTTGAAATGGAGAGAAAAGGGAAGATGATGATGAAAAAGATCTTTTAAAATAAAATGGGTTTTTATTTCACAAGTCCATTTATTTACAAGAATACTATTAATGAGATGGCTATCTAAAATCCATGGGATTTGAGTTTTAAATCAAATTAAGACCAACATAAAATATTTGTTTTGAAAACACGAACCCCAAAATATTATTTTATTACTTTTAATTCACTCGACCCCCAAACCCGGGTATTACAAATAATAAAATTAATTATATAATAATTACATATTTAGTTTTAACCATCTTATCTTTAGTTTAAACAACTCACTACTTGTCCCGTAAATTTAATGGGCTTTTGCATTGTAGAAAACCAACTTTTAACCTTTCATTAGGTCATTGAACTTTAATTTTAGATGATGTGGCAATTTCATATGTCAGTTTTAAAAAAAAACTATTACAATGCATGAATTTTGTCACATTTAGTTATATTTTTTATGACTATACTTTTTGACAAAAAAGAATATTAATGGTCACTAAAATTTAGACACTAATATTATTTTTATTAGTGGAAAACATTTAACTAAAACTACATATTGAAATAGTTACTAAAATATGTTGTCAATTTCAATTTCAGTAATTAAAATTAATTATATAATAATTACATTTTTTTGTGTAACAATCTTATTTAGAGTTTAAACTAATCACTAATTGTGTAACACCCCAAAACTTACACCCCAAGAATCAACCTGAATAAAATTGTTCCAACATTTCAATCCTTCTGTTCAATAGATTTATTCGATTCCTGACCCAAACTAAAATTAAATTGAACAAATCTATTCGGGAATTTATTCCTACCGTTAGATAGATTTTTTTAGATTCCATGTTCCCAAATATAAAAAGTAGACATAATTGTTTCAAGATTTTAATCTTGCCGAGATTTGTTATTGGAATTAACATTGGTTACTGATTCTATTTTAGAAATGTAGTTCTAACTGATTTTACTAGTTAACAGAATAAAAATAAACTAGTATTAAATTTCTGGTTATTATTGAAATCAGTTATTCTTACAAATTACGGTTCCATTTATAAAATATTAAAACAAAATATTTATTACAGTCAATTACGTTTTATTCAATTGATTTATATTTAATTACGGTTCCAGCAGCGAGGGTGAAGATACAAATGTTTAGCTTCATTGGATTATGTTTTATTCAATGCATTTATATTTAACAACATTTTTTGTAATAATAACATCAATATTTAATTTTACTATTTATTATTTTATTCTTTGATTAACATCCAACTTCTAACAATTTACGGATAGACAGTCAATACATAGAATATAAATTTACATGATCATCACTTCTTAGACTAGTAGAGTGACCAGGACCTTTGGGACTTGGACCTTGGTTCGTGGGCCTAAATGTTGTGACATTATCATCGCTTCTTAGACTAGTAGAGTGACCAAGACCTTTGGGACTTGGACCTTGCTTCGTGGGCCTAAATGTTGTGACATTATCATCACTTCCAGGACCACTAGAGTGACCAGGGCCTTTGGGACTTGGACCTTGCTTCGTGGGCTTGAATGTAGTGACATTATCATCACTTCCAAGACCACTAGAGTGACCAGGGCCTTTGGGACTTGGACCTTGCTTCGTGGTCCTGAATGTAGTGACATTATCATCACTTCCTGGACCACTAGAGTGACCAGGACCTTTGGGACTTGGACCTTGCTTCGTGGGCCTGAATGTTGTGACATTATCATCACTTCCTGGACCACTAGAGTGACCAGGGCCTTTGGGACTTGGACCTTGCTTCGTGGGCCTGAATGTAGTGACATTATCATCACTTCCTGGACCACTAGAGTGACCAGTGCCTTTGGGACTTGGACCTTGGTTCGTGGGCCTGAATGTAGTGACATTATCATCACTTCCTGGACCACTAGAGTGACCAGGACCTTTTGGACTTGGACCTTGCTTCGTGGGCCTGATTGTAGTGACATTATCATCACTTCCTGGACCACTAGAGTGGCCAGGGCCTTTGGGACTTGGACCTTCCTTCGTGTGCCTGAATGTAGTGACATTATCATCACTTCCTGGACCACTAAAGTGACCAGGGCCTTTGGGACGTGGACCTTCCTTCGTGGGCCTGAATGTAGTGACATTATCATCACTTCCTGGACCATTAGAGTGACCAGGGCCTTTGGGACTTGGACCTTCCTTCGTGGGCCTGAATGTAGTGACATTATCATCACTTCCTGGACCACTAGAGTGACCAGGACCTTTGGGACTTGGACCTTGCTTCGTGGGCCTAAATGTAGTGACACTATCATCACTTCCTGGACCACTGGAGTGACCAGGACCTTTGGGACTTGGACCTTGCTTTGTGGGTCTGAATGTAGTGACATTATCATCACTTCCTGGACCAGTGGAGTGACCAGGACCTTTGGGACTTGGACCCTGCTCCGTGGGCCTGAATGTAGTGAATTTGATGGTAGCTAATGCGTTATCGTCTTCTAACAAAATTATTTCCTCTGTAAATACGACTCCATAAGTAAACAATAACACAATGAAAAGGGTAGCAGCTAACGCATGGTTGTTCTTGGCCATGGAAACTGTTGGAGAGGAAGGATATTAAGAATTTGAATTATAGAAAGCTCAAAAAGGGAGTGAAACTGAAAACATAAATGAGATGGCCATATGCTTTGGCATATATGGGTATTTATAGATCCGTTAGGAGCCAACATGGTTAAAACTTCACAAATGTTAGAGTTGGTAAAGAATAGGGCCTCAAAAATTCATCCCAGAATCTTCTAATTTTGGGTATTGACATTGACAGCTCATCACACAGTCAGCACCACGTCAGTATACAGTCACATCCTCGTTAGCGTACAGTCAGCTCCACGTCAGTATACAGTCATGTCCATATCAATATACAATTAGCTCCACGTCAATATACAGTTAGCTCCACGTCAGTATATTGTCAGATGCACGTCAAATACAGCTCATTATAGAGTCAACACCATCTCATTATTAGCTGGTATTTTTATTTTCTGATATTATTATCTGGGCTTCATTATGTTAAACAACTGACTCGATTCTTAAATAAATTGGTAAATATTTGGTTAAGGACCAATTGCTACAAATTTTGTCATTTTACCCATTTTACTATTTTAATCTTTGTTTTTCACCTAAATTGTTTATTCTTCTCTCATAAATGTTATATCACTTTCATATTACTTTCCTGGTATAGTAGCATTTTAACAATAACTTGTGGTTTCTTCATGACAGATCGTCGTTATCCAACTACTACTTTTGTCTGATTAACTAACTTGCTTTGATAATATCACAAAAAAACAAAATTAATGAAAATTTTAAATATGACAGGTTAAATTTATTGAATTGTTTTGGATTATGAAAAAAATTAACAGAAGGGATAAGTTTGGGGGGCTAAAAATGTTATTATACTTGGCCTCATTAGACGTATTCTTTTTAATTTTAACAAAAAAGTGACATGTTTTTTTGTAATATTTTAATTGAGTGGTATATTTGTACCTTTTAGAAGAAAAAATGACATTTTGATTACCAAAACCATAATTAAATGACTTTGGGTGCAGTTTATCCTTTTTATCCACTTACAAAAGAAGTGGTTTTTTCTTGTACTTGATACTTTGCAAACCTAATTATCAACTGTTGTTACATGATAATAAATCACACTCAAATAATCTAATGAATGAACCATTACAAGAAAAATGAATTTTTCGTGACATTGAAAATGGTCACCAAAAGTGATAATTTTTTGAGGCGTCGCTAATAAATTCATCACTATGATATTAGTGGTAATTTTCGTGCATTTTTTTACAATTAGTTATATTTTTTATGACTATGTTTTTGACACAAATGATTAATAATAGTAATTAAAACTCACACACTATTATAATTTTTATTAGTGAATTTTTTCTTAAAAAATATATTGAAATAGTATCTAAAGCATGGTGTCCCTTTCCATTTCAATAATGTAACACCCTCGTCCCGATCCTGGCGACTGACCGGTCCGAGTGGGCTACACGGGGATAACCGAGGCGAAACTCGTTAAGGCTTCAGTTCGATTAACAACCCGAGGAAAAACTTTTCATTTGTTATTATCTTATCTAGATGCATTATTATGTCCTATGTGAAAAAGGTAACAACGGAAGAAACAAGCGAGGCAAACAACCAAACAGCCCAACAAAACATCCCATTTTAAACTTATACCGCAGGTCGTATCGAAACGCTCAGAGGGTGTTTCGATACGCCTTGACTAGGTCAACTGGCCAAAGTCGAGCCGAGGAGACCGTATCAAAATGGATGTTGACCATATCGAAACGCCCTCATCGGTCAACATCTCGTGGTCAACGCTACGAAGCCCATTCCGAAACGCCTAGGACCGTTTCGATACTCTGAATTTCTCGTCAAAATCCTAGATTTCCAGTAGCAAAAACGTATCGAAACGCCCCCTTTGCGTACCGAAAAGCCTGGCCTGAAACAAGAGGCCGTATCGAAACGGGACCAAACATTTTGATACACTTGCTGCGAATAGACAGGTTTTAGCTGGTGTATGGCACCAGGCTGCCTCAAACACCAACTAAAACCTCCCACAACCAAACATGCATCACTCTAAGGCAAAACCACACACAACAAGCATGCTTAACACACTTCATACATACAAAAGCCATACATTGATAGGAAGCATCAATTCAACAAAGATTCATACATAGCATTCAAGATCACATGCTTAGACAAGGACATACACTTAAGCATTTAAGATTGGGGCACAAGGCCAACATGCTAGGAATAAGCAAGCCTTAAACATAACCTCCACAAAACAAGGAGTCTAAGATGCTCCTAACACAAAACATCAACATACATCAAAAGCTCAAATCCCATTTCTTGACTATTACATTTTCATAACTTAAAATCCATACTTGATAAAACCAAAAGCTCAACTAGCACACTTGGAGGCCCTCCTTTTGCACTAGCAACCCACGAACTGCGGATCTGCATTGTCGAACAAAAGAGAGCGTAAGCATAAACCTTAGTGAGGGTAAGCTCATAAAACAAACCTCGACAATGCAGGGTCCAAGCACGAGCACCGAACCAAGGTAGAATGCATGATCTTACCTTCGAAACACATGAGTCAAATATAAATGATGCATGGACATAATTATGAACATCATGTCATGCTCAACAACTCTTAAGCTTAACACATGGAAATACATATATCATTATATTATCAAATACATTCCACAATCCGTATTGGCAACACATATATCAATCAATATTGGCACCTACTTATGACTCGAATACGCGGATAACCGTTGGAACTCACCTCCAACAACTCACATTTACCTTACGGTGGGATTACACTCATCACCGTTTCACGCGGAGGGGATTCCACTCATCCTCACGCCCCGTCGATGAGATTACACTCATCATCGTGTAACATATATATGAAGATTTCCGGGCAAACCCGTACTCCATCTTGATGACTACCATCACCAAGACCACACGCGCATTTAGACTACCGTGTGCACACTAAACATCGTAATGATCGATCATTGTACCCAAGCATACTAGTGCTAATACTAACATAATTCATAACCTTTCACAACAACATATCATATCAACTTCCGTGCTTAGCACGTACTCACCATGACTTACCGTCATGTACAAACCACAATCCAAACCACATGCATATGACAATGCATCAAAACCATGCCTCAACATACATGTATAAGACAATACACATAACCATATTAATCTCACTTAATACATGAGGCATGATCAACAATTAGAGTTCAACCAAAGTCTCTAAGTAAAGCTTGACATTAGACTACCAATATAATCCAAACTCTAGGTGGGTCTACCAAGCCCAACCTAGTCCACATGCTTGAACCAACACTTGAAAACCATTTAAACCGAGTTAAAAACATTAACAACTCACCGACTATTCCAAGCTCAACCCCACTAGTCGATCAAGCTCCCAACGGTTCCGGATTCGTTCCCGAGGCTTCACCAACAGAATCCCTTGCTTCTAAGCATCCCAACACAAACAAAACAACTACAAATCAGTCCACAAATTAATGTAGCAACCCGAAACACAAACCAAGCACAAAACACATGTTTTCAAGCTAAAGACAACCCCAAAACCATCATTCCCGAGCAGCCATGAAGCACATCCCAAAACCATTGATTTCAACACTTATATTACCCCCAAAAGCTTCCAAAACAACCCTTATACATAGTCTAACCATCAGCCACCAAATGTCCATATTAAACACCCCCAAAACCCAACCTAAAACCCTTCAAAAACCTCCCTAAAACCCAATTTCGGGAAACACCATAAAACCATATAAAAATCGAGTATGTTGGACCTTATAAGATGCTTTTAACTTATCTAACAACATTAAATCAAAAACTCATCTAAAGGTTATCAAAGTTTGGATTTTTATCTTCAAAACTTAAAAACTCAAAATCTAAAAATTATGAGCTTTCATGAAAATAAAGGTATGAGCTTGTAGAGAATGATAAGGACAAGTCAAAAGTGGTTTTACCTTTGAAAAATCTTCAATAACAAGCAAGAAAGATGATGGAATAGTGAACTAGGGGAGGAGGAAGTGTTTGTCGTTGAAATGGAGAGAAGAGGGAAGATGATGATGAAAAAGATCTTTTAAAATAAAATGGGTTTTTATTTCACAAGTCCATTTATTTACAAGAATACCATTAATGAGATGGCTATCTAAAATCCATGGGATTTGAGTTTTAAATCAAATTAAGACCAACATAAAATATTTGTTTTGAAAACACGAACCCCAAAATATTATTTTATTACTTTTAATTCACTCGACCCCCAAACCCGGGTATTACAAATAATAAAATTAATTATATAATAATTACATATTTAGTTTTAACCATCTTATCTAGAGTTTAAACAACTCACTACTTGTCCCGTAAATTTAATGGGCTTTTGCATTGTAGAAAACCAAATTTTAACCTTTCATTAGGTCATTGAACTTTAATTTTAGATGATGTGGCAATTTCATATGTCAGTTTAAAAAAAAACTATTACAATGCATGAATTTTGTCACATTTAGTTATATTTTTTATGACTATACTTTTTGACAAAAAAGATTATTAATAGTCACTAAAATTTAGACACTAATATTATTTTTATTAGTGGAAAACATTTAACTAAAACTACATATTGAAATAGTTTCTAAAATATGTTGTCAATTTCAATTTCAGTAATTAAAATTAATTATATAATAATTACATTTTTTTGTGTAACAATCTTATTTAGAGTTTAAACTAATCACTAATTGTGTAACACCCCAAGAATCAACCTGAATAAAATTGTTCCAACATTTCAATCCTTCTGTTCAATAGATTTATTCGATTCCTGACCCAAACCAAAATTAAATTGAACAAATCTATTCGGGAATTTATTCCTACCGTTAGATAGATTTTTTTAGATTCCATGTTCCCAAATATAAAAAGTAGACATAATTGTTTCAAGATTTTAATCTTGCCGAGATTTGTTATTGGAATTAACATTGGTTACTGATTCTAATTTAGAAATGTAGTTCTAACTGATTTTACTAGTTAACAGAATAAAAATAAACTAGTATTAAATTTCTGGTTATTATTGAAATCAGTTATTCTTACAAATTACGGTTCCATTTATAAAATATTAAAACAAAATATTTATTACAGTCAATTACGTTTTATTCTATTCATTTATATTTAATTACGGTTCCAGCAGCGAGGGTGAAGATACAAATGTTTAGCTTCATTGGATTATGTTTTATTCAATGCATTTATATTTAACAACATTTTTTGTAATAATAACATCAATATTTAATTTTACTATTTATTATTTTATTCTTTGATTAACATCCAACTTCTAACAATTTACGGATAGACAGTCAATACATTGAATATAAATTTACATGATCATCACTTCTTAGACTAGTAGAGTGACCAGGACCTTTGGGACTTGGACCTTGGTTCGTGGGCCTAAATGTTGTGACATTATCATCACTTCTTAGACTAGTAGAGTGACCAAGACCTTTGGGACTTGGACCTTGCTTCGTGGGCCTAAATGTTGTGACATTATCATCACTTCCAGAACCACTAGAGTGACCAGGGCCTTTGGGACTTGGACCTTGCTTCGTGGGCTTGAATGTAGTGATATTATCATCACTTCCTGGACCACTAGAGTGACCAGGGCCTTTGGGACTTGGACCTTCCTTCGTGGGCCTGAATGTAGTGACATTATCATCACTTCCTGGACCACTAGAGTGACCAGGACCTTTGGGACTTGGACCTTGCTTCGTGGGCCTAAATGTAGTGACACTATCATCACTTCCTGGACCACTGGAGTGACCAGGGCCTTTGGGACTTGGACCTTGCTTCGTGGGCCTGAATGTTGTGACATTATCATCACTTCCTAGACCACTAGAGTGACCAGGGCCTTTGGGACTTGGACCTTGCATCGTGGGCCTGAATGTAGTGACATTATCATCACTTCCTGGACCACAAGAGTGACCAGGGCCTTTGGGACTTGGACCTTGCTTCGTGGGCCTGAATGTAGTGACATTATCATCACTTCCTGGACCACTAGAGTGACCAGGACCTTTTGGACTTGGACCTTGCTTCGTGGGCCTGATTGTAGTGACATTATCATCACTTCCTGGACCACTAGAGTGACCAGGGCCTTTGGGACTTGGACCTTCCTTCGTGGGCCTGAATATAGTGACATTATCATCACTTCCTGGACCACTAGAGTGACCAGGGCCTTTGGGACTTGGACCTTGCTTCGTGGGCCTGAATATAGTGACATTATCATCACTTCCTGGACCACTAGAGTGACCAGGGCCTTTGGGACTTGGACCTTCCTTCGTGGGCCTGAATGTAGTGACATTATCATCACTTCCTGGACCACTAGAGTGACCAGGACCTTTGGGACTTGGACCTTGCTTCGTGGGCCTAAATGTAGTGGCACTATCATCACTTCCTGGACCACTGGAGTGACCAGGACCTTTGGGACTTGGACCTTGCTTTGTGGGTCTGAATGTAGTGTCATTATCATCACTTCCTGGACCAGTGGAGTGACCAGGACCTTTGGGACTTGGACCTTGCTCCGTGGGCCTGAATGTAGTGAATTTGATGGTAGCTAATGCGTTATTGTCTTCTAACAAAATTCTTTCCTCTGTAAATACGACTCCATAAGTAAACAATAACACAATGAAAAGGGTAGCAGCTAACGCATGGTTGTTCTTGGCCATGGAAACTGTTGGAGAGGAAGGATATTAAGAATTTGAATTATAGAAAGCTCAAAATGGGAGTGAAACTGAAAACATAAATGAGATGGCCTTATGCTTTGGCATATATGGGTATTTATAGATCCCTTAGGAGCCAACATGGTTAAAACTTCACAAATGTTAGAGTTGGTAAAGAATAGGGCCTCAAAAATTCATCACAGAATCTTCTAATTTTGGGTATTGACATTGACAAATCATCACACAGTCAGCACCACGTCAGTATACAGTCACATCCTCGTTAGCGTACAGTCAGCTCCACGTCAGTATACAGTCATGTCCATATCAATATACAATTAGCTCCACGTCAATATACAGTTAGCTCCACGTCAGTATATTGTCAGATGCACGTCAAATACAGCTCATTATAGAGTCAACACCATCTCATTATTAGCTGGTATTTTTATTTTCTGATATTATTATCTGGGCTTCATTATGTTAAACAACTGACTCGATTCTTGAATAAATTGGTAAATATTTGGTTAAGGACCAATTGCTACAAATTTTGTCATTTTACCCATTTTACTATTTTAATCTTTGTTTTTCACCTAAATTGTTTATTCTTCTCTCATAAATGTTATATCACTTTCATATTACTTTCCTGGTATAATAGCATTTTAACAATAACTTGTGGTTTCTTCATGACAGATCGTCGTTATCCAACTACTACTTTTGTCTGATTAACTAACTTGCTTTGATAATATCACAAAAAAAACAAAATTAATGAAATTTTTAAATATGACAGGTTAAATTTATTGAATTGTTTTGGATTATGAAAAAAATTAACAGAAGGGATAAGTTTGGGGGGCTAAAAATGTTATTATACCTGGCCTCATTAGACGTATTCTTTTTAATTTTAACAAAAAAGTGACATGTTTTTTGTAATATTTTAATTGAGTGGTATATTTGTACCTTTTAGAAGAAAAAATAACATTTTGATTACCAAAACCATAATTAAATGACTTTGGGTGCAGTTTATCCTTTTTATCCACTTACAAAAGAAGTGGTTTTTTCTTGTACTTGATACTTTGCAAACCTAATTATCAAATGTTGTTACATGATAATAAATCACACTCAAATAATCTAATGAATGAACCATTACAAGAAAAATGAATTTTTCGTGACATTGAAAATGATCACCAAAAGTGACAATTTTTTGAGGCGTTGCTAATAAATTCATCACTATTATATTAGTGGTAATTTTCGTGCATTTTTTTACAATTAGTTATATTTTTTATGACTATAGTTTTTGACACAAATGATTAATAATAGTAATTAAAACTCACACACTATTATAATTTTTATTAGTGAATTTTTTTAAAAAAAATATATTGAAATAGTATCTAAAGCATGGTGTCCCTTTCCATTTCAATAATGTAACCCCCTCGTCCCGGTCCTGGCGACTGACCGGTCCGAGTGGGCTACACGGGGATAACCGAGGCGAAACTCGTTAAGGCTTCAGTTCGATAAACAACCCGAGGAAAAGCTTTTCATTTATTATTATCTTATCTAGATGCATTATTATGTCCTATGTGAAAAAGGTAACAGCGGAAGAAACAAGCGAGGCAAACAACCAAACAGCCCAACAAAACATCCCATTTTAAACTTATACCGCAGGTCGTATCGAAACACTCAGAGGGTGTTTCGATACGCCTTGACTAGGTCAACTAGCCAAAGACGAGCCGAGGAGACCGTATCGAAATGGGTGTTGACCATATCGAAACGCCCTCATCGGTCAACATCTCGTGGTCAACGCTACGAAGCCCGTTCCGAAACGCCTAGGACCGTTTCGATACTCTGAATTTCTCGTCAAAATCCTAGATTTCCAGTAGCAAAAACGTATCGAAAAGCCCCCTTTGCGTACCGAAAAGCCTGGCCTGAAACAAGAGGCCGTATCGAAACGGTACCAAACATTTTGATACACTTGCTGCGAATAGACAGGTTTTAGCTGGTGTATGGCACCAGGCTGCCTCAAACACCAACTAAAACCTCCCACAACCAAACATGCATCACTCTAAGGCAAAACCACACACAACAAGCATGCTTAACACACTTCATACATACAAAAGCCATACATTGATAGGAAGCATCAATTCAACAAAGATTCATACATAGCATACAAGATCGCATGCTTAGACAAGGACATACACTTAAGCCTTTAAGATTGGGGCACAAGGCCAACATGCTAGGAATAAGCAAGCCTTAAACATAACCTCCACAAAACAAGGAGTCTAAGATGCTCCTAACACAAAACATCAACATACATCAAAAACTCAAATCCCATTTCTTGACTATTACATTTTCATAACTTAAAATCCATACTTGATAAAACCAAAAGCTCAACTAGCACACTTGGAGGCCCTCCTTTTGCACTAGCAACCCACGAACTGCGGATATGCATTGTCGAACAAAAGAGAGCGTAAGCATAAACCTTAGTGAGGGTAAGCTCATAAAACAAACCTCGACAATGCAGGGTCCAAGCACGAGCACCGAACCAAGGTAGAATGCATGATCTTACCTTCGAAACACATGAGTCAAATATAAATGATGCATGGACATAATTATGAACATCATGTCATGCTCAACAACTCTTAAGCTTAACACATGGAAATACATATATCATTATATTATCAAACACATTCCACAATCCGTATTGGCAACACATATATCAATCAATATTGGCACCTACTTATGACTCGAATACGCGGATAACCGTTGGAACTCACATCCAACAACTCACATTTACCTTACGGTGGGATTACACTCATCACCGTTTCACGCGGAGGGGATTCCACTCATCCTCACGCCCCGTCGATGAGATTACACTCATCATCGTGTAACATATATATGAAGATTTCCGGGCAAACCCGTACTCCATCTTGATGACTACCATCACCAAGACCACACGCGCATTTAGACTACCGTGTGCACACTAAACATCGTAATGATCGATCATTGTACCCAAGCATACTAGTGCTAATACTAACATAATTCATAACCTTTCACAACAACATATCATATCAACTTCCGTGCTTAGCACGTACTCACCATGACTTACCGTCATGTACAAACCACAATCCAAACCATATGCATATGACAATGCATCAAAACCATGCCTCAACATACATGTATAAGACAATACACATAACCATATTAATCTCACTTAATACATGAGGCATAATCAACAATTAGAGTTCAACCAAAGTCTCTAAGTAAAGCTTGACATTAGACTACCAATACAATCCAAACTCTAGGTGGGTCTACCAAGCCCAACGTAGTCCACATGCTTGAACCAACACTTGAAAACCATTTAAACCGAGTTAAAAACATTAACAACTCATCGACTATTCCAAGCTCAACCCCACTAGTCGATCAAGCTCCCAACGGTTCCGGATTCGTTCCAGAGGCTTCACCAACACAATCCCTTGCTTCTAAGCATCCCAACACAAACAAAACAACTACAAATCAGTCCACAAATTAATGTAGCAACCCGAAACACAAACCAAGCACAAAACACATGTTTTCAAGCTAAAGACAACCCCAAAACCATCATTCCCGAGCAGCCATGAAGCACATCCCAAAACCATTGATTTCAACACTTATATTACCCCCAAAAGCTTCCAAAACAACCCTTATACATAGTCTAACCATCAGCCACCAAATGTCCATATTAAACACCCCCAAAACCCAACCTAAAACCCTTCAAAAACCTCCCTAAAACCCAATTTCGGGAAACACCATAAAACCATATAAAAATCGAGTATGTTGGACCTTATAAGATGCTTTTAACTTATCTAACAACATTAAATCAAAAACTCATCTAAAGGTTATCAAAGTTTGGATTTTTATCTTCAAAACTTAAAAACTCAAAATCTAAAAATTATGAGCTTTCATGAAAATAAAGGTATGAGCTTGTAGAGAATGATAAGGACAAGTCAAAAGTGGTTTTACCTTTGAAAAATCTTTAATAACAAGCAAGAAAGATGATGGAATAGTGAACTAGGGGAGGAGGAAGTGTTTGTCGTTGAAATGGAGAGAAGAGGGAAGATGATGATGAAAAAGATCTTTTAAAATAAAATGGGTTTTTATTTCACAAGTCCATTTATTTACAAGAATACCATTAATGAGATGGCTATCTAAAATCCATGGGATTTGAGTTTTAAATCAAATTAAGACCAACATAAAATATTTGTTTTGAAAACACGAACCCCAAAATATTATTTTATTACTTTTAATTCACTCGACCCCCAAACCCGGGTATTACAAATAATAAAATTAATTATATAATAATTACATATTTAGTTTTAACCATCTTATCTAGAGTTTAAACAACTCACTACTTGTCCCGTAAATTTAATGGGCTTTTGCATTGTAGAAAACCAACTTTTAACCTTTCATTAGGTCATTGAACTTTAATTTTAGATGATGTGGCAATTTCATATGTCAGTTTTAAAAAAAACTACTACAATGCGTGAATTTTGTCACATTTAGTTATATTTTTTATGACTATACTTTTTGACAAAAAAGATTATTAATAGTCACTAAAATTTAGACACTAATATTATTTTTATTAGTGGAAAACATATAACTAAAACTACATATTGAAATAGTTTCTAAAATATGTTGTCAATTTCAATTTCAGTAATTAAAATTAATTATATAATAATTACATTTTTTGTGTAACAATCTTATTTAGAGTTTAAACTAATCACTAATTGTGTAACACCTCAAAACTTACACCCCAAGAATCAACCTGAATAAAATTGTTCCAACATTTCAATCCTTCTGTTCAATAGATTTATTCGATTCATGACCCAAACCAAAATTAAATTGAACAAATCTATTCGGGAATTTATTCCTACCGTTAGATAGATTTTTTTAGATTCCATGTTCCCAAATATAAAAAGTAGACATAATTGTTTCAAGATTTTATTCTTGCCGAGATTTGTTATTGGAATTAACATTGGTTACTGATTCTATTTTAGAAATGTAGTTCTAACTGATTTTACTAGTTAACAGAATAAAAATAAACTAGTATTAAATTTCTGGTTATTATTGAAATCAGTTATTCTTACAAATTACGGTTCCATTTATAAAATATTAAAACAAAATATTTATTACAGTCAATTACGTTTTATTCAATTCATTTATATTTAATTACGGTTCCAGCAGCGAGGGTGAAGATACAAATGTTTAGCTTCATTGGATTATGTTTTATTCAATGCATTTATATTTAACAACATTTTTTGTAATAATAACATCAATATTTAATTTTACTATTTATTATTTTATTCTTTGATTAACATCCAACTTCTAACAATTTACGGATAGACAGTCAATACATAGATTATAAATTTACATGATCATCACTTCTTAGACTAGTAGAGTGACCAGGACCTTTGGGACTTGGACCTTGGTTCGTGGGCCTAAATGTTGTGACATTATCATCACTTCTTAGACTAGTAGAGTGACCAAGACCTTTGGGACTTGGACCTTGCTTCGTGGGCCTAAATGTTGTGACATTATCATCACTTCCAGGACCACTAGAGTGACCATGGCCTTTGGGACTTGGACCTTGCTTCGTGGGCTTGAATGTAGTGACATTATCATCACTTCCTGGACAACTAGAGTGACCAGGGCCTTTGGGACTTGGACCTTCCTTCGTGGGCCTGAATGTAGTGACATTATCATCACTTCCTGGACCACTAGAGTGACCAGGACCTTTGGGACTTGGACCTTGCTTCGTGGGCCTAAATGTAGTGACACTATCATCACTTCCTGGACCACTGGAGTGACCAGGACCTTTGGGACTTGGACCTTGCTTCGTGGGCCTGAATGTAGTGACACTATCATCACTTCCTGGACCACTAGAGTGACCAGGACCTTTGGGACTTGGACCTTGCTTCGTGGGCCTGATTGTAGTGACATTATCATCACTTCCTGGACCACTAGAGTGACCAGGGCCTTTGGGACTTGGACCTTCCTTCGTGGGCCTGAATGTAGTGACATTATCATCACTTCCTGGACCACTAGAGTGACCAGGGCCTTTGGGACTTGGACCTTGCTTCGTGGGCCTGAATGTAGTGACATTATCATCACTTCCTGGAGCACTAGAGTGACCAGGGCCTTTGGGACTTGGACCTTCCTTCGTGGGCCTGAATGTAGTGACATTATCATCACTTCCTGGACCACTAGAGTGACCAGGACCTTTGGGACTTGGACCTTGCTTCGTGGGCCTAAATGGAGTGACACTATCATCACTTCCTGGACCACTGGAGTGACCAGGACCTTTGGGACTTGGACCTTGCTTTGTGGGTCTGAATGTAGTGACATTATCATCACTTCCTGGACCAGTGGAGTGACCAGGACCTTTGGGACTTGGACCTTGCTCCGTGGGCCTGAATGTAGTGAATTTGATGGTAGCTAATGCGTTATCGTCTTCTAACAAAATTCTTTCCTCTGTAAATACGACTCCATAAGTAAACAATAACACAATGAAAAGGGTAGCAGCTAACGCATGGTTGTTCTTGGCCATGGAAACTGTTGGAGAGGAAGGATATTAAGAATTTGAATTATAGAAAGCTCAAAAAGGGAGTGAAACTGAAAACATAAATGAGATGGCCTTATGCTTTGGCATATATGGGTATTTATAGATCCCTTAGGAGCCAACATGGTTAAAACTTCACAAATGTTAGAGTTGGTAAAGAATAGGGCCTCAAAAATTCATCACAGAATCTTCTAATTTTGGGTATTGACATTGACAGCTCATCACACAGTCAGCACCACGTCAGTATACAGTCACATCCTCGTTAGCGTACAGTCAGCTCCACGTCAGTATACAGTCATGTCCATATCAATATACAATTAGCTCCACGTCAATATACAGTTAGCTCCACGTCAGTATATTGTCAGATGCACGTCAAATACAGCTCATTATAGAGTCAACACCATCTCATTATTAGCTGGTATTTTTATTTTCTGATATTATTATCTGGGCTTCATTATGTTAAACAACTGACTCGATTCTTGAATAAATTGGTAAATATTTGGTTAAGGACCAATTGCTACAAATTTTGTCATTTTACCCATTTTACTATTTTAATCTTTGTTTTTCACCAAAATTGTTTATTCTTCTCTCATAAATGTTATATCACTTTCATATTACTTTCCTGGTATAATAGCATTTTAACAATAACTTGTGGTTTCTTCATGACAGATCGTCGTTATCCAACTACTACTTTTGTCTGATTAACTAACTTGCTTTGATAATATCACAAAAAAACAAAATTAATGAAAATTTTAAATATGACAGGTTAAATTTATTGAATTGTTTTGGATTATGAAAAAAATTAACAGAAGGGATAAGTTTGGGGGGCTAAAAATGTTATTATACCTGGCCTCTTTAGACGTATTCTTTTTAATTTTAACAAAAAAGTGACATGTTTTTTGTAATATTTTAATTGAGTGGTATATTTGTACCTTTTAGAAGAAAAAATGACATTTTGATTACTAAAACCATAATTAAATGACTTTGGGTGCAGTTTATCCTTTTTATCCACTTACAAAAGAAGTGGTTTTTTCTTGTACTTGATACTTTGCAAACCTAATTATCAAATGTTGTTACATGATAATAAATCACACTCAAATAATCTAATGAATGAACCATTACAAGAAAAATGAATTTTTCGTGACATTGAAAATGGTCACCAAAAGTGACAATTTTTTGAGGCGTCGCTAATAAATTCATCACTATTATATTAGTGGTAATTTTCGTGCATTTTTTTACAATTAGTTATATTTTTTATGACTATAGTTTTTGACACAAATGATTAATAATAGTAATTAAAACTCACACAATATTATAATTTTTATTAGTGAATTTTTTTTAAAAAAAATATATTGAAATAGTATCTAAAGCATGGTGTCCCTTTCCATTTCAATAATGTAACCCCCTCGTCCCGGTCCTGGCGACTGACCGGTCCGAGTGGGCTACACGGGGATAACCGAGGCGAAACTCGTTAAGGCTTCAGTTCGATTAACAACCCGAGGAAAAGCTTTTCATTTATTATTATCTTATCTAGATGCATTATTATGTCATATGTGAAAAAGGTAACAGCGGAAGAAACAAGCGAGGCAAACAACCAAACAGCCCAACAAAACATCCCATTTTAAACTTATACCGCATGTCGTATCGAAACGCTCAGAGGGTGTTTCGATACGCCTTGACTAGGTCAACTGGCCAAAGTCGAGCCGAGGAGACCGTATCGAAATGGGTGTTGACCATATCGAAACGCCCTCATCGGTCAACATCTCGTGGTCAACGCTACGAAGCCCGTTCCGAAACGCCTAGGACCGTTTCGATACTCTGAATTTCTCGTCAAAATCCTAGATTTCCAGTAGCAAAAACGTATCGAAACGCCCCCTTTGCGTACCGAAAAGCCTGGCCTGAAACAAGAGGCCGTATCGAAACGGGACCAAACATTTTGATACACTTGCTGCGAATAGACATGTTTTAGCTGGTGTATGGCACCAGGCTGCCTCAAACACCAACTAAAACCTCCCACAACCAAACATGCATCACTCTAAGGCAAAACCACACACAACAAGCATGCTTAACACACTTCATACATACAAAAGCCATACATTGATAGGAAGCATCAATTCAACAAAGATTCATACATAGCATACAAGATCACATGCTTAGACAAGGACATACACTTAAGCATTTAAGATTGGGGCACAAGACCAACATGCTAGGAATAAGCAAGCCTTAAACATAACCTCCACAAAACAAGGAGTCTAAGATGCTCCTAACACAAAACATCAACATACATCAAAAGCTCAAATCCCATTTTTTGACTATTACATTTTCATAACTTAAAATCCATACTTGATAAAACCAAAAGCTCAACTAGCACACTTGGAGGCCCTCCTTTTGCACTAGCAACCCACGAACTGCGGATCTACATTGTCGAACAAAAGAGAGCGTAAGCATAAACCTTAGTGAGGGTAAGCTCATAAAACAAACCTCGACAATGCAGGGTCCAAGCACGAGCACCTAACCAAGGTAGAATGCATGATCTTACCTTCGAAACACATGAGTCAAATATAAATGATGCATGGACATAATTATGAACATCATGTCATGCTCAACAACTCTTAAGCTTAACACATGGAAATACATATATCATTATATTATCAAACACATTCCACAATCCGTATTGGCAACACATATATCAATCAATATTGGCACTTACTTATGACTCGAATACGCGGATAACCGTTGGAACTCACATCCAACAACTCACATTTACCTTACGGTGGGATTACACTCATCACCGTTTCACGCGGAGGGGATTCCACTCATCCTCACGCCCCGTCGATGAGATTACACTCATCATCGTGTAACATATATATGAAGATTTCCGGGCAAACCCGTACTCCATCTTGATGACTACCATCACCAAGACCACACGCGCATTTAGACTACCGTGTGCACACTAAACATCGTAATGATCGATCATTGTACCCAAGCATACTAGTGCCAATACTAACATAATTCATAACCTTTCACAACAACATATCATATCAACTTCCGTGCTTAGCACGTACTCACCATGACTTACCGTCATGTACAAACCACAATCCAAACCACATGCATATGACAATGCATCAAAACCATGCCTCAACATACATGTATAAGACAATACACATAACCATATTAATCTCACTTAATACATGAGGCATAATCAACAATTAGAGTTCAACCAAAGTCTCTAAGTAAAGCTTGACATTAGACTACCAATATAATCCAAACTCTAGGTGGGTCTACCAAGCCCAACCTAGTCCACATGCTTGAACCAACACTTGAAAACCACTTAAACCGAGTTAAAAACATTAACAACTCACCGACTATTCCAAGCTCAACCTCACTAGTCGATCAAGCTCCCAACGGTTCCGGATTCGTTCCCGAGGCTTCACCAACACAATCCCTTGCTTCTAAGCATCCCAACACAAACAAAACAACTACAAATCAGTCCACAAATTAATGTAGCAACCCGAAACACAAACCAAGCACAAAACACATGTTTTCAAGCTAAAGACAACCCCAAAACCATCATTCCCGAGCAGCCATGAAGCACATCCCAAAACCATTGATTTCAACACTTATATTACCCCCAAAAGCTTCCAAAACAACCCTTATACATAGTCTAACCATCAGCCACCAAATGTCCATATTAAACACCCCCAAAACCCAACCTAAAACCCTTCAAAAACCTCCCTAAAACCCAATTTCGGGAAACACCATAAAACCATATAAAAATCGAGTATGTTGGACCTTATAAGATGCTTTTAACTTATCTAACAACAATAAATCAAAAACTCATCTAAAGGTTATCAAAGTTTGGATTTTTATCTTCAAAACTTAAAAACTCAAAATCTAAAAATTATGAGCTTTCATGAAAATAAAGGTATGAGCTTGTAGAGAATGATAAGGACAAGTCAAAAGTGGTTTGACCTTTGAAAAATCTTCAATAACAAGCAAGAAAGATGATGGAATAGTGAACTAGGGGAGGAGGAAGTGTTTGTCGTTGAAATGGAGAGAAGAGTGAAGATGATGATGAAAAAGATCTTTTAAAATAAAATGGGTTTTTATTTCACAAGTCCATTTATTTACAAGAATACCATTAATGAGATGGCTATCTAAAATCCATGGGATTTGAGTTTTAAATCAAATTAAGACCAACATAAAATATTTGTTTTGAAAACACGAACCCCAAAATATTATTTTATTACTTTTAATTCACTCGACCCCCAAACCCGGGTATTACAAATAATAAAATTAATTATATAATAATTACATATTTAGTTTTAACCATCTTATCTAGAGTTTAAACAACTCACTACTTGTCCCCTAAATTTAATGGGCTTTTGCATCGTAGAAAACCAACTTTTAACCTTTCATTAGGTCATTGAACTTTAATTTTAGATGATGTGGCAATTTCATATGTCAGTTTAAAAAAAAAACTATTACAATGCATGAATTTTGTCACATTTAGTTATATTTTTTATGACTATACTTTTTGACAAAAAAGATTATTAATAGTCACTAAAATTTAGACACTAATATTATTTTTATTAGTGGAAAACATTTAACTAAAACTACATATTGAAATAGTTTCTAAAATATGTTGTCAATTTCAATTTCAGTAATTAAAATTAATTATATAATAATTACATTTTTTGTGTAACAATCTTATTTAGAGTTTAAACTAATCACTAATTGTGTAACACCCCAAAACTTACACCCCATGAATCAACCTGAATAAAATTGTTCCAACATTTCAATCCTTCTGTTCAATAGATTTATTCGATTCCTGACCCAAACCAAAATTAAATTGAACAAATCTATTCGGGAATTTATTCCTACCGTTAGATAGATTTTTTTAGATTCCATGTTCCCAAATATAAAAAGTAGACATAATTGTTTCAAGATTTTAATCTTGCCGAGATTTGTTATTGGAATTAACATTGGTTACTGATTCTATTTTAGAAATGTAGTTCTAACTGATTTTACTAGTTAACAGAATAAAAATAAACTAGTATTAAATTTCTGGTTATTATTGAAATCAGTTATTCTTACAAATTACGGTTCCATTTATAAAATATTAAAACAAAATATTTATTACAGTCAATTACGTTTTATTCAATTCATTTATATTTAATTACGGTTCCAGCAGCGAGGGTGAAGATACAAATGTTTAGCTTCATTGGATTATGTTTTATTCAATGCATTTATATTTAACAACATTTTTTGTAATAATAACATCAATATTTAATTTTACTATTTATTATTTTATTCTTTGATTAACATCCAACTTCTAACAATTTACGGATAGACAGTCAATACATTGAATATAAATTTACATGATCATCACTTCTTAGACTAGTAGAGTGACCAGTACCTTTGGGACTTGGACCTTGGTTCGTGGGCCTAAATGTTGTGACATTATCATCACTTCTTAGACTAGTAGAGTGACCAAGACCTTTGGGACTTGGACCTTGCTTCGTGGGCCTAAATGTTGTGACATTATCATCACTTCCAGGACCACTAGAGTGACCAGGGCCTTTGGGACTTGGACCTTGCTTCGTGGGCTTGAATGTAGTGACATTATCATCACTTCCTGGACCACTAGAGTGACCAGGGCCTTTGGGACTTGGATCTTCCTTCGTGGGCCTGAATGTAGTGACATTATCATCACTTCCTGGACCACTAGAGTGACCAGGACCTTTGGGACTTGGACCTTGCTTCGTGGGCCTAAATGTAGTGACACTATCATCACTTCCTGGACCACTGGAGTGACCAGGACCTTTGGGACTTGGACCTTGCTTCGTGGGCCTGAACGTAGTGACATTATCATCACTTCCTGGACCACTAGAGTGACCAGGACCTTTGGGACTTGGACCTTGCTTCGTGGGCCTGATTGTAGTGACATTATCATCACTTCCTGGACCACTAGAGTGACCAGGGCCTTTGGGACTTGGACCTTCCTTCGTGGGCCTGAATGTAGTGACATTATCATCACTTCCTGGACCACTAGAGTGGACAGGGCCTTTGGGACTTGGACCTTGCTTCGTGGGCCTGAATGTAGTGACATTATCATCACTTCCTGGACCACTAGAGTGACCAGGGCCTTTGGGACTTGGACCTTCCTTCGTGGGCCTGAATGTAGTGACATTATCATCACTTCCTGGACCACTAGAGTGACCAGGACCTTTGGGACTTGGACCTTGCTTCGTAGGCCTAAATGTAGTGGCACTATCATCACTTCCTGGACCACTGGAGTGACCAGGACCTTTGGGACTTGGACCTTGCTTTGTGGATCTGAATGTAGTGACATTATCATCACTTCCTGGACCAGTGGAGTGACCAGGACCTTTGGGACTTGGACCTTGCTCCGTGGGCCTGAATGTAGTGAATTTGATGGTAGCTAATGCGTTATTGTCTTCTAACAAAATTCTTTCCTCTGTAAATACGACTCCATAAGTAAACAATAACACAATGAAAAGGGTAGCAGCTAACGCATGGTTGTTCTTGGCCATGGAAACTGTTGGAGAGGAAGGATATTAAGAATTTGAATTATAGAAAGCTCAAAAAGGGAGTGAAACTGAAAACATAAATGAGATGGCCTTATGCTTTGGCATATATGGGTATTTATAGATCCCTTAGGAGCCAACATGGTTAAAACTTCACAAATGTTAGAGTTGGTAAAGAATAGGGCCTCAAAAATTCATCACAAAATCTTCTAATTTTGGGTATTGACATTGACAGCTCATCACACAGTCAGCACCACGTCAGTATACAGTCACATCCTCGTTAGCGTACAGTCACCTCAACGTCAGTATACAGTCATGCCCATATCAATATACAATTAGCTCCACGTCAATATACAGTTAGCTCCACGTCAGTATATTGTCAGATGCACGTCAAATACAGCTCATTATAGAGTCAACACCATCTCATTATTAGCTGGTATTTTTATTTTCTGATATTATTATCTGGGCTTCATTATGTTAAACAACTGACTCGATTCTTGAATAAATTGGTAAATATTTGGTTAAGGACCAATTGCTACAAATTTTGTCATTTTACCCATTTTACTATTTTAATCTTTGTTTTTCACCTAAATTGTTTATTCTTCTCTCATAAATGTTATATCACTTTCATATTACTTTCCTGGTATAATAGCATTTTAACAATAACTTGTGGTTTCTTCATGACAGATCGTCGTTATCCAACTACAACTTTTGTCTGATTAACTAACTTGCTTTGATAATATCACAAAAAAAAAAACAAAATTAATGAAATTTTTAAATATGACAGGTTAAATTTATTGAATTGTTTTGGATTATGAAAAAAATTAACAGAAGGGATAAGTTTGGGGGGCTAAAAATGTTATTATACCTGGCCTCATTAGACGTATTCTTTTTAATTTTAACAAAAAAGTGACATGTTTTTTGTAATATTTTAATTGAGTGGTATATTTGTACCTTTTAGAAGAAAAAATGATATTTTGATTACCAAAACCATAATTAAATGACTTTGGGTGCAGTTTATCCTTTTTATCCACTTACAAAAGAAGTGGTTTTTTCTTGTACTTGATACTTTGCAAACCTAATTATCAAATGTTGTTACATGATAATAAATCACACTCAAATAATCTAATGAATGAACCATTACAAGAAAAATGAATTTTTCGTGACATTGAAAATGGTCACCAAAAGTGACAATTTTTTGAGGCGTCGCTAATAAATTCATCACTATTATATTAGTGGTAATTTTCGTGCATTTTTTTACAATTAGTTATATTTTTTATGACTATAGTTTTTGACACAAATGATTAATAATAGTAATTAAAACTCACACACTATTATAATTTTTATTAGTGAATTTTTTTTAAAAAAAATATATTGAAATAGTATCTGAAGCATGGTGTCCCTTTCCATTTCAATAATGTAACCCCCTCGTCCCGGTCCTGGCGACTGATCGGTCCGAGTGGGCTACACGGGGATAACCGAGGCGAAACTCGTTAAGGCTTCAGTTCGATTAACAACCCGAGAAAAAGCTTTTCATTTATTATTATCTTATCTAGATGCATTATTATGTCCTATGTGAAAAAGGTAACAGCGGAAGAAACAATCGAGGCAAACAACCAAACAGCCCAACAAAACATCCCATTTTAAACTTATACCGCAGGTCGTATCGAAACGCTCAGAGGGTGTTTCGATACGCCTTGACTAGGTCAACTGGCCAAAGTCGAGCCGAGGAGACCGTATCGAAATGGGTGTTGACCATATCGAAACGCCCTCATCGGTCAACATCTCGTGGTCAACGCTACGAAGCCCGTTTCGAAACGCCTAGGACCGTTTCGATACTCTGAATTTCTCGTCAAAATCCTAGATTTCCAGTAGCAAAAACGTATCAAAACGCCCCCTTTGCGTACCGAAAAGCCTGGCCTGAAACAAGAGGCCGTATCGAAACGGGACCAAACATTTTGATACACTTGCTGCGAATAGACAGGTTTTAGCTGGTGTATGGCACCAGGCTGCCTCAAACACCAACTAAAACCTCCCACAACCAAACATGCATCACTCTAAGGCAAAACCACACACAACAAGCAAGCTTAACACACTTCATACATACAAAAGCCATACATCGATAGGAAGCATCAATTCAACAAAGATTCATACATAGCATACTAGATCACATGCTTAGACAAGGACATACACTTAAGCATTTAAGATTGGGGCACAAGGCCAACATGCTAGGAATAAGCAAGCCTTAAACATAACCTCCACAAAACAAGGAGTCTAAGATGCTCCTAACACAAAACATCAACATACATCAAAAGCTCAAATCCCATTTCTTGACTATTACATTTTCATAACTTAAAATCCATACTTGATAAAACCAAAAGCTCAACTAGCACACTTGGAGGCCCTCCTTTTACACTAGCAACCCACGAACTGCGGATCTGCATTGTCGAACAAAAGAGAGCGTAAGCATAAACCTTAGTGAGGGTAAGCTCATAAAACAAACCTCAACAATGCAGGGTCCAAGCACGAGCACCTAACCAAGGTAGAATGCATGATCTTACCTTTGAAACACATGAGTCAAATATAAATGATGCATGGACATAATTATGAACATCATGTCATGCTCAACAACTCTTAAGCTTAACACATGGAAATACATATATCATTATATTATCAAACACATTCCACAATCCGTATTGGCAACACATATATCAATCAATATTGGCACCTACTTATGACTCGAATACGCAGATAACCGTTGGAACTCACATCCAACAACTCACATTTACCTTACGGTGGGATTACACTCATCACCGTTTCACGCGGAGGGGATTCCACTCATCCTCACGCCCCGTCGATGAGATTACACTCATCATCGTGTAACATATATATGAAGATTTCCGGGAAAACCCGTACTCCATCTTGATGACTACCATCACCAAGACCACACGCGCATTTAGACTACCGTGTGCACACTAAACATCGTAATGATCGATCATTGTACCCAAGCATACTAGTGCCAATACTAACATAATTCATAACCTTTCACAACAACATATCATATCAACTTCCGTGCTTAGCACGTACTCACCATGACTTACCGTCATGTACAAACAACAATCCAAACCACATGCATATGACAATGCATCAAAACCATGCCTCAACATACATGTATAAGACAATACACATAACCATACTAATCTCACTTAATACATGAGGCATAATCAACAATTAGAGTTCAACCAAAGTCTCTAAGTAAAGCTTGACATTAGACTACCAATATAATCCAAACTCTAGGTGGGTCTACCAAGCCCAACCTAGTCCACATGCTTGAACCAACACTTGAAAACCATTTAAACCGAGTTAAAAACATTAACAACTCACCGACTATTCCAAGCTCAACCCCACTAGTCGATCAAGCTCCCAACGGTTCCGGATTCGTTCCCGAGGCTTCACCAACACAATCCCTTGCTTCTAAGCATCCCAACACAAACAAAACAACTACAAATCAGTCCACAAATTAATGTAGCAACCCGAAACACAAACCAAGCACAAAACACATGTTTTCAAGCTAAAGACAACCCCAAAACCATCATTCCCGAGCAGCCATGAAGCACATCCCAAAACCATTGATTTCAACACTTATATTACCCCCAAAGCTTCCAAAACAACCCTTATACATAGTCTAACCATCAGCCACCAAATGTCCATATTAAACACCCCCAAAACCCAACCTAAAACCCTTCAAAAACCTCCCTAAAACCCAATTTCGGGAAACACCATAAAACCATATAAAAATCGAGTATGTTGGACCTTATAAGATGCTTTTAACTTATCTAACAACATTAAATCAAAAACTCATCTAAAGGTTATCAAAGTTTTGATTTTTATCTTCAAAACTTAAAAACTCAAAATCTAAAAATTATGAGCTTTCATGAAAATAAAGGTATAAGCTTGTAGAGAATGATAAGGACAAGTCAAAAGTGGTTTTACCTTTGAAAAATCTTCAATAACAAGCAAGAAAGATGATGGAATAGTGAACTAGGGGAGGAGGAAGTGTTTGTCGTTGAAATGGAGAGAAGAGGGAAGATGATGATGAAAAAGATCTTTTAAAATAAAATGGGTTTTTATTTCACAAGTCCATTTATTTACAAGAATACCATTAATGAGATGGCTATCTAAAATCCATGGGATTTGAGTTTTAAATCAAATTAAGACCAACATAAAATATTTGTTTTGAAAACACGAACCCCAAAATATTATTTTATTACTTTTAATTCACTCGACCCCCAAACCCGGGTATTACAAATAATAAAATTAATTATATAATAATTACATATTTAGTTTTAACCATCTTATCTAGAGTTTAAACAACTCACTACTTGTCCCGTAAATTTAATGGGCTTTTGCATTGTAGAAAACTAACTTTTAACCTTTCATTAGGTCATTGAACTTTAATTTTAGATGATGTGGCATTTTCATATGTCAGTTTTAAAAAAAAACTATTACAATGCATGAATTTTGTCACATTTAGTTATATTTTTTATGACTATACTTTTTGACAAAAAAGATTATTAATAGTCACTAAAATTTAGACACTAATATTATTTTTATTAGTGGAAAACATTTAACTAAAACTACATATTGAAATAGTTTCTAAAATATGTTGTCAATTTTAATTTCAGTAATTAAAATTAATTATATAATAATTACATATTTTGTGTAACAATCTTATTTAGAGTTTAAACTAATCACTAATTGTGTAACACCCCAAAACTTACACCCCAAGAATCAACCTGAATAAAATTGTTCCAACATTTCAATCATTCTGTTCAATAGATTTATTCGATTCCTGACCCAAACCAAAATTAAATTGAACAAATCTATAAGGGAATTTATTCCTACCGTTAGATAGATTTTTTTAGATTCCATGTTCCCAAATATAAAAAGTAGACATAATTGTTTCAAGATTTTAATCTTGCCGAGATTTGTTATTGGAATTAACATTGGTTACTGATTCTATTTTAGAAATGTAGTTCTAACTGATTTTACTAGTTAACAGAATAAAAATAAACTAGTATTAAATTTCTGGTTATTATTGAAATCAGTTATTCTTACAAATTACGGTTCCATTTATAAAATATTAAAACAAAATATTTATTACAGTCAATTACGTTTTATTCAATTCATTTATATTTAATTACGGTTCCAGCAGCGAGGGTGAAGATACAAATGTTTAGCTTCATTGGATTATGTTTTATTCAAAGCATTTATATTTAACAACATTTTTTGTAATAATAACATCAATATTTAATTTTACTATTTATTATTTTATTCTTTGATTAACATCCAACTTCTAACAATTTACGGATAGACAGTCAATACATTGAATATAAATTTACATGATCATCACTTCTTAGACTAGTAGAGCGACCAGGACCTTTGGGACTTGGACCTTGCTTCGTGGGCCTAAATGTTGTGACATTATCATCACTTCTTAGACTAGTAGAGTGACAAAGACCTTTGGGACTTGGACCTTGCTTCGTGGGCCTAAATGTTGTGACATTATCATCACTTCCAGGACCACTAGAGGGACCAGGGCCTTTGGGACTTGGACCTTGCTTCGTGGGCTTGAATGTAGTGACATTATCATCACTTCCAGGACCACTAGAGTGACCAGGGCCTTTGGGACTTGGACCTTGCTTCGTGGGCCTGAATGTAGTGACATTATCATCACTTCCTGGACCACTAGAGTGACCAGGACCTTTGGGACTTGGACCTTGCTTCGTGGGCCTGAATGTTGTGACATTATCATCACTTCCTGGACCACTAGAGTGACCAGGGCCTTTGGGACTTGGACCTTGCTTCGTGGGCCTGATTGTAGTGACATTATCATCACTTCCTGGACCACTAGAGTGACCAGGGCCTTTGGGACTTGGACCTTCCTTCGTGGGGCTGAATGTAGTGACATTATCATCACTTCCTGGACCACTAGAGTGACCAAGACCTTTGGGACTTGGACCTTGCTTCGTGGGCCTAAATGTAGTGACACTATCATCACTTCCTGGACCACTGGAGTGACCAGGACCTTTGGGACTTGGACCTTGCTTTGTGGGTCTGAATGTAGTGACATTATCATCACTTCCTGGACCAGTGGAGTGACCAGGACCTTTGGGACTTGGACCTTGCTCCGTGGGCCTGAATGTAGTGAATTTGATGGTAGCTAATGCGTTATCGTCTTCTAACAAAATTCTTTCCTCTGTAAATATGACTCCATAAGTAAACAATAACACAATGAAAAGGGTAGCAGCTAACGCATGGTTGTTCTTGGCCATGAAAACTGTTGGAGAGGAAGGATATTAAGAATTTGAATTATAGAAAGCTCAAAAAGGGATTGAAACTGAAAACATAAATGAGATGGCCTTATGCTTTGGCATATATAGGTATTTATAGATCCCTTAGGAGCCAACATGGTTAAAACTTCACAAATGTTAGAGTTGGTAAAGAATAGGGCCTCAAAAATTCATCCCAGAATCTTCTAATTTTGGGTATTGACATTGACAGCTCATCACACAGTCAGCACCACGTCAGTATACAGTCACATCCTCGTTAGCGTACAGTCAGCTCCACGTCAGTATACAGTCATGTCCATATCAATATACAATTAGCTCCACGTCAATATACAGTTAGCTCCACGTCGTATATTGTCAGATGCACGTCAAATACAGCTCATTATAGAGTCAACACCATCTCATTATTAGCTGGTATTTTTATTTTCTGATATTATTATCTGGGCTTCATTATGTTAAACAACTGACTCGATTCTTGAATAAATTGGTAAATATTTGGTTAAGGACCAATTGCTACAAATTTTGTCATTTTACCCATTTTACTATTTTAATCTTTGTTTTTCACCTAAATTGTTTATTCTTCTCTCATAAATGTTATATCACTTTCATATTACTTTCCTGGTATAATAGCATTTTAACAATAACTTGTGGTTTCTGTAACGCCCCGGTTTTGGGCTTGGAAGTCTTGGGCGTTGACCGGTTGGTCAAAGTGCTGTTCGAATCGTAAGAGGTTAAATTAGGAAAGCCTAGTTCGGGTTGCATAGAAAATGGAAAAATGTTCTAAAATCATCTTTTATTATAATTAAGTGAACTGTGAAATCAATTTTGGAAAATGAGTTTCGGAAATGTGACATTTTGGCTAGTGACCAAAATGTAATTTTTGAAAGTTTGGTGGCTATTTTATAAAGGGTTGAAACTTTGAATCTTTAAGGAGCTATTAATCCAAAGGTTATTTCTCCAGATTTTTCTAAGATATTTTAATCCTAAAATCTGATTTTAAAGGTTTGATAAAAGGAGGGAAACTCATTTTACTATTTTTCTTTCCTAACTTCCTATTTTCTCTTCTCCTTTTCTCTCCAACCAAACATCACCATTTTCAGAGATTTTGATCTGATTTCTTCACCTAAATTCATCTTTTCAACTCACAATTGTTAGCAAATCATTGTGTAATCAAAACCTACTCAATTGCTACAAGTTTCAACAAGGTTTTCATTCCAAAAAGTGGAGAAATCACAAGTTTGGAGGTATGAACGATTCTCCTCTGAACTTTAAGTTCTTTAATGAAATTCCTAAAGTTTTCAATCCTAAATGTGTGTTTAATTAAAGGTTTTCAAGTAGGTTTATGGATCTTGGCTAATTATGCAAGATTTTGATGATTTCACTTGATTTTCGTTTGATCTGTTAAATCTGAGTTTTTAGAAGTGTTTTTGGTGTTAAATGATCATTAAATTGATGTGGAAGTGAGTCTTGATTAATGCAATCCCGGATAGGTTGTGTTTCCTAATTTTTGCTTGAGTTTTAAGGTAGCTTTTGTGGTGATCTTGTGGATCTGGTGTTGCTGGAGGTATAAGGATGGGTGTAGGTTGTTTTTAGATGTTAAATGATGTTAATGGAAGTGAGGTTTTGCTGGTTTGTGGCTGGGCTTTGTTTAGAAGTGTTTCGGATACATTTTCGGTTGTGTTTGGTGGCCGAAAATGGAGGTTTTGTGAGAGCAGCGAGTTTTGATGCTTTCATTGAAGCAATTAATGCATGATGATGCATTAATCCTCTGCTTTAATGTGTTGAAACAGGGGAGGCATCCTAGGATCCAAGATTTGTTGATCCGGAGGCTTGTTTTGGTGCTTTGGCTTGAAGCGAAGTGGTAATCGGTGAGTGAAAATGGATTTTCAGCTTTTAACCAAAGGTTGAAGGTTTTGGGAGCTTAGTATAAGTCTAAACAACTTTGCTAAGCTCAAGTGTAAGTTTTCGGATTACTCTCTTAAAGTGGTGGCCATGTTTGATGAAATGTGAAATGATGATTTTGCATGATTTGCTACTGTTTTGGAAAGCATGTTTTAGCATGTTAATTGCTGATGTTTTAGCATGATTTATGCTGATGTTTTAAGCCATGTGTTGAAGGTGTCTCTAGGTAAGAGTACCTTGTTTTATGCATTGTTAAATGATGATTTAATGCTTTGAAATGCATGATGAAATGGCTTGGTGTAAATGCTTTTAAAACAGTGGATTACATGATGTATAAAGTGTGTATTGGCAAGTGATGGTTTGTTAAAGTGAAGGTCACTAAGGTGGTTAAAAGTCCTTGAGTGAGCCTTGTTATCTAAGATCATCAAGGTGGTTAAAAGTCCTTGGATGAATCTTGTTGCGGACACTAAGGTGGTTAAAAGTCCTTAGGTGCTCCTTTCCATGGTGGTTAAAAGTCCATGGGGCCAAGGTGTTTAAAAGTCCTTGGGGCCAAGGTGTTTAAAAGTCCTTGGGGTATTTCAAGCTACGGACACAAAGGTGGTTAAAAGTCCTTGTGTGGTCCATTCATGGTGTTTAAAAGTCCATGGCCAAGGTGTTTAAAAGTCCTTGGGGTCCAAGGTGTTTAAAAGTCCTTGGGGAAAGTTGTTGAACTTGATTTCATAAATGAAATGAATCACTTGAGCCAATATGACATGTATAGTACATGAGATGCATGAGATGCATGATTTAATGTTTATGTTGAAGCATGAGATGCGTGTTTAAATGAAATGTGGAAGCATGTTATTGCTTGGTTTTAAGTATGCTTTGAGTATGTGTAAGGTTGTTTACAAGTATGAATTACAAATGGTTTTAATTGCATTATTGAATGGTTTTTAAAGAGCACTCCTCACTAAGCTTTGGCTTACGCTCTCTCGTTTTCTTGATTCAATAATGCAGAGCATTAAAGTGCTTTGAGGGCAGCAAGAGGAGGCAAGCAAACAAGTACAAGCAAAGCTCAATGTATGAAGGTTTTATAAGTGTTTTAGCTTTTGTATGTTTTGGCAATGGGGAACCAATGTATTTGTTTTGGGAGGTGTTTAAGACTCCCTAAGTATGTTAAATGTTGCTGTGGTTGTTGGTTTTTGAATTGAACCTTATATGCTTGTTTTGCAAGTTGATGCTTGAGTAGATAGCTTGTGTTGGAAGCATGACCAATGGTTTGGGGCTTTTTGCATGTGATGTTAATTTGTTGAATTGATGATGCTCTTATGTCTTAAATATATTTAATTGCATGCTGGTAAAGTTTGGTGATGTTTGGAGTATGTTTGAGTGGTCAATTGCATGATCTAGTATGCTTGTTTGCTGGTTTTTGTGCAGGCGTTTCGGAACAGGGGTGTACCGTTTCGGAACGGGTGCCTTGCATGAACCCAGGCGTCCGAAACGGTATGCACCGTTTCGAAACGGTTAAGCCTCTGCCGAGGCCATGTTCCGGAACCCGTTTCGGAACGGCCCGTGTTTCGGAACAGGGCTAGCCTGTTTCGGAACGGTCGACCGTTAAGGGGCTGACATGGTAGTTATATGTTTTGGAATGTTTGCGTTTTGGTCCTGAATCTTGTATGATCAATTGCTTGAGCTGTGGATGTCCTTTTGAGCTGAAATTTCACAGAGAAGCATGTAACATGACTAATTTCAAGTTGGTAACTCTAATTTGGGTTAAGTCCCTTAATTAAACAGAATTTACAATTTGGTCCCTAAGTTGTAATTTGTTCAATTGGGTCCCTGTTGATCTCTGATGTTTGTGATCTTTTAATGTGTTGATTGTATGGTTACACTTAAGGTTAATGTGCATCTAGACAAGACTAAGATTAAAAAAAAAGGGTCGTTAATCAAGGTTGACTTTCGGGTTGACTTTGGTTTTCCCCGTGTAATCTCCGTAGTTCGGGTCAACCGTCTAGACCGGGCTACGGGGGTTACATTTGGTGGTATCAGAGCTGAGTTCTCGAGTAATTGGGAATGTGTGTATGCATGATTGAAGCGTGGTTTGGTTTGTATGCTTGTTGAGTGAAAGCATGTTCAGTGATATGATATGATGATATATATGTGATGCATGTTGTGATGATGCATGATGAGGGTACCCATTGCCAAACAAAAGCTAAAGAGATGATGTTGTTTTTGAAAGAAATTGAGCTTGAATACTTGGAATTTGCTTACCTTGCTGGTCCTGACTTGTTTTATTTTGTATTGTTATGCATGGTAATAGTATGGCACCACGTAGAGAGTTAAGGAGTAGCGTGAGAGCTACGACCCCGGAGGGGAATGTGAATGATGAGCACACTGGTAGTGCTGTGATACCTCCTCCTCCACCTGGTGGTGGTGGTGCGGAGAGGGAAAGAGCTGGAGCTGGAGCTGAGGCAGCTGGTGCTGGAGCTGCAGGACCTGAAGCTGGTCAGGGGCAAGCGATACCTGACATGTCTGTGCTTGTACAAGCTATTGCGGGTGCGTTTCGAGCAGCAGTAGCTGGAGCTCAAGGAGCTGGGCATCAAGGAGATGCTGGTGCTAGACTACCCTTGGAACGTTTGCGCAGTCTTGGTGGGACTGAGTTTAGGGGTATGTCAGCTGAGAGGTCTGAGGCGTGGTTGGAGAGTACCAAGCGTGTCTTGGGACAAATGAGTTGCACTGATGTGCAGAAGCTGGGATGTGTGGTGTCACTGCTGCAAGGTGATGCTTATACGTGGTGGACGACCACAATCTCTGGGATGGCTGATGCTGATGTTACTTGGACGTTCTTCCAGCATGCGTTCAAGAGGAGATATCTGGGAGTTAGATATCTGGATGAAAAGAAGCGTGAATTCATGTCTCTGACCCAAGGGAACATGAGTGTGGCTGAGTATGAGGTACAGTTTGTACGTCTTAGCCAGTATGCACCTGAGTTGGTACCTGATGAGCGCGAAAGGTGTGAAAGGTTCCGTTATGGTTTGGTGACGGAGGTTAAGACCTATATGTTAGCTGCTGAGTACAATGATTTCGATGTGCTGGTTAGTCGGTCCAAGGACATTGAGATGAACCTGAGTTTGTCTGCTAAGGGTGCTGGAGTTAGTTCTGGAAAGAGAGCTGCTGAGTATAGTTCCGGTGGACGAAACAAGAGAGGGCGTGATCAGAGGTTTCAGTCCTCGTCTAAGAGAGGTGGAGGTGCACCTGCTAGGGGTGGCAGTGCTAGAGCTGACCCTAGTGCTTGTTGGACTTGTGGTTCGCGTGGTCACTTGAGACGTGACTGTCCTCGTGCTGGGAGGGAGGTGCAAGCTCCTGTGATAGCAGCTGGTTATGAGTGCTGGAGTTGTGGTTCAGCTGATCATCTGAGGCGTGATTGTCCGAGGATGGCTGGTGGTCAAGAGCGTGCTCCTGTTGTTGCAGCATCGCAGAGAGGTCGTGGGCGCGGCCGTGGTAATTTTCAGAGGCGAGAGGAAGGTGGGCGTGGAGTAGCTCATGTTGTGGCTATTCAACCTGAGGGTGGAGGCCAAGCGAGGGTGTATGCTCAGCGCGAAGGAAGGAATGATGCAGATGTGATTGCAGGTACCTTTACTTTGCAATCCTTGTCATTGCTTTCTTTGATTGATTCTGGATCTACGCATTCATACATTCTTCGTGAGCATGCTGAGTTGCTTGGTTTGCCTGTTGAGTCTTTGGATGTTGGTGTTAGAGTCACTAGTTCTTTTGGTGAAACTGTTGTGACTCGTAAGCTTTATAAAAGGTGTCCTTTGGTTGTTCAAGAGCATGTTTTCCTTGTTGATCTTATGGAGTTGCCCTTTTATGGTTTTGATGTGATCCTTGGTATGGATTGGCTTGCTGAGCATCGTGCTGTTGTGGATTGTGAGAATAAGCGGGTTTCGCTTAAGCTTGCGGATGATTATGAAGTGGTGGTGGTTGGTGAGAATGTGAAGTTTCTTGCCAATGTTGTTTCTACCTTGGAGGCGAGCAGGATGCTGAGGCAAGGTTGTGAAGCTTTTCTGGCTTTTGTGATGAATCCTAGTTCGAAGGAGCTGAGGGTGCAGGATATCAGGGTTGTGAAGGAGTTTCCTGATGTTTTTCCTGAGGAGTTGCCTGGTTTACCTCCTAATCGCGAGGTGGAGTTTGGTATTGAGCTGTATGAGAATACCACTCCTGTGTCCATTACTCCCTATAGAATGGCACCTAAGGAGCTGAAGGAGCTGAAGACGCAGTTGCAAGAGTTGCTTGATCGTGGTTTCATCCGGCCGAGTGTTTCGCCTTGGGGTGCTCCTGTCTTGTTTGTGAAGAAGAAAGATGGCACGATGAGGATGTGCATTGATTACCGTCAGCTGAACAAGTTGACTATCAAGAATCGGTATCCTTTGCCGAGGATTGATGATCTCTTTGATCAATTTCGGGGAGCTGTTGTGTTCTCTAAGATTGACTTGAGGTCAGGGTATTATCAATTGAAGGTGAAGGATGTGGATGTGCCTAAGACAGCTTTCAGGACAAGGTATGGGCATTATGAGTTCCTTGTGATGCCGTTTGGTTTGACAAATGCTCCTGCTGCTTTCATGGACATGATGAATCGTGTTTTTCATGAATACCTGGACAAGTTTGTTGTGGTGTTCATTGATGATATCCTTGTGTACTCGCGTACTGAGGAAGAGCACGAAGAGCATTTGAGGGTTGTGTTGCAAGCTTTGTTGGAGAATCAGCTTTACGCTAAGTTGAGCAAGTGTGAGTTTTGGCTTAGAGAGGTTGTTTTTCTTGGGCATGTGGTCTCAGCTGAGGGGATTCGTGTTGATCCTCAGAAGATTGAAGCAGTGATGAACTGGAAAGTTCCTAAGTCTGTTCAGGAGGTTCGTAGTTTCCTTGGTTTGGCAGGATACTACCGAAGGTTTGTGGATGGTTTTTCCAAGATTGCTGCTCCTTTGACGAAGTTGCTGCAGAAAGATGTTAAGTATGAGTGGACAGAAGCGAGACAGCAAGCTTTTGAGAAGCTGAAGTTGGCTTTGACGCAAGCTCCTATCTTGATTCAGCCTGAATCAGGGAAAGAGTTTGTAGTCTACAGTGATGCATCCTATGTTGGTTTGGGGTGTGTGCTGATGCAAGAGGGTAAGGTTGTGGCTTATGCGTCGCGGCAGTTGAAGGTGCATGAGCGCAATTATCCTACGCATGATATTGAGCTGGCTGCAGTGGTTTTTGCTCTGAAGATCTGGAGGCATTATCTGTATGGTGAAAAGTGTATGGTGTACACGGATCACAAGAGTTTGAGGTATCTGATGTCTCAAAAGGAGTTGAATCTCAGGCAGCGACGTCGGTTGGAGTTGCTCAAGGATTATGATCTGACGATTGAGTATCATCCTGGAAAGGCCAATGTTGTTGTGGATGCCTTGAGTAGAAAGGTAGCTGTTGAGCTGAGAGCTATGTTTGCTAGCTTGAGTATATCGCGGGATGGTGGTCTTGTTGCTGAGTTGCAGGTGAAACCTTCGTTGGTTCAGTTGATCAAGGATAAGCAGTTGTTGGATGACTCCTTGGTGTCTCATGTTCAGGTTATCGCGGAGGGTAGACCTTCGGATTTCTGTTTTAATGAGGATGGAGTGTTGTGTTTTGGTAGTCGGATAGTAGTGCCTGCAGATGCTGAGTTGAGGCATGCTATTTTAGCTGAAGGTCATAGTAGTCCTTTTGCTATGCATCCTGGTAGTACAAAGATGTATCGCGATCTTCGTGATGAGTACTATTGGGTAGGTTTGAAGAAGGATGTGGCAGAGTTCGTGAGCAAGTGTTTGGTGTGTCAGCGAGTTAAGGCTGAACATCAGGTTCCTTCTGGTTTGTTGCAACCGTTGAAAATCCCTGAATGGAAGTGGGAGAGGGTTACCATGGATTTTGTATCTGGTTTGCCTTTGTCTCCGTCGAAGAAGAATTCTGTTTGGGTGATTGTGGATCGCCTGACGAAGTGTGCACATTTCTTGCCTATGCATACTATGTTTTCCTTGGATAAGCTGGCAGAGCTGTACGTTGCTGAGGTTGTGAGGTTGCATGGTGTGCCTAAGTCGATCGTGTCGGATAGGGATCCGAGGTTCACATCGCGTTTTTGGCAGTGTTTGCATCAAGCTCTGGGTACAAGGTTGCATTTCAGTACATCCTATCATCCTCAGTCGGATGGCCAGTCTAAGCGTGTTATTCAGATTTTGGAGGATATGTTGAGATGTTGCGTGATAGAGTTCCAAGGTTCTTGGGAGAAGCATCTGCCCTTGGTTGAGTTCGCTTACAACAACAGTTTTCAGGCAAGTATACAGATGGCACCTTATGAGGCTCTGTATGGGAGGAAGTGTAGGACTCCTCTGTGTTGGGCTGAAACTGGTCAAAAGTTGGTTTCGATGCCTGTTTTGTTGAAAGGTACCACCGAGAAAGTGAAGCTCATATGTGAGAGGTTGAAGGCTGCTTCTGATCGGCAGAAGTCTTACGCGGATTTGAAGCGTAGGGAGATAGAGTTTGCGGTGGGTGATCGCGTGTTCTTGAAGGTTTCGCCTTGGAAGAAGGTGATGAGGTTTGGGCGGAAGGGTAAGCTGAGTCCTAGATACATTGGACCGTATGAGGTTGTTGAGCGTGTTGGTCCTGTTGCGTATCGGTTGAGGTTACCTCAGGAGCTGGAGAAGATTCATGATGTGTTCCATGTTTCTATGCTCCGGAGGTATCGATCTGATCCTTCGCATGTGTTGCCTGTGGAGGAGGTGGAATTGAATCCGGATTTGACCTATGATGAGGAACCGGTGAAGATTCTGGATTCAGATAGCAAGGTTCTTCGTGGCAAGACCATTGAGTTGGTGAAGGTGCTGTGGAAGCATCGCGGTGTTGAGGAAGCCACGTGGGAGCGGAAGGAGGATATGCTGAAGCAGTTTCCTTATCTCTTTCCTTCAGGTAAATTTCGAGGACGAAATTTCTTAAGGGGGGGAGAGTTGTAACGCCCCGGTTTTGGGCTTGGAAGTCTTGGGCGTTGACCGGTTGGTCAAAGTGCTGTTCGAATCGTAAGAGGTTAAATTAGGAAAGCCTAGTTCGGGTTGCATAAAAATTATGGAAAAATGTTCTAAAATCATCTTTTATTATAATTAAGTGAACTGTGAAATCAATTTTGGAAAATGAGTTTCGGAAATGTGACATTTTGGCTAGTGACCAAAATGTAATTTTTGAAAGTTTGGTGGCTATTTTATAAAGGGTTGAAACTTTGAATCTTTAAGGAGCTATTAATCCAAAGGTTATTTCTCCAGATTTTTCTAAGATATTTTAATCCTAAAATCTGATTTTAAAGGTTTGATAAAAGGAGGGAAACTCATTTTACTATTTTTCTTTCCTAACTTCCTATTTTCTCTTCTCCTTTTCTCTCCAACCAAACATCACCATTTTCAGAGATTTTGATCTGATTTCTTCACCTAAATTCATCTTTTCAACTCACAATTGTTAGCAAATCATTGTGTAATCAAAACCTACTCAATTGCTACAAGTTTCAACAAGGTTTTCATTCCAAAAAGTGGAGAAATCACAAGTTTGGAGGTATGAACGATTCTCCTCTGAACTTTAAGTTCTTTAATGAAATTCCTAAAGTTTTCAATCCTAAATGTGTGTTTAATTAAAGGTTTTCAAGTAGGTTTATGGATCTTGGCTAATTATGCAAGATTTTGATGATTTCACTTGATTTTCGTTTGATCTGTTAAATCTGAGTTTTTAGAAGTGTTTTTGGTGTTAAATGATCATTAAATTGATGTGGAAGTGAGTCTTGATTAATGCAATCCCGGATAGGTTGTGTTTCCTAATTTTTGCTTGAGTTTTAAGGTAGCTTTTGTGGTGATCTTGTGGATCTGGTGTTGCTGGAGGTATAAGGATGGGTGTAGGTTGTTTTTAGATGTTAAATGATGTTAATGGAAGTGAGGTTTTGCTGGTTTGTGGCTGGGCTTTGTTTAGAAGTGTTTCGGATACATTTTCGGTTGTGTTTGGTGGCCGAAAATGGAGGTTTTGTGAGAGCAGCGAGTTTTGATGCTTTCATTGAAGCAATTAATGCATGATGATGCATTAATCCTCTGCTTTAATGTGTTGAAACAGGGGAGGCATCCTAGGATCCAAGATTTGTTGATCTGGAGGCTTGTTTTGGTGCTTTGGCTTGAAGCGAAGTGGTAATCGGTGAGTGAAAATGGATTTTCAGCTTTTAACCAAAGGTTGAAGGTTTTGGGAGCTTAGTATAAGTCTAAACAACTTTGCTAAGCTCAAGTGTAAGTTTTCGGATTACTCTCTTAAAGTGGTGGCCATGTTTGATGAAATGTGAAATGATGATTTTGCATGATTTGCTACTGTTTTGGAAAGCATGTTTTAGCATGTTAATTGCTGATGTTTTAGCATGATTTATGCTGATGTTTTAAGCCATGTGTTGAAGGTGTCTCTAGGTAAGAGTAGCTTGTTTTATGCATTGTTAAATGATGATTTAATGCTTTGAAATGCATGATGAAATGGCTTGGTGTAAATGCTTTTAAAACAGTGGATTACATGATGTATAAAGTGTGTATTGGCAAGTGATGGTTTGTTAAAGTGAAGGTCACTAAGGTGGTTAAAAGTCCTTGAGTGAGCCTTGTTATCTAAGATCATCAAGGTGGTTAAAAGTCCTTGGATGAATCTTGTTGCGGACACTAAGGTGGTTAAAAGTCCTTAGGTGCTCCTTTCCATGGTGGTTAAAAGTCCATGGGGCCAAGGTGTTTAAAAGTCCTTGGGGCCAAGGTGTTTAAAAGTCCTTGGGGTATTTCAAGCTACGGACACAAAGGTGGTTAAAAGTCCTTGTGTGGTCCATTCATGGTGTTTAAAAGTCCATGGCCAAGGTGTTTAAAAGTCCTTGGGGTCCAAGGTGTTTAAAAGTCCTTGGGGAAAGTTGTTGAACTTGATTTCATAAATGAAATGAATCACTTGAGCCAATATGACATGTATAGTACATGAGATGCATGAGATGCATGATTTAATGTTTATGTTGAAGCATGAGATGCGTGTTTAAATGAAATGTGGAAGCATGTTATTGCTTGGTTTTAAGTATGCTTTGAGTATGTGTAAGGTTGTTTACAAGTATGAATTACAAATGGTTTTAATTGCATTATTGAATGGTTTTTAAAGAGCACTCCTCACTAAGCTTTGGCTTACGCTCTCTCGTTTTCTTGATTCAATAATGCAGAGCATTAAAGTGCTTTGAGGGCAGCAAGAGGAGGCAAGCAAACAAGTACAAGCAAAGCTCAATGTATGAAGGTTTTATAAGTGTTTTAGCTTTTGTATGTTTTGGCAATGGGGAACCAATGTATTTGTTTTGGGAGGTGTTTAAGACTCCCTAAGTATGTTAAATGTTGCTGTGGTTGTTGGTTTTTGAATTGAACCTTATATGCTTGTTTTGCAAGTTGATGCTTGAGTAGATAGCTTGTGTTGGAAGCATGACCAATGGTTTGGGGCTTTTTGCATGTGATGTTAATTTGTTGAATTGATGATGCTCTTATGTCTTAAATATATTTAATTGCATGCTGGTAAAGTTTGGTGATGTTTGGAGTATGTTTGAGTGGTCAATTGCATGATCTAGTATGCTTGTTTGCTGGTTTTTGTGCAGGCGTTTCGGAACAGGGGTGTACCGTTTCGGAACGGGTGCCTTGCATGAACCCAGGCGTCCGAAACGGTATGCACCGTTTCGAAACGGTTAAGCCTCTGCCGAGGCCATGTTCCGGAACCCGTTTCGGAACGGCCCGTGTTTCGGAACAGGGCTAGCCTGTTTCGGAACGGTCGACCGTTAAGGGGCTGACATGGTAGTTATATGTTTTGGAATGTTTGTGTTTTGGTCCTGAATCTTGTATGATCAATTGCTTGAGCTGTGGATGTCCTTTTGAGCTGAAATTTCACAGAGAAGCATGTAACATGACTAATTTCAAGTTGGTAACTCTAATTTGGGTTAAGTCCCTTAATTAAACAGAATTTACAATTTGGTCCCTAAGTTGTAATTTGTTCAATTGGGTCCCTGTTGATCTCTGATGTTTGTGATCTTTTAATGTGTTGATTGTATGGTTACACTTAAGGTTAATGTGCATCTAGACAAGACTAAGATTAAAAAAAAAGGGTCGTTAATCAAGGTTGACTTTCGGGTTGACTTTGGTTTTCCCCGTGTAATCTCCGTAGTTCGGGTCAACCGTCTAGACCGGGCTACGGGGGTTACATTTGGTGGTATCAGAGCTGAGTTCTCGAGTAATTGGGAATGTGTGTATGCATGATTGAAGCGTGGTTTGGTTTGTATGCTTGTTGAGTGAAAGCATGTTCAGTGATATGATATGATGATATATATGTGATGCATGTTGTGATGATGCATGATGAGGGTACCCATTGCCAAACAAAAGCTAAAGAGATGATGTTGTTTTTGAAAGAAATTGAGCTTGAATACTTGGAATTTGCTTACCTTGCTGGTCCTGACTTGTTTTATTTTGTATTGTTATGCATGGTAATAGTATGGCACCACGTAGAGAGTTAAGGAGTAGCGTGAGAGCTACGACCCCGGAGGGGAATGTGAATGATGAGCACACTGGTAGTGCTGTGATACCTCCTCCTCCACCTGGTGGTGGTGGTGCGGAGAGGGAAAGAGCTGGAGCTGGAGCTGAGGCAGCTGGTGCTGGAGCTGCAGGACCTGAAGCTGGTCAGGGGCAAGCGATACCTGACATGTCTGTGCTTGTACAAGCTATTGCGGGTGCGTTTCGAGCAGCAGTAGCTGGAGCTCAAGGAGCTGGGCATCAAGGAGATGCTGGTGCTAGACTACCCTTGGAACGTTTGCGCAGTCTTGGTGGGACTGAGTTTAGGGGTATGTCAGCTGAGAGGTCTGAGGCGTGGTTGGAGAGTACCAAGCGTGTCTTGGGACAAATGAGTTGCACTGATGTGCAGAAGCTGGGATGTGTGGTGTCACTGCTGCAAGGTGATGCTTATACGTGGTGGACGACCACAATCTCTGGGATGGCTGATGCTGATGTTACTTGGACGTTCTTCCAGCATGCGTTCAAGAGGAGATATCTGGGAGTTAGATATCTGGATGAAAAGAAGCGTGAATTCATGTCTCTGACCCAAGGGAACATGAGTGTGGCTGAGTATGAGGTACAGTTTGTACGTCTTAGCCAGTATGCACCTGAGTTGGTACCTGATGAGCGCGAAAGGTGTGAAAGGTTCCGTTATGGTTTGGTGACGGAGGTTAAGACCTATATGTTAGCTGCTGAGTACAATGATTTCGATGTGCTGGTTAGTCGGTCCAAGGACATTGAGATGAACCTGAGTTTGTCTGCTAAGGGTGCTGGAGTTAGTTCTGGAAAGAGAGCTGCTGAGTATAGTTCCGGTGGACGGAACAAGAGAGGGCGTGATCAGAGGTTTCAGTCCTCGTCTAAGAGAGGTGGAGGTGCACCTGCTAGGGGTGGCAGTGCTAGAGCTGACCCTAGTGCTTGTTGGACTTGTGGTTCGCGTGGTCACTTGAGACGTGACTGTCCTCGTGCTGGGAGGGAGGTGCAAGCTCCTGTGATAGCAGCTGGTTATGAGTGCTGGAGTTGTGGTTCAGCTGATCATCTGAGGCGTGATTGTCCGAGGATGGCTGGTGGTCAAGAGCGTGCTCCTGTTGTTGCAGCATCGCAGAGAGGTCGTGGGCGCGGCCGTGGTAATTTTCAGAGGCGAGAGGAAGGTGGGCGTGGAGTAGCTCATGTTGTGGCTATTCAACCTGAGGGTGGAGGCCAAGCGAGGGTGTATGCTCAGCGCGAAGGAAGGAATGATGCAGATGTGATTGCAGGTACCTTTACTTTGCAATCCTTGTCATTGCTTTCTTTGATTGATTCTGGATCTACGCATTCATACATTCTTCGTGAGCATGCTGAGTTGCTTGGTTTGCCTGTTGAGTCTTTGGATGTTGGTGTTAGAGTCACTAGTTCTTTTGGTGAAACTGTTGTGACTCGTAAGCTTTATAAAAGGTGTCCTTTGGTTGTTCAAGAGCATGTTTTCCTTGTTGATCTTATGGAGTTGCCCTTTTATGGTTTTGATGTGATCCTTGGTATGGATTGGCTTGCTGAGCATCGTGCTGTTGTGGATTGTGAGAATAAGCGGGTTTCGCTTAAGCTTGCGGATGATTATGAAGTGGTGGTGGTTGGTGAGAATGTGAAGTTTCTTGCCAATGTTGTTTCTACCTTGGAGGCGAGCAGGATGCTGAGGCAAGGTTGTGAAGCTTTTCTGGCTTTTGTGATGAATCCTAGTTCGAAGGAGCTGAGGGTGCAGGATATCAGGGTTGTGAAGGAGTTTCCTGATGTTTTTCCTGAGGAGTTGCCTGGTTTACCTCCTAATCGCGAGGTGGAGTTTGGTATTGAGCTGTATGAGAATACCACTCCTGTGTCCATTACTCCCTATAGAATGGCACCTAAGGAGCTGAAGGAGCTGAAGACGCAGTTGCAAGAGTTGCTTGATCGTGGTTTCATCCGTCCGAGTGTTTCGCCTTGGGGTGCTCCTGTCTTGTTTGTGAAGAAGAAAGATGGCACGATGAGGATGTGCATTGATTACCGTCAGCTGAACAAGTTGACTATCAAGAATCGGTATCCTTTGCCGAGGATTGATGATCTCTTTGATCAATTTCGGGGAGCTGCTGTGTTCTCTAAGATTGACTTGAGGTCAGGGTATTATCAATTGAAGGTGAAGGATGTGGATGTGCCTAAGACAGCTTTCAGGACAAGGTATGGGCATTATGAGTTCCTTGTGATGCCGTTTGGTTTGACAAATGCTCCTGCTGCTTTCATGGACATGATGAATCGTGTTTTTCATGAATACCTGGACAAGTTTGTTGTGGTGTTCATTGATGATATCCTTGTGTACTCGCGTACTGAGGAAGAGCACGAAGAGCATTTGAGGGTTGTGTTGCAAGCTTTGTTGGAGAATCAGCTTTACGCTAAGTTGAGCAAGTGTGAGTTTTGGCTTAGAGAGGTTGTTTTTCTTGGGCATGTGGTCTCAGCTGAGGGGATTCGTGTTGATCCTCAGAAGATTGAAGCAGTGATGAACTGGAAAGTTCCTAAGTCTGTTCAGGAGGTTCGTAGTTTCCTTGGTTTGGCAGGATACTACCGAAGGTTTGTGGATGGTTTTTCCAAGATTGCTGCTCCTTTGACGAAGTTGCTGCAGAAAGATGTTAAGTATGAGTGGACAGAAGCGAGACAGCAAGCTTTTGAGAAGCTGAAGTTGGCTTTGACGCAAGCTCCTATCTTGATTCAGCCTGAATCAGGGAAAGAGTTTGTAGTCTACAGTGATGCATCCTATGTTGGTTTGGGGTGTGTGCTGATGCAAGAGGGTAAGGTTGTGGCTTATGCGTCGCGGCAGTTGAAGGTGCATGAGCGCAATTATCCTACGCATGATATTGAGCTGGCTGCAGTGGTTTTTGCTCTGAAGATCTGGAGGCATTATCTGTATGGTGAAAAGTGTATGGTGTACACGGATCACAAGAGTTTGAGGTATCTGATGTCTCAAAAGGAGTTGAATCTCAGGCAGCGACGTCGGTTGGAGTTGCTCAAGGATTATGATCTGACGATTGAGTATCATCCTGGAAAGGCCAATGTTGTTGTGGATGCCTTGAGTAGAAAGGTAGCTGTTGAGCTGAGAGCTATGTTTGCTAGCTTGAGTATATCGCGGGATGGTGGTCTTGTTGCTGAGTTGCAGGTGAAACCTTCGTTGGTTCAGTTGATCAAGGATAAGCAGTTGTTGGATGACTCCTTGGTGTCTCATGTTCAGGTTATCGCGGAGGGTAGACCTTCGGATTTCTGTTTTAATGAGGATGGAGTGTTGTGTTTTGGTAGTCGGATAGTAGTGCCTGCAGATGCTGAGTTGAGGCATGCTATTTTAGCTGAAGGTCATAGTAGTCCTTTTGCTATGCATCCTGGTAGTACAAAGATGTATCGCGATCTTCGTGATGAGTACTATTGGGTAGGTTTGAAGAAGGATGTGGCAGAGTTCGTGAGCAAGTGTTTGGTGTGTCAGCGAGTTAAGGCTGAACATCAGGTTCCTTCTGGTTTGTTGCAACCGTTGAAAATCCCTGAATGGAAGTGGGAGAGGGTTACCATGGATTTTGTATCTGGTTTGCCTTTGTCTCCGTCGAAGAAGAATTCTGTTTGGGTGATTGTGGATCGCCTGACGAAGTGTGCACATTTCTTGCCTATGCATACTATGTTTTCCTTGGATAAGCTGGCAGAGCTGTACGTTGCTGAGGTTGTGAGGTTGCATGGTGTGCCTAAGTCGATCGTGTCGGATAGGGATCCGAGGTTCACATCGCGTTTTTGGCAGTGTTTGCATCAAGCTCTGGGTACAAGGTTGCATTTCAGTACATCCTATCATCCTCAGTCGGATGGCCAGTCTAAGCGTGTTATTCAGATTTTGGAGGATATGTTGAGATGTTGCGTGATAGAGTTCCAAGGTTCTTGGGAGAAGCATCTGCCCTTGGTTGAGTTCGCTTACAACAACAGTTTTCAGGCAAGTATACAGATGGCACCTTATGAGGCTCTGTATGGGAGGAAGTGTAGGACTCCTCTGTGTTGGGCTGAAACTGGTCAAAAGTTGGTTTCGATGCCTGTTTTGTTGAAAGGTACCACCGAGAAAGTGAAGCTCATATGTGAGAGGTTGAAGGCTGCTTCTGATCGGCAGAAGTCTTACGCGGATTTGAAGCGTAGGGAGATAGAGTTTGCGGTGGGTGATCGCGTGTTCTTGAAGGTTTCGCCTTGGAAGAAGGTGATGAGGTTTGGGCGGAAGGGTAAGCTGAGTCCTAGATACATTGGACCGTATGAGGTTGTTGAGCGTGTTGGTCCTGTTGCGTATCGGTTGAGGTTACCTCAGGAGCTGGAGAAGATTCATGATGTGTTCCATGTTTCTATGCTCCGGAGGTATCGATCTGATCCTTCGCATGTGTTGCCTGTGGAGGAGGTGGAATTGAATCCGGATTTGACCTATGATGAGGAACCGGTGAAGATTCTGGATTCAGATAGCAAGGTTCTTCGTGGCAAGACCATTGAGTTGGTGAAGGTGCTGTGGAAGCATCGCGGTGTTGAGGAAGCCACGTGGGAGCGGAAGGAGGATATGCTGAAGCAGTTTCCTTATCTCTTTCCTTCAGGTAAATTTCGAGGACGAAATTTCTTAAGGGGGGGAGAGTTGTAACGCCCCGGTTTTGGGCTTGGAAGTCTTGGGCGTTGACCGGTTGGTCAAAGTGCTGTTCGAATCGTAAGAGGTTAAATTAGGAAAGCCTAGTTCGGGTTGCATAAAAATTATGGAAAAATGTTCTAAAATCATCTTTTATTATAATTAAGTGAACTGTGAAATCAATTTTGGAAAATGAGTTTCGGAAATGTGACATTTTGGCTAGTGACCAAAATGTAATTTTTGAAAGTTTGGTGGCTATTTTATAAAGGGTTGAAACTTTGAATCTTTAAGGAGCTATTAATCCAAAGGTTATTTCTCCAGATTTTTCTAAGATATTTTAATCCTAAAATCTGATTTTAAAGGTTTGATAAAAGGAGGGAAACTCATTTTACTATTTTTCTTTCCTAACTTCCTATTTTCTCTTCTCCTTTTCTCTCCAACCAAACATCACCATTTTCAGAGATTTTGATCTGATTTCTTCACCTAAATTCATCTTTTCAACTCACAATTGTTAGCAAATCATTGTGTAATCAAAACCTACTCAATTGCTACAAGTTTCAACAAGGTTTTCATTCCAAAAAGTGGAGAAATCACAAGTTTGGAGGTATGAACGATTCTCCTCTGAACTTTAAGTTCTTTAATGAAATTCCTAAAGTTTTCAATCCTAAATGTGTGTTTAATTAAAGGTTTTCAAGTAGGTTTATGGATCTTGGCTAATTATGCAAGATTTTGATGATTTCACTTGATTTTCGTTTGATCTGTTAAATCTGAGTTTTTAGAAGTGTTTTTGGTGTTAAATGATCATTAAATTGATGTGGAAGTGAGTCTTGATTAATGCAATCCCGGATAGGTTGTGTTTCCTAATTTTTGCTTGAGTTTTAAGGTAGCTTTTGTGGTGATCTTGTGGATCTGGTGTTGCTGGAGGTATAAGGATGGGTGTAGGTTGTTTTTAGATGTTAAATGATGTTAATGGAAGTGAGGTTTTGCTGGTTTGTGGCTGGGCTTTGTTTAGAAGTGTTTCGGATACATTTTCGGTTGTGTTTGGTGGCCGAAAATGGAGGTTTTGTGAGAGCAGCGAGTTTTGATGCTTTCATTGAAGCAATTAATGCATGATGATGCATTAATCCTCTGCTTTAATGTGTTGAAACAGGGGAGGCATCCTAGGATCCAAGATTTGTTGATCTGGAGGCTTGTTTTGGTGCTTTGGCTTGAAGCGAAGTGGTAATCGGTGAGTGAAAATGGATTTTCAGCTTTTAACCAAAGGTTGAAGGTTTTGGGAGCTTAGTATAAGTCTAAACAACTTTGCTAAGCTCAAGTGTAAGTTTTCGGATTACTCTCTTAAAGTGGTGGCCATGTTTGATGAAATGTGAAATGATGATTTTGCATGATTTGCTACTGTTTTGGAAAGCATGTTTTAGCATGTTAATTGCTGATGTTTTAGCATGATTTATGCTGATGTTTTAAGCCATGTGTTGAAGGTGTCTCTAGGTAAGAGTAGCTTGTTTTATGCATTGTTAAATGATGATTTAATGCTTTGAAATGCATGATGAAATGGCTTGGTGTAAATGCTTTTAAAACAGTGGATTACATGATGTATAAAGTGTGTATTGGCAAGTGATGGTTTGTTAAAGTGAAGGTCACTAAGGTGGTTAAAAGTCCTTGAGTGAGCCTTGTTATCTAAGATCATCAAGGTGGTTAAAAGTCCTTGGATGAATCTTGTTGCGGACACTAAGGTGGTTAAAAGTCCTTAGGTGCTCCTTTCCATGGTGGTTAAAAGTCCATGGGGCCAAGGTGTTTAAAAGTCCTTGGGGCCAAGGTGTTTAAAAGTCCTTGGGGTATTTCAAGCTACGGACACAAAGGTGGTTAAAAGTCCTTGTGTGGTCCATTCATGGTGTTTAAAAGTCCATGGCCAAGGTGTTTAAAAGTCCTTGGGGTCCAAGGTGTTTAAAAGTCCTTGGGGAAAGTTGTTGAACTTGATTTCATAAATGAAATGAATCACTTGAGCCAATATGACATGTATAGTACATGAGATGCATGAGATGCATGATTTAATGTTTATGTTGAAGCATGAGATGCGTGTTTAAATGAAATGTGGAAGCATGTTATTGCTTGGTTTTAAGTATGCTTTGAGTATGTGTAAGGTTGTTTACAAGTATGAATTACAAATGGTTTTAATTGCATTATTGAATGGTTTTTAAAGAGCACTCCTCACTAAGCTTTGGCTTACGCTCTCTCGTTTTCTTGATTCAATAATGCAGAGCATTAAAGTGCTTTGAGGGCAGCAAGAGGAGGCAAGCAAACAAGTACAAGCAAAGCTCAATGTATGAAGGTTTTATAAGTGTTTTAGCTTTTGTATGTTTTGGCAATGGGGAACCAATGTATTTGTTTTGGGAGGTGTTTAAGACTCCCTAAGTATGTTAAATGTTGCTGTGGTTGTTGGTTTTTGAATTGAACCTTATATGCTTGTTTTGCAAGTTGATGCTTGAGTAGATAGCTTGTGTTGGAAGCATGACCAATGGTTTGGGGCTTTTTGCATGTGATGTTAATTTGTTGAATTGATGATGCTCTTATGTCTTAAATATATTTAATTGCATGCTGGTAAAGTTTGGTGATGTTTGGAGTATGTTTGAGTGGTCAATTGCATGATCTAGTATGCTTGTTTGCTGGTTTTTGTGCAGGCGTTTCGGAACAGGGGTGTACCGTTTCGGAACGGGTGCCTTGCATGAACCCAGGCGTCCGAAACGGTATGCACCGTTTCGAAACGGTTAAGCCTCTGCCGAGGCCATGTTCCGGAACCCGTTTCGGAACGGCCCGTGTTTCGGAACAGGGCTAGCCTGTTTCGGAACGGTCGACCGTTAAGGGGCTGACATGGTAGTTATATGTTTTGGAATGTTTGTGTTTTGGTCCTGAATCTTGTATGATCAATTGCTTGAGCTGTGGATGTCCTTTTGAGCTGAAATTTCACAGAGAAGCATGTAACATGACTAATTTCAAGTTGGTAACTCTAATTTGGGTTAAGTCCCTTAATTAAACAGAATTTACAATTTGGTCCCTAAGTTGTAATTTGTTCAATTGGGTCCCTGTTGATCTCTGATGTTTGTGATCTTTTAATGTGTTGATTGTATGGTTACACTTAAGGTTAATGTGCATCTAGACAAGACTAAGATTAAAAAAAAAGGGTCGTTAATCAAGGTTGACTTTCGGGTTGACTTTGGTTTTCCCCGTGTAATCTCCGTAGTTCGGGTCAACCGTCTAGACCGGGCTACGGGGGTTACATTTGGTGGTATCAGAGCTGAGTTCTCGAGTAATTGGGAATGTGTGTATGCATGATTGAAGCGTGGTTTGGTTTGTATGCTTGTTGAGTGAAAGCATGTTCAGTGATATGATATGATGATATATATGTGATGCATGTTGTGATGATGCATGATGAGGGTACCCATTGCCAAACAAAAGCTAAAGAGATGATGTTGTTTTTGAAAGAAATTGAGCTTGAATACTTGGAATTTGCTTACCTTGCTGGTCCTGACTTGTTTTATTTTGTATTGTTATGCATGGTAATAGTATGGCACCACGTAGAGAGTTAAGGAGTAGCGTGAGAGCTACGACCCCGGAGGGGAATGTGAATGATGAGCACACTGGTAGTGCTGTGATACCTCCTCCTCCACCTGGTGGTGGTGGTGCGGAGAGGGAAAGAGCTGGAGCTGGAGCTGAGGCAGCTGGTGCTGGAGCTGCAGGACCTGAAGCTGGTCAGGGGCAAGCGATACCTGACATGTCTGTGCTTGTACAAGCTATTGCGGGTGCGTTTCGAGCAGCAGTAGCTGGAGCTCAAGGAGCTGGGCATCAAGGAGATGCTGGTGCTAGACTACCCTTGGAACGTTTGCGCAGTCTTGGTGGGACTGAGTTTAGGGGTATGTCAGCTGAGAGGTCTGAGGCGTGGTTGGAGAGTACCAAGCGTGTCTTGGGACAAATGAGTTGCACTGATGTGCAGAAGCTGGGATGTGTGGTGTCACTGCTGCAAGGTGATGCTTATACGTGGTGGACGACCACAATCTCTGGGATGGCTGATGCTGATGTTACTTGGACGTTCTTCCAGCATGCGTTCAAGAGGAGATATCTGGGAGTTAGATATCTGGATGAAAAGAAGCGTGAATTCATGTCTCTGACCCAAGGGAACATGAGTGTGGCTGAGTATGAGGTACAGTTTGTACGTCTTAGCCAGTATGCACCTGAGTTGGTACCTGATGAGCGCGAAAGGTGTGAAAGGTTCCGTTATGGTTTGGTGACGGAGGTTAAGACCTATATGTTAGCTGCTGAGTACAATGATTTCGATGTGCTGGTTAGTCGGTCCAAGGACATTGAGATGAACCTGAGTTTGTCTGCTAAGGGTGCTGGAGTTAGTTCTGGAAAGAGAGCTGCTGAGTATAGTTCCGGTGGACGGAACAAGAGAGGGCGTGATCAGAGGTTTCAGTCCTCGTCTAAGAGAGGTGGAGGTGCACCTGCTAGGGGTGGCAGTGCTAGAGCTGACCCTAGTGCTTGTTGGACTTGTGGTTCGCGTGGTCACTTGAGACGTGACTGTCCTCGTGCTGGGAGGGAGGTGCAAGCTCCTGTGATAGCAGCTGGTTATGAGTGCTGGAGTTGTGGTTCAGCTGATCATCTGAGGCGTGATTGTCCGAGGATGGCTGGTGGTCAAGAGCGTGCTCCTGTTGTTGCAGCATCGCAGAGAGGTCGTGGGCGCGGCCGTGGTAATTTTCAGAGGCGAGAGGAAGGTGGGCGTGGAGTAGCTCATGTTGTGGCTATTCAACCTGAGGGTGGAGGCCAAGCGAGGGTGTATGCTCAGCGCGAAGGAAGGAATGATGCAGATGTGATTGCAGGTACCTTTACTTTGCAATCCTTGTCATTGCTTTCTTTGATTGATTCTGGATCTACGCATTCATACATTCTTCGTGAGCATGCTGAGTTGCTTGGTTTGCCTGTTGAGTCTTTGGATGTTGGTGTTAGAGTCACTAGTTCTTTTGGTGAAACTGTTGTGACTCGTAAGCTTTATAAAAGGTGTCCTTTGGTTGTTCAAGAGCATGTTTTCCTTGTTGATCTTATGGAGTTGCCCTTTTATGGTTTTGATGTGATCCTTGGTATGGATTGGCTTGCTGAGCATCGTGCTGTTGTGGATTGTGAGAATAAGCGGGTTTCGCTTAAGCTTGCGGATGATTATGAAGTGGTGGTGGTTGGTGAGAATGTGAAGTTTCTTGCCAATGTTGTTTCTACCTTGGAGGCGAGCAGGATGCTGAGGCAAGGTTGTGAAGCTTTTCTGGCTTTTGTGATGAATCCTAGTTCGAAGGAGCTGAGGGTGCAGGATATCAGGGTTGTGAAGGAGTTTCCTGATGTTTTTCCTGAGGAGTTGCCTGGTTTACCTCCTAATCGCGAGGTGGAGTTTGGTATTGAGCTGTATGAGAATACCACTCCTGTGTCCATTACTCCCTATAGAATGGCACCTAAGGAGCTGAAGGAGCTGAAGACGCAGTTGCAAGAGTTGCTTGATCGTGGTTTCATCCGTCCGAGTGTTTCGCCTTGGGGTGCTCCTGTCTTGTTTGTGAAGAAGAAAGATGGCACGATGAGGATGTGCATTGATTACCGTCAGCTGAACAAGTTGACTATCAAGAATCGGTATCCTTTGCCGAGGATTGATGATCTCTTTGATCAATTTCGGGGAGCTGCTGTGTTCTCTAAGATTGACTTGAGGTCAGGGTATTATCAATTGAAGGTGAAGGATGTGGATGTGCCTAAGACAGCTTTCAGGACAAGGTATGGGCATTATGAGTTCCTTGTGATGCCGTTTGGTTTGACAAATGCTCCTGCTGCTTTCATGGACATGATGAATCGTGTTTTTCATGAATACCTGGACAAGTTTGTTGTGGTGTTCATTGATGATATCCTTGTGTACTCGCGTACTGAGGAAGAGCACGAAGAGCATTTGAGGGTTGTGTTGCAAGCTTTGTTGGAGAATCAGCTTTACGCTAAGTTGAGCAAGTGTGAGTTTTGGCTTAGAGAGGTTGTTTTTCTTGGGCATGTGGTCTCAGCTGAGGGGATTCGTGTTGATCCTCAGAAGATTGAAGCAGTGATGAACTGGAAAGTTCCTAAGTCTGTTCAGGAGGTTCGTAGTTTCCTTGGTTTGGCAGGATACTACCGAAGGTTTGTGGATGGTTTTTCCAAGATTGCTGCTCCTTTGACGAAGTTGCTGCAGAAAGATGTTAAGTATGAGTGGACAGAAGCGAGACAGCAAGCTTTTGAGAAGCTGAAGTTGGCTTTGACGCAAGCTCCTATCTTGATTCAGCCTGAATCAGGGAAAGAGTTTGTAGTCTACAGTGATGCATCCTATGTTGGTTTGGGGTGTGTGCTGATGCAAGAGGGTAAGGTTGTGGCTTATGCGTCGCGGCAGTTGAAGGTGCATGAGCGCAATTATCCTACGCATGATATTGAGCTGGCTGCAGTGGTTTTTGCTCTGAAGATCTGGAGGCATTATCTGTATGGTGAAAAGTGTACGGTGTACACGGATCACAAGAGTTTGAGGTATCTGATGTCTCAAAAGGAGTTGAATCTCAGGCAGCGACGTTGGTTGGAGTTGCTCAAGGATTATGATCTGACGATTGAGTATCATCCTGGAAAGGCCAATGTTGTTGCGGATGCCTTGAGTAGAAAGGTAGCTGTTGAGCTGAGAGCTATGTTTGCTAGCTTGAGTATATCGCGGGATGGTGGTCTTGTTGCTGAGTTGCAGGTGAAACCTTCGTTGGTTCAGTTGATCAAGGATAAGCAGTTGTTGGATGACTCCTTGGTGTCTCATGTTCAGGTTATCGCGGAGGGTAGACCTTCGGATTTCTGTTTTAATGAGGATGGAGTGTTGTGTTTTGGTAGTCGGATAGTAGTGCCTGCAGATGCTGAGTTGAGGCATGCTATTTTAGCTGAAGGTCATAGTAGTCCTTTTGCTATGCATCCTGGTAGTACAAAGATGTATCGCGATCTTCGTGATGAGTACTATTGGGTAGGTTTGAAGAAGGATGTGGCAGAGTTCGTGAGCAAGTGTTTGGTGTGTCAGCGAGTTAAGGTTGAACATCAGGTTCCTTCTGGTTTGTTGCAACCGTTGAAAATCCCTGAATGGAAGTGGGAGAGGGTTACCATGGATTTTGTATCTGGTTTGCCTTTGTCTCCGTCGAAGAAGAATTCTGTTTGGGTGATTGTGGATCGCCTGACGAAGTGTGCACATTTCTTGCCTATGCATACTATGTTTTCCTTGGATAAGCTGGCAGAGCTGTACGTTGCTGAGGTTGTGAGGTTGCATGGTGTGCCTAAGTCGATCGTGTCGGATAGGGATCCGAGGTTCACATCGCGTTTTTGGCAGTGTTTGCATCAAGCTCTGGGTACAAGGTTGCATTTCAGTACATCCTATCATCCTCAGTCGGATGGCCAGTCTAAGCGTGTTATTCAGATTTTGGAGGATATGTTGAGATGTTGCGTGATAGAGTTCCAAGGTTCTTGGGAGAAGCATCTGCCCTTGGTTGAGTTCGCTTACAACAACAGTTTTCAGGCAAGTATACAGATGGCACCTTATGAGGCTCTGTATGGGAGGAAGTGTAGGACTCCTCTGTGTTGGGCTGAAACTGGTCAAAAGTTGGTTTCGATGCCTGTTTTGTTGAAAGGTACCACCGAGAAAGTGAAGCTCATATGTGAGAGGTTGAAGGCTGCTTCTGATCGGCAGAAGTCTTACGCGGATTTGAAGCGTAGGGAGATAGAGTTTGCGGTGGGTGATCGCGTGTTCTTGAAGGTTTCGCCTTGGAAGAAGGTGATGAGGTTTGGGCGGAAGGGTAAGCTGAGTCCTAGATACATTGGACCGTATGAGGTTGTTGAGCGTGTTGGTCCTGTTGCGTATCGGTTGAGGTTACCTCAGGAGCTGGAGAAGATTCATGATGTGTTCCATGTTTCTATGCTCCGGAGGTATCGATCTGATCCTTCGCATGTGTTGCCTGTGGAGGAGGTGGAATTGAATCCGGATTTGACCTATGATGAGGAACCGGTGAAGATTCTGGATTCAGATAGCAAGGTTCTTCGTGGCAAGACCATTGAGTTGGTGAAGGTGCTGTGGAAGCATCGCGGTGTTGAGGAAGCCACGTGGGAGCGGAAGGAGGATATGCTGAAGCAGTTTCCTTATCTCTTTCCTTCAGGTAAATTTCGAGGACGAAATTTCTTAAGGGGGGGAGAGTTGTAACGCCCCGGTTTTGGGCTTGGAAGTCTTGGGCGTTGACCGGTTGGTCAAAGTGCTGTTCGAATCGTAAGAGGTTAAATTAGGAAAGCCTAGTTCGGGTTGCATAAAAATTATGGAAAAATGTTCTAAAATCATCTTTTATTATAATTAAGTGAACTGTGAAATCAATTTTGGAAAATGAGTTTCGGAAATGTGACATTTTGGCTAGTGACCAAAATGTAATTTTTGAAAGTTTGGTGGCTATTTTATAAAGGGTTGAAACTTTGAATCTTTAAGGAGCTATTAATCCAAAGGTTATTTCTCCAGATTTTTCTAAGATATTTTAATCCTAAAATCTGATTTTAAAGGTTTGATAAAAGGAGGGAAACTCATTTTACTATTTTTCTTTCCTAACTTCCTATTTTCTCTTCTCCTTTTCTCTCCAACCAAACATCACCATTTTCAGAGATTTTGATCTGATTTCTTCACCTAAATTCATCTTTTCAACTCACAATTGTTAGCAAATCATTGTGTAATCAAAACCTACTCAATTGCTACAAGTTTCAACAAGGTTTTCATTCCAAAAAGTGGAGAAATCACAAGTTTGGAGGTATGAACGATTCTCCTCTGAACTTTAAGTTCTTTAATGAAATTCCTAAAGTTTTCAATCCTAAATGTGTGTTTAATTAAAGGTTTTCAAGTAGGTTTATGGATCTTGGCTAATTATGCAAGATTTTGATGATTTCACTTGATTTTCGTTTGATCTGTTAAATCTGAGTTTTTAGAAGTGTTTTTGGTGTTAAATGATCATTAAATTGATGTGGAAGTGAGTCTTGATTAATGCAATCCCGGATAGGTTGTGTTTCCTAATTTTTGCTTGAGTTTTAAGGTAGCTTTTGTGGTGATCTTGTGGATCTGGTGTTGCTGGAGGTATAAGGATGGGTGTAGGTTGTTTTTAGATGTTAAATGATGTTAATGGAAGTGAGGTTTTGCTGGTTTGTGGCTGGGCTTTGTTTAGAAGTGTTTCGGATACATTTTCGGTTGTGTTTGGTGGCCGAAAATGGAGGTTTTGTGAGAGCAGCGAGTTTTGATGCTTTCATTGAAGCAATTAATGCATGATGATGCATTAATCCTCTGCTTTAATGTGTTGAAACAGGGGAGGCATCCTAGGATCCAAGATTTGTTGATCTGGAGGCTTGTTTTGGTGCTTTGGCTTGAAGCGAAGTGGTAATCGGTGAGTGAAAATGGATTTTCAGCTTTTAACCAAAGGTTGAAGGTTTTGGGAGCTTAGTATAAGTCTAAACAACTTTGCTAAGCTCAAGTGTAAGTTTTCGGATTACTCTCTTAAAGTGGTGGCCATGTTTGATGAAATGTGAAATGATGATTTTGCATGATTTGCTACTGTTTTGGAAAGCATGTTTTAGCATGTTAATTGCTGATGTTTTAGCATGATTTATGCTGATGTTTTAAGCCATGTGTTGAAGGTGTCTCTAGGTAAGAGTACCTTGTTTTATGCATTGTTAAATGATGATTTAATGCTTTGAAATGCATGATGAAATGGCTTGGTGTAAATGCTTTTAAAACAGTGGATTACATGATGTATAAAGTGTGTATTGGCAAGTGATGGTTTGTTAAAGTGAAGGTCACTAAGGTGGTTAAAAGTCCTTGAGTGAGCCTTGTTATCTAAGATCATCAAGGTGGTTAAAAGTCCTTGGATGAATCTTGTTGCGGACACTAAGGTGGTTAAAAGTCCTTAGGTGCTCCTTTCCATGGTGGTTAAAAGCCCATGGGGCCAAGGTGTTTAAAAGTCCTTGGGGCCAAGGTGTTTAAAAGTCCTTGGGGTATTTCAAGCTACGGACACAAAGGTGGTTAAAAGTCCTTGTGTGGTCCATTCATGGTGTTTAAAAGTCCATGGCCAAGGTGTTTAAAAGTCCTTGGGGTCCAAGGTGTTTAAAAGTCCTTGGGGAAAGTTGTTGAACTTGATTTCATAAATGAAATGAATCACTTGAGCCAATATGACATGTATAGTACATGAGATGCATGAGATGCATGATTTAATGTTTATGTTGAAGCATGAGATGCTTGTTTAAATGAAATGTGGAAGCATGTTATTGCTTGGTTTTAAGTATGCTTTGAGTATGTGTAAGGTTGTTTACAAGTATGAATTACAAATGGTTTTAATTGCATTATTGAATGGTTTTTAAAGAGCACTCCTCACTAAGCTTTGGCTTACGCTCTCTCGTTTTCTTGATTCAATAATGCAGAGCATTAAAGTGCTTTGAGGGCAGCAAGAGGAGGCAAGCAAACAAGTACAAGCAAAGCTCAATGTATGAAGGTTTTATAAGTGTTTTAGCTTTTGTATGTTTTGGCAATGGGGAACCAATGTATTTGTTTTGGGAGGTGTTTAAGACTCCCTAAGTATGTTAAATGTTGCTGTGGTTGTTGGTTTTTGAATTGAACCTTATATGCTTGTTTTGCAAGTTGATGCTTGAGTAGATAGCTTGTGTTGGAAGCATGACCAATGGTTTGGGGCTTTTTGCATGTGATGTTAATTTGTTGAATTGATGATGCTCTTATGTCTTAAATATATTTAATTGCATGCTGGTAAAGTTTGGTGATGTTTGGAGTATGTTTGAGTGGTCAATTGCATGATCTAGTATGCTTGTTTGCTGGTTTTTGTGCAGGCGTTTCGGAACAGGGGTGTACCGTTTCGGAACGGGTGCCTTGCATGAACCCAGGCGTCCGAAACGGTATGCACCGTTTCGAAACGGTTAAGCCTCTGCCGAGGCCATGTTCCGGAACCCGTTTCGGAACGGCCCGTGTTTCGGAACAGGGCTAGCCTGTTTCGGAACGGTCGACCGTTAAGGGGCTGACATGGTAGTTATATGTTTTGGAATGTTTGCGTTTTGGTCCTGAATCTTGTATGATCAATTGCTTGAGCTGTGGATGTCCTTTTGAGCTAAAATTTCACAGAGAAGCATGTAACATGACTAATTTCAAGTTGGTAACTCTAATTTGGGTTAAGTCCCTTAATTAAACAGAATTTACAATTTGGTCCCTAAGTTGTAATTTGTTCAATTGGGTCCCTGTTGATCTCTGATGTTTGTGATCTTTTAATGTGTTGATTGTATGGTCACACTTAAGGTTAATGTGCATCTAGACAAGACTAAGATTAAAAAAAAAGGGTCGTTAATCAAGGTTGACTTTCGGGTTGACTTTGGTTTTCCCCGTGTAATCTCCGTAGTTCGGGTCAACCGTCTAGACCGGGCTACGGGGGTTACAGTTTCTTCATGACAGATCGTCGTTATCCAACTACTACTTTTGTCTGATTAACTAACTTGCTTTGATAATATCACAAAAAAACAAAATTAATGAAAATTTTAAATATGACAGGTTAAATTTATTGAATTGTTTTGGATTATGAAAAAAATTAACAGAAGGGATAAGTTTGGGGGGCTAAAAATGTTATTATACCTGGCCTCATTAGACGTATTCTTTTTAATTTTAACAAAAAAGTGACATGTTTTTTGTAATATTTTAATTGAGTGGTATATTTGTACCTTTTAGAAGAAAAAATGACATTTTGATTACCAAAACCATAATTAAATGACTTTGGGTGCAGTTTATCCTTTTTATCCACTTACAAAAGAAGTGGTTTTTTCTTGTACTTGATACTTTGCAAACCTAATTATCAAATGTTGTTACATGATAATAAATCACACTCAAATAATCTAATGAATGAACCATTACAAGAAAAATGAATTTTTCGTGACATTGAAAATGGTCACCAAAAGTGACAATTTTTTGAGGCGTCGCTAATAAATTCATCACTATGATATTAGTGGTAATTTTCGTGCATTTTTTTTACAATTAGTTATATTTTTTATGACTATGTTTTTGACACAAATGATTAATAATAGTAATTAAAACTCACACACTATTATAATTTTTATTAGTGAATTTTTTTAAAAAAAATATATTGAAATAGTATCTAAAGCATGGTGTCCCTTTCCATTTCAATAATGTAACCCCCTCGTCCCGGTCCTGACGACTGACCGGTCCGAGTGGGCTACACGGGGATAACCGAGGCGAAACTCGTTAAGGCTTCAGTTCGATTAACAACCCGAGAAAAAACTTTTCATTTATTATTATCTTATCTAGATGCATTATTATGTCCTATGTGAAAAAGATAACAGCGGAAGAAACAAGCGAGGCAAACAACCAAACAGCCCAACAAAACATCCCATTTTAAACTTATACCGCAGGTCGTATCGAAACGCTCAGAGGGTGTTTCGATACGCCTTGACTAGGTCAACTGGACAAAGTCGAGCCGAGGAGACCGTATCGAAATGAGTTTTGACCATATCGAAACGCCCTAATCGGTCAACATCTCGTGGTCAACGCTACGAAGCCCGTTCCGAAACGCCTAGGACCGTTTCGATACTCTGAATTTCTTGTCAAAATCCTAGATTTCCAGTAGCAAAAACGTATCGAAACGCCCCCCCTTTGCGTACCGAAAAGCCTGGCCTGAAACAAGAGGCCGTATCGAAAAGGGACCAAACATTTTGATACATTTGCTGCGAATAGACAGGTTTTAGCTGGTGTATGGCATCAGGCTGCCTCAAACACCAACTAAAACCTCCCACAACTAAACATGCATCACTCTAAGGCAAAACCACACACAACAAGCATGCTTAACACACTTCATACATACAAAAGCCATACATTGATAGGAAGCATCAATTCAACAAAGATTCATACATAGCATTCAAGATCACATGCTTAGACAAGGACATACACTTAAGCATTTAAGATTGGGGCACAAGGCCAACATGCTAGGAATAAGCAAGCCTTAAACATAACCTCCACAAAACAAGGAGTCTAAGATGCTCCTAACACAAAACATCAACATACATCAAAAGCTCAAATCCCATTTCTCTACTATTACATTTTCATAACTTAAAATCCATACTTGATAAAACCAAAAGCTCAACTAGCACACTTGGAGGCCCTCCTTTTGCACTAGCAACCCACGAACTGCGGATCTGCATTGTCGAACAAAAGAGAGCGTAAGCATAAACCTTAGTGAGGGTAAGCTCATAAAACAAACCTCGACAATGCAGGGTCCAAGCACGAGCACCGAACCAAGGTAGAATGCATGATCTTACCTTCGAAACACATGAGTCAAATATAAATGATGCATGGACATAATTATGAACATCATGTCATGCTCAACAACTCTTAAGCTTAACACATGGAAATACATATATCATTATATTATCAAACACATTCCACAATCCGTATTGGCAACACATATATCAATCAATATTGGCACCTACTTATGACTCGTATACGCGGATAACCGTTGGAACTCACATCCAACAACTCACATTTACCTTACGGTGGGATTACACTCATCACCGTTTCACGCGGAGGAGATTCCACTCATCCTCACGCCCCGTCGATGAGATTACACTCATCATCGTATAACATATATATGAAGATTTCCGGGCAAACCCGTACTCCATCTTGATGACTACCATCACCAAGACCACACGCGCATTTAGACTACCGTGTGCACACTAAACATCGTAATGATCGATCATTGTACCCAAGCATACTAGTGCCAATACTAACATAATTCATAACCTTTCACAACAACATATCATATCAACTTCCGTGCTTAGCACGTACTCACCATGACTTACCATCATGTACAAACCACAATCCAAACCACATGCATATGACAATGCATCAAAACCATGCCTCAACATACATGTATAACACAATACACATAAACATATTAATCTCATTTAATTCATGAGGCATAATCAACAATTAGAGTTCAACCAAAGTCTCTAAGTAAAGCTTGACATTAGTCTACCAATATAATCCAAACTCTAGGTGGGTCTACCAAGCCCAACCTAGTCCACATGCTTGAACCACCACTTGAAAACCATTTAAACCGAGTTAAAAACATTAACAACTCACCGACTATTCCAAGCTCAACCCCACTAGTCGATCAAGCTCCCAACAGTTCCGGATTCGTTCCCGAGGCTTCACCAACACAATCCCTTGCTTCTAAGCATCCCAACACAAACAAAACAACTACAAATCAGTCCCAAATTAATGTAGCAACCCGGAACACAAACCAAGCACAAAACACATGTTTTCAAGCTAAAGACAACCCCAAAACCATCATTCCCGAGCAGCCATGAAGCACAGCCCAAAACCATTGATTTCAACACTTATATAACCCCCAAAAGCTTCCAAAACAACCCTTATACATAGTCTAACCATCAACCACCAAATGTCCATATTAAACACCCCCAAAACCCAACCTAAAACCCTTCAAAAACCTCCCTAAAACCCAATTTCGGGAAACACCATAAAACCATATAAAAATCGAGTATGTTGGACCTTATAAGATGCTTTTAACTTATCTAACAACATTAAATCAAAAACTCATCTAAAGGTTATCAAAGTTTAGATTTTTATCTTCAAAACTTAAAAACTCAAAATCTAAAAATTATGAGCTTTCATAAAAATAATGGTATGAGCTTGCAGAGAATGATAAGGACAAGTCAAAAGTGGTTTTACCTTTGAAAAATCTTCAATAACAAGCAAGAAAGATGATGGAATAGTGAACTAGGGGAGGAGGAAGTGTTTGTCGTTGAAATGGAGAGAAGAGGGAAGATGATGATGAAAAAGCTCTTTTAAAATAAAATGGGTTTTTATTTCACAAGTCCATTTATTTACAAGAATACCATTAATGAGATGGCTATCTAAAATCCATGGGATTTGAGTTTTAAATCAAATTAAGACCAAAATAAAATATTTGTTTTGAAAACACGAACCCCAAAATAGTATTTTATTGTTTTTAATTCACTCGACCCCCAAACTCGAGTATTACAAATAGTAAAATTAATTATATAATAATTACATATTTAGTTTTAACCATCTTATCTAGAGTTTAAACAACTCACTACTTGTCCCGTAAATTTAATGGGGCTTTTGCATTGTAGAAAACCAACTTTTAACCTTTCATTAGGTCATTGAACTTTAATTTTAGATGATGTGGCAACTTCATATGTCAGTTTTTAAAAAAAAACTATTACAATGCATGAATTTTGTCACATTTAGTTATATTTTTTATGACTATACTTTTTGACAAAAAAGATTATTAATAGTCACTAAAATTTAGACACTAATATTATTTTTATTAGTGGAAAACATTTAACTAAAACTATATATTGAAATAGTTTCTAAAATATGTTGTCAATTTCAATTTCAGTAATTAAAATTAATTATATAATAATTACATTTTTATGTGTAACTATCTTATTTAGAGTTTAAACTAATCACTAATTGTGTAACAACCCAAAACTTACACCCCAAGAATCAACCTGAATAAAATTGTTCCAACATTTCAATCCTTTTGTTCAATAGATTTATTCGATTCCTGACCCAAACCAAAATTAAATTGAACAAATCTATTTTGGAATTTATTCCTACCGTTAGATAGATTTTATTAGATTCCATGTTCCCAAATATAAAAAAGTAGACATAATTGTTTCAAGATTTTAATCTTGCCGAGATTTATTATTAGAATTAACATTGGTTACTGATTCTATTTTAGAAATGTAGTTCTAACTGATTTTACTAGTTAACAGAATAAAAATAAACTAGTATAAAATTTCTGGTTATTATTGAAATCAGTTATTCTTATAAATTACGGTTCCATTTATAAAATATTAAAAAAAATATTTATTACAGTCAATTACGTTTTATTCAACTAATTTATATTTAATTACGGTTCCAGCAGTGAGGGTGAAGGTACAAAATTTTAGCTTCATTGGATTATGTTTTATTCAATGCATTTATATTTAACAACATTTTTTGTAATAATAACATCAATATTTAATTTTACTATTTATTATTTTATTCTATGATTAACATCCAACTTCTAACAATTTACAGATAGACAGTCAATACATAGAATATAAATTTACATGATCATCACTTCTTAGACTAGTAGAGTGACCAGGACCTTTGGGACTTGGACCTTGCTTCGTGGGCCTAAATGTTGTGACATTATCATCACTTCCAGGACCACTAGAGTGACCAGGGCCTTTGGGACTTGGACCTTGCTTCGTGGGCTTGAATGTAGTGACATTATCATCACTTCCAGGACCACTAGAGTGACCAGGGCCTTTGGGATTTGGACCTTGCTTCGTGGGCCTGAATGTAGTGACATTATCATCACTTTCTGGACCACTAGAGTGACCAGGACCTTTGGGACTTGGACCTTGCTTCGTGGGCCTGAATGTTGTGACATAATCATCACTTCCTGGACCACTAGAGTGACCAGGGCCTTTGGGACTTGGACCTTGCTTCGTGGGCCTGAATGTAGTGACATTATCATCACTTCCTGGACCACTAGAGTGACCAGGGCCTTTGGGACTTGGACCTTCCTTCGTGGGCCTGAATGTAGTGACATTATCATCACTTCCAGGACCACTAGAGTGACCAGGACCTTTGGGACTTGGACCTTGCTTCGTGGGCCTGATTGTAGTGACATTATCATCACTTCCTGGACCACTGGAGTGACCAGGACCTTTGGGACTTGGTCCTTGCTTCGTGGGCCTGAATGTAGTGACATTATCATCACTTCCTAGACCACTAGAGTGACCAGGACCTTTGGGACTTGGACCTTGCTTCGTGGGCCTGAATGTAGTGACATTATCATCACTTCCTGGACCACTAGAGTGACCAGGACCTTTGGGACTTGGTCCTTGCTTCGTGGGCCTAAATGTAGTGACATTATCATCACTTCCTGGACCACTGGAGTGACCATGACCTTTGGGACTTGGACCTTGCTTTGTGGGTCTGAATGTAGTGACATTATCATCACTTCCTGGACCAGTGGAGTGACCAGGACCTTTGCGACTTGGACCTTGCTCCGTGGGCCTGAATCTAGTGAATTTGATGGTAGCTAATGCGTTATCATCTTCTAACAAAATTCTTTCCTCTGTAAATACGACTCCACAAGTAAACAATAACACAATGAAAAGGGTAGCAGCTAACGCATGGTTGCTCTTGGCCATGGAAACTGTTGGAGAGGAAGGATATTAAGAATTTGAATTATAGAAAGCTCAAAAAGGGATTGAAACTGAAAACATAAATGAGATGGCCTTATGCTTTGGCATATATAGGTATTTATAGATCCCTTAGGAGCCAACATGGTTAAAACTTCACAAATGTTAGAGTTGGTAAAGAATAGGGCCTCAAAAATTCATCCCAGAATCTTCTAATTTTGGGTATTGACATTGACAGCTCATCACACAGTCAGCACCACGTCAGTATACAGTCACATCCTCGTTAGCGTACAGTCAGCTCCACGTCAGTATACAGTCATGTCCATATCAGTATACAATTAGCTCCACGTCAATATACAGTTAGCTCCACGTCAGTATATTGTCAGATGCACGTCAAATACAGCTCATTATACAGTCAACACCATCTCATTATTAGCTGGTATTTTTATTTTCTGATATTATTATCTGGGCTTCATTATGTTAAACAACTGACTCGATTCTTGAATAAATTGGTAAATATTTGGTTAAGGACCAATTGCTACAAATTTTGTCATTTTACCCATTTTACTATTTTAATCTTTTTTTTCACCTAAATTGTTTATTCTTCTCTCATAAATGTTATATCACTTTCATATTACTTTCATGGTATAATAGCATTTTAACAATAACTTGTGGTTTCTTCATGACAGATCGTCGTTATCCAACTACTACTTTTGTCTGATTAACTAACTTGCTTTGATAATATCACAAAAAAACAAAATTAATGAAAATTTTAAATATGACAGGTTAAATTTATTGAATGTTTTTGGATTATGAAAAAATTAACAGAAGGGATAAGTTTGGGGGGCTAAAAATGTTTTTATACCAGGCCTCATTAGACGTATTCTTTTTAATTTTAACAATAAAGTGACATGTTTGTTGTAATATTTTAATTGAGTTGTATATTTGTACCTTTTAGAAGAAAAAATGACATTTTGATTACCAAAACCATAATTAAATGACTTTGGGTGCAGTTTATCCTTTTTATCCAGTTACAAAAGAAGTGGTTTTTTCTTGTACTTGATACTTTGCAAACCTAATTATCAAATGTTGTTACATGATAATAAATCACACTCAAATAATCTAATGAATGAACCATTACAAGAAAAATGAATTTTTCGTGACATTGAAAATGGTCATCAAAAGTGACAATTTTTTGAGGCGTCGCTAATAAATTCATCACTATGATATTAGTGGTAAATTTCATGCATTTTTTTACAATTAGTTATATTTTTTATAACTATAGTTTTTGACACAAATGATTAATAATAGTAATTAAAACTCAGACACTATTATAATTTTTATTAGTGAATTTAAAAAAAACATTATTACCTTTGATTTAAAATTTGAACACTTGGAACAACTCAAAAATAGAGTTTATGAAAATCTAAAACCATGAAAATGTTAAGGATGAAGAGGAGAAGTCAAAAACATTATTACCTTGATTAAAACTCTTGAAATCGCTAAGGAAGGTGATGGGACAGTGTTTGGTTTGGGGAGAGGTTTTAGTTTCGTCAGTTTTGTTTCAAGAGGAAGAAGATGATAGTTTGAAAACACTCTTTTACTTGTTTTATTTCTCTTATTAGAAAAACCCCATTTTTCCCTTAATGAAAACACATGGTCTTTTAAATTCAAAACCAAGCTCATTTTATTTAAACCAAGCCCAAAGACCCGTACCCAATTTACTCACTTAACACCCGACCCCCTAAACCCGGGTGTTACAACTCTCCCCCACTTATGAAAATTTCGTCCCCGAAATTACCTAACAAGAAAAGATACAGAAAATGCCTCTCCATATCCTCTTTTCTAACCCAAGTGGCCTCTTCCACACCTCGGCATTGCCATTTCACTTTGACCAACTCAATCGATCTACCACACAAGTCTTTGTTATTTGATGCCAAGATCTCAACTGGTTCTTCATCGTACGTCAAGTCTGAGTTCAACTCAATCTCTTCAATATGAATAACGTGCGACGGATCTGATCTATACTTTCGAAGCATTGAAACATGGAACACATTGTGAATCTTCTCTAACTCGGATGGCAAACGTAGCTGATAAGCAATCGGACCGATTCGCTTCACAATCTCATATGGCCCAATATATCTCGAACTCAATTTCCCTTTTCTGCCAAACCTCATAACTTTCTTTCACGGAGAGACTTTTAAGAACACTCTATCTCCCACGGCATACTCAACTTCTTTCCTCTTCAAATCGGCATAGGATTTCTGTCTATCTGAAGCTACCTTCAAACGATCACAAATTAACTTCACCTTATCGATGGTCCCCTTAAGCATATCCGACATCGGTAACAACTTCTAACCTGTTTCGGCCAAACAAATCAAAGTTCTATATTTTCTACCATACAAAGCCTCATACAGAGCCATCTGAATGCTTGACTGATAATTGTTATTGTATGCGAACTCGACCAACAGCAAGTGTTTCTCCCAAGTACCGTGAAAGTCAATAATGCAACAACGCAACATGTCCTCCAAAATCTGTATAACCCTCTTTGATTGACCATCTGACTTAGGATGATACGACGTACTGAAATTCAATCGGGTACCTAAAGCACTATGCAAACACTCCCAAAATCTGGCTGTAAATCTCGGATCTCTCTCAGACACAATCGACTTTGGCACACCATGCATTCTCACAATCTCACTGATGTATAAATCGGTCAACTAATCTAAGGAGTAAGTCATATGAACAACTATAAAGTGAGCACACTTTGTGAAGTGTTAAACTATAACCCAAACTAAGTTCTTCTTCGAAGGAGTCTGTAGCCCCCTTAGCCCGGCCTAGACGCCCGACCCGAACTAAGAAGATTACGCGGGGAAAACCGAAGCCAACTCGTTAAAGTCAACCTCGATTAACGACCTTTTTTATCTTCTCTAGATGCTTATTATTATCCTATATGTTCAGCAAAGCGATCAGGAGAAAACGACACAACGATCGGAGTTCAATTAGGGGTTCAATTGCATACCTTTGACTTTTAGGGACTAAACTGTAATTTCCATAAAATACAGGGACTTCCAAGATTTTAAAGTTACCAATATTTAATTAGTCATGTAACATGCCAAAATGCCAAACTTCAGTTCAAACGAATCATCCAAACTTATTCAATTGCATACACAAAATTCAGGGACCAAAATACAACATTTCCAAACTTTAAAAGATACTTTTAACTGAAATTTAACTACCCGTACTGATACACCTGAGCCTGTATCGATACGCGGGAAGATAGTGGCTAAAGAAGGGTTGAGTGTATCGAAACACTTCCGCGCGTATCGGTACGAGCTTCAAACTTGGCCTAGCGTATCGATACGCGAGCAATCTGATTCCATACCCCTGTACAAAAATGCCTCACTTTTGCCTTAGCGTCCGAGTATCGATACGCATACCAAACTTATAGACACTATCAAAAAACAAAACACTTTCATCAACCACTTCAAACCATGCTGACTATTGAGCCATCCAAGCATGCTTAAGATACCAAACTTATAGAAAAGGTAAAACACCACAAAAAAACTATAGAACCATATAAAGGCCAAATACAAGTCCACAATCGGAAACTAAACATGCTTGAAACAACAACCATCACCAACAAAATCATGAAGTAGAAATCCCACCCATTGCCACTTATTATACACTAAGGGTGAACCACATACATTCATCAATGCATATAGCTTAGTGAGGATCGCTAACAACATTCATCAATGCATTTCACATGACTTGTAAAACCACCACTTTTAGCACATGCTTTTCATAAATCATGTCTTCTCAAGACAACAATGCATTTAATAACATATACTCATATGTAACATATTAAAACAGCAATTAAACCATTGCTCATGCTTTACTAAGCATTTCATGCATTCTTGCATCATTTACAAGAATCTTATGCTTCACATTTATCATTAACATTATATTGGCTCACAAGTGATAATCCATAACCTATTTCAACTCAAGACACAATCAGATACGCGGATTACAAGCGTTGTCCCACACGCTTCATACACACTACCAGACTACACAAGGCTCACACACGAGAGCAACCCTCCATCGTTTTGACACTCGTGGTGGAGTATAATAGTACAATCACAACCCCACAACACCACTCATCGGTAGTTGTATAATTCAACTAACGAGAGCACGAGACACATAATACAAGATCCACACACAGAATTAACATCCACCATTGTGATCTTAACCTCAATCGTTAGGGTACTTGGATAGAGTATACGGTACAATCACAACCCCTCGACATCTAAGGTGACTTTGTTCACGGTGCACCCAATCCTATAGCCGGCTAACTATATCCATTTGAGGTAACCAAAAACCATTTACATCACTCGACAATATAATCATTTAACCTCATTAATCCACTGTTTTACAAGCATAACCACATTGCCATTTCCACGAGCATAACATGCTTAACATCATATGCAATCAACACATGAAAACCAAGGATCACTTACCTAGTGCATCCTTAACATAATGACATTAAAATCCAACATTAAACCATGCTTAAAAACAGTAAACAAAACCGCATTTATCTCAAGTGCATTTTCATCCAAAACATAGCACATTTCCAAGAGAGAACATTCGAACCACTTACTCTTGAGCTTAGCTAAGTGTTTCAAACTTACACTAAGCTCCCAAGACCACGCCCAAAGCTTTACAAAGCAGGAAATTGCATTTCCACTCACCGATACGTGAAGCCTTGCTCGCCGACATGGAAATTACCCTTCTGGAGCCTCCAACAACACCTCGTTTGCTTTCAGATCAAGATCCCTTGTTTTCACATCATCAAAACAGAGATCTAAATGCATTAAAATGCATTCCAACACCAGAAACAATTCACAAACTCGTTGCTCACCCAAACTACACCAATTTACCCAACTAAAACAACCGAAAACTCAATCGATTACTTCCTAAACCAAGCCCAGCCAACATACATCACTTCCAAACCATAATAAACATCAAAACACATCTAATAAATAACCTAACCCAACCTTATACCTCCAGCAAGCAAGATTCCACCATTTCACCTCAAAAACTCACTTAAAACTAACAAGAAACTCAAGGACTTCGGGATCTATATTATCAACACATCATTTTAACATATTAATCAACTTAGAACTCAATTCAAATCAACACAAAACAGAGCTTAACTCATCAAGCCCGAAAATTAAGATTTCAACAATGTTTTTACAAGATTTTGATCTCCAACCAAAATTATAATGAAAACTCAACCAAAAATAGTATTTAGAAGCCAAATATCTTGGGAATTTCAATAAAGAACTTATATTAGAGGTTGAGAACGGGATTTACCTCCAATCCTTGCTTCCCTCAATGAATGACAAGTTTTCCTTAGCAAAATCTTGAAGGATTAGAAAAGATTTCTTGAAAATGGTTTAGAAAATGTTGATAGAATTTTTGGGAGAAAGAATTATGGAAAAAGATGAGTGAATTAGTGTTTGGCTGAAAATGAGAAAGAGTTGGTAGTTATGTTATTGAAAATCTCACATTAACTAAATTAATTAATTAATTAATATAAACCCAATTAAATTCATTTAATTAAAAGCCTTTTAAAACACATGTCATATCGAGGAAAGGTCAAATTGACTTAAAGCCCCCTAGAGATTCTAAGATTCTGGATTCAACATTAAAAATCACATTTTTCCAGTTTTGAAACTTTACAATTTGGTCACTACTCAAAATGTCCCATTTTCGAAATCCATTTTGTAAAATTGACTTGACCAACCTCTTAAACATATTTTTAGAGGGTTTTAGCAATTTTTACCACATTTTTATCCTATCCTGATCCTTGATTTCCTTAAATCACCTTACGTGATTCGAACCGTTCTCGAACGGTTCGATCCGATGTCTAAACCATCTAGGCCCAAAACTAGGGCGTTACAGAGTCAAAAGCAAACCTGAAACGAAGTCCATGGTGATATTTTCCCACTTCCATTTCGAAATCCTCAATGATTGCAACAAACCTGATGGACACATGATGTTCTGTGTAACTCTCTTGCATACCATACACTTACTCACGAAATCGACTACGTCTTTCTTCAAACCAACCAGTAGGATTCATTTTTCAGATCACGATACATCTTTGTACTACTACGATGCATAGCGAACGGGCCACTGTGTGTGCTTCGGTCAAGATAGTATATCTCAATTCACTATCATCCGACACAACTATTATGTCTCTGAAACACAAGACCCCATCAACACTGAAATTGTAGTCCGATGGTTTCCCTCAGCTATATCTTGCACGTGTGCAGGACATCATAACTGTTTGCGATTTTTCGGGTGTCTTTCCGAAAGAATTGTCTGGGTTGCCTCCAAACAAAGTAGTTGAGCTTGGTATCGAGTTGTATGAGAATACGAATCCGGTGTCCATTGCTCCTTATCGCATGGCACCGAAAGAGCTGAAGTAGTTAAAGACGCAACTTTAGGAGTTGCTTGATATAGGGTTTATCTGGACGAGTGTGTCGGCTTGGGGTGCGTCGGTGCTGTTTGTAAAGAAGAAAGATGGGACGATATGGATGTGCATAGATTATCGGCAATTGAACAACTTGACGACTAAGAACAAGTATCATTTGCTAAGGATTGATGATCTCTTTGATCAGTTTTGAGGAGCCTCAGTGTTTTCTAAGATTGACTTGAGGTCAGTATATTACCAGTTGAAGGTAAAGGATGTAGACATACCTAAGACGACTTTTTGGACAAGGTACGGACACTACAAGTTCTTAGTAATGCAACTAAGTATTACTAAGGAGAGTACAATGCAACTAAGTATGCCTAGACAAACGATGCGATAGCTATCCCCCCCCCCCAAACTCAAGATGGGCATTGCCCTCAATGCACAAAACAGAAAAAAAACAATTAAAAGAAAAATAAATACAAGTTAAAAAATAAATAAAACAGAATAAGAAGAATAAAGAAAACGAGAAAGAAAAACTAAAAGTTTGTTGAGGGTTTAGAGGAAGCTGCAGTCTTTTTCAGCTGAGGAGGAGGAAGATGTGTGGATGACGAAACGGTAGTCGACATATGTCTTGGCAGCAGTCTTAGCAAGTGAGGTTTTTGCTTTCCGCGACGGATGGATTCTCTTCGGCTTATGATGTGGCTCTTCTTGAGTTTCGGCATGAGGAGCGATAGGAGGTGTATTGCTTTCTTCTGACTCTGTCTCGAAGTCCAAAGGTTCAACGGCTATTATATGTCGCTTCCTCTTCCTAGTGTTTTCCTCCGTGGGTGCTGTCGGAGGGATAAAAGCCATTGGGATGGCTGTTGTTGCAGCTACCACTGTTGTTTCTGGTTCGTGCGGCTGCTGCTCAATCTTCTCTGATGAGGAGGTATCTGCCATCGTCGTTGTTGTGTAAGCAGATGAATGATGTTGTTGGTGCCTCTTAGGAGAGTCTGCCACTGTGTTGGATGGGGTGGTGGCTGAGTAAGTTGGATAGTGCGTCGGAGAGGGCACCTGGTGGTCAGTCTGTTGGGGAGCGGCGGCTGGTGGCATTCTTTGTTCTTGGTCTGCTACTGCAAGCTCTACAGGGTATGGAGGCAGGATGGGACCCTCACCAAGAAATTTCTGCAGGAGATAAGCCACAATGGCTTCTTGGACCTCCCCCACATATTTCATGAAGGCCAGCTGCTGCTGCTTGATGCGTTTTGTGTTATCTAGAAGGGTGTGCAGCAGCGTGAGGACTTCATTTTTGGGGCAGCTTCAGTACTGCCAAGTGGAAGAAGGGTTCTCAGTTTGGGTGGCAAAGGGTGGCTTGGTGTTGTTGACTTTTTTTCTACATCCTGCATCATCTATATGTGGACTTTTCTGGTCCAACCTTCTTTGGTAGTTGTTAACTCATTTTTAGGCTCTGCCTGGGACACCAAAGTTGGTGCAAAGACCTGTGATGAGAGAGGGGAAGTACAACCTGCCTTTCTTCTTTTTGAAGCAATTGTGAATCTCTATGCAGATAATTTCCTGAACATTTATCGACCGGTTCATTAGAATGCTATGAAGTAGGGCAAGGCGCGGCCGGTCGATGGTTGAGTTGTGGAAGGTGGGCAGCATGCACCTTTTTACAAAGGTGTTCGACAATATTGCCTCGGGCAGCAGGTGGCGGTGCTGGACAGATCCCACATATTTGGCTGCCAACCATGGCGTGATGGGCTTGCAGAGTTTGGCCATGATCTTCTTGTTGTCGGCAACCGTTAGTAACTGTCTCCATTCCTCGTGAGGGTTGTCGTGCATGTCAAGGCCATAGTATATGTTGATGACAGCGGCGTTCAGCTTGACCAGCTCCCCGCGGACATAGACAAATGGCTTCTCCAGGAAAGGGTGACGGGAGTAGAATTCCCTGACCATGTTGATGTTCTCTACCTCTTGCTACCGAGCAAACATCTCCCATCCGTTGTTGTGGATGGTCTCGAACATGGCAGGATCTAGACCAAGGTGTCATGTTTGCTGAGTGTAATGGAAACCTTGCTCCTCCCATTTTGCCTGCTTATAGAACTGGTTTCTGTATCTCTCCTTGTCCTCCTTTTAGCAAATTCTTTTGTAGGTGGGTTTAGGCTGTGATGTGGATGCCATGTGAGCGGTTGTATGTCACTGAAGCTAGAAAAAAATAATGAGAGAGCAGGGGGATCAAAAAGAAGATAGCAAGAAGGTGAAAGTAAAGTAAATTAATTGAGTGAGAGGGGTATAAATAGGGGTTGTTGAGAGGTGTCGTGGCGGCATTAAATGCCCAACAGTCCGATTTTCTTGCGCACGTTACGGGATTTTCTGCCCGTTATTCTCGGAGCTATTGGCAGCTAGACGTTGATGGAAAACTAGCCTTACATGTTGATGTCTTCGCCGCTATCTCGGCGATATGGTGGGTGGGCTCCTTGTTGGGCCTCCTTCTTGATCATGCTCTTTTATTCCTAAACTAAAAGAATGAAAATAGAAATAAAAATAATTAAATAACTTCTGAAAGATAAAGATCTAAAAACTAATATGATCCTAAAATGAACTCTAATCCTAATGCATAAAAATAATACAATAAAAATAAAAATTGTTATGTTGGGAGTGCATTTGGGTGCATCTCCCATGCATGCCCACTTCCTGAGGTGGTTTGACTTTTTCTTCCCTCTTGGGGGTCCTCTTGTTCCTTTAGGTGATGCGTTACTGGGTCAATAAACCTGCCCTTTGGTCTATCGCAGCAATTGTTGCCCTGGCTTTTTTCTATGCTTATTTTGGCAACTCTTTCATCTTGGCATCCTTTTTCTTTTTCTGAGGGTTGTAGCACATTCATCTTGATGCTCTGGTTGTCTACCCTCATTGTTAGCTCCCCATGTTCCACATCTATAAGCGTTCTACCAGGAATCATCACATAAGAAAGATAAGCCTCACAACCCAACCTTAGCATACGGCTTGCTTCTAAAGCCGAAACAACATTAGACAAGAATTTCACATTCTAGTCTACTATCACTACTTCATAATCATCAGCAAGATTTAAAGTGACTCGCTTAACATCAAAGTCTACCACCGCTCTATGTTCGAACAACCAATCCATGCCAAGAATCACATCAAAACCATAAAGGGTAACTCCATCAAATCCACACAAAAAACATGACCCTGAATAGATAAGGGACACCTCCGGTACAACTTCCTAGTGACTATAGTCTCACCAAAAGAACTAGTCACTTGCATTCCTACCTTAAGAAACTCAACATGTATATCAAGAAAATATGCATGCTCACTCAAGATATAAGAATACGTGGATCCAGAATCAATGAAAGCCAACAATGATAAAGAATGGAGAACAAAGGTACATGCGATGACATTGGTATCGTTGCGCACATCGCGCTTAGCATAGACCCTTGCAGGGCCGCCTCCCTCAGGCCGAAGTGCTACAACATGAGAAATGCCTCGCTGACCCTCATCTCTCCTTTGGAAATTCCCTTGGACGCGCCCACGGCCTCTCTAAGGTGCAACCACAACAGGTGCACGTCCCTGGCCTCCACCAGCCAACAGAGGACACTTGCGTCTCATATGATCTACCGAACCATAGTTCCAACAAGAATTCCTTGTTACCACAACAGGAGCATGTGCCTCCTTAGCCGCACGTGGAAAATCTCGCCCCAGATGACCCCGAGAACCACACGTCCAGCACGTATTTTGTTCTGCCCTCATTCAGTCTCCCTGAGCCGGTACACCATGTCCAACATTACCTCGCCTAGTAGTAGACTGATATCTCCTATCTCGACCTCTCTTGTTCCGTCCACCACCAGAACTAGACTCAGTTGCTCTCTTCCCAGAGCTATAACCACCTCCACGAGATGATAGTCAAAAATTTTGCTCGATGTCCTTAGCTCGACATACAAGCACGTTAAAATCTTTGTAGTCCACATCCAATATATAAGTCTTTACTTCTTGCACCAGTCCATACCGGAAGCGATCGCAACGATGCCTCTCACTTGGCATCAACTCAGGGGCATATTGGTTCAAACGTATGAATCGGACCTCGTACTCAGCTATAGAAAGGTTTCCCCGAAAAAGTGACATAAACTCGCGCTTCTTTTCATCCAAGTATCTCACTCCCAAATACATCCTCTTAAAGGCACCTTTGAAAAACTCCCAATCTACCTCATTGGGTTCCATAGCAGCGGTGATAATCGTCCACCAATTATATGTGTCACCCTGGAGCAAGAAAACTATGCATACCAGCTTGCGCACATCATTACATCCCATCTGATCCATGATATGGATCGTGCTAGCCAGTCAAGCTTCTGGCGCCTTAGGAGACATTCCATAGAACTCATCAGCTCCTAAACTCCTCAGCCTTTCCAAAGGCAAACCCACCTGCCCAGTTGCAGGGGCCTGAATATGCGCTCCAACTACCACAGCCTGAAATGCTCCGGTGATCGCATGAACTAATGGCATTAGATCACCCAATCCTGGACCAGCTTGTCCTTGTTGCTCCGGCTCTCCACCCCCAGGTGGTGGCGGAGGAGGTAAGTTTCCACCAGGAGGAACATCAGCCCCTTGATTACCCTGGTCGCCCTGCTCAGCCGTATATACTACCATGTTCGACCTAAACTCTCTCCTTGGACCCATAGTGCTATTTTAAAAAGACATAACAACAAAACAAATCAAACCACGATTTAGGCCAGCCTTAAGCAAGGATCCAAGTTCACGAAAACATTTAACTAGTGTAATAAGGCAATGGGCACCCCGATTTCTCTCAAGCATAGCATGGCACACAATAGCATATCATGATTATCATGCTTTACATCATCCAAAATCAGCAGATATCCTTATCACATAATCATCATACAATCATATCTAGCTCACATATGATTCACAACAATCAAACATGGCATAAGCACCAACATTTCATCAAAAACATGCTTTTTCAAACAATATACCTCAAATAATACCAATTTCACATACCATAATCCCCAATTCTTTTGTAACCTGGCTCTAATACCAACAAATGTAACCCTCTTAGCCCGGCCTAGACGCCCGACCCGAACTAGGAAGATTACACGGGGAAAATCGAAGTCAACTTGTAAAAGTCAACCCGATTAACGACCCTTAATTTTTTTTATCTTTTCTAGATGCACATTATTACCCTTATATGTTTAGCAAAGTGATTAGGCGAAAACAACATAGTGATCGGAATCCAATTAGGGGTTCAATTGTATACTTTTGACTTTTAGAGACTAATTTGTAAATTTTAGGAATTACAAGGACTAATCAGATTTTTAAGGTTACCAATCCAAAATTAATCATGTAACATGCCAGCATGTCAAATTTCATCTCAAACGAATCATCCAAACTTAACTAACTTAAACTTACAATATTTAGGGATCAAAACGTAAGAAACAAAAACCTGGGACAATTCAAAATTAACATCCAACGGTCTAGTGTTTTGGAACACAAGACCCTGAACTGGAACAGTCGTTTTGATACGCGGGTGCGATCCTGTAATCACTAATTTTGCCATGATTCTTAAATTTATCTTTTTATGTTCTTGGGATTTCAATGGGTTATTTTTTTTAAAAAATTATTTGTAAACAAAAAAAAAGAAAAAGAAAAGAAAAAAGAATATATATATATATATATATATATATATATATATATATATATATATACTGCTACTGCTACTGCTGCTACTGTTGCTACTGCTGCTACTGCTGCTATTATTATTATTATTATTATTATTATTATTATTATTATTATTATTATTATTATTATTATTATTATTATTATTATTATTATTATTATTATTATTATGTTTATTATTATTATGTTTATTATGTTTATTATTATTGTCACCTATTATTATTTGTTAGTGTTGTTATTTATTATTATCATTATTATTGTTATTATTATTTATTATTGCTATTATTATTAATATATTAATGTTACCATTACTATTATTCTTATTATTGTTGTTATTATTTATTATTATTTTTACCATTGTTCTTATTATTATTGATTGATTATTTAACACTATTATTATTATTATTATTATTATTATTATTATTATTATTATTATTATTATTATTATTATTATTATTATTATTATTATTATTATTATTATTATTATTATAACATGAATAAAATAAATAAACAAACCCAAATAAAAATAAATAAATGAAACTCGTATATTAGAAAATAAGAGTCCATTACAAATACAAAAAATACAAAACCCAAAATAAATAAACAATACAGCCCAAATACTTTGAACCCAGCAAGCCCATTACACCCGAAACCCTAACTTCCCATTTTGTTTGCGCAGCTCACCCAAAGCCGTTAAATCTATAGAGTGGATCTAAGGTCCCGGATTACACCGCACGAAAGAAACCCTAGATGCCTGCCCCTCGTCTCGCGTCGCACAAGCCCATAGCCGTCAGATCAAAATACAATCTGACGGTCCCGGATCGGCACGGAAGGTTCCAAACGTCCGCACGCGCCCACGCGTGATTTCTCGGCTTTCGACGCGCAACGCTTTGCCTCTCCCACGCGCGCGTGCCAAAGATATGCCTGTCGATCCAACTTCCCCACGCGTCTGCCGTTTCAGAGGCCTGTCTCCTCCATGTTCTACCACCAGCACGCCCCGACACTCCCAATCGAGCTAATTCTGACATGCAAACACAAAAAGAGCATCAGACAAACACTAAAAACGGCAAAAAAAAAACAAAATCGAAACAAAAGTCAACCATGCAACCCATGTGTTCTTATTCTTTCCAATCTATAATTTTGGTTATAAAAACCGAAACCCAAAAACTTGTAAGGCCGATTCAGAATCAAGGGAAAAAATCAATAATAATAAAAATTTTAGAGGTACTTTGTCTTCTTTTTCTTTTGGTTGCATGCAAGATTTAACATAAAAGGGAGATGAATTTTTTTTTACTGTTTTCAGTTGTGGCAGTTGCTCATTCTCCCCTTTGTCTCGATCATCTTCCGGCAACAAACCCCGTTCGGGTGAGCTCTCGAGTCAAGAGGAAACAAAGGGGGCATTTTAAAAAAAAATAAGAAAGAGGTCATTTCCCTCGGTTTTTCGAGGGTACCGACGTCGGTTTTTGACCGACGGCGCCGAAAGAGCTCCCTCTCCCTCGTCTCTAGTTTTTTCAAAACCCTAACCCGATGGGAGGGAAAGGGAAACATTTTTTTCTCTCTTTACTTTCGAAATAAAAATGCCCTAAAAAAGAAAACTTTTGCGAAAAAAATGATTTATATTATTGTGATGGTTTTAAAAATGGTTTATTCCCACTTTAGTCCCTCTGTGTCTCCCTATTTACGCGAGAAAGGGTTTCCACCCTTTAAATTCAACCCTTGGTCCCCGTTATTTTGAAATTGTTTTTAATTTTTCCACTATTCGAGCCCAATGTGTTTTTTAAAATGGTTCAATTCCCATTTTAATCCTTGAGACCCCTTGAAGTCTTGCAATTTCACTCCATAATTAGTGATTTAACTGTTTAATCAGCCTATTAATTAGTGCATGTTTTAATTTCAGCCCTTCTTATTTATACTTGCATTATTACATTGCCTACATTTCAAATGAGGTTGCACCGTTTATTACAAAATCCTTTTATACAATTGCATGTATATATTATATAGCTCCTATGTTATCCTATGTGTTATTGTTGCGTAGTATGAGCATACTTATATGATAAATGTTTTTATAGTTACTTATGGGTTTTGGAATTTGTTATGAAATACATTTACACATGCATATTTAATTCCTGGTGCATTTTGGTCGAATTTAAGGTCGTTGATTTTATTGCTATATTTAACTTATTTTGTTAGTCTCTTAGCACTCTCGGCCCTGGTGTCCCCGTGAGAACAAGTAATTGGATGGGTTTCAGGTCGGGTACTGTCAGGTCGGGTAAAATCAGATACATGTCATTTCAAGTCGGGTCCATTTCAAGTCGGGTCCATTTCAGGTCGGGTCCGAATCGGATAATTGACGTGTTAATTCGGGTTCGGATAGACTTCAGGTCGTGTTCATTTCGGGTTCGGGTAGACTTCAGGTCGGGTTTATTTCAGGTCGAGTTCATTTCGGGTTCGGGTAGACTTCAGGTCGGGTTCATTTAAGGCCAGGTTCATTTTCAAGTCGGGTTCATTTCAGGTCGAGTAAAGTTTAGATTGAACTAATTTTAAAAAATAATGAAAAGGGGTCAATTTGAAATAAAAATAAAGATTTAGGAAGTATAATGAACAAAAATATCAAATTAAATTTAGAAAACGTAAAAAATAATGAATAAGGGTCAATTTGAAATAAAAATAAAGTTTTAGGGACTAGAATGAACAAAAATATCATATTAAAATTATAAAACATCGGGATAATTTTGAAAAAAATGAATATGAGTTAGATTAGAATACAAATAAAGTTTTGGGGACTATAAAGAAAAAATAACAAATTAAAAGTATAAAACATCTGACAAATAAAAAAAAACAATGAATAGGGGTCAATTTGGAATAAAAAAAGCTTTAGTGGCTATAATGAACAAAGATATAATCATATAAAAATAAAATTATAAAATAGTAAAAAAAAGGAATTGAGGTCAATTTGGAATAAAATAAAGTATTATGGACTATAATAAACAAAAATATCAAATTAAAACTATGAAACATTTTAAAAAAACAATGAATTGGGTCAATTTGGAATAAAAATAAGTTTTTAGGGAGTATAATGAACAAAAATATCAAATTAAAATTAGAAAATGTAAAAAAATGAACTGTGGTCAATTTGGAATAAAAAAAATGTTTTGGGGACTAGAATGAACAAAAAGATCATATTAAAATTATAAAACAACGGGCTAATTCAAAATAAAATGAATAGGGGTCAATTTAGAATACAAATAAAATTTTGGGACTATAATGGAAAAAATATCAAGTTGAAAAAAATAATGAAGAAAGATATCAAATTATAATTAGAAAACACTGGGTGAACTTAAAAAAAGTAATGAATGGGATCAATTAAGAATTAAATTAAAGTTTTTAGGCTAACATGAATAAAAATATTGTGATATTAAAAATAATAGTCTAAATTACAAAAATAAAAAAAAGAGTCAACTTGGAATAAAATTAAATGTTAAGCATTATAATTTATAAAAATATTAAATTAAAATTAAATAATATATATATATATATATAATACGTACGCAATATTAAGTATATAAATATAAAACATATATGGATTATATATATATATACGTGTGTGTCATGTTGTCATATCACCAATTCATCTATGTATTATGTTATTATTATATATATATATATATATATGTATGGGTAATCTTCACCAATGGTCCCTTTCGTTTAGGGTGTGTTCTATTTTGGTTACCGGAATTGAAAAAAGATTATTCTGGTCACTTACGTTTAGAATCGTTTCTATTTTAGTCCCTCGGCCGTTAGTCTCCGTTACTTAAAAAAATTAATTTCTAATTTAACCCCCAAACTTTCAAATTTTTCTTTTTCACCATCTTTCTCAAAAATTATAAAACTAAAACCCTAGAAAATTAAATAATGGCTATAACCCACAAAATAATGAAGAAATTAACGACCTTTTTGCGGTAGAGAATCGGAAATTACAGATTCATGAGAGTCTGGAGGTCGGGCGTTGATTAAGTTTCGATAAAATTTCAATTGTTTATTAGGCATTGATTAAGCTTCGATAAAGTTTCAATTGTTTATCAGTTCCCTTGCTTTCTATCACCTAGCAATGGAAAATAAATGTAACAAATATTAGATGTAAAATTCATTCAGTTAACAAACATTCATGTTCAGCAATATGTTAAAAGAACATACCATTATGGATATTGTAAGACTAACCTATTGCAGGCTCAGTCTATTTTTTCTCTCTCTCTGATTGTCGTCCAACTGAATTCTCACACGCAAAATCTTTCAAACCTTTTTCCATTACGATGAAGAGGTAATAGACAAAAATAATAAGAAAAGGCAATACGGCAAAGCTATTGTTATTTGAATGAAGTATATCAAGAGGTGCTCACAATCTTGCAAGTAAACCTGTTGCTACATTGTTTGCAACCGCAGTTTCAACTCACTATTTTCAGCAGTCAGGCCAGTGGAGTCTCTCTGCTCATAAGTTACCATGGTAAGAGTAAAATGAAGTACAGAATAAAAGAAAATGAAGGTCCAACAGAATATATGCATGCATACATACATGAGTATATGAACAGAACCCTTGAACTAGCAAACACATGAAGAAAAGGCTCAAAGTCGATGCAAATACCTGTAATAGAGTCAGCTGAGCAGAGAGTGATGTTGCTTCTGTTTGCAGTGTCTGTATTTTCCGCTCAAGCTCAGCTATATATCACATCTTTCTTTCCTTTGACCTTGCAGCAGACTGCCTATTTGCCCATATCCTATTACATAACATAGAAGATAAAGGTGGTGTCAAAGAGAAACATATCAGGGTAACAACATAGATTCCAGTTCTAAAAGAGATGAAATCAGATAGAAAGGCATAGATCCTTCAAACGAGAGGGAAAGATTGGAACAGAAGGAGAATTATCAAAAGACACAAACATGGGGAGATAAAAGATATCAACTATAACTTTATCGAAGCTTAATCAACGCCCGACCTCCAGACCCTCATGAATTTTTGATTCTCTATCGCAAAAAGGTCGTTAATTTTTTCATTGTTTTGTGGGTTATAGCCATTATTTAATTTTCTAGGGTTTTAGTTTTATAATTTTTGGGGAAGATGGTGAAAAAGAAAATTTTGAAAGTTTGGGGGTTAAATTAGAAATTAATTTTTTAAGTAACGGAGACTAACGGCCGAGTGACCAAAATAGAAACGATTCTAAACGTAAGTGACCAGAATAATCTTTTTTGAATTCTGGTGACCAAAATAGAACACACCCTAAACGAAAGGGACCACTGGTGAAGATTACCCTGTATGCATTTATATGTAATGTACATAGATATGTATATAATATATATTATACATTCATATAATGTATGCATAGTATTAATATATATATATACACACACATACATATATATTATGTATATATATACATTATACACATACATTAATATATATATATATATACATGTATATATTATAATTTAGGGTAAACTACTGCAGAAGTCATTTATGTTTATACTAAGTACAGAGTTAGTTCCCAAATTTAAAAAATAACCAGTAAGGTCCCAAATGTTTTCGGGACGTAAACTTCTAGTCACTCAGCCGATAAATCTAAACGGAAGGGTGATCTGACACAATAAAAAATGATAAATGACTTAAATAGTCCCTAAACCATTACCTAACTTGTATTTTAACCACTAAAATAAAAATAATTTATATAGTTTCACATTTAATCCTCTATATTTACAATTTTTTATTTCTTTTCCCTCCACTAAACCTTCAAAATCGTGGCAAATATGCTAATACGGATGTTCCCGTGCTTGTACCAGATATGTTTCACACAATGATACTTAGAGAAAATGAGTAGTTAGTATAGTTTTAAAACAAAAGATGCTAATACAGTGCTTGAGCTACATGAGTAAATATAGATGTCTCAAATTCAATCAAGTCCCTGCTAAGTGCTAACATACAAGTAGTTACAAACATAACATAAAAACACACAATTTCCATTAACAATAACAACAAAACAACAAGAATTCGGTCGAGATTCGAGAACCTTACCATAACTACTGCATCTTATTTCCAACAATGAGGTTAGAAAACACAATGTCACCCACACTAGCCTCTACACATACGAAAAATTTGCTTCATGTTAACCTGTCTACTGTTAGAAATCATACAAGCACAATGAGAAATCCCTTAACACTTAACAGTTAACACCATTGTTTTTTTTCCTTCATCAAATATCCTTCAAACCAACAAACACATCATCGGCTCAATCCAATAACTCCGAATCGTCTTCATTACAACCATCTGCAGCTCTGTTCTCAAATTTCTTGCTCTTCACCCCTCTCACTGCAACTTTCTTTGAATTCCTGGCCACAGATTTTACTCTCTTCATTACAACCCTCCCTCCATTGTTGAAACCTTTTGATTTCACTTCCATTTCCTTCTTCTCATCATCACTATCAGAAATTTCTACAATATCATGTCGTCTCCCATTTTCCAGCGGCGCCGACACCGCCACTGCATGAAACCCTTTTCTACAATTTCGACAACGCAAGCAGCACTCTTCATACTTATTCTCGTACTCGAACTTGTAATAGCAGTAGGAACATGCAGTCCAAAATGTGCCCAGTACATTTCCAGTCTCTACCGGACCTTTCTTTGGCTCAATTTTCCCAGTTTTCCCTTGCTTGACAACATTCTTTTTTAGCTCATTCCCGTCGAAACCCATGTTTAAAAAATGGGTTTCCCGCCTTCGGTCGCCCGCAACTTTTTGACTAAAAGTGAATTTATCGGTCATTGGGGTTTAGAAGGATTTGGGTTAGGATTACCGCTCGGTTATTGGCAATAGAGCATCTCCGGTGCTAGAAAAGGTCGACCGGCGGGACCAGGATTTGGTAAAGCCCGAATGATTCGGATCGGGCTCTTCAGGGCCGGCGAGAGAGAACAGAGAAATGAACAGGGGAAAAAAATAAAAAAAAATTGTAATATAGAGGATTAAATGTGAAATTATATGAATTGTTTTTATGTCAGTGGTTAAAATACAAGTTAAGTAATGGTTTAGGGACTATTTAAGTAAGTTATCATTTATTATTGTGTCAGATCACCCTTCCGTTTAGATTTAACGGCTGAGTGACTAGAAGTTTACGTCCCGAAAACGTTTGGGACCTTACTGGTCATTTTTTAAATTTGGGGATTAACTCTGTACTTAGTATAAACATAAGTGACTTCTACAGTAGTTTACCCTATAATTTATACATATATATGTACATGTGTGTGTATACATATATATGTATAGATGTGTTCATAATATATACATGTATATGTGTGTGTGTGTGTGTATAAAGAGATGAAGAATATCTTGGTGTTGTGAAAGATTCTTCATTCTCTGATGCTTTTGGTGCAGATTCACTTCCTGGTTAAGGTATAGCTTATTTTTGCATACTTATTTTTTTGTTTTATAATTCTGTCTCTGATTTTTTTGTGATCCAAAAAACCGTTTTTTGATTCTCTTTTGTATTGCAGGGTCCCCTTAAACAAAGCAAGCACACTGCTACTTAGTAGTGAAATGGGGGTGTGAAGGCTGGTATAATTTTACTTACACTTATGCTTTCGTGTTTCTTTTTGTTTTTCTTTGTTTTCATTTTGTATAAATGTCCTTTTGTAGGATTCTAATTTACATATTGTTGTTGTTGTTATCACTTGATGTTGATGTATGCCGATTGCTTCTGGTTGCCTCTTGCTAAATGTGGTCTGTTGTTTGTTGCTGGATGCTAATTATGGATGTTGTTGAAGCTCATGTATGGTGATGTTTTTATACACTTTAGTTTTGATATTTGGCAATGAGACTCCAAGGTTGTATTTGGGAGAGGTGTTTTGAACTCTCTAAGTTTGTGGCATGATTGTGATGGCTTTTATGGGTTGTAAATGGTCCTAATGGTTTGGTTTGAGGTTTGGATGCTTATAATTGGTTTGGTGGGTAAGAAGCATGCATATAGTTTGAGTGTTCTTGTGCTTGATGACATGTTTGAGCTTATGCTTCTTATACATGTTCCTTGATGTTTAAACATGTTGCTGGTATGATATGGTATGTTTTGAAGCATGTTTGAGTGGGCTAAAAAGTGAAAAACAAGCAATTTCTGCTGTCACAGTGCAGGGTGTATCGAAACACCCTTAACTGTTTCGAAATGGGCGACTGTAATGGCCATAGCGTTTCGGAACGGATGAAGGTGTTTCAGAACATTTTGGCTACTGGAGAGGCCTGTTTCGATACCGGTCTCGGAATGCACCCGAGTACTGAAACGGTCAAAACTGTTTCGATACGGGTGGTTCGGTACGAAGGTTTGTGTTCCGAAACGGGCGGCCGTTGGATGTTGATTTTTAAATTGTTTCAAGTTTCTGTGTTTTACATTTTAGTCCTGAATGTTGTGGATGCAATTGCTTGAGCTTGAGATGTCCTTTTAAGCTGATATTTGACAGAGGTGCATGTAATATGACTAATTACATATTGGTAAGCTTAAAATCTATTAAGTTCTTATATTTTCTAAAAATTACATTTCGGTCCCTAAATATATAATTCATGCAATTGAGTCCTTAAATGTTTTTCCGATCACTGTGCCCTCATCTCATATGATTCTTGTGTAATCACCTAGGCTTAATGTGTATCTAGAAAAGATAAAAAGGAAAAGAAAGTCATTAATCGAGATTGACTTTTGGGTTGACATTTGTCTTCCTTGTGTAATCTTCGTAGTTCGGGTCAAGCGTCTAGGCTGGGCTAAGGGGGTTACAGCCGACGTTGATTTGCCTCTCGTTGAGGATGGAATGTACGAGTGCTAATCTTTGCCGGTCCACCACGATGTTGTGTGATGTGGGCATGAGGCGTTTCTTCACAAAGTGGTTCCAAAGCTTTGCCTGCGGTGTGAGTTGAGTCCTTCGCACCGTCAATTTGTGCTTGGGATCATCGTTCCATTGTGTGCCTTCTTCTGTCAGCTATGCCATGACAGCATCGTAGTCTGCCGGCGACAGACTGTTTACGAACCTCCTATGGGCATCTTCATTCTTGCTCACATAAAGACCATACAATATGTTGATGTAAGTCGGTTCAAGGGAGATCTCCTTACCCCCTGACAGTTACTATCGTGGCATATTTGTCGGGGATGGCAGCATAAAACTCTCGGACTAGGGTGACGTTCATCTCTTCTGGCTAGACGACGAACATTTGCCACATGAGGGCAATAATCTTCCTTGAGATGAAACCTTCGAGCCCTAAGTATCCCGACTTTTGGATGTATGTGAACCCTCTCTCTTCCTACATCTCTCTCTTTTGGAATGAACCATAGTACCTCTGCTCTGAGTCTACTGATGCGAAGCGGCTGGGTATTCTGTTATGGATGGGTGTGGATACTACCGTGGTAGAGGTGGAGGCAGCACTTCGTCGGGTTGATCTAGTAGCCATTGCGAGGGAAACTGTAGCAAAATAAAAGAAATTCTGAGATCTAATTTCTGGAAAGCCCAGAGAGAATGAGAATTAGATGAAAAATGAAATGGGAATAGGGGTTTATATAGAACGAGGTTTTCTGCCTGTTAAGACTATAATGACAGGCGCGAATAACGGGGCCAGCAGTCACACAGTTTCCTGACACGTCTGTCACGTGTTTCCGCGTCTGTTACGTGTTTGCGTGTCTGTCGCGACAGCTGCGTGACATGCTGTATTTTCCGCGTGTGCTGCGATAGCTGGTGATAGGCTGTCACGACAGGCATGTCTGTTGGGCTTTATGATCTGTTGTGAATGTGGTGGGCCGGTTCATTCCTCTACTGCTACGACAACAGTTTTTTGTCGTGCCACTTCTTTGTTTTTTCCTTGTAGATCTTGGCGTTGTCGTAGGCCATTGCTCAAATTTCTTCAATTTCATTGAAGTCCAGTAGCCTTTTCTGCCCTGCCTCTTCCCAGTCCATATTTACTGTCTTGATAGCCCAATATGCCCTGTGTTTCGACAAGTAAATGGCAAGTTTTCCCGTAAATGAGGCGATAGAGTGACATTTCCAATGGTGTCTTGAATGCTGTTCTGTAGGCCCAGAGTGCATCATTTAGGTGTAGAGACCAGTCCTTTCGAGTTGGTTTGACCATCTTCTCTAGGATGTTCTTTACTTCTCTGTTTGATATCTCAGCCTGCCCATTGGTTTGAGGGTGATATGATGTTGCAATTCGGTGCTTTACTCCGTATTTCTTGAGTGCACTAGCAATTACCCTATTGTCGAAATGCCTCCCCTCATCGCTAATTATCGCCCTTGGGATGCCAAACCTTGAGAAGATGTGCTTGTGATGGAATGTCCGCACAGTCTTGGCATTGTTCTTTTGAGTGGCGATTGCTTCTACCCACTTAGACACATAGTCTACTGCCAGTAGGATGTATAAATTCCCACAAGAGGCTGGGAATGGTCCCATGAAGTTGATTCCCCAAACATCGAAGATTTTGACCTCAAGTATGTTCTGCAGTGGCATCTCATGCCTTCTTGATATGTTTCTAGTCCTTTGGCATTTGTCACAGCTTTTGTAAAAAGCTTGTGCATCCCTAAACAATGTAGGCCAATAGAAACCGAATTGCAGAACCTTGGCAGTAGTTTTATTTCCTCCCAAGTGTCCTCCAAAAGGGGCAGCAAGACAGTGGTGAAGTACTTCTTTCTGTTCCTCATATGGTATGTATCTCTTGATGATCTGATTTGCACAGTGCTTAAAAAGGAGACGTTCATCCCAATAATAATGTTTTGCATCATTTTGGAACCTCTTCTTTGCTTGGTAATTAAGCTCAGGAGGTAATAACCCACTTACAATGTAATTGATAATGTCAGCATACCAGGTTTCAGAAAGCTTACCTGCCGCCATGGTTGTCGCGGCAGTGCTGGTGGCAGCGAACAACTGCTCATCAGGGAAGGTTTCCAATATGTTGGTTTTGTCTTTCTCTTGATTCCTTACCATCTCCAGCCTTGACAAGTGATCTGCTACTTGGTTCTCTGTCCCCTTTTTGTCCTTGATGTCAATGTCAAATTCTTGTAGCAGCAGAATCCAACGTATCAATCTTGGTTTGGCATCCTTTTTGGTGAACTGGTATTTAAGTGTTGAGTGATCTGTGTGGACCACCACTTTTGTTCCAACTGATATTTAAGTGTTGGGTGATCTGTCGGAACTTGTCAATTGCAGACACCACTGCAAGTAGCTCCTTTTCTGTTGTGGTGTAGTTTATATGGGCATCGTTTAGAGTTGTGTTGGCATAGTAGATCACATGGAAAAGTTTATCCTTCCTCTGCCCTATTGCTCTGTCTACCTCTATTCTGCGACAGCTAACCTTGTGGCCCAACACTATGCCTTCATCCACTATAAAGTGTCATTTTTTCCAGTTTAAAACCAAGTTTGCCTCTTCGCATCTTCAAAGAACCTTCTGCAAATTGCCTAAAAACCGTCGAAGTTGTCTCCAAAGACGGAAAAGTCATCCATGAAAATTTCTATGAAATCCTCCACCATGTCAGAGAATATTGCCATCATGCACCGTTGAAAGGTTGTTGGTGCATTGCAGAGCCCAAATGGCATTCTTCGAAAGGCATATGTGTCGTATGGGCATGTGAAGGTGGTTTTCTTTTGGTCCTCTGGTGTGATTGCGATTTGGTTATAACCTGAGTAACCATCAAGAAAATAGTAATAAGGTTTCCCCGTTAATCTATCTAACATTTGATCAATAAAAGGTAAGGGGAAGAGGTCCTTCCGGGTAGCTTTATTGAGCTTCTGATAGTCTACACAAACCCTCCAACAGGTCACAGTCCTGGTTGGGATTAGTTCGTTGTCCTTGTTCGTTACTATTGTTATGCCTCCTTTTTTGGGTACGCATTAGACCGGGCTCACCCACTTGCTATCCGAGATGGCATATATTATTCCAGCATCAAGCCACTTGATGATTTCTTTTCGCACCACCTCTCGCATAGCCTCGTTCAATCGTCTTTGCTCATCGATTGTTGGCTTATGGTCTTCCTCCAAGAGGATCTTATGCATGCATAACGCCGGACTAATGCCTTGGATATCAACAATGGTCCATCCAATTGCCTTGTTATGCTGCTGTAGCATCTTGATCAACTGTTTTTCCTGTTCCTGTATCAACTTAGAAGAGATGATTACATGCAACATATCATTTAAACCAAGAAAACGTATTTAAGCTGCCCTGACAGGGGTTTAAGATCTAAATCAGGTGGTTGTTTAATGGGAGGCTTTTGGATTACATGTTCATTCGAGGTATAATTCAAAGGCTCGAAGAACTTGCCCGGACGTGTGCCTATCCAATTTACCTCCTCAGGACCTTCAGTGTCGGATGATTCTGTGTTTGAGGGGTCACTGTTATTGATACTGTCGTGACAGTCTTCAGGGTGATTGCGGTGGCAGTGACCAAATTTTCTGTCGTGGCAGTTCAACCTAATGCAGGGTTGGTCTAGGACTACTTCTGAAATTGCCTTGCACCATTCCTCTGCATTAGCTTGTTTCATTGCTTGGAGAACATTGAGCTTGATTTGTTGATCATTTACTCTCATCGTTAGTTCTCCTTTTTCTACATCGATCATTGTTCTGCATGTGGCTAGGAAGGGTCGCCCCAGGATGATCGGTGCGTTTTCATCTGCTTCACAATCTAAAACGAGAAAGTCAGCATGGAAAATAAACTTATCCACTCTTACCAAGATATCTTCGATCTTCCCTTCCGATTGTACGTAAGAGCGGTCTGCCAGCTGCAGCATGACTGTCGTGGGCCTTACTTGTCCAATACCTAGTTTCTGAAATACAGATTTGGGAATTAGAATAATTCTAGCACCAAGATCACAAAGTGTCTTACCCACAAATTTGTCTCCAATTATGCATGGTATGATGAAGCTTCCAGGATCCTTCTTCTTTGAGGGTGGTCTCATATGGAGGATTTCCATGCATCCTTCTATCATCATCATTGTTTCAAAATCCCCAAGTCTGCACCTCCTGGACATTGCATCCTTCAGAAACTTTGCATAACCAGGCATCTGCTTAATGGCTTCTAACAGCGGGATGTTGATGTGTACTTGCTTAAAAACATCATAGATCTTTTTAAGCTGGTACTATTGTTTCTGTTTCTCTAGCCGCTGTGGAAAACGGGGTGGATGTAACACCCCTATTTTGGGCCTAAATGTTTTAGAGTTTGAGTCGGACCGGTCGAGAACCGTTCGAATCTTTACGGGAGACTTAGGGAACACCTAGTTCGGGATGCTTTAAAAATATGGAAAAATACCTAAAAATCCTCATTTGATATATGGATGATTATGGTGAAAACAATTTTACAAAATAAGTTTTGGAAATACTACATTTTGGTGTAGTGACCAAATCGCAGTTTTTGCAAAAGTGGAATAGTGACTGTTTTGTAATGGATTGAAACTTTGAATATTTAAGGAGCTAATTTTACCAAAATGTTTTTTAATCAGATTTCTCTTTATTTTGGGTGATTTTATTAATGTTTTAATTAAGGGAAATAAAGATTATTAAAAAGAAAAACTATCTTTGACTTTTCATAAATATCATACGTTAGTTTTCTCTCATTTCATTTTCTCTCAATTTCTTTTCAGCCAAACACATTTTCTCAAATAATTAGCCTCTGATTTTCATTCCTTTTGATGAGATTTCAATCTCCTTTTGATTTCTAATCTTTTCCTCATCAAATCCTCTTTATTTCACTTTGGATATTCAAGAAAACTTGCCCAAATCAAGGAGAAATCAGCCATTAGAGGTAAGCTTCATCCTTCTCCTCTAATGATCAGTTCTTTACTGAAATTCCCAAGTTATCAATCCTTTGTTATTGATTTTTTAGTTGCTTTAATGTTAGAAACATGAAATTGTGTTAAAACTCAAGATTTTTGGAGAGATCTTGATGATTTTCATGGTTGTTGGTTAGGCTCTGTTTTGAGTTTGTTTTCTAATGTATTTTGGATGGTAGTTGATGTTATAAATGAGGTTTTATCAAACAAATTCCGAATAAGTTTGGATTCCTAAGTTTTGCATGCTATAATGGTCGTTTTTGGGGTGGTTTTGGTGTTCTGTTATAGCTAAAGGTATAAGGACGAGTTTGAAGTGGTTTTTTATGTTGATTGATGTTTAGAAATGATTAGAAGTGATAGATCTTGACTGGGCTTTGTTTTGGAAGAGTTTGGAGGTGATTTCGGTTGTTTTGGGTGGCCGAAATAAGGCTCTTGAGTAGAGCAGCGGGTTTAGATGTGTTGCTGATAATTTCAATGCATGATGATGCATTAATCCTCTGCTCTTATGTGTTATGAACAGGGGAGACATCTTCGGACGCCTTTGGTGTTGATCCGGGAGCTTAGATAGCGTTTCGGCGAGCAAGCGAAATGTAATCGGTGAGTGCGAATGGTTTTAGAGATCCTTGAGGGACAAAGAAACAAGGTTTGGGGATTTAGGAAAGGTTTGAAACACCTTCCTAAGTTCGGAAGTAAGTATTGGCTAGATTGCTCACAAATATGTGGTGGTTGCCCCTAAATTGCTTTTACATGCTCATGTTTTGAGATAGATAAATCCCTACTGTTTTTATGCATGATTTGTAGCATGAGATGATGCTTTGAAGAGATTTCATGAGATAGCATGTTGCATTGATGAGTTTTGAGATTTTGATTTAATGCAAGCATGTGTTTTGAATTTGAAATGAGATGAGAAAGATTTGAGAAATGTTGCATGAAAAACAGTAGGTGAGATGATGTTTTGACATAATATATTGGCATAGAAGATGAGATACTTACCGGATATGATTGATCGATCAATAGGATGAGAGTGCACTATAAACTAAAAATTCGTACGTGCTCTTTGGATTCAATCCAAAGGGAGAGACTGATGATGGGCATTCCATCGGGTAGGACTTGGTGAAATACCCAAGCTTTGTGGCGATGAGAGATATCGCCATGTGAGTACGGTGATGTGAGATTCCACCGGAAGTGTCTAGTGGGTTTGAGAAAGTTATCCGCATATCCGAGTAATAATGAGATGTGAAATGCCAATATAATATATGAAAACGCTTTTGATTCACATGTACCTAATGTCGAGATGATTTATTCTATGAGAAATGCATATGAGATTTGTATTTGAAATGCTTTAGTTTTCACAAGCATGTGTATGGCTTTGACATGAGATTTGCATTGGTTTAAATGCATGAGATAGAATACAGGTACATGTGGTTTCAAATGAAGATTTGCTTTGAAATGGTTTTCAAGCATGAGATAGAATGAGCATGTTGTTGAAAATGTCTTTTGGGAAAGAGTTTTGAATAATGCATTATTGTGTTGGTTTACTCTAGAGCATGCCTCACTAAGCAAACATGCTTACGCTATCTTTTACCAAAAATGCAGATAATTGAGGTGTTTTGGGCAGCAAGAAGGTTAAGAGCATCCAAGGAAGTGCAAAGCTCATGTATGGTGATGTTTTACATACTTTAGTTTTGATATTTGACAATGAGGCTCCGAGTTTGTATTTGGGAGATATGTTTTGAACTCCCTAAGTTTGCGGCATGTTTGTGTTGGCTTTTGAAGGTTGTAAATGGTCTTATTTGGTTTGCTTGAAGATTGAAGTTTATATTTGGCTTTGTGGTTAGGAAGAATGCATATAGTTTGAATGTTCATATGTTTGATGCCATGCTTTAGCTTGAGCTTCCTAAATATGTTCCTTGATGTTTAATCATGTTGCTGATATGTTATGGTATTATTTGGGAGTTGTTTAAGCATGTTTAGAGGTGAAAACCAGAAAATTCTATTGTTGCTTAGTAGGGTGTATCGAAACACCTTTAACTGTTTCGAAACAGGGGCCTGTAATGGCCATAGTGTTTCAGAACGGTTGAAGGTGCTTCGAAACATTTTGGCTACTAGAGAGGCTTGTTCCGAAATTGATCTCGGAATGCACCCGAGTTTCAAAACGGTCAACACCGTTTCGATACGGGCGTTTCGGTACGAAGGTCAGCGTTCCAGAACGGTTGACCGTTGGTCTGTGCATTTGAATTGTTTCAGGTTTTCCAATTTTACATTATAGTCCTGAATGTTGTAGATGCAATTGCTTGAGCTGGGAATGTCCTTTTAAGTTGAAATTTGACAGAGAGGCATGTTATATGACTAATTACATATAGGTAATCTTAAATTCTGCAAAGTTCTTATATTTTCCAAAATTTACATTTTGGTCCCTGAAAGTGTAATTCATGCAATCGAGTCCCTAAATGAATTTCGATCGATGTGCCTTTCTCTCCCATGTTTCTTGAGCAACCACTTAGGCTTAATGTGCATCTAGAAAAGATAAAAATAAAAAGGGGTCGTTAATCAAGGTTGACTTTCGGGTTGACTTTGGTTTTCCCAGCGTAATCTTCGTAGTCCGGGTCAATCGTCTAGGCGGGGCTAAGGGGGTTACATTTAACCTAGAAGAAACCCATCAATCTCAACACTCAAATCATCATTAAACACCTTCAAAACAACCCTCAAGCATCACTATATTATCAAACCAACTTTCCTACACCAAACTACCTCAAAACCCCAAGTTTTTAACCCTTTAAAACACCCACAAAAACCCATTTCGGGATTTTCAACAAAACACCACCAAATTAAGATATGATACACTTAAAGGTGAGATTATAACATATATTAATTTTACAAATCAAAAGCTAAATGAAAAATCATTAAAGCGTCTTCCTTTTTCCCAAAACTTGAAAACTTGAAAAACTTCAACAATGGAGTTTTCTAAAAAGTAAAACCATAGAAATGTTAGGAATGATGAGGAGAAGTCAAAAACGTAATTACCTTGATGATATCTCTTGAAATGTTGAAGGAAATGGATGGAATAGTGTTTGGGGTTTGGGGAGGTTTAGGTGTCATGGAATTTGGTTTGGAGAAGAGGAAGAATATGACATTTCAAAAGGCACTTTTTACTTATTTTGTTTTTCCTCTTTAGAAAATTACTCATTTGCCATAATGAAAATCAAGCCCTTTTTAATTAAAACCAAAGTCCATTTTAATTTAAAACAAGCCCACGACTCGAACCCGATTCTCACAGTTAACTTCCGACCCCTAAACCCAGGTGTTACACCTCCTTTAGCCACTGAACTTCTAACTTATCCCTAAGACGAAGTAATTTCACCCCAAGTTGGATAAAATCGTGTTTACTCGTTTCGCGAGTCTAACTCTCTCGATATTAGACAAATTGATAATTGCTATCTCCTATCCCGGTTTGATTGCAAATAAGAACAATGCCAAGAGTAAACAAACTTTGAAATTTTATTGCAAACACTAAAAACCTAAACGTTGCCTTAAAAATTAATAGAAAAGAAAAAAAAATTTAGAACTTGTGCCTATGATAGGATAGTCGGCCTTAAATTTGTCGCACCAATTAAAAAGAACTTAATTTTGGGGAAAGCATGAAGCAAAGTTAGAATTTTTCTATAAACGCCAAAAATTAAAAACACTAATGTTACTTGCTGAATTTGTTTGAATATATGATAAACTTTGCCTGCTTGAATTATTTGAAAAATTCTAACATGGTTGCAGGAAGCTGTTGCGGCATGCAACAAACAGGAAAAAGAAAAAGCACTGCCACGACAGGAAAGAAAATTTTATCTTGTTTTTCCCTAGAGGTGCCCGAAATCGGCTCTAGGAAGAATCATGTGTAGGGACACTCCGCTGCTATCAAAGTCCATGAATCTGAAAGTCATTGAAGTGACAGACAAATTAGCATGAGTAAATGAAAGTCTTCACGAGATGACTCTACTCAATGGGTTCGGGGTTTTATAGTTTGCTCACATCTTAATTTCAGACCTAGAAGAGTCGTTGTGATGAGCTGAAGCCCTTATCGCCATGATTATTAACTGTGCTTAATTATGCTGCCTCGGCAGCAACCTTATATATTGTGACACCATCTTTGTTTACTTAGAATATTCTTCAAATTCAGCCTGTACATAGTTTCTACACACACTTCACTAGCATTATAGTTTAATTCTGAGATAATTCATGCTATTCTCCTCCCACTAATCTAATGACAGGTGCCACGGCCTTGAGGTGTTAAATCAAGTTTAAATAAGGTTTTTGTTTTTGATTAGTTCAAGAGAAAGTATGTTTAGGTTTGCATTACTTGAGGACAAGCAATAGTTCGAGTTTGGGGGTGTGTGAAGTGTTCATAAGTTCTATATTTCGTGTGCATTCCATCTCATATTATACTTGTTCTTAAGTACATTTTAGGCATAATTAGGTTAATGCATTGCATATTATAGTATTCTTTATTCGCCATGCCTTTATTGATTATCTTTTATTTGGTGAGAAAAAGATGATTTTTTAGTTTAATTTTAGTTTCAAGTACTAGAAGCTGGTAGAAGGAGCGAGGAGATGAGGAGTTGATGCTGAGGTAGCAGACCAGGGAGTTGTACTGATGCAGTTCTAGACAGAGACAGCTTTTGTCGAGTAGCTACTGCTGCCAAACCTGCCGCCCAGGGCAGCAAGCTGAGGAATTGGAAAACTGGAGTGCGATCTGTAGAGTAGAAAATTCTGATTCCAACAATGTCATCCACTCTATTTTCTAATGCCTGGAGCAGCAGACAGAGCCGCCGAAATAGGAGATCAAGATAACTTACGGTGCAAGGTAACGAGAAGGAGTCCACATTCAACTCAAAGAAGTCAGAATTAAAGGTTGCATTTAATGCAAAAGCTACTTTGAAGACTTCTACTCCAATGAGGACTTGGCCTAGCTAATGCCTATATAAACTTGACATATTTTGTACTTCAAGACAACTTAGGTTTTCCTTTAGGCATAGTTTATGTTTTCTTGCCGCCAAATATGTTCTAAATTCTCTTTTGGGTTTGAGTTATGTTGTAAAATAGTGTGAGAACGGTTGTTTAGGAATTAAGTTTGTTTTTGCAATAAAACTTCAAGGTTTGCTTGTTCCATGCTCTTCATAGTTTTCAATTAAGTTTGAGAGCTTAGTTGTTAATTATCTATTTGTTCGGTATCGAGAGATTCGAACTAACGAAAGGGATAAGTACGATCCTCACTCTAATTAAGTGTTGATCAATCCGGCATAGACATAGGTTAGGGTTCAAAGCGGCTAAAAGAGAACGAACTAAGGTTGTTGTCTTTGCAAGATTCATGTCGTGACAGGTATTATCAGCAACAATAGCATTATGACTTAGACATAAGTGTAAAACCTATGTTTGATTTTGATATAACTAGATCTTTAAGGATCAATTTGAAAAACTTAAAATTGTTTTTACAAGTCTCTTAACAAGTTTTGAAACACCAACACTTTAAAACTGATTTGTAAAACTCAAACTCAAAATATTTTCTAAGTGTTCCAAGCCAAACTTATAGAAAATCGTCAACGAGTATCGATACCCATTGAGGAGTATCGATACCTTTTTGCCAAAATTGGCTACTGTCGGAACACGTATCGATACGGAAAACCCTCGTATCGATACGCCCTGTGTTAAATTTCAAAGAGTTTGAAAGAGTGTATCGATACGGTAACACCAGTATCGATACTGGTTTAAAGAATTTTAAAGTATTTAAGTCGGTTTAAAAATATGACCGTTGGTGTCAGTTGGTTGGTAACCAAATTTTAAAAGGCCGTTGACAGGTATCGATACGCCTAACCCCCGTATCGATACGCGTTTTGACAGTGAGCTAAGTTCAGAAAAAGGTATCGATACGGCCTTTGCCGTTTCGATACCCCGTACCGATACGCTTACGTGCGTATCGATACGCCCTATTAATTGCATACAACGACTCTTTCTTTTCTGAGACAGGTATCGATACCCATTCCCGAGTACCGATACTCGTAGCTGGAGAGGTGCATTTATGGTGGTAAGAGAGGGTTCCAACGGCTCCATTTACTTCTCCAACCACTCAAACGGCTAGAAATCAATGAGAAGGTATAAAAGGGACATCCAAAAGCATCAGCAACAACTATTGAACTTCAAGCAAACATCCAAACATCAAATTCAAGCATTAGAGCAAAAATCCCAAATTTGTGTAAAATCCCAATTTGTGTTCTTCATTCATATTTTGTAAAATTGGGTTGAGTGCTTGTATTGGGGCTATCATTTGTATTGAGAGATACCTAATTAGCCTACAAATTCCTTTGTTCTCTTGTGTGAGGGTTGGGTTGATTTTTGGGTAGAAAAATCAACCGATATTGTAAAGGGTTGCCTCCTTGTCCTAGAAAAGGGGAAGATCAATTTAGTGAAATTGTTGCAAATCCTTAGTGAGACTAAGGTAGTGGATGTAGTGTTCATTTGGAACTTGAACCACTCTAAATTCCTTGTTCTTCAATTTTATTTTGCCAATTTCCACTACAATCCTTTAAATTTCCAATTCACCCCCCCTCTTGGTAAATATCGATCTTTCGATCCACTCAACAATTGGTATCAGAGCTTAACTCTTTGAGGATTAACAACCACAAGAGGAGATCCTTGGAAGAGTGTGATCATCAAAATATCAAGAGATAACTTCAACCTCCGGTTCCGGCATGTACGAGTCACAATCAACCACCAAGCCTCCTTTCTTCAATGGTGACAACTACTCCTTTTGGAAGAACAAAATGAGGCTATTCATCAAGTCAAGTGACTACCTTGTATGGGATGTCATTGAGGATGGGCCATACATTCCATTGAAGCAAGATGGTGAAGGCAAGATGGTGTTGAAGAAGAAAGCCGAAATGAGTGAAGAGGAGAGGAAGAAGATTCAAGTCAACGATAAAGCTCTCCACATGCTTTTTTGTGCTTTCGGTCCGGACATCTATTCAAAGGTCTCTTCCATTGAAAATGCCAAAGAAGTGTGGGACACACTTGAGACCACTTATGAAGGCACCAATGATGTCAAAGAAACTAAGATTGGACTTCTCAATCTTAGTTATGAAAATTTCAATATGGAGCCCGATGAGACGGTGTCAAAGATGTTTGATCGATTCTCCACAATTGTCAACGGGCTAAAGGGCTATGGAGAGATCATACCGGAAGACAAGCTTGTCCGGAAGCTACTCTATTCACTTCCCGAAGCTTGGGATGGGAAGAGAACCGCCATCATCGAAGCAAAGAACTTGAAGACATTAAAGCTTGATGAGCTTGTGGGTTCTCTCCTCACTCATGAGATCATGAAGCAAGGAAGGGAAGATGAGAAAAAGAAAGAAGAGAAAAGAGTAGAGAAACTTGAAGTTGAAAAGAAAAAGAAGATGGGAATAGCTCTCAAGGCTAAAGCTTCACAACTTGATGAGAGCTCATCTAGTGATGAGGACGAACTTGAAGAATTGGCTATGATAGCCAAACGGTTCTCACGATTCATGAGGTCCAACCGGGGTAGAAAAATCCAAAGAAAAATGGACTTCAAGAGCAAGAGCAAAGAAGAAGGAAAGGATCCCATCATTTGCTATGAGTGCAAACAACCCGGCCACATCCGTTCGGAGTGCCCTCAACTCAAGAAGAAGAGCTTTGAGAAGAAGAAGAAACTCAAAGCCAAACTTGCTACTTGGAGTGATGAGGAATCATCGGAGGATGACGAACAAGAAGTGGCTAACCTTTGTCTCATGGCACTTGAGGAAGATTCCTCCTTGGGGGAGCATTGCTACAAGGCCAAAGCACAAAGTCAAAACTCATGGTACCTTGATAGTGGATGCTCGAGACACATGACCGGAGACAAGAGTCGATTCATGGATTTAAAGCCAAAAGGTGGAGGAGTAGTAACATTTGGTGACAACTCCAAAGGCCACATTAAAGGTATTGGCTCCATAGGTAATCACTCTACCATTCTCATTGAAAATGTCTTGTATGTCGATGGTCTTAAACATAATTTATTGAGCATAAGTCAATTGTGTGATAAAGGATTTAATGTTCTTTTTGATAAAAATGGATGTAAAATTATAGACATTAAATCAAATAGTGTTATGCTCATAGGTCATCGCATAGGAAATATATACATGGTGCATTTAGATGACATTCATACATCCCATGCATGTTTAGTTGCTCAAAATGAAAATGATGCATGGTTGTGGCATAGGAAGCTAGGACATGCTAGCATTAGTGTTTTGGAAAAACTAGTCTCTCTAAATCTAGTTAGAGGTTTGCCCAAAATTAAATTTTCAAATGACAAAATTTGTGATGCATGCTCTAAGGGTAAACAACATAAGTCTTCCTTTAAATCCATTAATGATGTTTCTACTAGTAGATGCTTACAATTAATTCACATGGATTTATTTGGGCCAATTAGGACTATGAGCTTGGGTGGTAAATCTTATGCATTTGTGTTAGTTGATGATTTTTCTAGATTTACTTGGGTTCTCTTTTTAAGTACTAAAGATGAGGCTTTGGAAAAATTCATCACATTTTCAAAATTAACCCAAAATGATCTTGAACTTAGAATTTCACACATTAGAAGTGATCATGGAACCGAGTTTCAAAATTTAGGGTTTGAAGAATTTTTGAATGAAAATGGTATTAGCCATAATTTTTCGGCTCCTCGAACTCCTCAACAAAATGGGGTAGTTGAGAGGAAAAATAGAACTTTACAAGAAATGGCTAGAACTATGCTTTGTGAAAATAATTTACCTAAATATTTTTGGGCGGAAGCCACAAACACCGCTTGTTATATTGTAAATCGAGTAATGATTAGGCCAATTTTAAAGAAAACACCTTATGAGATTTTAAAATCTAAAAAGCCTAACATTAGCTATTTTCACCCTTTTGGGTGTAAGTGTTTTGTTTTAAATAATGGAAAAGATAACTTAGGTAAATTTGATGCAAAAAGTGATGAAGCTATTTTTATAGGTTACTCTTTAATCTCTAAAGCCTATCGAGTATTTAACAAAAGAACTTTAGTAGTAGAAGAATCTATTCATGTTGTATTCGATGATAACCTCCTTCCTAGGAAGGATTCTTGTGATGATGATGATGTAGGAATCATAAATGCCTTTGATGGAGGTCAAACTTCAAAGGAGGATGAGATTCAACCAAAAGAAGAAGACACACAAGATCCACCTCTTGAAGCCTTGAAGGACTTGGCTATTGAGGAAAAGGAAGTGAGCTACCCAAGGGAGTTGAACTATGTCAAAGATGGTGAAATCTTGGGTGATCCATCCAAGGGGGTAACCACTCGTTCTTCTCTTAAATTAATGAACCATGTTGCATTTATCTCATGCATAGAGCCTAAAAACATAAAAGAAGCATTGAAAGATGACTTTTGGATAATGGCTATGCAAGAGAGTTAAATCAATTTGAGAGAAGTAATGTATGGACATTAGTTGATAGGCCTAGTAATCAATCTACAATAGGAACTAAATGGGTCTTTAGGAACAAACTAGATGAGAGTGGTAACATTGTGAGAAATAAAGCTAGACTTGTGGCACAAGGTTACACTCAAGAAGAGGGAATAGATTTTGATGAAACCTATGCACCCGTAGCTAGAATAGAAGCCATTAGGATGTTGCTTGCATATGCATGTTATCATAATTTCAAGCTTTTTCAAATGGGTGTTAAAAGCGCATTTTTAAATGGTTTTATAAATGAAGAAGTGTATGTGGAACAACCACCGGGTTTTGAAGATTCAAAATTTCCAAATCATATTTTCAAACTTACCAAAGCTCTTTATGGTTTAAAACAAGCTCCTAGAGCTTGGTATGAAAGGCTTTCAAACTTTTTAATTGAAAAAGGTTTTGAAAAAGGTAAGGTGGACACTACACTTTTCATAAAAATGTATAAAAATGACATTTTAGTAGTTCAAATTTATGTTGATGATATAATTTTTGGTTCTACTAATGAATGTCATTGTCAAGAGTTTGCTAAGCTAATGCAAGGTGAATTTGAGATGAGCATGATGGGGGAGCTCTCATTCTTTTTGGGACTCCAAATCAAGCAAAAGAAGGATGGCACCTTCATCAACCAAGCAAAATACATAAAGGATATGCTCAAGAAGTTTGGCTTGGAGAATGCAAAGCCTCAAGCCACTCCTATGAGCTCATCTACAAAGCTTGACAAAGATGAAGGAGGTAAGTGTGTTGACTCTAAGCTTTATCGTTCTATGATTGGATCTTTGCTTTACCTTACCGCAAGTAGACCGGATATCTTGTTTAGTGTTTGCTTGTGTGCTAGGTTTCAAGCTAGTCCTAGAGAGTCTCACCTTATAGCCGTTAAGAGAATCTTTAGATACCTTAGAGACACTCCTTGTTTAGGCCTTTGGTATCCTAGAGACTCTACCTTCAACCTACATGCTTATTCGGATGCGGATTATGGGGGTTGCAAAATTGATAGGAAAAGTACTTCGGGAACTTGCCAATTCTTGGGTAGTATGCTCATATCTTGGTTCTCTAAGAAACAAAATAGTGTAGCCTTATCTACCACCGAAGCCGAGTACATATCCTTAGGGAGTTGTTGTGCTCAAGTCCTTCGGATGAAGCAACAACTCTTAGATTATGGAATTAAAGTTGGAACCATACCCCTAAAATGTGACAACACTAGTGCAATATGTCTAACTAAAAATCCCATCCAACACTCTAGAACCAAACATATAGAAATAAGGCATCATTTCATTAGAGATCATGTCCTTAAGGAAGATGTGGTTATAGAGTATGTAGACACCTTGAATCAATTAGCGGACATTTTTACAAAACCCTTAGACAAAGAGCGTTTTTGGTCCCTTAGGAGAGAGTTAGGTCTAGCTAGCCTATCTTGACCTTTTAGGACCTCTTTTGTGCTTAAAATGCTTGATTCTGTGAAATTGCCATGTTTATGTGTTTAAACTCCTAATCTTATCCATGCCTATAGTTAGGGGGAGTATGTTTCTGTTAAAACATGCTTAGAACTGTTCATTCATCATTTGCATACTTTTAGGAGGTGTTAAGTTCGAGCCTTTGGTTGTTCTTAGAACCAAATAGGTCATTCTGGGCATATGGTATCGATACGGCTATAAGCGTATCGATACGTGTTCTTCATTTTGTTTCCCAGAATTCTCCTCGCTTCATATGGTATCGATACGGATATACGCGTATCGATACGTGTTCTTCATCTTGTTTCCCAGATTTTTTTTCGCTTCACAGGTATCGATACGCTTAAAATCGTATCGATACAGGTCGTTTCGATACGGGCCCCACCGTTTCGATACGACTTTCCAACGGGCATTTTTGAGAAAAGACAATTGTATCCCCGTATCGATACCCCCTCAGGAGTATCGATACCCTATCGCGCAGATGGCATTAAATCAGTCTTAAATGAGATCTAATTTTACCAAAATTAAAACTCTTTAACCCTAACAAACCCTAGCCGTTTTTGGCTATAAAAAGGCCCTTCCTCCTTCATATTTTCCACACTACAACTCAATTCTAAAAGAATTCTTACATCAAGAAAAGTTTTGTGCTCTCTCTCAAGTTTTTCTTCAATCTTCAAAGTTTCCTTCAAGGTAATCTCTTCCTTTTAATTCTCTTTTGTTTTCTTTTACCCTTTGTTTTTTTCTTAAATCTCTTTGCTTTTCAAATTTTTTTAAATCTTTTTACCTTGATTTTTACTCAAATTGAAGAAACCTTCTTTAATTTTCTTTTAGATTATGGCACCTAAAGAACATTCGAGGAAGCGACCGAGGGTTACTCATGCCGGTGAATCTTCAACTCCCGGAATGGTTGCACGCCCGGATTATGTTACAATTTATAACCAATCCTTTGAAACTTCCGCGGGTCTTCCCTATTTTCGCCAATTTGAGAACTACAAAATTCGTGCGGAAAGGGTAGTCTCCATTCCTTTTCTCGACTCCGAGCGCTTCAAGTTTGAATATCTTCCATTGCTTCGCACTTGGAAATTCATGGAGTTTCTTTCTATCCCCGGTATTTACTATCGTCTTTTGGTTTTAATTTTCTATTCTAATGCCAAAATTATTTCTCGCAATGGGGAAATTGTTGCCATCCGCTCTTATCTCATGGGGAAGCAAATTGTTCTCGATGTCAAAGGGATTTGTGAGGTTTTTAAGCTAGAGGATGTAGGCTTAAATGATGATAATGCTTTGGGCCATGTTCTCGGTGGTTCCGTAACCGTCCTCAATGCTCACGATCGAATCCTACATTTGATGGTGTCTTGGTGGTTCCGTCCCTCCGGTGGCAAATACTCTACCATCCGTCAAGTGGATGATTTTTGGATCCGTTGTTTCCGTCAACGAAAGCGCCCAAACCTAGCTCGAATCATGTTCGATGAGATCGCCTATCATGTTCAAAATCGCCAAACCCCTCTCATCACATCCTTTATTTACGGTACGGCTTTAAGTTACTATTTTATGAAAAAGGATATTGATTGCTCATTTGATCTTGCATCTACTCTTACCGATCCTATTGATGAGCGATCCCTTGCTCGGGGAAAGTTCCATTACTTTAATGGAAGTTGGTTACGTCTTTCCGAACTTCCACCCGAGGCCGCAGCCGCATTGGAACAACCACAAGCTCCCCAAGCTCCTCCGGCTCCTCAAGTCCCACAGCCCAATTTGGATGCTCTCATGACATATCTCAATGAGCAATTTACCGGGCTACGCACGGACATGAACACTCGTCTAACCTCCATGGAAACCACCTTCGATACAAGGATGACGGGTATGGAAAATCGCCTTACATCCCTTGAAAGCGAGCACAATTCCTTGAATATCTCCGTTGCCGCTTTCCATGATGAATGGCGTAATAGCATGCGGAGCAATGAGCCTATGGTCGATGATGATGAAGATGATGAAGACGACGAAGACAATGCCTAGACATCTCTTCTTGCATATCATTCATAATCATCTAGGATTTTCTATTTTTATGCACCTATGTTTCTGTTTTTAGGACTAAGTTTGTTTTAGGATTAAAAACCTATGCTTTGATTTCTTGTTTGTTTTCGTTTGGATTTTCTTATGCTATGATGAATAAAATTATGTTGCTTATTATTATTATACCTTTGATTTCATTATGCACTTTATTGTCTCCATGCATTTTTGATCTAACAAAAAGGGGGAGAAGAAACTTGCTCACATCTTTAAAATATTTTGATTTTAACTCAAAGGTTACCAAGCTTATATTAAGGGGGAGTTACTTTGTAAAGGTTATTCAAAAGTGTCAAAATTTTAAGTTTTGGTTTTGTTATATCAAAAAGGGGGAGATTGTAAAACCTATGTTTGATTTTGATATAACTAGATCTTTAAGGATCAATTTGAAAAACTTAAAATTGTTTTTACAAGTCTCTTAACAAGTTTTGAAACACCAACACTTTAAAACTGATTTGTAAAACTCAAACTCAAAATATTTTCTAAGTGTTCCAAGCCAAACTTATAGAAAATCGTCAACGAGTATCGATACCCATTGAGGAGTATCGATACCTTTTTGCCAAAATTGGCTATTGTCGGAACACGTATCGATACGGAAAACCCTCGTATCGATACGCCCTGTGTTAAATTTCAAAGAGTTTGAAAGAGTGTATCGATACGGTAACACCAGTATCGATACTGGTTTAAAGAATTTTAAAGTATTTAAGTCGGTTTAAAAATATGACCGTTGGTGTCAGTTGGTTGGTAACCAAATTTTAAAAGGCCGTTGACAGGTATCGATACGCCTAACCCCCGTATCGATACGCGTTTTGACAGTGAGCTAAGTTCAGAAAAAGGTATCGATACGGCCTTTGCCGTTTCGATACCCCGTACCGATACGCTTACGTGCGTATCGATACGCCCTATTAATTGCATACAACGGCTCTTTCTTTTCTGAGACAGGTATCGATACCCATTCCCGAGTACCGATACTCGTAGCTGGAGAGGTGCATTTATGGTGGTAAGAGAGGGTTCCAACGGCTCCATTTACTTCTCCAACCACTCAAACGGCTAGAAATCAATGAGAAGGTATAAAAGGGACATCCAAAAGCATCAGCAACAACTATTGAACTTCAAGCAAACATCCAAACATCAAATTCAAGCATTAGAGCAAAAATCCCAAATTTGTGTAAAATCCCAATTTGTGTTCTTCATTCATATTTTGCAAAATTGGGTTGAGTGCTTGTATTGGGGCTATCATTTGTATTGAGAGATACCTAATTAGCCTACAAATTCCTTTGTTCTCTTGTGTGAGGGTTGGGTTGATTTTTGGGTAGAAAAATCAACCGATATTGTAAAGGGTTGCCTCCTTGTCCTAGAAAAGGGGAAGATCAATTTAGTGAAATTGTTGCAAATCCTTAGTGAGACTAAGGTAGTGGATGTAGAGTTCATTTGGAACTTGAACCACTCTAAATTCCTTGTTCTTCAATTTTATTTTGCCAATTTCCACTACAATCCTTTAAATTTCCAATTCACCCCCCTCTTGGTAAATATCGATCTTTCGATCCACTCAACAATAAGCGAGATCACTGTCGGAGCGTTCTGCCGTGCCTTGAAGGACTGTCGAGTTTGCTGCCGAGCCACACATCCATTCCACTACCGAGGCAGCAAAAGCGTCGAAGCAGCCAACTTGCCATCTTCCGCCGAGGCAGCAAAGTCTGGCAGCGCATAGCAACTTAACCTATTCAACGCAGTTTCACACTACTCAGCAACATAACTCGACCTATTCTATTAATCTGGCCTCTTTTCTATTATTCACTTGTGTTTTATTTACTTTTCTTTATAAACCAAAATTCATTTGTGTATTTAATTTTCTTTGTGCAGGAATTGCAATTCGAGTTGAGCTGTCCAATCCCTGTGGGAGACAATATCTTATATACTATAACTTGACAAAAGTGTGCACTTGCGCTCAAAATTAGAGAACACCCAAAAACTCTACACTTCGACCGGCTCCTTATCGAGTAATGTACCATTGGCATAGGAATCCAACATCATCCTCGTTGGTGTGTTTACACCATTGTAGAATATGGATACTTGTGTCCATTCTAGAAATCCATGGGAGGGGCATTTATTCAGCAACTCACAATATCTCTCCCATGCCTCGTACATTGGTTCATCATCTGCTTGTCAAAAAGTAGTAATGTCAGTCCGTAATTTATTAGTTAAATTGACAGGATTAAATCGAGCTAAGAAATCTTGGCATAGTTCTGTCAACGATTCAATTGACTCTGATGGTAAACTATTGAACCAAGTTTTTGCCCTATCCCTCAGTGAATAGGGAAATAATCTGAGATGTAGCACGTCAAGGTGGACTCCATGGATTTTGAAGGATTTGCATATATCTAGGAAGGATTTCATGTGCTGGCGGGCATCTTCAGTGGCAGATCCTCCAAACTGTCCAAGTGTATTCATCATGTTAAACATGACTGGTTTGAGTTCGAAGTGGTCTGCTTCTATTTCTAGATCAATCACGCCAGAGTTCAGCCTTCTGAGATCCTCCTCCAAGTAGTCACGAACTAGCTGCCGAGCGGTAGAAGGTTGCTTACCATCTCCTGCCACGGCATTGTCAATTATAGGCTATGGTGGATTCTGGTTCTAGATGTTCTCTTGGTCACCCATGGCTTCTCTGGTTGCTTGTCTTAATCTGCGTGTAGTACGTTCAGGCTCTGGATCGTAGTCTCGCAAGGGTGATTTCTGGTTTGCTCTGGTCAAAAACCAAAGAAAACCAGGGGATTAAACAACAAAAAAAAAAGTGCAGAAAAAAATAAAAACAAAAAAGTTGTACGTCAATCCCCAGCAACGACGCCAAAAATATGTTGCGTGCAAAAGTGATGCGCAAATTGCGTGCAAGTATACACGGTGCCAAGTTATAGTATTTAAGATATCATCTCTAAAGGGATTGTGACAAGTTTCGGAATTCACCTTTCTGCACAAATAAAAATAAAGACAAAAATATTAAAAGTTGTTTGGATTAAAACTAATACTAAAGAAAATAAAATAAATTGAGAAATCATAGTGAGAGAATGGGCCGGTATTGGAATGCTTCGTAGTGTGGATATTGGATGCACTGTCTCGGTACAGTTTTACAGATCAACTTAACAACTTTCGGTAGCCGCCCACAAGTATGCCTCGGCAGAATCCTGCCTTGGCAGAGACCAATGTGACTGCCTAGGCAATTAAGCGATGATTCAAGGTTCGGCAAGGCTCCCTTCAATGACTTCCTCTTATCCCTCTGCTTGAAGTACTATTGGCGAACAAGTCTTGGATAATACCTCCCGGCGTGAATCTAAGGATGAACACCAACCGATTATGAAGCCTTTCTTAGCTGTTGAACTTCTAACTTATCCCTAAGTCGAAGTAGCTTTAGCCTATGGTTGGATAAAATCATGTTTACTTGTTTCATGAGTCCATCTCTCTCGATATTGAACAAATAGATTGATGCTCTCTTCTCTACTGATAAAGATTGCACACAATTAAGAACTAAGAGTAAACAAACCTTGAATTTTATTGCAAAAACTGAAACCTAAACAAATACAAGCAAAACTCTCACAACAACTAGGCAACCAACCCTTATCCCATTGGAAGGTTTAGAACATATGGAGATGGCGGCACAAGGGTTTTGACAAGAAGGATTTTTCTCTCTAATATCAATTGTGTTTTTCTCCTTCAAGTCGGTTTATATTTATATGGGAAGAACCTAGGTCTAAGTCGGTTTAGAGCAGGAATCCTAGTTAGAATCTAATTACAACTCATTAAAATAACAAATCTAGCATTAAATATTCCTATATTCTCGTTTGACATTTTCCACCTTGACTTTGACCATGTCTTTTGTTTGTCTGCTGGGCTCCAATGCACGTGCAAGTGGTCTCCAAAAATCGGGCTTGATGAGCTCTTTCATTTGCATACCACTTTGCATATTTCCACCCCTCCTCGAATTGTTGCCTCGGCGGCATACTGTTGTCTGCCTCGGCAGAGGTCTGGGTTGGTGTGCAGGGGTTGACACAACTTTTCATTCTGGGCCTCTCCTCTTTTTAAGTTCTCGATCAGCTCTCCAGATGGTCCAATAGCTTCCTCCATTAATTTCTAGCTTCTCTTCTGCCCTTTCTCTTGCCTCGGCGACATCTGCCTGGGCGGGTACCTGCGCACAGAGAGAAAACACACTTGAGCAATATCTTTTATATAAAAACAATTAAGTTCATCAAATAAGGTAGAATATCTAATCTATGCAGTTTTGTGTATGTTTTCCTAATAAATGCAACTAAACTATGCTTAAGAACAACAATAATTGAGCTAGACTAGGGCATAAATGTAGGACTTTTGCACACTTAACATCTTCGTCATCCTTATTTTTTCTTCATTGCCGTCACGGCATCTCCTGCCCAGGCAACGTGCAAATCTACAAAAGTGCCAAACATGAATCAAACAGTACCTTTTTATAGAATAAACAATATATAAATATCAAAGGCATAAATGATGAAATCAATGCATGAATGGCCATAATGTAGCTCAAATGGGTGTAGGTTGAGTGATAATTGTCATTTTAGAGGGTGAAAATATAGGACTTTTGGACACTTATCACAAACCCAAACTCACTAACCCGAATCTAGTCCATTTTGTTTTTTTATCTTGTCTAGATGCATTGTTAAGACCTATAGTGTACATACAATCAGCAACGGTTAAAGCTACATAAAAACGGACACCTAAAAGGCACTCAATTGCAAATACGAGCAATTTGGGGACTAAAATGTAAATCTTAACAATTATAGGGAATTAGTCATATTTCAAGTTATCTATAATTAATTAATCATATTTCATGCTAGTATGTCAATTCTCAGCTCAAACGGGTCATCCAAACTCATCCAATTAACACGGAAATATTTAAGGACCATATTGTAAAGAATCTAAACGACATCATAATCTCAACGGTCAAAAACTACAACAGACACAGATACACGGGACCCCATACCGATACGGTGTGTCAAATATTACCACGCGTACTGGTACACGAGACTTCATACCGATATAGTGGATTTCAATAGCCAAAAGCCAGTAGCGGTACGGCCTGTCGTACCAATACCCAGGCATAAAAACCACACCTTCAAGCCATTACTAGGCCCCGTGTACCAAACGGTAAGCACCGTATCGATATGGCCAGAATTGGAATGCCCCTTTTCTGGTTTTTACACTCAAAATCATGTTAAACGTACACCAGTCAATCTAACATGCTTCCTAAACATATTTCACATATAAAACATACTTCAAAGCACATGTACACAAAAATATCATGCATTTTCATCCACCAACACTCAATGTAGAGGCATGCTTTCTAATTGCATAAAACCAACATACTCGAAATGTAAACTAAGACTTGAACAACCCGAATATACCATTTAACATTTATACATGCCATTCAAGACTTGTTCATGCTTCCGAAACTCAAACATAATGTCACGGACCGGCAGCCCGCGACCGAGACAAGCACCACATTGGCAGCCCAAGAGTATCTTTGTAGCATTTTGTGCTTGCAGAATGGCCCAGAAGTTGGCCTTTTACCTTGGTAAAATGCACAAAAGAGGATAATTACCATGGTGAATAAATAAGGCATCTCACTTATCATTTATGTGATTATATGTAAAGATAATTCCCACTTTATCTCCCATTTGAATTTCAAAGTGTTGTAGATAGGATAGGCTCTCATCCTTAGCATTGATTCTTTGTAATCTTGACCGTTGATTGTACAGAGCTCTTACTATAAAAGGAGGCTCAACCTTGGTCATTTTCATTCATCTTTCACTTTAGTTTGTAAGCTTTTACCTCATAGTAATACAACTAAAGTATTCACTCATTTCTCTTATTCTTTCATTTTTCGTGACGCTTCTAAGTGTTCTAACTTAGAGATTTTCTAGGTGACTTAGCCCAGTTTTCAGCCGAGAAAGCAGCTAAGGCCTCACGGTTGTTTAGCGAAAGTCTAGCCCCGTGACAAGTGGCATCAGAGCAAGGTTTGCTGATTCGAGTTGGCTCGTGATAGAGAAAGTACCATAGTGAAGAAGGGTGCTGAGGGTGTGGTTGAGAAAGCCAAGCGAGGGTCGTCGAAGGATGAGATCACATCGATCCAGGGTAAGATCACCAAGTTGAGGATTCCATGGTGGAAGTCAAGGTGGTGATGGAAAAGCTAGAGCCTGTAGACCTGGAGAAGCTAGATTTGTTGGATTTCGAATAGCTCGAGTCCTTGGAAGGAGTCAAGGATGATGTTCAGGCGGCTCTGAATGAGATGGATGTGAAGTTGACCTAGCGTGGTGATTCCTTAGAGGCCACAATGGTAGCACTAAGGAAAGAAGTTGAGGAGCTCAAGGGGAGTTCCGAGAGTGCAAAATTGAAGAAGGAAGTTGAGTTTCTCAAGGCTGGGAGCGATATCCCCAAGTTTTGGGTTTTAATGGGCTCAATTCCTTCATCTGTTCTTGCTCGCCAAGTGGTGGAGAAGAGGAATTTTGGGTGGTTGTGGTGTGGAAGCTTAAAAGATAAATGACACAATGATTTATAGTGGTTCAACCTTCTAACCAAGGTCTACAACCACTACCTTAGCTTCCCACTAAGGATTTCCAATCAATCCACTATTGATTCGTCCCCTTTTCTAGGCTTAGGAGGAAACCTTTATACACCGATCAAGCTTTCTACCCAAAGCCTTGATCAAACCCTCTTTACAAGAGAAAAGATTAGCAAACACAAATCCCTCTAATAGGTGTTTGTTTGCATAATTTAGCTCTCACCCAAAACCTAAAACACTTGAGCAAATTTAACAATTTTGGCTCACTAGTGTTTGTCTATACAAAGAAATGACAATATAAGTACTGTTGCGTGTAAAAGTGTCTATTGCAATGTAGTGCAAGTGTACACGACACAAGTAGTAAAGTGATACGTAAGTATCGGATATCCTTTCCACAGGGACTGGGCTAATAGCTTCAACCTTAGTTTTCTGCACGAAGGGGAAAAGAAATAGTTTAAATGTTGTCACGAGATAATAAAGAATACTGAAATAAAAGAGTAAAGAATTTCAAGATAGAGAGAATGGGTCGGTATTGAATTTCTCAGTAGTGTAGGTGTTGCAAAGTCTAGGAATCTTTGTTCTGTCGTTGCGCCTGTCGCGGAAGCACCTGTCGCGGCAGCGACCTGTTGTTTGTCGCGGCAACGATCACACAACTCTGTATTTCAAGCTTGGCAAGAATCCCTGTTGTGCCTTGGCCTATCCCTTGGTCCAAGTCTGTCAATGAACACGTCCTATCCCTAGGTCCGAGATAGTTCAACCATAAATTGGAGAACCCGTACTTATTCCTTTCGTATACTTAACTCTCCCGATATTAAGTAAATGTGTAATTTCACAATGTTCTCCCGATAATCTTGCAAGATGTTGAAAACCAGAATAAGCAAACTTGAAGTATATTTTATTGAACATAAAAATTCCTAAAACAAATGCAATCCTTGCAACTACTTTACAAATCAACCCTCAGCCCTAGGGGAAGTTTTAAAACATGATGAGAAGAGGAAAATGACTAGGGTTTAGAAGAGAAGGCTAGAGAGTAAGATATCCTTCCCTAGGTCGAATTACATGCCTTTATATAGGCCTTAGGTTCAAGTTTTCTAATATGGCAAGAATACAAGTTTAATTTAAAGTACAACACTATTAAAGACTAAATCTTCAGAGCATATATCTTTAATTCGTCCTTCCTTCTTACGTGGAGTTTCTTCCTTGAACTTTGGGCTTGGCCTTCATTCTGATCTAGGGCTTGGAAAAATATAAGGGTGCTCCACAATAGACCGGCTTAATTTTCTCTTTCTGCCGAGGCCCACTTCACTTCTTCTCTTCACCCTTCCTGTCGTCCTTGGCTGCCACGGCAGCGTCGTCCTCACTGTCTGCAATTCCAGTTCCAGCTCTGCTTCTTCTTTGCCCAGCGTTTGCTTCTCCACTGCCCTCCATCTGTTACAGCAGTTACCTGCAAAAACAACCAATTTCAGTAGAAACTGTGCCATTTGATATAATTGTGATATATAAATGAAATCTAACCTAAATGCAATGAATTATGCTTGAATGTAGCATAAATATGGGTTAAATAGGGGGTAAAATATAGAACTTTTACACACTCAACACACCCCCAAACTCAAGTTTTTGCTTTCCCTCAAGCAATTCAAACCTAAAAAGAAATAAAATAAAATAAAATAAAAAATTTGTTTGGCTTAAAACAGTGAACTTTTCCTTACCTACCATTCATTCCCTATTATGAGCAACACCTTGTTGGATAATTCAGTATTCATCCGGAACCTTGCTATAATTCTCGTGCAGTGTGTGCATGCTTGTGAACAATTATATGCCAAGACTCCCTTAGTTTACTAGAATAGTTAAACTTCTAACTTGAATTTTTATGCCAATTTTCATCTTTTTGGAGGCAATTTTTAGGCTCCTTTAGTTTTTATGTAGACTCGATTCTATTTTCCCAAGCTTAAGTTTGACTAGAGCCGGTTTCGGGCACCTCTAGCTAACTTCCTAGAGCCGGTTTCGGGCACCTCTAGGTGTATTGAGTTTATTTTTCTTAACTTATTTTCCTAGAGCCAGTGTTAGGCACCTCTAGGGGCAACTCAAGTGTTAAGCTTTCTATTCTAGTTTACTAGCAGAGTTATAGACAGTATAAAAGTAACAAATGGTGTTTAAGATTTAGAAATATAGTAAGGCTCTAAACTACTCCTAAAACTATCCTAAAGGCACTGCCACGACAGAGGCTGTCACGGCAGGTAAGTTCAGTTCAAAGACTTAAGCCAAATTTTCATCATTTTTTATAGCAAAAATAAACTAAGTAAAAGACACAATTTTTTAAACATAAAGACACTACATTAATGGAGGGATGCCACCCCCAAACTCAAGGGTTGCATAGCCCTCAATGCAAATGACAGAAATGAAAAAGAAAAATTAAAACAAATCACAAAATATAGCAAAATGGCAGACAACAATATAAGATAAGAAACTTAAATTTTCAAGCGTTGTCGTCGCCGCTGCTGCTGAGTTGAATCTTTCGACGGGCAGTGACTTTCCTTGTCGGTGCCGGCAGACGGATGGGAGAGGTAGAAGTGTTCTTGGTCTTGGCTTCCCGTGGAGGTTGGATGCGGGTAGGGGAGATATGGGGTGGTTTCTCCAATATCTGAACCTCCTCGGAGCTGCTGCTGCTGCTGCTACTACCACTGCTGCTGCTGCAGCAGCTACTTCCGGATTTTTCCTGGTCGAATGGGTCAACTCAGGGGCTTATTTTCTGCCGTTTCTCCCGGGTAAACTCCTTGGACAAGTTCCTCTTGACAGAGGGTTCGTCATCGGATGCCGCCCAAATTTCAAAGGAGGAGAAACCAATAATATACCTGTCGAGGCCGGACATAGGCTTTTTTCTCTTGGCTCCCTAGGCAGATGTTTCGGTTGTGCGGCTACCGCTTGCAGCTGTTGTGGCCGGGGTCGGGATTGACGCGGCAGATGGCGTTCTTGGTGTGGTAGCAGGGGTAGGTGTATGAGCAGGTGTGGGGGTAGCAAAATAATGGTTGGGGAAGGAAGGGAACAGTACATCAGGAAAATTAAGAGAGGTGTGGATGAAATGTACCGTTGCGGTGGTGAAGTCTCGGATGAAACTCATCAGGCCTAGCTGTCGTTCCTCCATTTTCTGTAGGGCATCGAGTATTTGTGTGGAGGTGTCTGCTGGAGGAGCTGCTGCGGTGGGCTGCCTGGGTTCTGTGGCGGCAGATTCGGTTTGGGTGGGCTCTGTCGACTCACCTACCGTGGCAGTGGGCTCTGAGTTCCATCAGGCTAAGGATGTTCCTGTCTGTCCAGCCTTTTCCTCGAACTCTTAAGTCCTCGGTAGCTCCCGGTACATTGTTGCCGCGGCAGAGGGCAGTAATGAGGTATGGGTAGAAGACTGGTCCTGACGGCCGGTATGCACAATCCAATATTACCTCCCGAACATATCTCCCAACGTTAATTGGCCTCTCATTTAAAATTGAATGGATGAGGGCTAACCTGGGTTGGTCTACCTTTGTGTTGTGCGATGAGGGCATAATCCGCTTCTTGATAAATGCATTCCAAAGCTTTGCCTCTGGGGTGAGTTGAACTTGTTTTACCGTCCTTGGATGTTTAGGATTGGTATTCCACTCGGTACCCTTGTCTATGAGTTCTGCCATCACAGCATCGTAATCTGTCGGCTCTAAGCTTTCTATAAATCTTTGGTGGCCACCTTCCTTTCTCCCAACAGAGAACCTATACAGTGTGTTGATGTATTCGGCCTCAAAAGGTACCTCTTTTCCTCGGACCGTAATTGTTGTCGTTTCCCTAATGTCGATGGCAGCATAAAATTCTCGAACGAGAGTTACGTTCATTTCCTCCGGCTGCTCGACAAATATCTGCCACTGCATGGCTCTGATTTTGCGGGCTATGAACGGTTGCAGCCCAAGGTTCTCCGTTCTGGTGGTGTAAATGAAGCCTTTCTCCTCCCACATATCTCAGATCTGGAAGGATCTTGGAGTGGATGCTGATGGGGCAGATCTTGAGGCAGCGCTTCGGCGGGTATTTCTGGTACTCATGTTGCAAAGACTGTGGAAAGAAAATGAAAACAAATAAAATTCTAGAGGAAACAAGTAGAGAGAGTAAAAGTGAGTGAAAAATGAATAGTGAAACGGGGTTTATATAGAGGGGGAGTTTGCTGCCCGTTGGAGCTGTAACGGCAGGCGCGAATAATAAGGCCAGCTGTTACGCAGTTTCTGACGCGTCTGGCACGCATTTCCGTTTCTGCTGCGCGCCTGTTACGCGTTTGCGTGTCTGCCGCGACAACGTGTTCACAGGCTGGATTTTCCGCGTCTGTCGCGGCAGCTGTAACGACAGGCTCCTAAGTTGGGCTTTTTGGGCCGATGGAAAGATGGTGGGCTGAATTCACTTCTCCTCTTCTCCTTGTCTCCTTTATTTCCTAAAAATAATAAAAATAAAAACTTTAGTTCCTAAAAATAAAATAATTCTAATTACCTAATATATATATATATATATATAAATAATAATAAAAATATGTTAAATTAGGGATGCCAGGAGGGGCATCTCCTAAAGTAACCACTTCATGCATTCTTGGGGCTTCAGTCCCCTAATAATGCTTCAATCTTTGTCCATTGACTTTAAATTCGTGCCCGTCTTTTAAAGATCTGATTGTGATGACACCATGGGGAAAATCTTGCACCACTTGGAATGGGCCGGACCACCTAGATTTCAGCTTCCATGGGAAGAGTTTCAACCTAGAATTGAACAACAACACAAGCTGCCCTGGGCAGAACTATCTTGGCAGCAACTTCTTATCATGCAACTTCTGTGTCTTGTCTTTGTAAATCCTTGCGTTGTCGTAAGCCATTGCTCGAATTTCTTCTATCTCATTCAAGTCAAGCAGCCTTTTCTGTCCTGCCTTTTCCAAATCCATATTTACTGCCTTGATAGCCCAGTATGCTCTGTGCTCAATCTCAACAAGTAGATGGCATGTTTTCCCATAAATCAGCCGGTAGGGTGACATTCCCAATGGAGTTTTGAATGTTGTTTATGTAGGCCCATAATGCATCATTGAGGTGCAGAGACCAGTCCTTTCGAGTTGGCTTAACCATCTTTTCAAGAATGTTCTTAACCTCTATGTTGGATATTTCAGCCTGTCAATTGGTCTGAGAGTGGTATGATGTTGCGATCCGATGTTTGACACCATACTTTTTTAAGGCAACAGCTATAACTCTATTATCGAAATGCCTCCCTTCATCACTAATGATTGCCTTGGGAATGCCAAATCTGGAAAATATGTTTTTATGCAAAAACCTCTGAACCGTCTCGGCATCATTTTTCTGAGTAGTGATCGCTTCAACCCATTTGGACACATAGTCCACTGCCAGGAGGATATATAAGTTCCCACATGAAGCTGGGAATGGTCCCATAAAATCAATCCCCCAAACATCGAAGATCTAGACTTCAAGAATGTTTTGCAGCGGCATCTCATGTCTTCTTGAGATATTTCCAGTCTGTTGACATTTGTCACAGTTTTTGTAGAATGTCTGAGCATCCTTGAATAGTGACGGCCAATAGAATCCAGACTGCAAAACTTTGGCAGCATTTTGTTACCACCTAAGTGTCTTCCATATTGTGAAGCATGGCAATGATGAAGCACAACTTCCTGTTCATCCCGAGGTTCGCATCTCCTGATAACCTGATAGTTAAGGTCATTTTGGAACCTCTTCCTAGCTTGATAGTTAAGGTCAGTAGGAGTTATTCCACTAACTAAATAATTAACGAAATCAGCATACCAGGAGAGTTCAGAAAACTTACCTGCCGCCATGGCTGTCGCGGTAGTGCTTGTGGCAGCGAACAGCTGCTTGTCAGGGAAGGTCTCCAGTATGTGTGTCTCGTCTGTTGGGAGACTCTTTCCCTTCTCTAATCTTGACAAGTGATCTGCAACTTGATTCTATGTCCCCCTTTTGTCCTTGATCTCAAGGTCAAACTCTTGCAGTAGCAGAATCCAACGTATCAGTCTAGGCTTTGCATCCTTTTTGGCGAACAGATACTTCAATGCAGAGTGGTCTGTGTGGATATTAACCTTCGTTCCAAGTATATATGAACGAAACTTGTAAATAGAGAACACCAAAACTAACAATTCCTTCTCTATTGTGGTGTAGTTTACTTGGGTGTCGTTCAGTGTTTTGCTGGCATAGTATATAACATGAAAGAGCTTGTCTTCCTCTGCCCAAGTGCTGCCCCGACAGCATAGTCACTAGCATCACACATGATCTCAAATGGTAGTTTCCAATCTGTTGGTTGTACTATTGGGGCTGTTACCAGCTTTTCTTTTAGAACCTTGAATGCCTTAGTACATTCAGTGTTGAAGTCGAAGGGACGATTCTGCTCCAGAAGATGGCAAAAGGGTTTGGTGATCTTCGAAAAGTTCACGATAAACCTCCGATAAAAACCAGCATGCCCTAAGAAACTCGTAATTCCCTTGACTGTGGTGGGTGGCGGCAGCTTTTCAATTACCTCGATCTTAGCTATGTCGACTTCTATGCTGCGACAGCTTACTTTATGGCCTAGGACTATCCCTTCATCCACCATGAAGTGACATTTCTCCCAGTTCAATACCAAGTTTACTTTCTCAAATCTCTCGAGCACTTTCTGTAGGTTGCCTAGGCAGCTTTCAGAGTTGTCTCCAAAGACAGAGAAATCATCTATGAATATCTCCAGGAAATCCTCCACCATATCGGAGAATATTACCATCATGCACATTTGAAAGGTTGTTGGTGCATTGCAAAGTCCAAATGGCATCCTCCGAAAAGCGTAAGTACCGTATGGGCAAGTGAACGTTGGCTTCTCTTGATCCTCCGGTGCGATGGCTATTTGGTTATAACCTGAGTATCCATCAAGAAAACAGTAGTAAGACTTTCTCGCTAATCTATCAAGCATTTGATCAATAAAAGGCAGGGGAAAGTGGTCCTTCCGGGTAGCTTTGTTAAGCTTTCGGTAGTACATACAAACCCTCCAACCGGTCACAGTCCTGGTTGGGATTAACACGTTTTCTTCGTTGGTTACCACGGTTATTCCTCCTTTCTTAGGAACGCACTGTACCGGGCTCACCCACTTGCTATCCGAGATGGCATAAATTATTCCAGCATCTAGCCATTTGATGATTTCCTTACGAACCACTTCTCGCATAGCATCGTTTAGACGTCTCTGGGCATCTATGGTCGGCTTGTGATCATCCTCTAGGAGGATTTTATGCATGCATAGTGTCGGGCTGATGCCTTGAATATCAGCTATCGTCCATACAATAGCCTTTTTATGCTACTGCAGCATTCCTATCTGCTGCTGTTCCTGTTCCTGCATCAACTTGGAAGAGATGATTACGGGCAACGTATCGTTTAAACCAAGGAAAACATATTTAAGCTGCCATGGCAGGGGCTTAAGATCTAGAACAGGTGGCCATACAGTTGATGGCTTTTGGACTATATGTTCATTCGACGTATAATTTAAAGGCTCGAATAACTTACCTGGACGATTGCCTATCCAGTTTACCTCCTCTTGATCTTCAGTATCCGATATGTCAGATTCTGAGGAGCTGCTTTCGTCGTCGCTGCAGTGACAATCTTCTAAATGGCTGCTGGGGCAATGGCCAATTTTGATGGCATGGCAGCCCGACCTGATGCAGGGTTGGTCAAGGATAACTTTAGTGATAGCCTTGCATTCTTCTTCTGCATCAGCATGTTTTATTGCCTGGAGAACATTCAGCTTGATCTCTTGATCGTTCACTCTTATATTGAGTTCTCCTTTTTCCACATCAATTAGTGATCTTCTTGTGGCTAAGAAGGGTCGCCCCATGATAATTGGTGCATTCTCATCTACTTCACAATCTAAGACAAGAAAGTCAGCATGAAAAATAAATTTATCCACTCTTACCAGAATATCTTCAATTTTTCCTTCTGGATGAACGTAAGAGTGGTCTGCCAGCTGCAGTACGACTGTTGTGAGTCGAGCTTTTCCAATGCCTAATTTCTGAAAAATAGATTTGGGCATTAAATTTATACTAGCACCAAGATCACAAAGTTCCTTACCCACAAATTTATCTCCGATTATGCACGGTATAATGAAGCTCCCAGGATCCTTCTTCTTCTAGGGTGGATGCTTGTGCAGAATACTCATGCATCCCTTTGTCATTTTGACCGTTTCAAATTCCCCAAGTCTGGATTTCTTCGACATGGCATCCTTGAGAAATTTGGCATAACCAGGCATCTCCTTTATTGCATCTAACAGCGATATGTTGATGTGAACCTGCTTAAAAATATCGTAGATCTTCTTAAGCTGGGACTCATGTTTTAATTTCTGTAGCCGCTCAGGAAAAGGAGGTGGAAGACGATAATCAGAAATATGTCCTTGCCACTGCATTCGAATCTGATGAGGCTTAGGTTCTTCATCCTTCTCCTTTGTACCTTCTGTTGTCGTGACAGGTTCATAGGCAGCAGGCTGTTTGTCGTCTGCCGGGGCAGCATTCTCGGCATTCGACTCCAAGGCTGGTTCCTTAACTGATTCAGCTTCCTTCTCTGGCCCTGGTAATTTCTTCCCACTCCTTGTCGTGATGGCTTTACACTGCTCATGTGTGGGTTGTCTAGCATTTTCAGTATCGCTAGGAAATCCTCCATTCTGCCTCGGTTTAATATGCTGGGAAACCTAACCCATCTGTGTCTCCAGTGATTTCAGAGTAGCTTCATGGTTGGTCATCCGCATCTCTGTTTTATCCATGAATGACTCAGTCTTCTTGACGAAGTGATTCATGTTCTCAATGTAAGTTCCTGTTTGGGACATAAATGTAGCCAAAGTCTGCTCCAGTATACTAGTCGTGGCAGCTGGTTGTTGTTGTTGTTGCTGCTGCGGTTGCTGCTGAGTCAGTAATCTAGGTCCCCCTGATTCTGATTGTTCTGTGCTTGAGGATTCAGGGCATTGTTAGGGTTGCTCCAAGAGAACTTGGGATCCTTTCTCCAATTGGGATTGTAGTTGCTGGAGTTGTAGTTCTGTTTATTGTAGTTCCCAACATACATCCCTTCCTCTAATTGTAGCAGACAATCTTCCGAACTGTGATTCCCATCGCAAGTTTCACATACCTCTTCAGCTGAGTAGACATGTTGTGAATCTTCTTTCAAGAGCTTTTTCATTGCCTTAGTGAGATATGCCACATGTGTTTTTAGAGAACTGTCGGCCTCATAATCTTTCACAGCTAGTACTCGTTTACCCCCTCTTCTTGCTGTAGGAAATTGTTCCTCGTTCTTCGCCAGATTTTTCAATATTGCCATTGCGTCTTCTGGATCTTTGTCCAACAGCAATCCATTCGCTGCTGAATCAATTCTCATACGAGTCTGTAAGTTGGCAGCATTATAAAATTTAGTTACCTGGTTCCAAACGGGGAATCCATTAATAGGGCAGTTTCTTAGAAGAGTGGTAAATCTGTCCCATGCCTTGTGCATCTGCTCGTCATCTTCCTGGTGAAAAGTAGCAATTTCGTTACGTAATCGCTCAGATAAATGTGAAGGATTAAAACGAGACAAAAATTCACGAGTTAAATCTGCCCAAGTTCGTATTGAACCCGACGTTAGTTTATTCCACCAAGTTTCCGCCATGTCCTTCATTGAATGAGGAAATAACCGAAGTCTCGGTATCTTCACATTTACTCCCGGTAGTCTAAACGAACCACAGATTTCCTGGAACGTTTTCAGATGCTCCCTAGAATCCTCTGTAGTAGCACCGCTAAATTGGCCAGCGTTGTTAATCATGCTGAACATAACAGGTTTCAGCTCAAAATTGTCAACTTCTACGTCTGGTAGGGTTGTTTCTAGTTCCACATGATCATTGAGCATGCAGTCTCGGCATGACCGGCGTGCGGAAGTGGTAGGAGGATCGGCAGGTTGTTCGTTCCTCCCATCTCCGGCAGGATCTTCAGCATCCTGGGGATTCCTTTGGTTGTTCATGGCTTCTAACTGTTCTTCAAGGTATTCGTTTCTGGCTAACACGAAGAGAAGTCGGTTCCTAAGATTGTACGAGCGTTCGATTTCAGGGTCTAATGGATACTCAGGTTCCTCTCCTCGTTTCGATCTGCGCATAAACATAAAACCTTGTGAAAAACACAAGTTAAAAAATCCAAGTAAAACAAAACAGAAAAATAAAAGAAGTGTAGTAAAAGGTAGGGTAAAGATATGTTGCCAGTCCCCAGCAACGGCGCCAAAAACTTGTTGCGTGTAAAAGTATCTATCGCATTGTAGTGCAAGTGTACACGACGCAAGTAGTAAAGTGATACGTAAGTATCGGATATCGTCTCCACAGGGACTGGGCTAATAGCTTCAACCTTAGTTTTCTACACGAAGGGGAAAACAAATAGTTTAAATGTTGTCACGAGATAATAAAGAATACTAAAATAAAAGAGTAAAGAATTGCAGAATAGAGAGAATGGGCCGGTATTGAATTGCTCAGTAGTGTAGGTGTTGCAAAGTCTAGGAATCTCTGTTATGTCGTTGCGCCTGTCGCGACATCGGTCTGTTATTTGTCGCGGCAGCGATCACACAACTCTGTACTTCAAGCTTGGCAAGAATCCCTACTGTGCCTTGGCCTATCCCTAAGTCTAAGTCTATCGATGAACACGTCTTTGATGATACCTCCCGGCGTGAATCGAAGGATGAACACCGATGTTGTTGGATTCTTCCTTAGCCACTTAACCTCGTCCTATCCATAGGTCTGAGATAGTTCAACCATAAACTAGAGAACTCGTACTTATTCCTTTCATATACTTAACTCTCCTGATATTAATTAAATGTGTAATCTCACAATGCTCTCCCGATACTCTTGCAAGATGTTGAAAACCAGAATAAGCAAACTTGAAGTCTATTTTATTGAACAGAAAAATTCCTAAAACAAATGCAATCCTTGCAACTACTTTAACTCTCCTGATATTAAGTAAATGTGTAATCTCACAGCAGCTACCTGCAAAAACAACCAATTTCAGTAGAAACTGTGTCATTTGATATAATTGTGATATATAAATGAAATCTAACCTAATTGCAATGAATTATGCTTGAATGCAGCAGAAATATGGGTTAAATAGGGGGTAAAATATAGAACTTTTACACACTCAACAAGTACAAAGACAATTCTTGATCATTTGTTGATTGACAATTGAAGCATTAACCATTACTTGATGCTTGGAGGTCCCTTTTATACCCCTTAATGAGTTTGTAGCCGTTACTAGCTGTTGGGGTTGAATTGGAGTCGTTGGAGACATAATTTCCCACCATAAATGCAGTTCTGCTGCTACCAGTATTGAAACGGTTGAACTCGTTTCGATACGCTTTTCAAGTAGAAAGAGTCGTTGCAGTCTGATGCAGCACCCGTATCGAAACATTGTTGGCCATATCGAAATGCCCGTATCGAAACGCCTTGTCTCGTATCGAAATGATCTGTATTTAAATGTTAGTTGGGAAATAGCCGTTAGGGTTTATGACCGTTGTGGTCGATGCCACGTAGGCATATCAAAATGACATAGCCCGTATCGAAACGCTGGGCAAAATCCTCATCCAGAAAAGACCCGTTTCGAAACGTTTTGACATTGGAAGACCCCGTATTGAAACACCTAAGAGTGTTTCAAAATGCCTAGAAGGTTTTGTTTAGTTTGGCTTATAAAACATGTAAAAACCTTTGAAAACATCCCCTAAACATAGTTTCAAGTTGTTTGGACTTCAGAAAATGTTTTGAATTCTTTTTAACATTGTTCAAAACTATTTTTCGATTATTATATCAAAACGTTAGTTCTACAATCTCCCCCTTTTTGATATAATAAAACCAACTTGAAAAATTGTTTGGGATTCTCCCCTTTAAGTTTAAAAATGTGAATAAGATATCAAAAATTGAAATCAATTTGAGCTCCCCTTATTCATTTGAAAATTCAAATTTTCAAATCATTTCTCTCCCTTTTTGTTATGTCAAAAAGAATTCAAAATACTTTTAAGTTCAAAATAACAATAGAGGAAAAAAATTGACAAAAATAAGAATTTGGTTTTAAAATGGCTCCCATTACTCAAAGCATCATAAGAGTGTTTGTCCAACATATATGATCATCTAGTTGAAATAAACGAAAATAAATCAAATAAAAGCAAAAAAAAAAACAACTAGATTTTACCACACTTGAACTCAAGGGAGTATGTGAAGCCTTCCTTCTTCAAGTGTTCTTCCTTGTGTGCATGGAATCCATTTTTCAATTTCATCCTTTTTTGTTGAAGTGGTTTGTCCTTTTGGGACCCAAACACTTTTAAAACATTTACCTTTTAAAAATCTAGGGGCACTAGATTGTCTTACATAAAAATTTGATTTTGCAAAATCATTTTTCTTTTGAAGTTCATTGGAAATCAAATCTTTTTTCTTTTTGAACTTGAAGAAGCAAATTTTGTAAATCAAAACATTTTTGTTCAAAATCTTTCAATTTTGCTTCAAGTTCAAGATTTGTTTTGGAAAGCAAATCATTATGTTCAGTTTTAGGGTGCTTGATTCCTTCAACCGGTCTTGCTCACCAAGTGGTGGAGAGGTGGAATTTTGGGTGGTTGTGGCGTGGAAGCTAAAATTTAAATGACACAATGATTTTAGAGTGGTTCAACCTTCTAACCAAGGTCTATATCCACTACCTTAGCTTCCCACTAAGGATTTCCAATCAATCCACTATTGATTCGTCCTCTTTTCTAGGCTTAGGATGAAACCCTTATACACCGATCAAGCATTCTACCCAAAGCCTTGATCAAACCCTCTTTACAAAGAGAAAAGATAAGCAAACTTAAATCCCTCTAATAGGTGATTGTTTGCACAAATAAGCTCTCACCCAAAACCTAAAACACTTGAGCAAATTTGACAATTTTGGCTCACTAGTGTTTGTCTATACAAAGAAATGACAATTTAAGTACAAAGACAATTCTTGATCATTTGTTTATTGACAATTGAAGCATTAACCATATCTTGATGCTTGGAGGTCTCTTTTATACTCCTTAATGAGTTTGTAGCCGTTACTAGCCATAGGGGTTTAATTGGAGCCGTTGGAGACATAATTTCCAACCATAAATGTTGTTCTGCTGCTAACCGTATCAAAACGCTCGAACTCGTTTCAATACGCTCTTCAAGTAGAAAGAGCCGTTGCAGTTTGATGCAGCACCCGTATCGAAACGCTCTTGGCCGTTTCGAAACACCCGTATCAAAACGCCTTTCACCGTATCGAAACGATATGCATTTAAATGTTAGTTGGGAAATAGCCGTTGGGGTTTATGACCGTTGTGGTCGATGCCACGTAGGCGTATCGAGACGATATAGCACGTATCGAAACGCTGGGCAAAATCCTCATCCAGAAAAGACCCATTTTGATACCCGTATCAAAACATTTTGACACTGGAAGACACTGTATCGAAACGCCTAAGGGTGTTTCGATACACATAGATGGTTTTGTTAAGTTTAGCTTTGAAAACATGTAAAAACCTTTAAAAACATCCCTTAAACATAGTTTCAAGTTATTTGGACTTTGGAAATAGTTTTGAATTCTTTTTAAATTGGTCCAAAACATTTTTCAATTATTATATCAAAACATTAGTTCTACAATCTCCCCTTTTTTAATATAATAAAACTAACTTGAAAATTTGTTTGGGATTCTCCCCCTTTAAAAATGTGAATAAGAGATCAAAACTTTGAAATCTATTTGAGCTCCCCCTTATTCATTTAAAAATTCAATTTTTCAAACCATTTCTCCCCCGTTTTGTTATATAAAAAAGAATTCAAAATACTTTTAAGTTCAAAATAACAATAGAGGTAAAAAATGACAAAACTAAGAATTTGGTTTTAAAATGGCTCCCCCTTACTCAAAGCATCATAGAAATGTTAGTCCAACATATATGATCATCTAGTTTACATAAATAACAATAAATCAAATAAAAACAAATGCAACTAGATTTTACCATACTTGAACTCAAAGGAGGATGTGAATGTAACCCCCTTAGCCCGGCCTAGACGGTTGACCCGAACTACGAAGATTACACGGGGAAAACCAAAGTCAACCCAAAAGTCAACCTTGATTAACGACCCTTTTTTTCTTTTTAAACTTGTCTAAATGCATATTAACCCTATCTGAACTCTTGAGGAGAACATACTCAAAAATCACAGCAATTGGAAAATATTTAGGGACTCAATTGCACAACATACAGATTTAGGGACCAAAATGCAAATTCTGAAAATTGTGAAGACTTTACCAAATTTTAAGTTACCAAAATGAAATTAATCATATTTCATGCTTCTCTGCCAAATTTCATCTCAAACGGACATCTCAAACTCAACCAATTGCATATACAACGATTGGGACCAAAACGTGAGAGTTTCAAAACATTTAACCATCAGATTCAGTGCCCAACGGTCGAGTGTTCCGAAACGGGGAAGATCCTTTCCGAAACGCGGGACCATTCTGAAACTTGTTGCGGAACAGGGCTTGGCAGTGGCAAATCCGTTTCGGAACAGCTCTACCTGTTTCGAAACGCCAAGGCCATTTCAGGCCCTCTGTTCCGAAACGGTAGCACCCGTTCCGATACGGGCTGCCCAGAATTGCAGAATTTTGCTGGTTTATTACTCTTTCAGCCCATCAAACACAACCATATAACCTCCATATCAGACACACAAGTCATCAAACACCTAAGGAACATATTAGCATCAACTAAACTCAATCATGGCATCATTCAAGAAAAATCCCAACTCTATAGGCATGCATCCTATAATAGAAATCATGCAAACATCAATTCATCAAACCAAATACCAAAAGGCCATTTACATGTTCCCACATCATCAAAGGAATTAAACCAAACATAGGGAGTCCAAAACATCTCCCAAAACCACAATCTAGGTTCCCATTGCCAAATGCCAAAAGCTAATAGTGTTAGGAAAACATTCACCATACATGAGCTTAGTCTTTCACTTGGATCCTTGACCTCCTTGCTGCCTTTTATGCACTTCAATGCTCTGCATTATTGGTTTAAGAAAGAGAGAGCGTAAGCACATAGCTTAGTGAGGAATGCTCATTTAAAACATCACAATAATGCATTTGTAAAAACACCTTTACAAGGCCTTTAGTTTCAAAACAACATTTATCATGCATTTATCATTACAAACCAAGCATCTCATGCTTCAATCCATCATCATGACATATTGGCTTACAAGTGATAATCATAATCATTTTACAATTCAAAACACAATCGGATACGCGGATTACAAGCGCTGTCCCATACGCTTCATACACACTACCAATATCAAGGTGGAGTATACGGTACAATCACAACCCCTCTACACCCGTGATGGAGTATACGGTACAATCACAACCCCTCCACATCACTCATTGGTAGTTGTATAACATCACTAACGAGAACACGAGACACACAACACAAGATCCACACATGGACTTTTAACCACCATTGTGATCTTAACACATGATCCACTCATGGACTTTTAACCACCATGGTGATCTTAACCATCTCGTTAGTGTACTTGGATGGAGTTTACAGTACAATCACAACCCCTCAACATCCAAGGCGACTTTATTCACGGTGCACCCAATCCTATAGCCGGCTAACTATATCTGATTCAAGCACTTTAAAACCAACATCCAAAAAGGATATAATCACGTCCTTATATCTCCAGCTATAGCAGAACATCGAAATCACCCCAAAAACCACCATTAACCCAATCAAAAACTTAGGAAAATCAACCTATTCGGGATTTCATTGATTAAACCTCAATTACACATCATTTATACATCCAATTTACATCAAAAAGACATCTCAAAACAGAGCCCAATCATTTCATACGAATTTCATCAAAATTAAATCCAAATCTTGCATTTTAAGCCAAGATCAAGAACACAACATAAAAACCTTTAATAAAACTCAAATCAAGGATTGAGAACTTGGGAATTTCAGTAAAGAACTGAGTATTTAGAGGAGAAGGACGTTCATACCTCTAAATGTGAGTTTCTCCTTGTTTAAAGCCAAGATTCTTGAAAATTCAATAAGCAAATGATAAGGATTTGGTGTAGGATTGATTAGAGATCAATTAGAGATTGAAATCTCATCTTTAGATGTTAAAATCAGAGGAAAAATGGCTGGGGAAAAGTGTTTGGCTGAGAGAAAAATTGAGAGAAAAGAAATGAGAAAATTTTGAGAAAAGTTAGTTATGACATCAAAATATCTATTTCCCTCCTTTTTCCTTTTATTAAAAATCATTAATTAAATCTTTAATATTAAGAAAAATCTGGAGAAAACTCTTCTTGGGTAAATTAGCTCCTTAAAGATTCAAAGTTTCAATCCTTTTAAAACAGTCACCAACTTTTCAAAAATTACATTTTAGTCACTAACTTGAAATGTCACATTTCGAAACCTCATTTTGTAAAATTGATTTCACCACTCTCTTATATATAATAAAAGAGGATTTTTAGATATTTTTCCATATTTTTAATGCATCCCGAACTAGGCTTTCCCTAAAATCACCCTTTTATATTCGAACCGAAAATCCAACCGGTCCGATTCAAACCCAGAACTTCTAAGCCCAAAATTGGGGTGTTACAACTCTCCCCCCTTAAGAAGTTTCGTCCACGAAATTTACCTGAAGGAAAAAGGTACGGAAACTGCTTCAACATGTCATCCTTCCGTTCCCACGTGGCTTCCTCAACACCACAATGCTTCCACAACACCTTTACCAACTCAATGGTCTTGCCTCGAAGAACTTTACAATCCGAATCCAGAATCTTCACCGGTTCCTCATCATAGGTCAAATCCGGATTCAATTCCACTTCTTCCACATGCATCACATGTGAAGGATCCTATCTATACTTCCGAAGCATAGAAACATGAAACACATCATGGATCTTTTCCAACTCTTGCGGTAACCTCAACTTGTACGCAACAGGACCCACACGCTCAATCACCTCGTATGGTCCAATGTACCTAGGGCTCAACTTACCCTTTCGGCCAAACCTCATCACCTTTTTCCAAGGCGAAACTTTCAAAAACACACGGTCACCCACCGCATACTCAATCTCCTTACGCTTCAAATCCGCGTAAGACTTTTGCCGATCAGAAGCTACCTTCAAACGCTCACAAATGAGCTTCACCTTCTCGGTGGTTCCTTTCAACAAAGCTGGCATCGAAACCAACTTCTGACCCGTTTCAGCCCAACAAAGAGGAGTCCTACACTTCCTCCCGTACAAAGCTTCATAAGGTGCCATTTGAATACTTGCCTGATAACTATTATTATAGGCAAACTCCACTAAAGGCAAATGTTTCTCCCAAGAACCCTGAAACTCAATCACACAGCACCTCAACATATCCTCCAACACCTGGATAACACGCTCAGACTGTCCATCCGACTGCGGATGATAAGATGTACTGAAATTCAACCGTGTACCCAAAGCCTGATGCAAACACTGCCAGAAACGCGATGTAAACCTCGGATCCCTATCCGACACAATCGACTTAGGCACACCATTCAGCCGCACAATCTCAACAATGTACAGCTCCGCAAGCTTATCCAAAGTGTACGTAGTATGCACAGGCAAGAAATGCGCACACTTCGTCAGGCGATCCACAATCACCCACACCGAATTCTTCTTCGATGGCGACAAAGGCAAACCAGACACGAAGTCCATGGTAATCCTCTCCCACTTCCACTCAGGAATTCTCAACGGTTGCAACAACCCTGAAGGAAACTGATGCTCAGTTTTAACTCGCTGACATACCATGCACTTCCTTACAAACTCCGCAACATCTTTCTTTAAACCCACCCAATAGTACTCATCACGAAGATCACGACACATCTTAGTACTACCTGGGTGCATAGCAAAAGGGCTACTATGACCTTCAGTCAGAATAGCACGCCTCAAATCAGCATCATTGGGCACTACTATCCGACTCCCAAAGCATAACACTCCATCATCATTAAAACAGAAATCCGACGGCCTATCCTCCGCAATATCCTGAACATGTGGTACCAAGGAATCATCCAACAACTACTTTTCCTTTATCAACTGAACCAAGGATGGTTTCACCTGCAACTCAGCCACAAGACCACCATCACGCGAAATACTCAAACTGGCAAACATAGCCCTTAACTCCACAGCTACCTTCCTACTCAAGGCATCCACTACAACATTAGCTTTACCCGGATGGTACTCAATCGTCAAATCATAATTCTTAAGCAACTCCACCCAACGTCGTTGCCTAAGATTCAACTCTTTCTGAGACATCAGATACTTCAAACGTTTGTGGTCCGTGTACACAGTACACTTCTCACCATACAGGTAATGTCTCCAAATTTTCAAAGCAAAAACCACCGCAGCTAACTCAATGTCATGCGTAGGATAATTACGCTCATGCACCTTCAACTGACGTGATGCATAAGCCACCACCTTACCCTCTTGCATCAACACACATCCTAAACCAACGTAGGACGCATCACTATACACCACAAACTCTTTCCCCGATTCAGGTTGAACCAAGATAGGAGCTTGCATCAAAGCTGCCTTTAGCTTCTCAAAAGCCTGTTGTCTCACTTCCGTCCACTCATACTTAACATCCTTCTGCAACAACTTCGTCAAAGGTGCAGCAATCTTTGAAAACCCATCCACGAACCTCCGATAGTATCCTGCCAAACCAAGGAAACTACGGACTTTATGAACAGACTTAGGAGGCTTCCAATTCATCACTGCCTCAATCTTTTGAGGATCAACATGTATTCCTTCAGCAGAAACTACATGACCAAGAAACACAACTTCTCTAAGCCAGAACTCACACTTGCTCAGCTTGGCATAAAGCTGATTCTCCAACAAAGCCTGTAACACAATTCTCAAATTCCCTTCATGCTCCTCCTCAGTACGAGAGTACACGAGGATATCATCAATGAACACCACAACAAATTTATCCAAGTATTCATGGAACACTCTGTTCATCATGTCCATGAAAGCTGCAGGAGCATTCGTCAAACCAAACGGCATCACAAGGAACTCATAATGCCCATACCTCGTCCTGAAAGCGGTCTTTGGCACATCCACATCCTTCACCTTCAACTGGTAATACCCTGACCTTAAGTCAATTTTAGAGAACACAGCTGCTCCCCGAAATTGATCAAAAAGATCATCAATTCTCGGCAATGGATACCGATTCTTGATAGTCAACTTGTTAAGCTGACGGTAATCAATGCACATTCTCATAGTGCCATCCTTTTTCTTCACAAACAAGACCGGTGCACCCCAAGGTGACACACTCGGCCGAATGAAACCACGATCAAGCAACTCCTGAAGTTGCGTCTTCAGCTCTTTCAACTCTTTAGGTGCCATTCGATAAGGAGTAATGGTCACTGGAGTTGTGTTTTCATACAGCTCAATCCCAAACTCTACTTCGCAATTAGGAGGCAATCCAGGCAACTCCTCCGGAAACACACCAGGAAACTCTCGCACAGTCCTGACATCTTGCACACGTAACTCTTTAGAGCTAGGATTCATCACAAAGGCTAGGTAAGCTTCACAACCTTGCCTCAGCATCCGGCTCGCTTCCAACGTAGACACCACATTGGCAAGAAACTTCACATTCTCACCAACCACCACTACCTCATAATCATCCGCAAACTTCAACGAAACTCGCTTATTCTCAAAATCTACTACAACTCGATGCTCAACAAGCCAATCCATACCAAGGATTACATCAAAACCATAGAAAGGCAATTCCATAAGATCAACATGAAAAACATGATCTTGCACAACCAAGGGACATCTTCTATAAAGCTTTCACGTCACAACAGTCTCACCAAAAGAACTAGTTACATGCATACCAACATCCAAAGACTCAACAGGCAAACCAAGCAATTGAGCATGTTCACGCAATATGTATGAGTGTGTAGATCCAGAATCAATCAAGGAAAGTAATGACAAGGATTGCAAAGTGAAAGTACATGCTATCACATCCGTGTCATTCCTCCCTTCCCTCTGAGCATACACTCTGGCCTGGCCACCACCCTCAGGCTGAACAGCTACAACATAAGCCACATTTCTTCCACCCTCCTCCCTACGCTGGAAATTACCACGGCCGCGCCCACGACCTCTCTGTGGTGCAACAACTCCAGGAGCACGTCCCTGACCACCACCAGCCAACAAAGGACACTCCCTCCTCATGTGATCCGCTGAACCACAGTTCCAGCACGAGTTACCGGTCACCACAACAGGAGCCTGAACCTCCCTCGCTGCTCGAGGACAATCACGCCTCAAATGACCACGCGATCCACATGTCCAACATGTGTTCGGATCAACTCTCGCCCTGTCTCCCTGAACAGGCGCAACTTGCCCTACACCACCTCGCCTAGCTGAAGACTGATACTTCCGATCACGTCCTCTCTTGTTCCGTCCACCACCGGAACTATACTCAGCAGCTCGCTTACCCGCACTAAGACCAGCACCTCTAGAAGATAAACTCAAATTCAACTCAATGTCTTTCGCTCTTCCCACCAACACATCAAAGTCAGTGTACTCAGCAGCCAGCATATAAGTCTTCACTTCCGTCACCAATCCATAACGGAAACGTTCACACCTCTCCCGCTCATCAGGAATAAGCTCAGGTGCATACTGACTGAGTCGGACGAACTGAACCTCATACTCAGCTACAGACATGCTCCCCTGGGTAAGAGACATGAATTCCCTTTTCTTCTCATCCAGGTAACGCACACCCAGATACCTTCTCTTGAACGCGTTCAGAGAGAACGTCCAAGTTACATCAGCTTCCTCCATTCCGGAGATAGTGGTTGTCCACCAGGTATACGCATCATCATGCAGCAACGATATCACACAGCCCAGCTTCTGCACATCATTGCAGTTCATTTGACCCAAGATTCTCTTGGTACTTTCCAACCAAGACTCAGAACCTTCAGCAGACAAACCCCTGAACTCAGTCCCTCCCAGACTGCACAAACGTTCCAAAGGTAGTCTAACATTAGCATCTCCCTGATGCCCAACTCCTTGAGCTTCAGCTACCGCCGCCCAAAAGGCTCCAGCAATAGCTTGAATCAGCATTGTCATGTCAGGAACAACTTGCCCCTGACCAGCTTCAGGTCCAGTGACCCCAGCACCAGCTGCAACACCAGCTCCTTCATCCCCAGCACCACCACCACCAGGCGAAGGAGGTAAATCCACCACGTTTTCAGTGTTCTCTTCATTCTCATTTTGAGCCATAGCTCGCGTATTAATCCTCGTCTCTCTACGAGGTGCCATTCACTAAACAATGCAATCACAATGCAACAAACAAAGTCAGGCTCAGCAAGGTAAGCAATCCAAGTACTCAAGCTCATTTCCAATTAAAAACAAATCATTTCTTTAGCTTTGATTTGGCAATGGGTCCCTCTAACATGCTTCACCACAGCATACACCACAATTGCAACATACTTACAATTCATACGTCATACTTTCACTCAACAAGCATACAAAGCAATCATACACATATCACCCACATAACCATTCCCAATTACTCGAGAACTCAGCTCTGATACCACCAAATGTAACCCCATTAGCCCGGCCTAGACGGTTGACCCGAACTACGAAGATTACACGGGGAAAACCAAAGTCAACCCGAAAGTCAACCTTGATTAACGACCTTTTTTTTCTTTTTAAACTTGTCTAAATGCATATTAACCCTATGTGAACTCTTGAGGAGAACATACTCAAAAATCACAGCAATTGGAAAACATTTAGGGACTCAATTGCACAACATACAGATTTAGGGACCAAAATGCAAATTCTGAAAATTGTGAGGACTTTACCAATTTTTAAGTTACCAAAATGAAATTAATCATATTTCATGCTTCTCTGCCAAATTTCATCTCAAACGGACATCTCAAACTCAACCAATTGCATATACAACGATTGGGACCAAAACGTGAGAGATTCAAAACATTTAACCATCAGATTCAGTGCCCAACGGTCGAGTGTTCCGAAACGGGGAAGATCCGTTCCGAAACGCGGGACCGTTCCGAAACTTGTTGCGGAACAGGGCTTGGCAGTGGCGAATCCGTTTCGGAACAGCTCTACCTGTTTCGAAACGCCAAGGCCATTTCAGGCCCTCTGTTCCGAAACGGTAGCACCCGTTCCGATACGGGCTGCCCAGAATTGCAGAATTTTGCTAGTTTATTACTCTTTCAGCCCATCAAACACAATCATATAACCTCCATATCATTCACACAAGTCATCAAACACCTAAGGAACATATTAGCATCAACTAAACTCAATCATGGCATCATTCAAGGAAAATCCCAACTCTATAGGCATGCATCCTATAATAGAAATCATGCAAACATCAATTCATCAAACCAAATACGAAAAGGCCATTTACATTTCCCACATCATCAAAGGTATTAAACCAAACATAGGGAGTCCAAAACATCTCCCAAAACCACAATCTAAGTTCTCATTGCCAAATGCCAAAAGCTAATAGTGTTAGGAAAACATTCACCATACATGAGCTTAGTCTTTCACTTGGATCCTTGACCTCCTTGCTGCCCTTTATGCACTTCAATGATCTGCATTATTGGTTTAAGAAAGATAGAGCGTAAGCACATAGCTTCGTGAGGAATGCTCATTTAAAACATCACAATAATGCATTTGTAAAAACACCTTTACAAGGCCTTTAGTTTCAAAACAACATTTATCATGCATTTATCATTACAAACCAAGCATCTCATGCTTCAATCCATCATCATGACATATTGGCTTACAAGTGATAATCATAATCATTTTACAATTCAAAACACAATCGGATACGCGGATTACAAGCGTTGTCCCATACGCTTCATACACACTACCAATATCAAGGTGGAGTATACGGTACAATCACAACCCCTCTACACCCGTGATGGAGTATACGGTACAATCACAACCCCTCCACATCACTCATTGGTAGTTGTATAACATCACTAACGAGAACACGAGACACACAACACAAGATCCACACATGGACTTTTAACCACCATTGTGATCTTAACACATGATCCACTCATGGACTTTTAACCACCATGGTGATCTTAACCATCTCGTTAGTGTACTTGGATGGAGTTTACAGTACAATCACAACCCCTCAACATCCAAGGCGACTTTATTCACGGTGCACCCAATCCTATAGCCGGCTAACTATATCTGATTCAAGCACTTTAAAACCAACATATCACTTGCCAATATACATCATTTAACATCATTAATCCACTGTTTTAAAGCATTTAACAAAGCCATTAAACCAACATGCATCACTATGCATTAAAACCACATTTATCAATGTACAAAACAAGGATCTCTTACCTTGAGCATCCTTCAACACATGGCTTACAAAACCAGCAACAAACATGCTAAAATATGCTTTCAAAACTGAATTTAAACATGCAAATAAAACACATTGCATTCAACCATCTCATGGTTCATCAAAAGAGAGTTTTTCCGAAAACTTACTCTTTAGCTTAGCTAAGTTGTTTAGACTTAAACTAAGGTCCCATAACCTTCAAACATTGGTTTCAAAGCTGAAAACCAAACTTCACTCACCGATTCCGTTTCGCAACTTGCCGAAACACCAATCAAGCTTCCGGATCAACATCACAAGGATCCAAAGATGTCTCCCCTGTTTTAAACACATCAAAGCAGAGGATTAATGCATCATCATGCATTAATATCTTCAACCAAGACACCTAAACTCGCTGCTCTCATCAACACTCACATTTCGGCTACCAAACACAACCGAAATCACATCCAAACACCTCTACAACACTACCCAGCCAATATCCATCAATTCCAACCATTCATAAACATCAATTAACATCCAAAAAGGATATAATCACGTCCTTATATCTCCAGCTATAGCAGAACATCGAAATCACCCCAAAAACCACCATTAACCCAATCAAAAACTTAGGAAAATCAACCTATTCGGGATTGCATTGATTAAACCTCAATTACACATCATTTATACATCCAATTTACATCAAAAAGACATCTCAAAACAGAGCCCAATCATTTCATACGAATTTCATCAAAATTAAATCCAAATCTTGCATTTTAAGCCAAGATCAAGAACACAAGATAAAAACCTTTAATAAAACTCAAATCAAGGATTGAGAACTTGGGAATTTCAGTAAAGAACTGAGTATTTAGAGGAGAAGGACGTTCATACCTCTAAATGTGAGTTTCTCCTTGTTTAAAGCCAAGATTCTTGAAAATTCAATAAGCAAATGATAAGGATTTGGTGTAGGATTGATTAGAGATCAATTAGAGATTGAAATCTCATCTTTAGATGTTAAAATCAGAGGAAAAATGGCTGGGGAAAAGTATTTGGCTGGGAGAAAAATTGAGAGAAAAGAAATGGGAAAATTTTGAGAAAAGTTAGTTATGACATCAAAATATCTATTTCCCTCCTTTTTCCTTTTATTAAAAATCATTAATTAAATCTTTAATATTAAGAAAAATCTGGAGAAAACTCTTCTTGGGTAAATTAGCTCCTTAAAGATTCAAAGTTTCAATCCTTTTAAAACAGTCACCAACTTTTCAAAAATTACATTTTAGTCACTAACTTGAAATGTCACATTTCGAAACCTCATTTTGTAAAATTGATTTCACCACTCTCTTATATATAATAAAAGAGGATTTTTAGATATTTTTCCATATTTTTAATGCATCCCGAACTAGGCTTTTCCTAAAATCATTAATTAGATGGTTGGGCCAAATGCACAAAAGAGAATATGCAAGGCTTTGCAATTTAGCTCCTTCTTCTTGCGATCGTCGCAACTCCATTCCGCTTTGCTTCGTTGAGGCACAAACGGACCATCCTCAACTATATCCCATAGCTTGTAGTCTCTTGACTTAATGAAAAACTTCATCTTTGTCTTCCAATGGGCATAGTACGTTCCATCGAAGAAGGGCGGTTTGTTGATGGATTGCGCCATTGATCCGGTTGTGTGAAATGATGATCGAGCTTGCCGGATCTTCTCAATAGGATTTTAATCCTCTTCGATTGAGCCAATCTCTAATACCAATTGTTGAGTTTTAGGGTGCTCCATTTTTCAACCGATCTTGCTCACCAAGTGGTGAAGAGGTGGAATTTTGGGTGGATGCGGTGTGGAAGCTAAAATATAAATGACTGTTGAGTGTGCAAAAGTTATACTTTTTACCCCCTATTTAACCCATATTTCTGCTGCATTCAAGCATAATTTATTGCATTTATGATAGATTTCACATATACATCACAATTATATAAATTGGCACAGTTGCTACTGATTTTGGCTAATTTGGCAGGTAGCTGTTGTGGCAGACTCAGGGCAGTGAAAAAGCATAGATGGAACATAGGACTGAAGTTGAGAAGGAAAACGATGTCCTGGCAGCCACTGACGACAGCAATGGTGAGGGGAAAAGTGAAGTAGAGCTCGACAGATATAGGAAATTAAGCCGGTCTGTCGTGGGTCACTCTTATATTTTTCTGAGCCCTAGATCAGAATGAAGGCCATGCCCAAAGTCCAAGGAAGAAACCCAAGGCAAGAAAAGAGGACGAATTAAAGGCATCTACTTAGAAGATTTAGTCTTTTATAGAGTTGTACTTTAGTTTAAACTTGTATTCTTGCCATATTAGAAAACTTGGACCCAAGGCCTATATAAAGGCATGTAATTCGACCTAGGGAGGACATCTCATTCTTTAGCCGTCTTCCCAAACCCTAGTTGTTTTCCCCCTTCTCATCATGTTCTAAACTTCCCCTAGGGCTAAGGGTTGATTCTGTAAAGTAGTTTCAAGGATTGTACTATTTTTAGGATTTTTCTGTTCAATAAAATAAACTTCAAGTTTGCTTATTCTGGTTTTCAACATCTTACAAGAGTATCGAGAGAGCATTGTGAGATTATTCATTTACTTAATATCGGGTTAGTTAGGTATACGAAAGGAATAAGTACAGGTTCTCCAGTTTATGGTTAAACTATCTCGGACCTAGGGATAGGACGAGGTTAAGTGGCTAAGGAAGAATTCTACAACATCGATGTTCATCCTTCGATTCACACCGGGAGGTATCATCTAAGATGTGTTCATCGACAGACTTGGACCTAGGGATAGGACAAGTCACAACAGGGATTCTTGCCAAGCTTGAAGTAAAGAGTTGTGTGATCGCTGCCGCGACAACAACAGACTTCTGCCGCGACAGAGACGACTACAGAACATGAAGTTCTATACAATGCAACACTTGCACTATTGAGCAAATCAATACCAGCCTATTTCTCTATCCTGAATCTTTTAATCTTTTATCTTCAGTATTCTTTATTATTCCTCTACAAACATTTAAACTCTCTTCTTTCTTTCTTGTGCAACAATCCAAGGTTAAAGCTATTTCCAGTCTCTGTGGATTCGACATCCGATACTTCGTATATCACTTTACTACTTGCGTCGTGTACACTTGCACTCTATTGCGATAGACTATTTTACACGCAACAAGTTTTTGGCGCCGTTGCCAGGGACTGTCAACATATCTTTACCCTACTTTTACTTCATATTCTTTTTTATTTTTTCTGTTTTTATTAGGATTGTTCACCATGTGCTTTTCACAAGGTTTTTCGTTCTCTTATGCGCAGATCTAGACGAGGCAAAGAACCTGAGTATAAACTAGACCCTGAAATCGAACGATCGTGCAATCTCAAGAACCGAGTCCGTCTTTTAATAGCCAGAAACGATTATCTTGAGGAACAGTTAGAAGCTATGCATAACGGGAGGAACAACCCAAGGAATCCCGAAGATCCTGAAGATCCTATCGGGGATGAAGGAAACGGACAGCCTGATGCTGCCGTGGCCGCACGACGGTCATGCCGTGATTACATGATCAATGATCATGTGGAACTGGAGACCACCTTGCCAGACGTGGAAGCTGAAAATTTCGAGCTGAAACTTGTCATGTTCAGCATGATCAATTCCGCTAGCCAATTTAGTGGTGCTGCTACAGAGGATGCCAGAGAACATCTGAAAACGTTCCCAGAAATTTTTGGATCCTTTAGATTACGAGGAGTAAATCCGGAGATACTGAGGCTTCAGTTATTTCCTCATTCGCTGAGGGACAGAGCAAAAACTTGGTGGAACAAACTAACGTCGGGTTCAATACGAACTTGGGCGGAACTAACTCGTGAATTTTTATCTCGTTTTAATCCTTCCCATTTATCTGAGCGATTACGTAATGAAATTGCTACTTTTCAACAGGAAGATGACGATCCAATGCACGAGACATGGGACATGTTTACCACTCTTCTGAGGAATTGCCCGATGCACGGATTCCCCGTTTGGAATCAAGTCATCAAATTTTACAATGCTGCCAACACACATACCCGGATGAGAATAGATTCAGCAGCAAATGGATTGTTGTTGGACAAAGACCCAGACGAAGCCATGGTAGTATTGAAAAATCTAGCGAAGAATGAAGAGCAATTTCCCACAGTGCGGAGAGGTAAACGAGTACTAGCTGTGAAGGATTATGAAGCCGACAATTCCCTAAAGACACAGGTTGCGTACCTCACAAAGGCAGTAGAAAACTTGCTAAAGAAAGATTCACAACATGTCTACTCTGCAGAAGAGGTATGTGGAACTTGCAGTGGGAATCACATTTCGGAAGACTGCCCGTTATATCTAGAGGAAGGGATGTATGTTGGAAACTACAACACACAAAGAAACTACGATTCCAATAATTATAATCCCATCTGGAGGAAAGACCCCAAGTTCTCCTGGAGTAACGAAAACAACTCACTGAATCGTAAAATGCAGAACACTCAAAGCCAGGGGGCACCCAGAATTATGACACGACAGCAACCGCAACAACAACCACAACAGCAGTCGGCAACCGCACCTAGTATACTGGAGCAGACTTTGGCCACATTCATGTCACAGACAGGAGCTTACATGGAAAACATGGATCACTTTGTCAAAAAGATTGAGTCGTTCATGGATAAAACAGAGATGAGAATGACTAACCATAAAGCTACACTGAAATCACTGGAGACACAGATGGGTCAGGTTTCCCAGCATATTAAGCCAAGGCAGAACGGAGGATTCCTTAGCGATACTGAGGTCGCTAGACAACCCACACATGAGCAGTGCAAAGCCATTACAACAAGGAGTGGGAAACAACTGCCAGGGCCGGAGAAGAAAGCCATAACAGATGAGGAACCAGCCCTAGAAAAATCTGTCGCGAACATTGCCCCGGCAGACGATAAACAACCTGATGCCGCCACAGCAGAAGGGACAGAGGAGAAAGACAAGAAGGATGAAGAACCTAAACCTCCTCACATCCGGATACCATGTGAAGGACGATTTGAAGATTACCGTCCTCCACCTCCTTTTCCACAGCGGTTACAGAAGCAGAAACAAGAGTACCAGCTTAAAAAGATCTATGATATTTTTAAGAAGGTTCAAATCAATAAGCCACTGTTAGAGGCTATCAAGGAGATGCACGGTTATGCGAAATTTCTCAAGGATGCTATGTCAAAAAGATCCAGACTTGGGGAATTCGAAACGGTTAAAATGATAGAAGGATGCATGACTATCTTGCACAGACATCCACCCCAGAAAAAGAAGGATCCTGGGAGTTTCATCATACCATGCATAATCGGTGATAAATTCGTGGGTAAGGCACTTTGTGATATAGGTGCTAGTATTAATTTAATGCCAAAATCCGTGTTTCAGAAATTAGGTATTGGACGAGCACGGCCCACGACAGTTATGCTGCAGCTGGCAGACCGCTCTTACGTACAACCAGAAGGGAAGATCGAAGATATTCTAGTAAGAGTGGATAAATTTATTTTTCCTGTTGACTTTCTTGTTATTGTGAAGCAGATAAGAACGCACCAATCATCCTGGGGCGACCCTTCCTAGCCACAGGCAGATCACTGATTGATGTAAAGAAGGGAGAACTTACAATGAGAGTAAATGATCAAGAGATCAAGCTCAATGTTCTCCTAGCAATTAAATATGCTGATGCAGAAGAAGAATGCAAGGCTATCACTGAAGTAATCCATGACCAACCCTGCATCAGGTCGAGCTGCCATGACATTAAATTTTGTCACTGCCACATCAGCCATCTGGAAGACTGTCACGGCAGCAACGACGACAGCAGCTCCTCAAATTCTGACATTGAAGGTCAAGAGGAGGTAAACTGGATAGGCAATCGTCCAGGTAAGTTATTCGAGCCCTTAAACTATACCTCGAATGAACGCATAATCTAAAAGCCCTCAACTGTAGAACCACATGTTTTAGACCTTAAGCCCCTGCCATGGCAGCTCAAATATGTTTTCCTTGTATTAAATGATACGTTGCCCGTAATCATCTCTTCCAAGTTAATGCAAAAACATGAACAACAACTGATAGGGATACTGCAGCAGCACAAAAAGGCTATTGGATGGACGATAGCTGATATCCAAGGCTTCAGTCCAGCACTATGTATGCACAAAATTCTTTTAGAGGATGATCATAAGCCGACCACTGATGCTCAGAGACGCTTAAACGACGTTATGCGAGAAGTGGTTCGAAAAGATATTATCAAATGGCTTGATGCTAGGATAATTTATGCCATCTCGGATAGTAAGTGGGTGAGCCTGGTGCAGTGTGTTCCTAAAAAGGGAGGAATAACCGTGGTGACCATTGAAGAGAACGAACTAATCCAAACCAGGACTGTGACATGTTGAAGGGTTTGTATGGATTACCGGAAGCTTAACAAAGCTACCCGGAAAGACCATTTTCCCCTACCTTTTATTGATCAAATGCTTGATAGATTAGCGGGGAAACCTTATTATTGTTTTCTTGATGGTTACTCAGGTTATAACCAGATAGCTATCGCACTGGAGGATCAAGAGAAAATGAATTTCACTTGCCCATACGGCACTTATGCTTTTCGGAGAATGCCATTTGGACTCTGTAATGCACCAGCAAGAATCCAGAGGTGTATGATGGCGATATTTTCAGACATAGTGGAGGACTTCCTAGAAATATTCATGGACGATTTTTCCGTCTTTGGAGACAGTTTTGAAAGTTGCTTAGGAAACCTACAGAAGGTGCTCGAAAGATGCGAGAAAGTGAACTTGGTCTTAAACTGGGAGAAATGTCACTTCATGGTGGATGAGGGGATAGTCCTAGGCCACAAGGTAATCTGTCGCGGCATAGAAGTCGACAGAGCCAAGATAGAAGTGATTGAAAAGCTGCCGCCACCCACCACAGTCAAGGGAATTCGAAGTTTCTTAGGGCATGCTAGGTTTTATCGAAGGTTTATTGCAAATTTTTCGAAGATTACCAAGCCTCTATGCCACTTACTGGAACAAAATCGTCCATTTGATTTCAACACTGAATGTACTGAGGCATTCAAAATCCCGAAAGAAGAGTTGGTAACAGCTCCAATTGTACAGCCACCAAGCTGCAGTTTGCCATTTGAAATTATGTGTGATGCCGGTGACTATACTGTAGGGGCAGCACTTGGGCAGAGGAAGGAAAGCTATTCCACGTAATTTATTACGCCAGCAAAACATTAAACGATGCCCAAGTGAATTACACCACAACAGAAAAGGAACTGTTAGCAGTGGTGTTCTCGATTGACAAGTTCCGTTCGTACATACTTGGAACGAAGGTGGTGGTCCATATAGACCACTCAGCACAGAAGTATATGTTCGCTAAAAAGATGCAAAACCTAGATTGATACGTTGGATTCTACTGCTACAAGAGTTCGACATTAAAATCAAGGATAAAAAGAGGACAGAAAACCAAGTTGCAGACCACTTGTCAAGATTAGAGAGGGGAAAGAGTCTACCGATAGACAAGACACGCATACTGGAGACCTTCCCTGACGTGCAGCTGTTTGCTGCCACAAGCACTGTCGCGATAGCCATGGCGGCAGGTAAGTTTTCTGAACTTCCTTGGTATGTTGATTTCGTTAATTACATAGTTAGCGGAATAATACCTCCTGAACTTAATTACCAAGAAAGAAAGAGGTTCAAAAATGATGTAAAACATTATTATTGGGACGAACCTCTTCTTTTCAAGCATTGTACAGATCAAATTATCAGGAGGTGTGAACCACAGGATGAGCAGGAAGCTGTGCTTCACCACATCCATGCTTCACCATATGAAGGACACTTAGGTGGAAAAAAACCGCTGCCAAGGTTCTGCAGTATGGTTTTTACTGACCCTCACTGTTTAAGGATGCCCAAGCATTCTACAAAAGCCGTGACAAGTGCCAACGGGCTGGGAACATCTCAAGAAGACATGAGATGCCACTGCAAAACATCCTAGAAGTCGAAATCTTCGATGTATGGGGGATTAATTTCATGGGACCATTCCCAACATCATGCGAGAATCTATATATCCTACTGGCAGTGGACTACGTGTCCAAATGGGTTGAAGCGATCGCCACACAGAAAAATGATGCCAAGATTGTTCAGAGATTTCTGCACAAGAATATTATCTCCAAATTTGGCATACCTAAGGCGATCATCAGTGATGAAGGGTGACATTTCGACAATAGGGTAATCGTTGCTGCCTTGAGAAAATACGGCGTAAAGCACCACATTGCAACATCATATCACCCTCAGACCAATGGACAAGTCGAAATATCTAACAAGGAAGTAAAGAACATTCTTGAGAAGATGGTTAAACCTACGCGAAAGGATTGGTCTTTACACCTCAATGATGCACTCTGGGCCTATAGAACAACATTCAAGACACCATTGGGAATGTCACCCTACAGGCTGATATATGAAAAAAAAACATGCCATTTACCTGTTGAGATAGAGCACAGAGCTTACTGGGCTATCAAGGCAGTAAACATGGACTTAGATTAGGTAGGACAGAAGAGGTTACTTGACTTGAATGAAATTGAAGAAATTCGAGCAATGGCATACGACAATGCAAGAATTTACAAGGACAAGACCAAGAGGTGGCATGACAAGAAGTTGCTGCCACGGCAGTTCTGCACAGGGCAGCTTGTGTTGTTATTTAACTCTAGGTTGAAGCTTTTCCCAGGGAAGCTCAAATCTAGATGGTCCAGCCCATTCAGAGTTGTGTAGGTTTTTCCTCATGGTGCCATCACGATCAAATCCTTAAAATAAGGGCACCAATTTAAAGTCACGGACAGAGACTAAAGCATTATCAGGGGACTGAAGCCCCAAGTATGCAGGAAGTGGTTACTTTAGGAGATGCCCCTCAAGGCATCCCTAATTTAACTTAATTTTATTTTTTTAATTTTCTATTATTAATTATTTTATTTATTAGGAAATTAGAATTATTTTATTTTTAGGAACTAAGTTTTTATTTTAATTAATTTTAGGAAATAAGGGAAAAAAGGAGAGGAGAAAAAGTGAATCAGCCCACCATCTCAGCAGTAGCCCAAAAAGCCCAAAGGAGGAGTCTATCGTCACAGCCCGTCAACAGCTGTCGCGACAGACGCGGAAAATACAGCCTGTCAATACGCTGTCGCGACAGACACGCAAATGCGTAACAGACGCGCAGTAGACACGGAAACGCGTGACAGATGCATCAAAAACCGTGTAACAGCTGGCCCCGTTATTCGCGCCTGCCGTTACAGCTCCAACGGGCAGCAAACCATTCATCTATATAAACCCCATTTTACTATTCATTTTTCACCTCACTTTTACTCTGTCAACTTGCTTTCTCTCTAAATCTCAAATTTCTTTCATTTTTCCACAGCCTTGCAACTATGAGTACCAGAAAAACACGACAAAGTGTTGCCTCCAGCTCTGCCGCAGCAGCCGGCACACCCAGCCACGACCGACTCCCTAACCGCTTTGCCACCACCGACTCCGTCGATAGATACTACAGCTCATTCTAAAAGAGGGAGATGTGGGAAGAGAGAGGGTTCCTTTACACCAAACGTACGAAAGATTTCGGGCTCGAACCATTCATAGCTCGAAAGATCAAAGCCCTCAAATGGCAGATGTTTGTTGCCCAGCCAGAGGAGATGAATGTCACGTTGGTCAGAGAATTCTACGCTGCTGTCGACAGCAAGGATACAAAGACCGTGACAGTGCGAAGTAAGGAAGTTACTTTCGAGCCTGAGTACATCAATACCCTCTATGGAATTTACGTCAGCAAAAGGGAGAATGGACACAAGAGGTTCGTGGAGAGTCTGTCGCCGGCAGACTATGATGTTGTCATGGTAGAGGTAACGGAAGAAGGAACAGAGTGGAATACTGACCCCAAGCATCAGTGGACGGTGAAACGCACTCAACTCACTCCCGAGGCCAAACTTTGGAACCATTTTGTAAAGAAGAGGATAATGCCTTCTTCCCACAACAGCATGGTCTACCGACCCAGGTTAGCTCTTGTTCATTCCATTTTAAGTGAGAGACCTATAATGTCGATCGGTATATACGAGAGTGAATTTTGGAGTGTGCCCTTCGACCCTCGGGACCCCTTGCCTTCCCGTACCTCATCACCGAGGTCTGTCGCAGCTACAACGTCCCAGAAATCCCAAACGATTTCAAGGTTCGAGGGAAGGGATGGACGGAGCGCAACATATTAAGCTTGATAGAACTAAAAGCAGCCACACCCCTCTCCTTCTTCAACCCATCTTCCGCAGCAGAAGAGCCAGTAGAGCCCACTCAGCCAGAATCTGCCGCCGCAGAGCAGCAGCAGCTCCTCCAACAGACTGCTCCACTCAAATCCTAGCCACACTGCAAAAGATGGAGGAACGGCAGCTTGGTGTGATGAGTTTCATCAGAGACTTCACAGCAGTAACGGTACATTTTATTTAAAACAATTTAAATTTTGCAAATGTACAATTTCTTGCTTTCCCAAAGCATTACTTTGCTGCCCCTACGTCTACCCATACTCACACTCCTACTGCCACACCAAAAACTACTTCTGCTGCATCCACTCCAACCCCAACCGCGACAGCTGAAGGCGGCAGCCACACTGCCTCTGCCAGAGGAGAGAAACGAAAGGAGCCCCTGTCTGAACTTGATGACGACTACTTCGCCAGGTTCTCTTCCTCCTCCATCTGGCAAGAATCTGATGGAGAGCCCTCTGTCAAAAAAACATTTCAAAGGTGTTCACTCCGATGAAGAGGTAGAAGCCCAACACTGGTGAAGGATCATCCGGCCAGAGCAAGTTTGTCAGCAGCAGCAGCTCATCTGATGAGGTACAAGTGCTGGAAAAGCCACCCCATATCTCACCCACTCATATCCAGCCCCCGAAGGGAAGCTAAGAAGAAGACGGCCTCCGCCTCTCTGAGCATTCTATCGGCACCGACATTGAAGGTCACTACCCGTCAGCAGCTACAGATTAGCAGCAGCAGCAGCGACGACAACACCAGAAATTAAGTTTCTATCTTATTTTTGTTGTTTTGCTAGTTTATTATAATTGTGATGTATTTTCTTTTTTTTTTCTTTTTTTCTGTCATCATGCATTGAGGGCAATGCAATCCTCGAGTTTGGGGGTGGCATCCCTCCAGTAATATGAAGTGTTTTTAGGTTCAAAAATTGTGTCTAAATGTTAATTATTATTTAAGTTTATTTTTGTCAAAAAAATGGCTTAAGTCTTTGAACTGAACTTACTTGTCGTGACAGCCTCTGTCGTGGTAGTGCCCTTAGGATATTTTTAGGAACAGTTTAGAGTCTTACTATAGTTCTGATCCTTAAACACCCTTTGTGACTCTTATACTGTCTAGAACTCTACTGGTAAACTAGAATAGGAAAAAGCTTAAAACACTTGAGTTGCCCCTAGAGGTGCCTAACACTGGCTCTAGGAAAAGAAGTTAAGAAAAAGTAGACTCAATACACCTAGAGGTGCCCGAAACCGGCTCTAGGAAGTTAGATAGAGGTGCCCGAAACAGGCTCTAGTCAAACTTACTTTATGAAAAGAAAATCGAGTCTAAGAAAAAAAACTAAAGGAGCCTAAGAATTGCCTCCAAGAAAATGAAAGTTGGCATAAAAATTCAAGTGAGTGGCTTAGCTATTCTAGTAAACTAAAGAAGTATAGGCATATAATTGTTCACAAAACATGCACACACTACACGAGAATTATAGCAAGGTTCCGAATGAATCCTGAATTGTCCAACAAGGTGTTGTTCACAATAGGGCATGAAGGGTAGGTAAGGAAAAGTTCATTGTTTTAAGCCAAACAAAAAGTTTATTTTTATTCAATTTTCTTTTTAGGTCTTAATTTCTTGAGGACAAGCAAGAAATTGAGTTTGGCGTGTGTTGAGTGTGCAAAAGTTCTACTTTTTATCCCATATTTAACCCATATTTCTGCTGCATTCAAGCATAATTCATTACATTTGGGATAGATTTCACATATACATCACAATTATATAAATTGGCACAGTTGCTACTAATTTTGGCTAATTTTGCAGGTAGTTGCTGTGGCAGACTCAGGGCAGTGAAGAACATCTCATTCTCTAGCCGTCTTCCCAAACCCTAGTCGCTTTCCCCCTTCTCATCATATTCTAAACTTCCCCTAGGGCTAAGGGTTGGTTCTGTAAAGTAGTTGCAAGGATTGTACTATTTTTAGGATTTTTCTGTTCAATAAAATAAACTTCAAGTTTGCTTATTCTGGTTTTCAACATCTTACAAGAGTATCGGGATAGCATTGTGAGATTATTCATTTACTTAATATCGGTTGAGTTAGGTATACGAAAGGAATAAGTACAGGTTCTCCAGTTTATGGTTGAACTATCTCGGACCTAGGGATAGGACGAGGTTATGTGGCTAAGGAAGAATTCAACAACATCGGTGTTCATCCTTCTATTCACACCATGAGGTATCATCTAAGACGTGTTCATCGACAGACTTGGACCTAAGGATAGGACAAGTCATAACAGGGATTCTTGCCTAGCTTGAAGTACAGAGTTGTGTGATCGAATAGGAAGTTCTATACAGTGCAACACCTGCACTACTGAGCAAATCAATACCAGCCTATTTCTCTATCTTGAATCTTTTAATCTTTTATCTTCAGTATTCCTTATTATTCCTCAACAAACATTTAAACTCTCTTCTTTCTTTCTTGTGCAGCAATCCAAGGTTAAAGCTATTTCCAGTCCCTGTGGATTCGACATCCGATACTTCATGTATCACTTTACTACTTGCATCGTGTACACTTGCACTCTATTGCGATAGACTATTTTACACGCAACAATGTCACAATGATTTTAGAGTGGTTCAACCTTCTAACCAAGGTCTACATCCACTACCTTGGCTTCCCACTAAGGATTTCTAATCAATCCACTATTGATTCGGCCCATTTTCCAGGCTTAGGAGGTGTTGCGTGTAAAAGAATCTATCACAATGTAGTGCAAGTGTACACGACGCAAGTAGTAAAGTGATATGTAAGTATCGGATATCGTCTCCACAGGGACTGGGCTAATAGCTTTAACCTTGGATTGCTGCACAAGAGGGAAAAGAAAGAGTTTAATTGTTTGTCACGAAATAATAAAGAAGACTGAGAATAAAAGATGAAAATATTCAGAGTAAAGAGTGGGCCGGTATTGATTTGCTCTGTAGTGCATGTGTTTGCATTGTCTAGGACTTCTCTGTTCTATCGTAGCGCCTGTCGCGACAGCACCTGCGGCAGCGGTTTGTTGTTGTCGCGGCAACGAACACACAACTCAGTACTTCAAGCTTGGCAAGAATCCCTGCTATGCCTTGGCCTATCCCTAGGTCCAAGTCTGTCGAAGAACACATCTTAAATGATACCTCTCGGAGTGAATTGAAGGATGAACACCGATGTTGTTGAATTCTTCCTTAGCCACTTAACCTCGTCCTATCCCTAGGTCCGAGATAGTTCAACCATAAACTGGAGAACCCGTACTTATTCCTTTCGTATACTTAACTCTCCCGATATTAAGTAAATGTGTAATCTCACAATGCTCTCCCGATACTCTTGCAAGATGTTGAAAACCACAATAAGTAAACTTGAAATCTATTTTATTGAACAGAAAAAAATCCTAAAACAATGAAATCCTTGCAACTACTTTACAGAATCAACCCTTAGCCCTAAGGGAAGTTTAGAACATGATGAGAAGGGGGAAACGACTAGGGTTTAGGGGAAGACGGTTAGAGAGTAGGATATCCTTCCCTAGGTCGAATTACATGACTTTATATAGGCCTTGAGTTCAAGTTTTCTAATATGGCAAGAATACAAGTTTAAATTAAAGTACAACTTTATTAAAGACTAAATCTTCAAAGTAGAAATTTTTAATTCGTCCTTTCTTCTTGCTTGGAGTTCCTTCCTTGAACTTTGGGCTTGGCCTTCATTCCGATCTAGGGCTCAGAAAAATATAAGAGTGCTCTACGACATATCGGCTTAATTCCCTCTTTCTGTCGAGCTCCACTTCACTTCTTCCCTTCATTATTTCTGTCGTCATTGGCTGCCACGGCAGCGGCCATGGCAGCATCCTTCTTCTCGTCTGCAGTCCTGTGTTCCAGCTCTGCTTCTCCACTGCCGAACATCTGCTACAACATCTACCTGCAAAAGTAACCAATTTCAGTAGAAACTGTGCCATTTAATATAATTGTGAAGTATGAATGAAATCAATCCTAAATGCAATGAATTATGCTTGAATGCAGCAGAAATATGGGTTAAATAGGGGGTAAAATATATAACTTTTACACACTCAACACACCCCCAAACTCAAGTTTTTGCTTGCCCTCAAGCAATTAAGACCTAAAAAAGAAATAAAGATTTTTTTTTGTTTGGCTTAAAACAGTGAACTTTTCCTTACCTACCATTCATTCCCTATTGTGAGCAACACCCTGTTGGATAATTCAGGATTCATCCGGAACCTTGCTATAGTTCTCGTGTAGTGTGTGCATGTTTTGTGAACAATTATATGCCTAGACTCCCTTAGTTTACTAGAATAGCTAAGCTTCTAACTTGAATTTTTATGCCAACTTTAATCTTTTTGGAGGCAATTCTTAGGCTCCTTTAGTTTTTATTTAGACTCGATTCTCTTTCCTTAATTTAAATTTGACTAGAGCCGGTTTCGGGCACCTCTAGCTAACTTCCTAGAGCCGGTTTCGGGCACCTCTAGGTGTATTGAGTCTACTTTTTCTTAACTTCTTTTCCTAGAGCCAGTGTTAGGCACCTCTAGGGGCAACTCAAGTGTTAAGCTTTTCCCTATTCTAGTTTACAGTAGAGTTCTAGACAGTATAAAAGTCACAAAGGGTGTTTAAGAATCAGAACTATAGTAAGGCTCTAAATTGCTCCTAAAACTATCTTAAAGGCACTGTCACGACAGAGGTTGTCACAGCAGGTAAGTTCAGTTCAAAGACTTAAACCAAATTTTCATTTTTTTAAAGAAAAAATAAACTAAACTTTAGACACAATTTCTAAACATAAAGACATTTCATTAATGGAGGGATGTCACCCCCAAACTCAAGGGTTGCATTGCCCTCAATGCATGATGACACAATGAAAAGAAAGAAAATAAAAACAACATCACAATTATAACAAAATAGCAGACAACAAATATAAGAAAAGAAACTTAAATTTTAAGCGTTGTCGTCGTTGCTGCTGCTGTTGCTGTTGATCTGAATCTACCGGCGAGCAATGACTTTCCTCGTTGGTGCCGGCAGATGGCTGGGAGAGCCATAGGTGGTCTTTTTCTTCGCTTCCCTCAGAGGCTGGATACGGGTCGGTGAGATCAAGGGTGGTTTCTCCAGCACATGAACCTCCTCGGAAGAGCTGCTGCTGCTGCTAGATTTCCCTTGGTCAGATGGTCCAACTCCTGTGTTTGGTTTTTGTCGTTTCATCTGGGTGAATTCCTTGGACAGGTTCCTCTTGACAGAGGGCTCGTCATCGGATTCCTCCCAAATCGAAGAAGAGGAGAAACCAGCTATGAACGCGTCGAGGTCGGACATGGGTTCTTTTCTCTTTTCCCCTGGCAGATGTTGTGGCAGTGTGGCTACCGCCTGTAGCTGTCGTGGCCGGAGTTGGGGTGGATGCGGCAAACGGTGTTCTCGGTGTGGCAGCAGGGGTAGGGGTATGGGCAGGGTGGGGGCAGCAAAATAGTGATCGGGGAAAGCAGGAAATAGTACATCTGGAAAATTTAAATTGCTTTTAATGAAATGTACCGTTGCTGTTGTGAAGTCTCGAATAAAGCTCATCAGACCTAGCTGTCGTTCCTCCATTTTCTGCAAGGTGGCAAGGATTTGAGTAGAGGAGTTGACTGGGGGAGCTGCTGCTGTGGGCTGCCTTGGTTCTGTGGCGGCAGACTCTGTTTGGGTGGGCTTTGTCGGCTCACCTGCCGCGGCAGACGGGTTGAAGCTAGATATTGGCGTTGCAGCTTTCAGCTCCATCAAGCTAAGGATGTTTCTCTCCGTCCATCCTTTTCCTCGGATTCTCGAATCCTCAGCAACTTCAGGGACATTGTGGCCACGGCAGAGAGCTATTATGAGGTAGGGGAAGACAAGTGGTCCCGATGGCCAAAATGCGCAATCCAAAATCCCCTCCCGAATGTAGCGGCCAACGTTTATGGGTCTCTCATTTAAGATAGAATGAACAAGAGCTAACTTGGGCTGGTCCACTGTGCTATTGTGTGAGGACGACATGATCCTCTTTTTCACGAAGGCATTCCACAGTTTCGCCTCGAGAGTGAGTGGAACTCGTTTCACTGTCATTGGGTGTTTGGGATCGGTATTCCACTGCGTTCCTTCTTCGGTGAGTCCATAAAGGGTGTTAATGTACTCTGGCTCAAAGGGGACTTCCTTACCACGAACGATCACTACTGTCGCGTCTCTGCTGTCGACGACAACATAAAATTCTCTAACCAGGGTGACGTTCATCTCTTCAGGTTGCTCAGTAAGCATTTGCCAATGTAGAGCTTTGATCTTACGGGATATGAATGGTTTGAGCCCGAGATTCTCCGTTTGTTTGTTGTAGATGAAGCCTTTTTCCTCCCACATATCTCTGCCCTGGAAGGAGCTGGGAGTGGCTGCTGCTGGGGCAGAGCCTGAGGCAGCACTGCGTCTGGTGTTTCTGGTACTCATGGTTGCAAGGGACTGTAGAAAAAAATGAAAGCAAATGAAATTCTAGAGAGGAAACAAGTAGAGAGAGTAAAAAGTGAAGTGAAAAATGAATAGTAAACGAGGTTTATATAGATGAGGAGTTGCTGCCCGTTGGAGTTGTAACGGCAGGCGCGAATAACGGGGCCAGCTGTTACGCGGTTTCTGACGCGTCTGTCACGCGTTTCCGTGTCTACTGCGTGTCTGTTACGTGTTTGCGTGTTTGTCGCGACAACGTGTTGACAGGCTGGATTTTCCGCGTCTGTCACGGCAGCTGTAACGACAGGCTCCTATTTTTGGCTTTTTGGGCTGATGGTGAGATGGTGGGCTTAGTTCACTTCTTCTCTTCTCCTTGTCTCCTTTATTTCCTAAAAATAATAAAAATAAAAACTTAGTTCTAAAAATAAAATAATTCTAATTTCCTAATAAATATATATAAAAATAAATAATAAATAATAAAAATAAAATTAGGTTAAATTAGGGATGCCAGGAGGGGCATCTCCTAAAGTAACCACTTCCTGCATTCTTGGGGCTCCAGTCCCCTGATAATGCTTTAATCTCTGTCCGTTGACTTTAAATTGGTGCCCATCGTTTAAGGTTTTGATCGTGATGGCACCATGAGGAAAAACTTGAACCACTTGAAACGGGCCGGGCCATCTAGATTTCAACTTTCCTGGGAAGAGTTTCAACCTAGAGTTGAATAACAACACAAGCTGCCCTGGGTAGAACTGTCATGGCAGCAACTTCTTGTCATGCCACTGCTTTATCTTGTCCTTGTAAATCCTTGTGTTGTCATAGGCCATTGCTCGAATTTCTTCAATCTCATTCAAGTCAAGTAGCCTTTTCTATACTGCCTTTTCCAAGTCCATATTCACTGCCTTGATGGCCCAGTATGCTCTGTGCTCAATCTCAACAGGTAGATGACATATTTTTCCACAAATCAGCCGGTAGGGTGACATTCCCAATGGAGTTTTAAACGATGTTCTGTAGGCCCAGGGTGCATCATTGAGGTGTAGATACCAGTCCTTTCGAGTTGGTTTAACCATCTTTTCAAGAATGTTCTTTAACTCTCTGTTGGATATTTCGTCCTGTCCATTGGTCTGAGGGTGGTAAGCTGTTGCGATTCGATGCTTGACACCATATTTCTTTAAGGCAGCAGGTATTACCATATTATCAAAATGCCACCCTTCATCACGGATGATCGCCTTAGGGATGCCAAATCTGGAAAAAAATGTTCTTGTGCAAAAACCTCTAAACAGTCTTGACATCGTTTTTCTGTGTGGCGATCGCTTCTACCCATTTGGACACATAGTCCACTGCCATGAGGATATAAAAATTCCCACATGATGCTGGGAACGGTTTCATGAAATCAATCCCCCAAACGTCAAAAATTTCGACTTCAAGAATGTTTTGCAGCGGCATCTCATGTCTTCTTGAGATATTTCCAATCCGTTGACATTTATCACAGCTTTTGTAGAATGCCTGGGCATCCTTGAATAGTGAAGGCCAATAAAAACCAGACTGTAAAACCTTGGCAGCAGTTTTGTTACCACCCAAGTGCCCCCATATGGTGAAGAATGACAGTGGTGAAGCACAACTTCCTGTTCATCCTGTGGTACACATCTCCTGATGATCTGATCTGCACACATTTTGAAAAGAAGAGGTTCGTCCCAATAATAATGTTTAACATCATTTTGGAACTTCTTCCTAGCTTGATAGTTAAGGTCAGGAGGAAATATACCGCTAACTAAATAATTAACGAAATCAACATACCAGGGGAGTTCAAAAAACTTACCTGCCGCCATGGTTGTCGTTGCAGTGCTTATGGCAACGAACAACTGGTCGTCAGGGAAGGTCTCCAGTATGCGTGTCTCGTATGTAACCCCCTTAGCCCGGCCTAGACGGTTGACCCGAACTACGAAGATTACACGGGGAAAACCAAAGTCAACCCGAAAGTCAACCTTGATTAACGACCCTTTTTTTAAACTTGTCTAGATGCACATTAAACCTAGGCATACTCTTGAGATAAGCATACTCAAAAATCACAGCAATCGAAAAACAATAAGGGACCCAATTGCACAAAACACGAATTTAGGGACCAAATTGTAAATTCTGAAAATTAAGAGGACTTTACCAATTTTTAAGTTACCATTATGAAATTAGTCATGTTTCATGCCTCTCTGCCAAATTTCACCTTAAACAGAAATCTCGAACTCAAGCAATTGCACATACAAAAATCAGGACTAAAACGTAAAGCTTGCAAACCTCAAAACATTTCAAAAATATGCCCAACGGTCAAGTGTTCCGAAACGGGTCTAGGCCGTTCAGGAACACCCCTTGGCAGTAGCCAAAGTGTTTCAAAACGCCTCTACCCGTTTCGAAACACCCAGGCCAAATCAAGGGCCTGTTTCGAAACAGGCAAGGGTGTTTCGAAACACCCTGCCCAGAAACAGCAGATAGACTTGTTTTAACACATTTAAACCCCATCAAACATGCTCCAAACCATTCCAAAATAAATCAACAACATGCCAAACATCATACCTACCAAATTGCATCAAAATCTAGATACAAAACCACCCCTAGGTGCACCAACTCATTCAACACATCCAACACTTAATCATGCTTTTAAAACAAGAAGCATAGCATAACGACTTATGAATAAGAAGATTCAAACGTTGCAAGCGTTAAAACACATAGTTCAAAACCATAAACCAAACTTGTCCAACATACACAATCTCATTAAACATCAACATAAAAGACTCTCCCCCCATTGCCTTTATTATCTATAGCTATTAACCGAGACATACATCTCAAGTGGAGCTCTCCTTGAATCCCTTGCTTCTTGCTGTCCCAACTTCAAATATCTGCATTGAGGGACAAAAAGGAGCGTAAGCACATAAAGCTTAGTGAGGAATGCTCAAAACCAAAACACCATCAATGCAGCGAGTCATAAAACCTCTTTAAAAAGGAAACACATTTCGATAAACCAAAGCAATGTTCGAAAACCCCTTTTTAAACAACAAAATCAACATTTGCATTTCATGCCTTTTAAAACAAGCCTTCACAAGACTTCAATGCACTAAGGAGATTTCATGCACACATGCACCATTCTCAGTAGAAAATAAACACTTGTTCAAGCTAACAAGTAATACATGCATTCTTGGTACATTACACACTTTCCATGCAACCTTGCATTATTTCAAGCATCTCATGCTTCATTACATTCAAGAACATTTTATTGGCACCCAAGTGATAATCACAAACCATCAAAACACAAGACACAATCGGATACGCGGATTACAAGCGTTGTCCCACACGCTCCATACACACTTCCGAACAACACAAGGTGGAGTTTACCGGTACAATCACAACCCCTCAACACCCGTGATGGAGTTTAACGGTACAATCACAACCCCTCAACATCACTCATCGGAAGTTGTATAATACACTAGCGAGAGACGGGACACATCACAAGGCTTACACATGGAAGCTACCACAACCATTGTAATCACCTTAACCAAGCTCACACACGGGAGCAACCCTCCACCGTTGTGACGCTTAACAAAGTCCACCCATGAGAGCCATCCTCCATCATGGTGACTTTAACAAGGTTCACCCACGAGAGCCATCCTCCATCGTGGTGGCACTAAACCAAGCCCACCCACGAGAGCCAACCTCCATCGTGGTGACACCAATTTCCTCAATCGCTAGGATTCTTGGATGGAGTTTACGGTACAATTACAACCCCCTCGACATCCAAGGGGACTCAATTCACGGTGCACCCAATCCTATAGCCGGCTAACTATATCCGATTAAAGTAACCAAGAACCACTTGCATCACTTGCCAATATAACCATTTTACCTCATTAATCCATTGTTTTTATAAGCATAACCAAAATGCCAAAACCACAAATTACCATCATCATTTCACTGCTTTGAAGCATTAAACAAAGCCATTAAACAACATGCAACACTATACATAAATTCCACAATTCCAATGTACAAAACCAAGGATCTCTTACCTTGAGCATCCTTCACACATGACTTTCAAAACCAGCATTAATCCATGCTAAAATATACTTTCAAAACAGAATTTAAACATGCAAATCACATGCATTGCATCCAACAATCACAAGTGCTTTAAAAACCAATTCATAACACAAACCAAGAGAGAAATTCCATTTACTTACTCTTGAGCTTAGCTAAGTTGTTTAGACTTAAACTAAGCTCCCAAAAACCTTCACACATTGGTTTCAAAGCTGAAAACCCAACTTCACTCACCGATACACAAAACTAGGCTACCCAACAAGCCATCCAAGCATCCGAAACCTTCAACGCCACCTCTATTGCTCACGGATCACTCTCCCCTGTTTCAAGCACATAACAACAGAGGATTAATGCATCATCATGCATTAAAAACACCAGCAACACACCTAAACTAGCTGCTCTTTGCAAATCCAACATTTCGGCTACCAAACACAACCGAAATCACCTCCAAACTCTTCCAAAACTTAACCCAGCCAAGATCCATCACTTCTAACCATTTTTAAACATCAATTAACATCCAAAATGATCCCAAACACGTCCTCATACCTCCAGCATTAACAAAACACCAAGATCACCCCAAAAACCACCATTTTCACAAGTAAAAACTTAGGAAAATCAACCTATTCGGGATTGCATTGATTAAACCTCAATTACACATCACTTAGACATCCAAAATACATCAAAAAGACATCTCAAAACAGAGCCCAATCATTTATTACGAATTTCTTCAAAATTAAATCCAAAGCTTGCATTTTAAGCCAAAATCAAGATCACAACATCAAAACCTTTAATAAAACTTAATTTAAGGATTGAGAACTTGGGAATTTCAGTAAAGAACTGAGTATTTATAGGAGAAGGACGTTCATACCTCTAAATGTGGATTTCTCCTTGTTTAGAGCCAAAATCCTTGAAAATTCAATAAGCAAATGATGAGGATTTGATGTAGAAATAATTAGGAATCATTTAGGAATTGAAATCTCAACTTTAGGTGTGAAAATCAAAGGAAAAGTTGCTGTGGAAATGTGTTTGGCTGAGGGAATTTTGAGAGAAAAAGAAATGAGAAAATTTTGAGAAAAGTTAGTTATGAAATCAAAAAAAATCTATTTCTCTTTTTCCTTTTATTAAATATCATTTAATAAATCTTTAATATTAAGAAAAATCTGGAGAAACCTCTTCTTGGGTAAATTAGCTCCTTAAAGATTCAAAGTTTCAATCCTTTTAAAACAGTCACCAACTTTTCAAAAATTACATTTTAGTCACTAACTCAAAATGTCATATTTCCAAACCTCATTTTGTAAAATTGATTTCACCACTCTCTTATATATAATAAAAGAGGATTTTTTGGATATTTTTCCATATTTTTAATGCATCCCGAACTAGGCTTTCCTTAAAACAACCTTTTATATTCGAACTAAAAATCCGACCGGTCCGGTTCAAACCCAAAACTTCTAAGCCCAAAATTGGGGTGTTACAACTCTCCCCCTCTTAGGAAATTTCATCCTCGAAATTTCAACCGGCGAAAAGAGCACAACCAAACTTCTCAAATCAACCCACAAAGCAACACAGGAGACTTAACCACCACCGAACACTCTCCACACAAAACTCCACCAAACCCAACAGGACCACATACTATTCACGAATTCCAGAACACTCAGATGTTAACCACATCTTAACCTTTCACACTTCCGGACTGCACATAGCCCCAACAACAACCTGAAGAACCTCCAAACTTTTACAACATACACCACCTTAACTCATAACTCCCAAAATTCGTACACACGGTGACACCAACCAATCCAGTTCAGCCACCATGTGACCCACAACCTTCACTGCTTCTAAACCCTTGCACAACTGCTCAACCTCTTCCAAAGGTTACCACATCAAGAAAAAATTCTTAAGCATCAACTGCTTACTCAAACTTCTCAACGTATTGCTGACATTCCTTCACATCCGTCGCTATCATCACCATAACGACTCACCAGGACTAATCGCACAACATTCAAAAATCACGTCACAAAACCCCAACCTTGACTCCGCCAGCCGTTCCACATACCACTAGCTGACTTCAGAAGGAATTTACTTATACACGACTAGCCAACTACTTCTCACAAGAACCCGTCCAACCAACAATGGCCCTTGAACTTACATTGCCTTTCCACTTCAAGCTTTGACTACAACACTAGCCTTACCAGGACACCGCTCATTCTATACATACATATTAAGATTACAAAACTTCTATTCTCCCAGACCAAACCTTTTCTACAACCCTCAACACAACCTCTTCTCAAATCCTCAAAGGTTGCTACGAACCATCACCTACAAAAACAACCCTTGTACTACTACATCAATGCCAAGTTACCTCAGCACTTTGGAAACACATCCACTAACCTGCAACATCACTTAACGCCAAGGAACTACCACTTCTACTAGCTATTCAAAACCACCTGACCGGTTCTAACTTCAACCGGTAATCTCCTCACCACCACACCACTAAACTCTTTAAGCACCAAAACACTTTCCTTCTGCCAACATGCTATATCGCACTCACTATTACCGACAGCACGCTTAATACCCTCCATTACTTCTAACATTCTCCTAGCACCAAAACAACTTTTAAAACCCATCATCCAACTTAACCCTATCACAACACTAACGGACCCGATTAGCTATCAGCAAGTGTGAACGTACGTATGCATGATCACCAATATGCCCTATCAATGCCTGTGTACATGTATGCAAAACCTCTAATGTCATGTCACATGTATGCATGGACCAGCACATATATATATAATAGAGTATATAACAATGGTTTTAACTGTGCATGTATGTCGGTTCACACCCACCAATAACATCCTTAGGACTCGTCTAAGAACAACCCCCTATCTCACTTCCAACTTGTCTAACCCTACCGTTCTAATATCCCATTAACCATAAAATACCCACTAATACCCTCTTCACACTAAAGTTGTTTCCAAAACAACACCAACTACTACCCCAAACATGCTAGCAACGAGACCATACCCACAACGCAAGGCAAAACCAAACCGAAACCAAACTAAGATAACTAGGGCAAAGGTTACTTAACAAGGTTACCTGTAAACACCTCACCGCCCCGGAGCTTCAACAGACGAGCTCTCTTCCTCGCAGAACCATCATCCTCCAGCCGCACCGCTGCAGCACCAGCTAACACATCAAGGTCATCACCATCTCCCTGCGGTAAAGAACCCTGGCTACCCCGAGCCAACTTCAAACAATTTCGTCTCAAATGCCCAACAGACCCACAATTAAACAAGATTCATTCCGCAAGCTCCTCACACCTTTCTGCCCTTCCTGCCACCTTCGAACCTTGTCTTGGCCGTGCCCACGACCCTTCAGAGACCCTTTTGCTACCACTGAAGCTGATCTCACCACTTGAGGACAATTTCGCTTCACATGCTCCTTAGAACCACAGTTCCAACAAACTCCCGCACCCCAACAACCTCCAACATGGCGCCCTCCACAACGGTCACACACCGGTAACCGAGCTACCACTCCTTGATCATGTAGCTCTTGCCCTACATCTGCACCACCACCCGGACTTCGATTCAAGCAAAACCTTCTATCACGTAGCCTCTTACGCTGACTGCTCCGGAGGTCAGTACCCACAGCTCTCTTGCTTAAACTTTTCTCACCTTCATAAGCTGAAACCACACCCTCACGTTGCTTAACCCTGGGAAACTTCTCTCCAAGGTACCTTTCATAAAAGGCAGACACAAAGAAGTCCCAATCTATATCGTGGATATGCGATGCCACCGCCACAGATGTCCACCAGACACAGGCGTCCTCCAACATCAATGAGACAACACTTCCCAGCTTACAAGCGTAGTCACAACCTTCCTGATCCAAAATCAGAATTACACTGGCTAACCAGGCCTCGAAGGCCTCAGGTGTCGAACCATGATACTCCACAGCTCCCAAATCATGTAAACGATGTTTCGACAAACCCGCGTGTCCCACAACCGACACGTCTACAAGCCTCACTTTCACCACAGCCCGAGATGTTCCCAACACCTCTTGAACAATAGGTGATGAACTCTTCATCACAGAACTAGCTTCTTCCTCCTGCCTCACTACCTCAACTCCAGGCACAGAAGACTGAGACAAAACACCTCCACTAAAAGATGAATTCCATGCCTTAACAACATGCTCTAAAGCAGCAACCATCTCACCCAACTGCCATTTTCTCATCGTTTTCACCATGCTGTTAACAACAAGCTATCATAACAAAACAAACAAAATGATCAGGCCAGCTTCAAGCAAGGATTCAAGACTCCAATAACAACATAACACAATAGCTATAATAATAAGGAAATGGGTATCCCGAGTTCTACCCTTTTACATGACATAACAGTCAATAAAAACATGGATATCACAACATCAAGCATATCAATCAACATACTTCGATCATGCTCTCATCAAACAACATTCACTCGCAATAGCATAATATCAACATATCATACCCATTACACTTTTATCATTCATAAAATCGGCTCACATCACCAGCATAACATCAGCACAAATCCACATTAGCTCAATGAAGATTCGTAACCAAAAAGCATGTTAAAAACATCAACAATTCGCTCAAATACACGCACTTCAACCGACTTTCAACCACACATCAGAATAAACATCAAACACATATTACAACAATTTACCATTTCCCCAAGCATTCGCAACCCAGCTCTGATACCACCAAATGTAACCCCCTTAGCCCGGCCTAGACGGTTGACCCGAACTACGAAGATTACATGGGGAAAACCAAAGTCAACCCGAAAGTCAACCTTTATTAACGACCCTTTTTTTTAACTTGTCTAGATGCAAATTAAACCTAGGCATACTCTTGAGATAAGCATACTCAAAAATCACAGCAATCGGAAAACAATAAGGGACCCAATTGCACAAAATACGAATTTAGGGACCAAATTGTAAATTCTGAAAATTAAGAGGACTTTACCAATTTTTAAGTCATCATTATGAAATTAGTCATGTTTCATGCCTCTCTGCCAAATTTCACCTTAAACGGACATCTCGAACTCAATTAATTGCACATACAAAAATCAGGACTAAAACGTAAAGCTTGCAAACCTCAAAACATTTCAAAAATATGCCCAACGGTCAAGTGTTCCGAAATGGGTCTAGGCCGTTCAGGAACACCCCTTGGCAGTAGCCAAAGTTTTTTGAAACGCCTCTACCCGTTTCGAAACACCCATGCCAAATCAAGGGCCTGTTTCGAAACAGGCAAGGGTATTTCGAAACACCCTGCCTAGAAACAGCAGATAGGCCTGTTTTAACACATTTAAACCCCATCAAACATGCTCCAAACCATTCCACAATAAATCAACAACATGCCAAACATTATACCTACCAAATTGCATCAAAATCTAGATACAAAACCACCCCTAGGTGCACCAACTCATTCAACACATCCAACACTTAATCATGCTTTTAAAACAAGAAGCGTAGCATAACGACTTATGAATAAGAAGATTCAAACGTTGCAAGCGTTAAACCACATAGTTCAAAACCATAAACCAAACTTGTCCAACATACACAATCTCATTAAACATCAACATAAAAGACTCTCCCCCCATTGCCTTTATTATCTATAGCTATTAACCGAGACATACATCTCAAGTGGAGCTCTCCTTGAATCCCTTGCTTCTTGCTGTCCCAACTTCAAATATCTGCATTGATGGACAAAAAGGAGCGTAAGCACATAATGCTTGGTGAGGAATGCTCAAAACCAAAACACCATCAATGCAGCGAGTCATAAAACCTCTTTAAAAAGGAAACACATTTCGATAAACCAAAGCAATGTTCGAAAACCCCTTTTTAAACAACATGCATTAAATCATGCATTGCTCAAACATGAAAACCAACCCTTAGCTTAGAAAAGCTAAGTAACTCACTTCAAAGCACAACCTTGCAAAACCATCAATTTAACCTTTCCATGCATGAACATCATATGGAAAGTTAAATACAAAACCCTTGGAAAACTACATCACATTATACTTTTCTCATTCTTGAAAATCATCTCAAGCAAGAAACCTTTAAAATCCACTTACTCCTTCAATCTAACTCATGCATTAAACAAATGCAACATATGAACCACAAAATCAACATTTGCATTTCATGCCTTTTAAAACAAGCCTTCACAAGACTTCAATGCACTAAGGAGATTTCATACACACATGCACCATTCTCAATAGAAAATAAACACTTGTTCAAGCTAACAAGTAATACATGCATTCTTGGTACATTACACACTTTCCATGCAACCTTGCATCATTTCAAGCATCTCATGCTTCATTACATTCAAGAACATTATATTGGCACCCAAGTGATAATCACAAACCATCAAAACACAAGACACAATCGGATACGCGGATTACAAGCGTTGTCCCACACGCTCCATACACACTTCCGAACAACACAAGGTGGAGTTTACCGGTACAATCACAACCCCTCAACACCCGTGATGGAGTTTAACGGTACAATCACAACCCTCAACATCACTCATCGGAAGTTGTATAATACACTAGCGAGAGACGGGACACATCACAAGGCTTACACATGGAAGCTACCACAACCATTGTAATCACCTTAACCAAGCTCACACACGGGAGCAACCCTCCACCGTTGTGACGCTTAACAAAGTCCACCCATGAGAGCCATCCTCCATCATGGTGACTTTAACAAGGTTCACCCATGAGAGCCATCCTCCATCGTGGTGGCACTAAACCAAGCCCACCCACGAGAGCCAACCTCCATCGTGGTGACACCAATTTCCTCAATCGCTAGGATTCTTGGATGGAGTTTACGGTACAATTACAACCCCCTCGACATCCAAGGCGACTCAATTCACGGTGCACCCAATCCTATAGCCGGCTAACTATATCCGATTAAAGTAACAAAGAACCTCTTACATCACTTGCCAATATAACCATTTTACCTCATTAATCCATTGTTTTTATAAGCATAACCAAAATGCCAAAACCACCAATTACCATCATCATTTCACTGCTTTGAAGCATTAAACAAAGCCATTAAACAACATGCAACACTATGCATAAATTCCACAATTCCAATGTACAAAACCAAGGATCTCTTACATTGAGAATCCTTCACACATGACTTTCAAAACCAGCATTAATCCATGCTAAAATATACTTTCAAAACAGAATTTAAACATGCAAATCACATGCATTGCATCCAACAATCACAAGTGCTTTAAAAACCAATTCATAACACAAACCAAGAGAGAAATTTCATTTACTTACTCTTGAGCTTAGCTAAGTTGTTTAGACTTAAACTAAGCTCCCCAAAACCTTCAAACATTGTGTTGGGTTTTTAGGGGCTCGATTCGATCAACCAATTTAGCTCACCAAGTGGTGGAGAGGTGGATTTTTGGGTGGAAGGGTTGTGGAAGCTAGAATATAAAAAGACACAATGATTTATAGTGGTTCGGCCTTCTAACAAGCACATACATCCACTACCTTAGCTTCCCACTAAGGATTTCACAATCAATCCACTAATTGATTCGTCCCCTTTTCTAGGATTAGGAGGAAACCCTTACAACCGATCAAGCTTCTACCCAAAGCCTTGATCAAAACCCTCTTTTACAAAGAGATAAATAAAGCAAACTTAAACCCTCTAATAGGTGTTTGTTTGCACAATGAAGCACTCACCCAAAACCTAAAACACTTGAGCAAATTTGACAATTTTGGCTCACTAGTGTTTGTCTATACAAGAAATGACAATTTAAGCACTAAGACACTTTTTGATCATTTGATGTTTTACAATATGAGCATTAGCCTTCTCTTGATGCTTGGAGGTCCCTTTTATACTCCCAATTGAGTTTATAGCCGTTACTAGCCGTTGGGGATGAATTGGAGCCGTTGAGGACTTTATTTCCCTTCATAAATGCTGTTCTGCAGCTACCAATATCGATACTCGTGGAAGGGTATCGATACGGCCTTCATAGGAACTAGCCGTTGAGCTCTTACCAGCTGAGGCGTATCGATACGCTTGAGGGCGTATCGGTACGGGTCCATATTTGAATAGCCGTTGGGAAATAGCCGTTGGGGTAGTTGAAATGGGATCGGTACGCTGACGTGGCGTATCGAAACGACCCCACTCCGTATCGATACACTAAACCCTCGTATCGATACAGGTTTTGACAGTGGCTAAACTGAGGCAAAATGGTATCGGTACGGGTACAACCGTATCGATACTGGTGCTCTGAAATCGCAAGTTTGGCTATTAAAAACATGGAAAATCTTTGCCAAAAGCCTTTAAAAATACCTCAAACATAAATTCAAGTTGTTTGGACTTAAAAACAAGTTTTAAATTCTTTTCAAATTAGTCCAAAACATTTTTCAATTATTATATCAAAACATTAGTTCTACACATTGGTTTCAAAGCTGAAAACCCAACTTCACTCACCGATACACAAAACTAGGCTAGCCAACAAGCCATCCAAGCATCCGAAACCTTCAACGCCACCTCTATTGCTCACGGATCACTCTCCCTTGTTTCAAACACATAACAACAGAGGATTAATGCATCATCATGCATTAAAAACACCAGCAACACACCTAAACTCGCTGCTGTTTGCAAATCCAACATTTCGGCTACCAAACACAACTGAAATCACCTCCAAACTCTTCCAAAACTTAACCCAGCCAAGATCCATCACTTCTAACCATTTTTAAACATCAATTAACATCCAAAATGATCCCAAACACGTCCTCATACCTCCAGCATTAACAAAACACCAAGATCACCCTCAAAAACCACCATTTTCACAAGTAAAAACTTAGGAAAATCAACCTATTCGGGATTGCATTGATTAAACCTCAATTACACATCACTTAGACATCCAAAATACATCAAAAAGACATCTCAAAACATAGCTCAATCATTTATTACGAATTTCTTCAAAATTAAATCCAAATTTTGCATTTTAAGCCAAAATCAAGATCACAACATCAAAACCTTTAATAAAACTTAATTTAAGAATTGAGAACTTGGGAATTTCAGTAAAGAACTGAGTATTTAGAGGAGAAGGACGTTCATACCTCTAAATGTGGATTTCTCCTTGTTTAGAGCCAAAATCCTTGAAAATTCAATAAGCAAATGATGAGGATTTGATGTAGAAATAATTAGGAATCATTTAGGAATTGAAATCTCAACTTTCGGTGTGAAAATCAAAGGAAAAGTTGCTGTGGAAATGTGTTTGGCTGAGGGAATTTTGAGAGAAAAAGAAATGGGAAAATTTTGAGAAAAGTTAGTTATGAAATCAAAAAAATCTATTTCCCTCTTTTTCCTTTTATTAAATATCATTTAATAAATCTTTAATATTAAGAAAAATCTGGAGAAACCTCTTCTTGGGTAAATTAGCTCCTTAAAGATTCAAAGTTTCAATCCTTTTAAAACAGTCACCAACTTTTCAAAAATTACATTTTAGTCACTAACTCAAAATGTCATATTTCCAAACCTCATTTTGTAAAATTGATTTCACCACTCTCTTATATATAATAAAAGAGGATTTTTGGATATTTTTCCATATTTTTAATGCATCCCGAACTAGGCTTTCCTTAAAACCACCTTTTATATTCGAACCGAAAATCCGACCGGTCCGGTTCAAACCCAAAACTTCTAAGCCCAAAATTGGGGTGTTACATCGTCTGTTGGGAGACTCTTTCCCTTCTCTAATCTTGACAAGTGATCTGCAACTTGATTCTCTGTCCCCTTTTTGTCCTTGATTTCTATGTCGAACTCTTGCAGCAGCAGAATCCAACGAATCAGTCTGGGTTTTGCATCTTTCTTAGCAAACAAATATTTCAGTGCAGAGTGGTCTGTGTGGACCACCACCTTCGTTCCAAGTATGTAGAATCGGAACTTGTCAATTGAAAACACCACAACCAACAATTCCTTCTCTATTGTGGTGTAATTTACTTGGGCATCGTTGAGTGTTTTGCTAGCATAGTAAATTACATGGAATAGCTTGTCCTTCCTCTGCCCAAGTGCTGCCCCTACAGCATAATCACTGGCATCACACATAATCTCGAATGGCAACTTCCAGTCCGGTGGCTGTACAATTGGAGCTGTTACTAGCTTCACTTTTAGAATTCTGAATGCCTCGGTACATTCAGTGTTGAAGTCAAAGGGACGATTCTGCTCTAAAAGGTGGCACAATGGCTTGGTGATCTTCGAAAAATTGGCTATAAACCTTCGATAGAAACCAGCATGCCCTAAAAAGCTTTGAATTCCCTTGACTGTGGTGGGTGGTGGCAGCTTTTCAATTACCTCAATTTTTGCCCTGTCGACCTTTATGCAGCGACAGCTTACTTTGTGGCTTAGTACTATCCCTTCATCCACCATGAAATGACATTTCTCCCAGTTTAATACCAAGTTCGCTTTCTCGCATCTCTCGAGCACTTTCTGCATGTTGCCTAGGCAGCTTTCAAAATTGTCTCCAAAGACTGAGAAATCGTCCATGAATATCTCCAGGAAATCCTCCACCATGTCGGAGAATATAGCCATCATACACCTCTGAAAAGTTGTTGGTGCGTTGCAAAGTCCAAATGGCATCCTCCGAAAAGCGTAAGTACCGTACGGGCAAGTGAAGGTCGTTTTCTCTTGATCCTTCGGTGCGATGTCTATTTGGTTGTAACCTGAGTAACCATCAAGAAAACAGTAATAAGGCTTTCCCGCTAATCTATCAAGCATTTGATCAATGAAAGGCAGGGGAAAGTCGTCTTTCCGGGTAGCTTTGTTAAGCTTCCGGTAGTCCATACAAACCCTCCAACCGGTCACAATCCTGGTTGGGATTAACTCGTTTTTTTCGTTGGTTACCACGGTTATTCCTCCTTTCTTAGGAACACACTGTACCGGGCTCACCCACTTACTATCCGAGATGGCATAAATTATCCCAACGTCTAGCCATTTGATAATTTTGTTTCGGACCACTTCTCGTATAGCATCATTCAAACGTCTTTGGGCATCAATGGTCGCATTGTGATCATCCTCTAAGAGGATTTTATGCATACATAGTGCTGGACCGATGCCTTGGATATCAGCTATCGTCCATCCAATAGCCTTTTTGTGCTGCTGCAGCATCCCTATCAGCTGTTGTTCCTGTTCCTGCATTAACTTGGAAGAGATGATTACGGGCAACGTATCATTTAATCCAAGAAAAACATATTTGAGCTACCCTGGCAGGGGCTTAAGATCTAGAACAGGTGGCTCTACAGTTGATGGCTTTTGGATGATATGTTCATTCAAGGTATAGTTTAAGGGCTCGAATAACTTACCTGAACGATTGCCTATCCATTTTACTTCCTAATGATCTTCAGTATCTGATATGTCAGAACCTGAGGAGCTGTTGTCGTCATCGCTGCCGTGACAGTCTTCTAAATGGCTGTTGGGGCAGTGGCCAAATTTGATGTCATGGCAGTCCGACCTAATGCAGGGTTGGTCAAGGATAACTTCAGTGATAGCCTTGCATTCTTCTTCTGCATCAGCGTGCTTTATTGCTTGGAGAACATTCAGCTTGATCTCTTGATCATTCACTCTCATAGTGAGTTCTCCTTTTTCTACATCAATCAGTGATCTTCTTGTGGCTAAGAAGGGTCACCCCAGGATGATAGGTGCATTCTCATCTGCTTCACAATCTAAAACAAGAAAGTCAGCGGGAAAAATAAATTTATCCACTCTTACAAGAATATATTCAATTTTCCCTTCCGGTTGCACGTAAGAGCGGTCTGCCAGCTGCAGCATAACTGTTGTTGGTCGTGCTCGTCCAATACCTAATTTCTGAAATACAGATTTTGGCATTAAATTAATTGTAACCCCCTTAGCCCAGCATAGACGGTTGACCCGAACTACGAAGATTACATGGGGAAACTAAAGTCAACTCGAAAGTCAACCTTGATTAGTGACCCTTTTTCTTCTTCTAATCTTGTCTAGATGCACGTTAACACTAAGAAAACACTCGAGAAACTTATATGTGTAAAGCACAGCGATCGAATTTTAGAAAGGGACTCAATTGCATAACATACAAATGTTAGGGACCAAAACGTAAATTCTGTAAAATTACAAGGTCATAATTGATTTTAAAGTTACCAATATGAAATTAGTCATATTACAAGCTTCCCTGCCAAAATTCACCTTAATTGGACATCTCAAACACATGCAATTGCCAATACAACTTTCGGGACTAAAACATAAAGCTTGCAAACTTCAACACCATTCAAATCAGTGCCCAATTGTCACCTGTTCCGAAACGACATTGATCGTTCCGAAACACGGGTTGGTTCCGAGACTGGTTTCGAAACAGGGCCTTCCAGTAGCCAAATCGTTTCGAAACAGCCTCCAGCCGCTTCGAAACACGAAGGCCATTACAGGCCCCCGTTTCGAAACGCCAGTGGGTGTTCCGATACGGTTTGCCCAGAAACTGCAGATTTTTTTGGTTTTTCATACATAAAACCACTCAAACACAACCTAATGACTTTCTAGTCATGCCAACAAGTCATCATACATATATAGAGCATGTTTGTATCTCCTAAACACATTCATAGCAACAAACATGGAATTTCACATATCTATAGGCATGCTTCCTATTATCCAAAACCAAGCAATCAATCAATCTCCAAAACAAGCATTAAAAGGCCATTTACAAATTCAAACCATCAAAACATCATGCCACAACCTAGGGAGTCCGACACACCTCCCAAAACACATCTTAGGTTCCCATTGCCAAATTACCAAAACTAATAGTGTATGAAAACATCACCATACATGAGCTTGGTTTCCCTTGGACACTCTAGCTTCCTTGTTGCCCTTAATCACTTCAATTATCTGCATTATTGATACAAGAGAGAGAGAGCGTAAGCACAATTGCTTAGCAAGGCATGCTCTAAAGTAACTACACAATAATGCATTTTAGAAAACCCTTTCAACAAAGCTCTTTAAACACATGCACATCACTTTTCATGCAACCTTGCATACTTTACAAGCATCTCATGCTTCATAATAAACAACTCATCATATTGGCTTTCAAGTGATAACTCATAACCATTTACAACACAAAACACAATCGGATACGCGGATTACAAGCGTTGTCCCATACGCTTCATACACACTACCGAACAACATAAGGTGGAGTTTATCGGTACAATCACAACCCCTCAACACCCGTGATGGAGTTTAATGGTACAATCACAATCCCTCTACATCACTCATCGGTAGTTGTATAATTCCACTAGCGAGTGCAAGGAACACATAACACAAGATCCACATACGGACTTTTAACCATCGTTGTGATCTTACCTCACTCGTTAGGGTACTTGGATAGAGTTTACGGTACAATCACAACCTCTCAACATCCAAGGCGACTCATTCACGGTGCACCCAATCCTATAGCTGGCTAACTATATCCGATTCAAGTACTTTAAAACCATTACATCACTTGCCAATATACATCATTTACCATCAACAATTCACTGTTTTAAAAGCATTAATCAAAGCCATTTAACATCATGCATCACTATGCATCAAAACCATATTAACAATATGTCAAACCAAGGATCTCTTACCTTGAGCATCCCTCAATACATGGCTTTCAAAACCAGCATTAACCATGCAAAAACATGCTTTCAAAACAGAATTTAAACATGCAAATTATAACCAATGCAACAAACCACTTCATGGTTCATCCAAGGGAGTTTTTCCGAAAACTTACTCTTGAGCTTAGCTAAGTTGTTTAGACTTAAACTAAGCTCCCAAAACCTTCAAATAATTGTTTCAAAGCTGGAAACCCAACTCCACTCACCGATTACGTTTCGCACGCTTGCCGAAACACCAATCAAGCCTCTGGATCAACTCCAAAAGTGTCCGAAGATGTCTCCCCTATTTTAAACACATCAAAGCAGAGGATTAATGCATCATCATGCATTGAAATATTCAGCCAACACACTTTAACTCGCTGCTCTACTTAAAACCAACATTTCGGCTACCAAACACAACCGAAAACACCTCCAAACTCTTCCAAAACTTAACCAAGCCAAGATCCATCACTTCTAACCATTTCTAAGCATCAATTAACATCCAAAATAAACCTAAACTCGTCTTTATACCTCCAGCTATAACAGAACACCAAGATCATCCCAAAAACCACCATTTTCATAAACAAAAACTTAGTAAATACAACCTATTCGGGATAGCATTGATAAAACCTCATTTCCACATCATTAGACATCCAAAATACATTAAAGAATCATCTCAAAACAGAGCCCAAACAATCACAACGAAATTCTTCAAGATTTCTTCCAAATCTTGAGTTTTAAGCCAAAATCAAGTTTCTAACATTAAAACCATTTACAAAACTTAAATTAAGGATTGACAACTTGGGAATTTCAGTAAAGAACTGAGTATTTAGAGGAGAAGAACAATCTTACCTCTAAGTGGTGATTTCTCCTTGATTTGAGCCAATTTCCTTGAAAATTCTATGAGGAAATCAAAAGGATTTGATGCAAGATTGATTAGGAATTAATTGATGATAGAAATCTCATCAATTGAAGTGCAGATCAATGCAAAAGTTGCTGGAGAAAAAGTGTTTGGATGATGGAATTTTGAGAGAAAGAAATGAGAGAAATCTAGGAAAAGGTAGTTATGAAAATCCAAAAAGTAGTTTCCTTTTTCTTTTAATTAATTAAAACATTAATTAAATCACTCAAATTAAGGAAAAATTTGGAGAAATCATTTTTGGGTAAATTAGCTCCTTAAAGATTCAAAGTTTCAATCCTTACAAAACAGTCACCACTAAACTTTTCAAAAATCGCATTTCAGTCACTACACCGAAATGTAGTTTTTCCAAACCCTATTTTGTAAAATTGATTTCACCACTCTCTTATATATATTAAAAGAGGATTTTTAGATATTTTTCTATATTTTTAAAGCACCCCAAACTAGGCTTTCCCTAAACCTCCTTTTATATTCGAACCGAAAATCAGACCGGTCTTGTTCAGACCCTAAACTTCTAAGCCCAAAATTGGGGTGTTACAACTCTCCCCCCCCCCTTTAGAAATTTCGTCCTCGAAATTTACATGGAGGAAAAAGGTACGGAAACTGCTTCTTCACATCATCCATTCTTTCCCACGTGGCTTCCTCAACACCACGATGCTTCCACAACACCTTAACCAATTCAATGGTCTTACCACAAAGACCTTTACTGTCTGAATCCAGAATTTCAATCGGCTCCTCATGGTATGTCAAGTCTGGATTCAACTCCACTTCCTCCACAAGCATAACATGCGAATGATCCGATCTATACCTCCGAAGCATAGAGACATGAAATACATCATGTATCTTTTCCAACTCTTGCGGTAACCTCAACTTTTACGCAACAAGACCCACACGTTCAATCACCTCGTATGGTCCAATGTACCTAGGGCTCAACTTACCCTTCCGGCCAAACCTCATCACCTTCCTCCAAGGCGAAATCTTCAAGAACACACGGTCACCTACTGCAAGCTCAATCTCTTTACGCTTCAAATCCGCGTAAGACTTCTGTCGATCAGAAGCTGCCTTTAATCGCTCACAAATGAGCTTCACCTTCTCGGTGGCTCCTTTCAACAAAGCCGGCATTGAAACCAACTTCTGACCTGTTTCAGCCCAGCAAAGAGGAGTTCTGCACTTCCTCCCGTACAAGGCTTCATAAGGTGCTATTTGAATACTTGCCTGGTAGCTATTGTTATAAGCAAACTCCACCAAAGGCAAATGCTTCTACCAAGAACCTTGAAACTCAATCACACAACACCTCAACATATCTTCCAACACTTGAATAACACGCTCAGACTGTCCATCCGACTGTGAATGATAAGAAGTACTGAAATTTAACCGCGTACCCAAAGCTTGATGCAAACACTCCCAAAAACGCGATGTAAACCTCGGATTTCTATCCGACACTATAGACTTTGGCACACCATGCAGTCGCACAATCTCAGCAATGTACAACTTTGCAAGCTTGTCCAAAGTATACGTAGTATGCACAGGTAAGAAATACGCACACTTCGTAAGGCGATCCACAATCACCCACACCAAATTCTTCTTCGATGGCGACAAAGGCAAACCAGAAACAAAGTCCATGGTAACCCTTTCCCACTTCCACTCAGGAATCCTCAACGGTAGCAACAACCCAGAAGGAAACTGATTCTCAACCTTAACCCGTTGACAAACCATGCACTTACTCACGTACTCCGCAACATCCTTCTTCAAACCCACCCAATAGTACTCATCCTTAAGATCACGATACATCTTTGTACTACCAGGGTGCATAGCAAAAGGACTACTATGAGCTTCAGTCAGAATAGTACGCCTCAACTCTGCATCATTCGGCACTACTACCTGACTTCCAAAACATAGAACCCCATCATCATTAAAACAGAAATCCGATGGTTTATCCTCAGCAATATCCTGAACATGTGGCCCCAAGGAATCATCCAACAACTGCTTATCCTTTATCAATTGAACCAAAGATGGTTTCACTTGCAATTCAGCCACAAGACCCCCATCTCGCGAAATACTCAAGCTGGCAAACATAGCCCTTAACTCCACTGCCACCTTTCTACTCAAGGCATCCGCTACAACATTAGCTTTTCCCGGATGGTACTCAATCGTCAGATCGTAATCCTTAAGCAACTCCACCCAACATCGTTGCCTATGATTCAACTCTTTCTAAGACATCAGATACTTCAAACTTTTGTGATCTGTGTACACAGTACACTTCTCACCATACAGGTAATGTCTCCAAATCTTCAAAGCAAAGACCAACGCAGCTAACTCAATATCATGCGTAGGATAATTGTGCTCATGCACCTTCAACTGGCGCGATGCATAAGCCACCACCTTACCCTCTTGCATCAACACACACCCTAAACCAACATAGGATGCATCGCTGTACACCACAAACTCTTTCCCTGATTCATGTTGAACCAAGATAAGAGCTTGCGTCAAAGCTGTCTTAAGCTTCTCAAAAGCTGTCTTAAGCTTCTCAAAAGCTTGTTGCCTTGCTTCTGTCCACTCATACTTGACATCCTTTTGTAACAACTTCGTCAAAGGTGCAGCAATCTTCGAAAATCCATCCACAAATCTCCGGTAATATCCTGCCAACCCAAGGAAACTACGGATTTCATGAACAGACTTAGGAGGCTTCCAATTCATCACCGCCTCAATCTTCTGAGGATTAACACGAATCCCCTCAGCAGAAACCATATGACCAAGGAAAACAACTTCCCTAAGTCAGAATTCGCACTTGCTCAGCTTAGCATAAAGCTGATTCTCCAACAGCGCCCGCAACACAATCCTCAAATGCCCCTCATGCTCCTCCTCAGTACGAGAATACACAAGAATATCATCAATGAACACCACAACAAACTTGTCCAAGTACTCATGGAACACTCTATTCATCATGTCCATAAAAGCTGCAGGAGCATTCGTCAAGCCAAACGGCATCACAACTCATAATGCCCATACCTCGTTCTAAAGGCTATTTTTGGCACATCCACATCTTTCACCTTGAGCTGGTAGTAACTTGACCTTAAGCCAATCTTAGAGAACACAACCGGTCCCCGAAACTGATCAAAAAGATCATCAATCCTCGGCAAAGGATACCGATTCTTGATAGTCAACTTATTCAGCTGACGATAATCGATGCACATTCTCATAGTGTCATCCTTCTTCTTCACAAACAAGATCGGTGCACCCCAAGGTGACACACTCGGCCGAATGAAACCACGATCAAGCAACTCCTGAAGTTGCGTCTTCAGCTCCTTCAACTCCTTAGGTGCCATGCGGTAGGGAGCAATGGACACTGGAGTTGTGTTTTCATACAGCTCAATTCCAAACTCCACCTCTCGACTATGAGGCAACCCAGGTAACTCTTCTGGAAACACACCAGGAAACTCTCGCACATTCCTGATATCTTGAACTCGTAACTCCTTAGAGCTAGGATTCATCACAAAGGCCAGGTAAGCCTTACAGCCTTGCTTCAGCATTCGGCTTGCTTTCAAAGAAGATACCACATTGGCAAGAAACTTCACATTCTCGCCAACCACCACTACCTCATAATCATCCACAAGTTTCAATGAAACTCGCTTGTTCTCAAAATCCACTACAACTTGATGTTCAACAAGACAATCCATACCAAGGATTACATCAAAACCATAGAATGGCAATTCCATGAGATCAACAAGAAAAACATGATTTTGCACTTCCAAGGGACATCTCCTATACAACTTTCGTGTCACAACGGTCTCACCAAAGGAACTAGTTACACGCATACCAACATCCAAAAACTCAACAGGTAAACCAAGCAATTGAGCATGTTCACGCAATATGTATGAGTGTGTAGATCCAGAATCAATCAAGGAAAGTAATGATAAGGATTGCAAAGTAAAGGTACCTGCGATCACATCCGTATCATTTCTCCCCTCATGTTGAGCATACACTCGAGCCTGGCCACAACCCTCAGGTTGAACAGCCACCACATGCGTCATATTCCTCTCACCATCATCTCTGCGCTGGAAGTTACCACGGCCGCGCCCACGACCTCTCTGTGGTGCAACTACACCAGGAGCACGTCCCTGACCACCACCGGCCAATAAAGGACACTCCATCCTCATGTGGTCTACCGAACCACAATTCCAGCATGAATTACCGGTCACTGCTACAGGAGCCTGAACCTCCCTCGCTGCTCGAGGACAATCCCGCCTCAAATGGCCACGAGATCCACACGTCCAACACGTGTTCTGATCAGCCCTCATCCTATCTCCTCCCTGAACAGGCGCACCATGCCCTCCATTACCACGCCTAGCAGAAGGCTGATACCTCTTGTCCCGTCCTCTCTTGTTCCGTCAGCCACCGGAACTATAATCAGCAGCTCTTTTGCCCGAGCTAGAACTAACACCTCTGGAAGACAAACCCAAATTCTGCTCAATGTCCTTCGCTCTACTCACAAGCACATCGAAATCTGTATACTCAGCTGCAAGCATGAAAGTCTTCACGTCCGTCACCAAACCATAACGGAAACGTTCACACCTCTCCCGCTCATCAGGGATTAACTCAGGTGCATACTGACTAAAGCGGACAAACTGAACCTCATACTCAGCTACCGTCATGCTTCCTTGCGTAAGAGACATAAATTCTCTTTTCTTCTCATCTAGGTATCGCACACCTAGATACTTTCGCTTGAACGCGTTCAAGAAGAACGTCCAAGTCACATCATTTTCCTCCATTCCAAAGACAGTGGTCGTCCACCACGTATAAGCATCATCATGCAGCAGTGACACCACACAACCCAACTTCTGCACATTGTTGCAGTTCATTTGCCCCAAAATCCTCTTGGTGCTTTCCAACCAAGATTCAGACCCTTCAAGAGATAAACCTCTGAACTCAATCCCTCACAGACTGCGAAGACGTTCCAAAGGCAACCTCACGTTAGCATCACCCTGATGCGCAGCTCCGTGAGCTCCAGCTACTGCTGCCTGAAAGGCTCCAGCTACTGCTGCCTGAAAGGCTCCATCAATAGCCTGAAGTAACACAGTCATGTCAGGAGCAGCTTGCCCCTGCACACTTTCAGGTCCAGCGACCCCAGCACCAGCACCAACACCAGCATTATCACCTCCAGCACCACCACCGCCGGGTGGTCCACAACTAGGGGGAGGAGGTATATCCACAACATTATCAGCATTTTCCTCATTCTCATTCTGAGCCATAGCTCTCGTATTCATCATCATCTCTCTACGAGGCCCCATTTACAAGTAAACAATGCATTGACACAAATGAAATAAACATAATTAGGCTCAACAAGGTAAGTAATCCAAGTACTCAAGCTCATTTTCCAAAAACAATTCCTTTCATTAGTTTGATATGGCAATGGGTTCCCCTAACATGCATCAACATAGCATAACATCACAATTGCAACCATACATCACAATTCATGAAACATTCCTTCACTTAAAAGATCCATCATGCAAAAACACATATATCACACACATAACAATTCCCAATTACACGAGAACCAAGCTCTGATACCACCAAATGTAACCCCCTTAGCCCAGCCTAGACGGTTGACCCGAACTATGAAGATTACACGGGGAAAACCAAAGTCAACTCGAAAGTCAACCTTGATTAGCGACCCTTTTTTTCTTTTTAATCTTGTCTAAATGCACGTTAACACTAAGCGAACACTCGAGAAACATATATGTGTAAATCACAGCGATCAAATTTCAGAAAGGGACTCAATTGCACAACATACAAATGTTAGGAACCAAAACGTAAATTCTATAAATTACAAGGTCGTAATTGATTTTAAAGTTACCAATATAAAATTAGTCATATTACAAGCTTCCCTGCCAAAATTCACTTTAATTGGACATCTCAAACACATCCAATTGCCAATACAACTTTCGGGACTAAAACGTAAAGCTTGCAAACTTCAACACCATTCAAATCAGTGCCCAACGGTCAACTGTTTCGAAACGGCATTGACCGTTCCGAAACACGAGTTGGTTCCGAGACTGGTTTCGAAACAGGGCCTTCTAGTAGCCAAATCGTTTCGAAACAGCCTCCAGCCATTTCGAAACACGAAGGCCATTATAGGCTCCCGTTTAGAAACGCCAGTGGGTGTTCCGATACGATTTGCCTAGAAACTGCAGATTTTTCTGGTTTTTCATACATAAAACCACTCAAACACAACCTAATGACTTTCTAGTCATGTCAACAAGTCATCATACATATATAGAGCATGTTTGTAACTCCTAAACACATTCATAGCAACAAACATGGAATTCCACATATCTATAGGCATGCCTCCTATTATCCAAAACCCAAGCAATCAAACAATCTCCAAAACAAGCATTAAAAGGCCATTTACAAATTCAAACCATCAAAACATCATGCCACAACCTAGGGAGTCCGACACACCTCCCAAAACACATCTTAGGTTCCCATTGCCAAATTACCAAAACTAATAGTGTATGAAAACATCACCATACATGAGCTTGGTTTCCCTTGGACACTCTAGCTTCCTTGTTGCCCTTAATCACTTCAATTATCTGCATTATTGATACAAGAGAGAGAGCGTAAGCACAATTGCTTAGCGAGGCATGCTCTAAAGTAACAACACAATAATGCATTTTAGAAAACACTTTCAACAAAGCTCTTTAAACACATGCACATCACTTTTCATGCAACCTTGCATACTTTACAAGCATCTCATGCTTCATAATAAACAACTCATCATATTGGCTTTCAAGTGATAACTCATAACCATTTACAACACAAAACACAATCGGATACGCGGATTACAAGCGTTGTCCCATACGCTTTATGCACACTACCGAACAACATAAGGTGGAGTTTATCGGTACAATCACAACCCCTCAACACCCGTGATGGAGTTTAACGGTACAATCACAACCCCTCTACATCACTCATCGGTAGTTGTATAATTCCACTAGCGAGTACAAGGGACACATAACACAAGATCCACATACGGACTTTTAACCACCGTTGTGATCTTACCTCACTCGTTAGGGTACTTGGATAGAGTTTACGGTACAATCACAACCCCTCACCACCCAAGGCGACTCATTCACGGTGCACTCAATCCTATAGCCAGCTAACTATATCCGATTCAAGTACTTTAAAACCATTATATCACTTGCCAATATACATCATTTACCATCAACAATTCACTGTTTTAAAGCATTAATCAAAGCCATTTAACATCATGCATCACCATGCATCAAAACCATATTAACAATATGTCAAACCAAGGATCTCTTACCTTGAGCATCCTTCAATACATGGCTTTCAAAACCAGCATTAACCATGCTAAAACATGCTTTCAAAATAGAATTTAAACATGCAAATTATAACCAATGCAACAAACCACTTTATGGCTCATCCAAGGGAGTTTTTCCGAAAACTTGCTCTTGAGCTTAGCTAAGTTGTTTAGACTTAAACTAAGCTCCCAAAACCTTCAAATAATTGTTTCAAAGCTGGAAACCCAACTCCACTCACTGATTACGTTCCGCACGCTTGCTGAAACGCCAATCAAGCCTCTAGATCAACTCCAAAAGTGTCCGAAGATGTCTCCCTTGTTTTAAACACATCAAAGCAGAGGATTAATGCATCATCATGCATTGAAATCTTTAGCCAACACACTTTAACTCGTGGCTCTACTTAAAACCAACATTTCGTCTACCAAACACAACCGAAAACACCTCCAAACTCTTCCAAAACTTAACACAGCCAAGATCCATCACTTCTAACCATTTCTAAACATCAATTAACATCCAAAATAAACCTAAAATCGTCCTTATACCTCCATCTATAACAGAACACCAAGATCACCCCAAAAACCACTATTTTCGTAAACAAAAACTTAGGAAATACAACCTATTCGGGATTGCATTGATAAAACCTCATTTCCACATCATTAGACATCCAAAATACATTAAATAATCATCTCAAAACAGAACCCAAACAATCACAACGAAATTCTTCAAGATTTCTTCCAAATCTTGAGTTTTAAGCCAAAATCAAGTTTCTAACATTAAAGCCATTTACAAAACTTAAATTAAGGATTGACAACTTGGGAATTTAAGTAAAGAACTGAGTATTTAGAGGAGAAGAACAATCTTACCTCTAAATGGTGATTTCTCCTTGATTTGAGCCAATTTCCTTGAAAATTCAATGAGGAAATCAAAAGGATTTGATGCAAGATTGATTAGGAATTAATTGATGATAGAAATCTCATCAATTGAAGTAAAGATCAATGCAAAAGTTGCTGGAGAAAAAGTGTTTGGATGATGGAATTTTGAGAGAAAAAGAAATGAGAGAAATCTAGGAAAAGGTAATTATGAAAATCCAAAAAGTAGTTTCCCTTTTCTTTTAATTAATTAAAACATTAATTAAATCACTCAAATTAAGAAAAAATCTGGAGAAATAATTTTTGGGTAAATTATCTCCTTAAAGATTCAACGTTTCAATCCTTACAAAACAGTCACCACTAAACTTTTCAAAAATCGCATTTCAGTCACTACACCGAAATGTAGTGTTTCCAAACCCTATTTTGTAAAATTGATTTCACCACTCTCTTATATATATTAAAAGAGGATTTTTAGATATTTTTCTATATTTTTAAAGCATCCCAAACTAGGCTTTCCCTAAAACCTCCTTTTATATTCGAACCGAAAATCAGACCAGTCTGGTTCAGACCTTAAACTTCTAAGCCCAAAATTAGGGTGTTACATTAATACTAGCACCTAGATCACAAAGTGCATTACCCACAAATTTATCTCCAATTATGCACGTTATTATGAAACTCCCAGGATCCTTCTTTTTCTGGGGTGGATGCTTGTGCAGAATATTCATGCATCCTTCTGTCAGTTTAACCGTCTCAAATTCCCCAAGTCTGGATTTCTTCGACATAGCATCCTTGAGAAATTTGGCATAACCAGGCATCTCCTTGATAGCATCTAACAACGAAATATTGATGTGGACCTACTTAAAAATATCATATATCTTCTTAAGCTGGGATTCCTGTTTCAACTTCTGTAACCGCTGAGGAAAAGGAGGTGGAGGAAAATAATCTTCAATGTGTCCTTCCCATTGCATTCGGATCTAAGGAGGCTTAGGTTCTTCATTCTTCTCCTCTGTCCCTTCTACTGTCGTGACAGGTGCATCAGCAACAGGTTGTTTATCGTCTGCCAGGGTAGTGTTCTCGGTAGTCGATTCTAGGGCTGGTTTCTTAACTGGTTCAGCTTCCTTCTCTGGCCCTGGTCATGTGTGGGTTGTCTAGCGACCTCAGTATCGCTAGGGAATCCTTCATTCTGCCTCGGTTTAATATGCTCGGAAACCTGACCCATCTATGTCTCTAGTGATTTCAGAGTAGCTTCATGGTTAGTCATCCACATCTCTGTTTTATCCATGAATGACTCATTCTTCTTGACGAAGTGATTCATGTTCTCAATGTAAGTTCCTGTTTGAGACATAAACGTAGCCAAGGTCTGGTCTAATATACTAGTTGTGGCTGCTGGTGGCTGTTGTTGCGGTTGCTGTCGAGTCAGAAGTCTAGGTGCCCCCTGATTTTGAGTGTTCTGTACTTGAGGGTTCAGGGCATTGTTCGGGTTGCTCCAAGAGAATTTGGGATCTTTTCTCTAGTTGGGATTGTAATTGTTGGAATTGTAGTTCTGCTTGTTATAATTTCCAACATACATCCCTTCCTCTAGCTGTAGCGGCAGTCCTCCGAACTATGATTCCCACTGCAAGTTCCACACACCTCTTCTGCAGCATAGACGGGTTGAGAATCCTTCTTCAACAAGTTTTCTACTACCTTTGTGAGATATGCAACTTGTGTCTTTAAGGAATTATCGGCTTCGTAATTCTTCACAGCTAGTACCCGTTTACCTCTCCTCGATGTGGGGAATTTTTCTTCATTCTTTGCCAAATTCTTTAACACTACCATGGCATCCTCTGGATCTTTATCTAACAACAACCCATTGGCTGTTGAATCGATTCTCATACGAGTCTATAAGTTGGCAACATTGTAGAATTTGATTACCTGATTCCAAACAGGGAATCCATGCATCGGGCAATTCCTTAGAAGAGTAGTAAACTTGTCCCATGCCTCGTGCATTGGCTCGTCATCTTCCTACTGAAAAGTAGCAATTTCGTTACGTAATCACTCAGATAAATGGGAAGGGTTAAAATGAGACCAAAATTCATGAGTTAAATCTGCCCAAGTTCGTATTGAACCCGGCGTTAGTTTGTTCCACAAAATTTTAGCTATGTCCCTCAATGAATGAGGAAATAACCGAAGCCTCAGTATCTTCGGATTTACTCCTGGTAGTCTAAACGAACCAAAGATTTCTTGGAACGTTTTCAGATGTTCCCTAGCATCCTCTGTAGCAGCACCGCTAAATTGGCCAGCGGAATTAATCATGTTGAACATGACAGGTTTCAGCTCGAAATTTTCAGCTTCTACATCTGGCAGGGTGGTCTCTAATTCCACATGATCATTGATCATGTAGTCTCGGTATGACCGGCGTGCGGCAGCAGTAGGAGGATCGACAGGTTGTCCGTTTCCTCCATCTCTGATAGGATCTTCAGGACCTCGGGTATTCCCTTGGTTGTTCGTGGCCTCTAACTGTTCTTCAAGGTATTCATTTCTGGCTAGTACGAGTCGGAGTCGGTTCCTAAGATTGCACGAGCATTCGATTTCAGGATCTATCTTATACTCAGGTTCCTTTCCTCGTCTCGATCTGCGCATAAATAGAAAACCTTGTGAAAAGCACAGGTTGAACAATCCAAGTAAAAACAAAAAAATTTAAAAAGTGCAGTAAAGTAGGGTAAAGATATGTTGCCAGTCCCCGGCAACGGCGCCAAAAACTTCTTGCGTGTAAAAGAGTCTATCACAATGTAGTGCAAGTGTACACGACGCAAGCAGTAAAGTGATACGTAAGTATCGGATATCGTCTCCACAGGGACTGGGCTAATAGCTTTAACCTTGGATTGCTGCACAAGAGGGAAAAGAAAGAGTTTAATTGTTTGTCACGAAATAATAAAGAAGACTGAGAATAAAAGATGAAAATATTCAGAGTAAAGAGTGGGACAGTATTGATTTGCTCCGTAGTGCAGGTGTTTGCATTGTCTAGGACTTCTCTGTTCAGTCGTAGCGCCTGTCGCGGTAGCACCCGCTGTGGCAGCGGTCTGTTGTTGTCGCGGCAGCGAACACACAACTCTGTACTTCAAGCTTGGCAAGAATCCCTGATATGCCTTGGCCTATCCCTAGGTCCAAGTCTATCGATGAACACATCTTTGATGATACCTCCCAGCGTGAATCGAAGGATGAACACCGATGTTGTTGAATTCTTCCTTAGCCACTTAACCTCGTCCTATCCCTAGGTCCGAGATAATTCAACCATAAACTGGAGAACCCGTACTTATTCCTTTCGTATACTTAACTCTCCCGATATTAAGTAAATGTGTAATCTCACAATGCTCTCCCGATACTCTTGCAAGATGTTCAAAACCAGAATAAGCAAACTTGAAGTCTATTTTATTGAACAGAAAAAAATCCTAAAACAATGCAATCCTTGCAACTACTTTACATAATCAACCCTTAGCCCTAAGGGAAGTTTAGAACCTGATGAGAAGGGGGAAAACGACTAGGGTTTAGGGGAAGACGGCTAGAGAGTAGGATATCCTTCCCTAGGTCGAATTACATGCCTTTACATAGGCCTTGGGTTCAAGTTTTCTAATATGGCAAGAATACAAGTTTAAATTAAAGTACAACTTTATTAAAGACTAAATCTTCAAAGTAGATATCTTTAATTCTTCCTTTCTTCTTGCTTGGAGTTCCTTCCTTAAACTTTGGGCTTGGCCTTTATTCTGATCTAGGGCTCAGAAAAATATAAGAGTGCTCTACGACAGACCGGCTTAATTTCCTCTTTCTGTCGAGCTCCATTTCACTTCTTACCTTCATTATTGCTGTCGTCATTGGCTGCCACGGCAGCATCCTTCTTCTCGTCTGCAGTCCTGTGTTCCAGCTCTGCTTCTCCACTGCCGAACATCTGCTACAACAACTACCTACAAAAGTAACCAATTTCGGTAGAAACTGTGCCATTTAATATAATTGTGATGTATGAATGAAATCTATCCTAAATGCAATGAATTATGCTTGAATGCAGCAGAAATATGGGTTAAATAGGGATAAAATATAGAACTTTTACACACTCAACAGGAGGAAACCCTTATACACCGATCAAGCTTTCTACCCAAAGCCTTGATCAAACCCTCTTTACAAAGAGAAAAGATAAGCAAACTTAAATCCTTCTAATATGTGATTGTTTGCACAAATAAGCTCTCACCCCAAAACCTAAAACACATGAGCAAATTTGAAAATTTTGGCTCACTAATGTTTGTCTATACAAAGAAATGACAATTTAAGTACAAAGACAATTCTTGATCATTTGTTGATTGACAATTGAAGCATTAACCATATCTTGATGCTTGGAGGTCTCTTTTATACTCCTTAATGAGTTTGTAGCCGTTACTAGCCATTGGGATTGAATTGGAGTCGTTGGAGACATAATTTCTCACCATAAATGTTGTTCTGCTGCTAACCGTATCGAAACGCTCGAACACGTTTCGATACGCTCTTCAAGTAGAAAGAGTCGTTGCAGTCTGATGCAGCACCCATATCAAAATGATGTTGGCCGTTTCGAAACACCCGTATCGAAACACCTTTCACTGTATCGAAACGATCTACATTTAAATGTTAGTTGGGAAATAGCCGTTGGGGTTTATGACCGTTGTGGTCGATGCCACGTAGGCGTATCGAAATGGTATAGCCCGTATCGAAACACTGGGAAAAATCCTCATCCAGAAAAGACTCGTTTCGATACCCGTATCGAAACGCTTTGACACTTGAAGACACCGTATCGAAATGCCTAAGGGTGTTTCGATACACTTGGATGGTTTTGTTAAGTTTAGCTTTGAAAACATGTAAAAACATCCCTTAAACATAGTTTCAAGTTATTTGGAGATTGGAAATAGTTTTGAATTCTTTTTAAATCAGTCCAAAACATTTTTTCAATTATTATATTAAAACATTAGTTCTACACATTCTCATTTTTTATTTTTGAAATCAACTTTTTGTTCTTGGAAAATGATGCCTTGAATTCTAAAAGAAAATCATCATAGGCATCTTGCAACTCATCAACTGTATATGAATTTGAAATAGATGAGTTAGAAGTTACCTCCCCCTCATTGAGGGCCATCAAGCATAGGTGGGTTACTTCATCATCGGTGGAGTCTTCATCGCTCCATGTGGCCACATATGCTTGCTTTGAAGATGATCCACTCTTGTTGGACTTGTGGGATTCCTTCATCTTCTTCCTCGATTCATGCTTGGATTTTTTCATTTCGCTCTTTATGAACTGAGTAAATTTGTTGAAGAGATAGGTCATCTCTTCATCTTCACTTTCCTTCTCACTTGAATCTCCATGATGGCATGTGGAGGATTTGATAGTAATGGCATTAGTGTTGATGCCAAGCCCTTTGAGCTTCTTCTCCCCCATAGCTCTAATTTCTTCCCTCTTCTTCTCCTCTTCTTTGTTTTTCTTCATGATTTGGTGAGTGAGAAGTGACCCCATGAGTTCATCAAGCTTCAAGGTCTTCAAATTCTTGGCTTCGATGATGGTGGTCCTCTTTGAGTCCCATGACTCAGGAAGTGAGTAGATGAGCTTTTGGACAAGTTTCTCCTCCAGAATGGCTTCTCCATAACCCTTGAGACCATTTGTGATTGTGGAGAATCTATCAAACATCTTCTCGATGTTCTCTTCCGGATCCATCTTGAAGTTCTCATACTCTAGGTTGAGGATCCCGATCTTGGTCTCCTTTACTTCATTTGTCCCTTCGTATGTGACTTCAAGATTGTCACATACCTCCTTAGCACTCTCACAAGAAGACATCTTCTCATAGATGGTTGGGCCAAATGCACAAAAAAGAATGTGCAAGGCTTTGCAATTAAGCTCCATCTTCTTGCGTTCTTCGGCACTCCATTCCACTTTGCTTCATTGAGGCATGAACGGACCATCTTCTACTATGTTTCATAGCTTGTGGTCTCTTGACTTAATGAAGAACTTCATCTTTGTCTTCCAATGGGCATAGTGAGTTCCGTCAAAGAAGGGCAGTTTGTCGATGGATTGCATCATTGAGCCGGTTTTATGAAATGATGATCGAGCTTGCCGGATCTTCTTAATAGGATGTTAATCCTCTTCGATTGAGCCGAGCTCTGATACCAAATGTTGGGTTTTAAGGGGCTCGATTTCTTCAACCGTTCTTGCTCGCCAAGTGGTGGAGAAGAGGAATTTTTGGTGGATGTGGTGTGGAAGCTTAAAAGATAAATGACACAATAATTTATAGTGGTTCAACCTTCTAACCAAGGTCTACATCCACTACCTTAGCTTCCCACCAAGGATTTCCAATCAATCCACTATTGATTTGTCCCTTTTTCTAGGCTTAGGAGGAAACCCTTATACACCGATCAAGCTTTCTACCCAAAGCCTTGATCAAACCCTCTTTAAAAGAGAAAAGATTAGCAAACACAAATCCCTATAATAGGTGTTTGTTTGCACAATTTAGCTCTCACCCAAAACCTAAAACACTTGAGCAAATTTAACAATTTTGGCTCACTAGTGTTTGTCTATACAAAGAAATGACAATATAACTACAAAGATAATTCTTGATCATTTGTTGATTGACAATTGAAGCATTAACCATATCTTGATGCTTGGAGGTCTCTTTTATACTCCTTAATGAGTTTGTAGCCGTTGGGATTGAATTGGAGTCGTTGGAGACATAATTTCTCACCATAAATGTTGTTCTGCTGCTAACCGTATCGAAACGCTCGAACCCGTTTCGATACGCTCTTCAAGTAGAAAGAGTCGTTGCAGTCTGATGCAGCACCCGTATCAAAATGATGTTGGCCGTTTCAAAACACCCGTATCGAAACACCTTTCACCGTATCGAAACGATCTGCATTTAAATGTTAGTTGGGAAATAGCTGTTGGGGTTTATGACCGTTGTGGTCGATGCCACGTAGGCGTATCGAAACGGTATAGCCCGTATCGAAACGCTGGGAAAAATCCTCATCCAGAAAAGACTCGTTTCGATACCCGTATCGAAACGCTTTGACACTGGAAGACACCGTACCGAAACGCCTAAGGGTGTTTCGATACACCTGGATGGTATTGTTAAGTTTAGCTTTGAAAACATGTAAAAACATCCCTTAAACATAGTTTCAAGTTATTTGGAGTTTAGAAATAGTTTTGAATTCTTTTTAAATCAGTCCAAAACATTTTTCAATTATTATATCAAAACATTAGTTCTACACATTCTCATTTTTTATTTTTAAAATCAACTTTTTGTTCTTGGAAAATGATGCCTTGAATTCCAAAAGAAAATCATCATAGGCATCTTGCAACTCATCAACTATATATGAATTTGAAATAGATGAGTTAGAAGTTACCTCCCCCTCATTGAGGTCCATCAAGCATAGGTGGGCTACTTCATCATCGGTGGAGTCTTCATCGCTCCATGTGGCTACATATGCTTGCTTTGAAGATGATCCCCTCTTGTTGGACTTGTGGGATTCCTTCATCTTCTTCCTCGATTCATGCTTGGATTTTTTCATTTCGCTCTTTATGAACCGGGTAAATTTGTTGAAGAGATAGGTCATCTCTTCATCTTCACTTTCCTTCTCACTTGAATCTCCATGATGGCATGTGGAGGATTTGATAGCAATGGCATTAGTGTTGATGCCAAGCCCTTTGAGCTTCTTCTCCCCCATAGCTCTAATTTCTTCCCTCTTCTTCTCCTCTTCTTTGTTTTTCTTCATGATTTGGTGAGTGAGAAGTGACCCCATGAGTTCATCAAGCTTCAAGGTCTTGAAATTCTTGGCTTCGATGATTGCGGTCCTCTTTGAGTCCCATGACTCGGGAAGTGAGTAGATGAGCTTTTGGACAAGTTTCTCCTCCAGAATGGCTTCTCCATAACCCTTGAGACCATTTGTGATTGTGGAGAATCTATCAAACATCTTCTCGATGTTCTCTTCCGGATCCATCTTGAAGTTCTCATACTCTAGGTTGAGAAGCCCGATCTTGGTCTCCTTTACTTCATTTGTCCCTTCATATGTGACTTCAAGCTTGTCACATACCTCCTTAGCACTCTCACAAGAAGACATCTTCTCATAGATGGTTGGGCCAAATGCACAAAAAAGAATGTGCAAGGCTTTGCAATTAAGCTCCATCTTCTTGCGATCTTCGGCACTCCATTCCGCTTTGCTTCATTGAGGCATGAACGGACCATCTTCTACTATGTTTCATAGCTTGTGGTCTCTTGACTTAATGAAGAACTTCATCTTTGTCTTCCAATGGGCATAGTGAGTTCCGTCAAAGAAGGGCAGTTTATCGATGGATTGTGCCATTCAGCGGTTGTGTGAAATGATGATCGAGCTTGCCGGATCTTCTTAATAGGATGTTAATCCTCTTCGATTGAGCCGAGCTCTGATACCAAATGTTGGGTTTTAAGGGGCTCGATTTCTTCAACCGTTCTTGCTCGCCAAGTGGTGGAGAAGAGGAATTTTGGGTGGATGTGGTGTCGAAGTTTAAAAGATAAATGACACAATAATTTATAGTGGTTCAACCTTCTAACCAAGGTCTACATCCACTACCTTAGCTTCCCACCAAGGATTTCCAATCAATCCACTATTGATTTGTCCCCTTTTCTAGGCTTAGGAGGAAACCCTTATACACCGATCAAGCTTTCTACCCAAAGCCTTGATCAAACCCTCTTTAAAAGAGAAAAGATTAGCAAACACAAATCCCTCTAATAGGTGTTTGTTTGCACAATTTAGCTCTCACCCAAAACCTAAAACACTTGAGCAAATTTAACAATTTTGGCTCACTAGTGTTTGTCTATACAAAGAAATGACAATATAACTACAAAGACAATTCTTGATCATTTGTTGATTGACAATTGAAGCATTAACCATTACTTGATGCTTGGAGGTCCCTTTTATACTCCTTAATGAGTTTGTAGCCGTTACTAGCCGTTGGGGTTGAATTGGAGCCGTTGGAGACATAATTTCCCACCATAAATGCAATTTTGGTGCTACTCGTACCGAAACGCTCGAACCCCTTTCGATATGCTGTTCAAGTAGAAAGAGCCGTTGCAGTCTAATGCAGCACCCATATCGAAATGTTGTTGGCCGTATCGAAACGCCCATATCGAAATGCCTAGTCTCGTATCGAAATGATCTACATTTAAATGTTAGTTGGGAAATAGCCGTTGGGGTTTATGACCGTTGTGGTCGATGCCACGTAGGCGTATCGAAACGGCATAGCCCGTATCGAAATGCTTGGCAAAATCCTCATCCAGAAAAAGACTCGTTTCGAAATGTTTTTACACTGGAAGACCCCGTATCAAAACACCTAAGGGTGTTTCGAAACGTAGGAAGGTTTTGTTTAGTTTGGCTTGTAAAACATGTAAAAACCTTTGAAAACATCCCCTAAACATAGTTTCAAGTTTTTTGGACTTCAGAAAATGTTTTTAATTCTTTTTAACATTGTCCAAAACTGTTTTTCAATTATTATATCAAAACGTTAGTTCTACACCAAGCCAGAAAGGTTCAAAGGAACTAGGTCCGCCCAGGAAGTGGAGAATTTCCTTTGGGGGATGGAGCAATACTTCAAAGCAACCGACATTGAGTTGGATTCGAAAAAGTTAAGCTTTGCAAGTATTTATTTAACTGATCTTGCATAAACGTGGTGGCGACATAGGTGCGAAGATGTTAAGCGGGGTAGCCCGGCCATTGGGACTTGGAAGAAGTTCCAAGACGAGCTCAAGGAGTAGTTCTATCCTCAATATGCTGAAGATGAGGCACGCTCAAAGTTGAGGCGACTTAGGCAGAAGGATGCCAAATCCTTGAGGGACCATGTCAGGAAGTTCATGGAGTTGAGCTTGCAAGTTCCGAGTTTGAGTGAAAAGGATGGGTTCTTCACCTTCATGGATGGGTTGCAACCATGGGCGAAGATGGAGCTGCAGCGACGAGGAGTGACCAAACTCTCTACTGCCCTCACTACCGCCGAGTCAATCATTGAGATTGGGTGAAAGAAACCTGACTCCTCTAAACCAAAACTGAAGCACAAAGGTTATGGTGGAGACAAGGGGAAGTCAGACAAAGATTCGAGTGGCCAAACTCTCTACTGCCCTCACTACTACCGAGTCAATCATTTTCTTTTACGATATTTTTAAGCTGGTCCATATCAATATTCCGCTGTTAGATGCTATAAAAGATATGTCTGGTTATGCCAAATTTCTCAAGGATGCCATGTCGAAGAAATCCAGACTTGGGGAATTTGAAACGGTCAAAATGAAAGAGGGATGCATGAGTATTCTGCACAAGCATCCACCCTAGAAGAAGAAGGATCCTGGGAGCTTCATCATACCGTGCATAATCGGAGATAAATTTGTGGGTAAGGCACTTTGTGATCTTGGTGCTAGTATAAATTTAATGTCCAAATCTGTTTTTCAGAAACTAGGTATTGGAAAAGCTCGGCCCACAACAGTCGTACTGCGGCTGGCAGACCGCTCTTACGTTCATCTAGAATGGAAAATTGAAGATATTCTGGCAAGAGTGGATAAATTTATTTTTCCTGCTAACTTTCTTGTCTTAGATTGTGAAGCAGATGAGAATGCACCAATCATCATGGGGCGACCCTTCTTAGCCACAGGAAGATCACTGATTGATGTGGAAAAAGGAGAACTCACTATGCGAGTAAACGATTAAGAGATCAAGCTGAATGTTCTCCATGCAATAAAACATCCTGATGCAGAAGAAGAATGCAAGGATATCACTGAAGTTATCCTTAACCAACCTTGCATCAGGTCAGGCTACCACGACATCAAAATTGGCCACTGCCCCAGCAGCCATTTAGAAGACTGTCACGGCAGCGATGATGACAGCAGCTCCTCAAAATCTGACATATCTGATACTGAAGATCAAGAGGAGGTAAACTGGATAGGCAATCGTCTAGGTAAGTTATTCGAGCCCTTAAACTATACCTCGGATGAACATATAGTCCAAAAGCCATCAACTGTAGAGCCACCTATTCTAGATCTTAAGCCCCTGCCAGGGCAGCTAAAATACATTTTCCTTGGTTTAAATGATACGTTGCCCGTAATCATCTCTTCCAAGTTGATGCAGAAACAGCAGCTGATATGGATGTTGCAGCAGCACAAAAAGGCTATTGGATGGACGATAGCTGATATCCAAGGCATCAGTCTGGCACTATGCATTCATAAAATCCTCTTAGAGGATGATCATAAGCCGACCATTGATGCACAGAGACGTCTAAACGATGTTATGCGAGAGGTGGTTTGTAAGGAGATTATAAAATGGCTAGATGTTGGAATAATCTATGGCATCTAGGATAGCAAGTGGGTGAGCCCGATGCAGTGCGTTCCCAAGAAATGATGAATAACCGTGGTAACCAACGAAGAAAATGAGTTAATCCCAATCAGGACTGTGACCGGTTGGAGGGTTTGTATGGACTACCGGAAGCTTAACAAAGCTACCTGGAAGGACCACTTTCCCCTGCCTATTATTGATCAAATGCTCGATAGATTAGCGGGAAAGCCTTACTATTGTTTTCTTGATGGATACTCAGGTTATAATCAAATAGCCATCGCACCGGAAGATCAAGAAAAGACGATGTTCACATGCCCATACGGTACTTATGCTTTTCGGAGGATGCCATTTGGACTTTGTAATACACCAGCAACCTTTCAAAGGTGCATGATGGCAATATTCTCCGATATGGTGGAGGATTTCCTGGAGATATTCATGGATGATTTTTCTGTCTTTGGAGACAATTTTGAAAGCTGCCTAGGCAACCTACAGAAAGTGCTCGAGAGATGTGAGAAAGCAAACTTGGTATTAAACTGGGAGAAATGTCACTTCATGGTGGATGAAGGGATAGTCCTAGACCATAAAATAAGCTGACGCGGCATAGAATTCGACAGAGCTAAGATCGAGGTAATCGAAAAGCTGCCACCACCCACCACAGTCAAGGGAATCATGAGTTTCTTAGAGCATGCTGGTTTTTATCGGAGGTTTATCGCGAACTTTTCGAAGATCACCAAACCCTTATGCCATCTTCTGGAGCAGAACCGTCCCTGCGACTTCAACACTGAATGTACTGAGGCATTCAAGGTTCTGAAAGAAAAGCTGGTAACAGCCCCAATAGTACAGCCACCAGATTGGAAATTGCCATTTGAGATTATGTGTGATGCTAGTGACTATGCTGTCGGGGCAACACTTGGGCAGAGGAAAGACAAGCTCTTTCATGTCATATACTATGCCAGCAAAACACTGAATGACGCCCAAGAAAATTACACCACAACAGAGAAGGAACTTTTAGCTTTGGTGTACTCTATTGACAAGTTTCATTCATATATACTTGGAACGAAGGTCATAGTCCACACAGACCACTATGCATTGAAGTATTTGTTCACCAAAAAGGATGTGAAGCCTAGACTGATACGTTGGATTCTGCTACTGCAAGAGTTCGACCTTGAGATCAAGGACAAAAAGGGGACAGAGAATCAAGTTGCAGATCACTTGTCAAGACTAGAGAAGGGAAAGAGTCTACCAACAGACGAGACACAAATACTGGAGACCTCCCCTGACGTGCAGCTGTTTGCTGCTACAAGCACTACCGCGACAGCCATGACGGTAGGTAAGTTTTCTGAACTCCCCTGGTATGTTGATTTCGTTAATTATTTAGTTAGCGGAATAACTCCTCCTGACCTTAATTATCAAGCTAGGAAGAGGTTCCAAAATGATGTTAAGCATTATTATTGGGACGAACCTCTTCTTTTCAAAAATTGTGCAGATCTGGTTATCAGGAGATGTGTACCACAGGATGAACAGGAAGTTGTGCTTCATCATTGCCATGCTTCACAATATGGAAGACATTTAGGTGGTAACAAAACTGCTGCCAAAGTTTTGCAGTCGGGATTTTATTGGCCGTCACTGTTCAAGGATGCCCAAACATTCTACAAAAACTGTGACAAGTGTCAACGGACTGGAAACATCTCAATGAGACATGAGATGCCGCTGCAAAACATTCTTGAAGTCGAGATCTTCGACATTTGGGGGATAGATTTTATGGGACCATTCCCAACTTCATGTGGAAACTTATATATCCTCCTGGCAGTGGACTATGTGTCCAAATGGGTTGAAGCGATTGCTACTCAGAAAAACGATGCCAAGACGGTTCAGAGGTTTTTGCATAAAAACATATTTTCTAGATTTGGCTTCCCCAAGGCGATCATCAGTGATGAAGGGAGGCATTTGACAATAGGGTTATAGATGTTGTCTTGAAAAAGTATGGTGTCAAACATCGGATCGCAACAGCATACCACCCTCAGACCAATGTAAAGGCTGAAATATCCAACAGAGAGGTTAAGAACATTCTTGAAAAGATGGTTAAGCCAACTCAGAAGGACTGGTCTCTACACCTCAATGATGCATTATGGGCATACAGAACAGTATTCAAAACTCCATTGGGAGTGTCAACTTACCGGCTGATTTATGGAAAAACCTGCCATCTACCTGTCGAGATTGAGCACAGAGCCTACTGGGCCATTAAGGCAGTGAATATGGACTTGGAAAAGGCAGGACGAAAAAGGCTGCTTGACTTGAACGAGATTGAAGAAATTCGAGCAATGGCCTATGACAACGCAAGAATATACAAAGACAAGGCAAAGAAGTGGCATGACAAGAAGTTGCTGCTACTACAGTTCTGCCCAGGGCAGCTTGTGTTGTTATTCAACTCTAGGTTGAAAATCTTCCCAGGAAAGTTGAAATCTAGGTGGTTCGGCCCATTCCAAGTGGTACAAGTTTTTCCCCATGGTGCTATCACAATCAGATCTTTAAAAGACGGGCTCCAATTTAAAGTCAACGGACAAAGATTGAAGCATTATCAGGGGACTGAAGCCCCACGAATGCAGGAAGTGGTTACTTTAGGAGATACCCCTCCTGGCATCCCTAATTTAACTTGATTTTATTTTTATTATTTATTATTTATATATATATTAGGTAATTAGAATTATTTTATTTTTAGGAACTAAAGTTTTTATTTTTATTATTTTCAGGAAATAAAGGAGACAAGGAGAAGAGGAGAAGTGAATTCAGCCCACCATTTTTCCATCAGCCCAAAAAAAAGCCCAACTTTGGAGCCTGTCGTTACAGCTGTCGCGATAGACGCGGAAAATCCAGCCTGTCAACACGTTGTCGCGGTAGACACGCAAACGCGTAACAGAAGCGTAGCAGACACGGAAACGCGTGACAGACGCGTCAAAAACCGCATAATAGCTAGCCCTGTTATTCGCGCCTGTCGTTACAGCTCCAACGGGCAGCAAACTCCCCCTCTATATAAACCACGTTTTACTATTCATTTTTCACTCACTTTTATTCTCTCTACTTGTTTCCTCTAGAATTTTACTTGCTTTCATTTTCTTCCACAAACCTTGCAACATGAGTACTAGAAATACCCGCCGAAGCTCTGCCTCAGGATCTGCCCCAGCAGCATCCACTCCAAGCTCCTTCCAGATCCGTGATATGTGGGAGGAGAAAGGCTTCATTTACACTTCCAAAATGGAGAACCTGGGCCTGCAGCCGTTCATAGCCCGCAAAATCAGAGCCCTGCAGTGGCAGATATTCGCTGAGCAGCCAGAGGAAATGAACGTGACTCTCGTCCGGGAATTTTATGCTACCATCGGCAGCAGGGACGCAACAACAGTTACAGTTCGAGGGAAAGAGGTACCTTTTGAGCCCGAATACATCAACACACTCTACGGGTTCTATGTGGGAAGAAAAGAAGATGGCCACCAAAGATTTCTCGAGAGTTTAGAGCCTGTCGACTACGATGCTGTGATGGCAGAACTCGCAGACGAGGGTACCGAGTGGAATACCGATCCGAAACATCTGAGGACGGTAAAAATAGTTCAACTCACGCCGGAGGCAAAGCTTTGGAATGCTTTCATCAAGAAGCAGATTATGCCCTCCTCGCACAACACAACAGTCGACCAACCAAGGTTAGCCCTCATCCATTCCATATTACATGAGAGGCCAATTAACGTTGACAGATACGTTCGAGAAGGAATTTTGGACTGTGCTTACCGGCCGTCAGGACCACTCTTCTACCCTTATCTCATCACTGCCCTATGCCTCGGCCACAATGTATCGGAAGCTATCGAGGATTTAAGAGTTCGAGGGAAAGGCTGGACAGACAGGAACATCCTCAGCCTGATGGAACTCAAAGCTGCCACGCCCCTGTCGCCTTTTGACCCCACTGCCACGGCAGCTGAACTGATAGAGCCTACCGACACCGAGCCTGCTACCACAAAACCCAGGCAGCCTACCGCAGCAGCTCCTTCAGTAGACACCTCCGCACAAATACTTGCTGCCATACAAAAAATGGAGGAACGATAGCTAGGCATTATGAGTTTCATCCGAGACTTCACCACCGCCACGGTACATTTCATCCACATTTCTCTTAATTTTCTCGATGTACTGTTCCCTACTTTCCCCAACCATTACTTTGCTGCCCCCACCCCTGCCCATACCCCTACCCATGCTGCCATACCAAAATTGCCATCTGCCACGTCCACTCTGACCCCTGCCACAACAGCTGCAGGCGACAGCCGCACGGCTGAGACATCTACCAGGGGAGCCAAGAGAAACGAGCCCATGTCAGACCTCGACAGGTATATTGCTGGCTTCTCCTCATCTGAAATTTGGGCAGAATCCGATGGCGAGCCCTCTGTCAAGAGGAACTTGTCCAAGGAGTTCACCCTAGCAAAACGCCAGAAAACAGGCCCCGGAGTCAAACCAGCAAATAAAGAAAAATCTGATAGCAGCAGCGGTAGCGAGAGCAGCAGCAGCTCCGAGGTTCAGGTAGTGGAGAAACCACCCCATATCTCCCCTACCCGCATCCAACCTCCAAGAGAGGCCAAAACCAAGAACACTTCTGCCTCTCCCATCCGTCTGCCAGCGCCAGCAAAGAAAGTCACTGCCCGTCGGCAGATTCAACTCAGCAGCAGCAGCAGCGGAAATGACAGCGCTTGAAATTTTAAGTTTCTTATCTTATATTGTTGTCTGCCTTTTGTCATATTTTGTGATGTTGTTTTTATTTTTCTTTTTCTTATCTGTCATTTGCATTGAGGGCAATGCAACCCTCGAGTTTGGGGGTGGCATCCCTCCATTAATGGAGTCTTTTTAAGTTTAAAAAAAAATTATGTCTTTTACTTAGTTTATTTTTGCTTTAAAAAATGATGAAAATGAAAATTTGGCTTAAGTCTTTGAACTGAACTTACCTGTCGTGGCAGTGCCTTTAGGATAGTTTTAGGAGCAGTTTAGAGCCTTACTAGAGTTCTAGATCTCAAACACCATTTGTGACTTTTATACTGCCTAGAACTCTGCTAGTAAACTAGAATAGAAAGCTTAACACTTGAGTTGCCCCTAGAGGTGCCTAACACTGGCTCTAGGAAAAGAAGTTAAGAAAAATAGACTCAATACACCTAGAGGTGCCCGAAACCGGCTCTAGGAAGTTAGCTAGAGGTGCCCGAAACCGGCTCTAGGAAGTTAGCTAGAGGTGCCCGAAACCGGCTCTAGTCAAACTTAAACTTGAGAAAATAGAATCGAGTGTGCATAAAAACTAAAGGAGCCCAAGAATTGCCTCCAAAAAGATGAAAATTGGCATAAAAATTCAAGTTAGAAGCTTAACTATTCTAGTAAACTAAGGGAGTCTTGGCATATAATTGTTCACAAGCATGTACACACTACACAAGAATTATAGCAAGGTTCCAGATAAATCATGAATTATCCAACAAGGTGTTGCTCACAATAGGGAATGAATGGTAGGTAAGGAAAAGTTCACTGTTTTAAGCCAAACAAAAAAATTGTTTTTCTTTTTAGGTCTAAATTGCTTGAGGGAAAGCAAAAACTTGAGTTTGGGGGTGTGTTGAGTCTGTAAAAGTTCTATAATTTACCCCCTATTTAACCCATATTTTTGCTGCATTCAAGCATAATTCATAGCATTTAGGTTAGATTTCATTTATACATCACGAATATATCAAATGGCACAGTTTCTACTAAAATTGGTTGTTTTTGAAGGTAGCTGTTGTAGCAGATGGAGGACAGTGGAGAAGCAAACGTTGGGCAGTAAAGAAGCAGAGCTGGAACTGGATGTGCAGACGAGGAGGACGATGCTGCCATGGCTGCTGTCGTGGCAGCCAAGGACGACAGCAATGGTGAAGAGAAGAAGTAAAGTGGGCCTCGACAGGAAGAGAAAATTAAGTCGGTCTGTCGTGGAGCACCCTTATATTTTTCCAAGCCCTGGATCAGAATGAAGGCCAAGCCCAAAGTTCAAGGAAGAAACTACAAGCAAGAAGGAAGGACGAATTAAAGATATATGCTCTGAAGATTTAGTCTTTAATAGAGTTGTACTTTAGTCTAAACTTGTATTCTTGCCTTATTAGAAAACTTGAACCCAAGGCCTTATAAAGGCATGTAATTCGACCTAGGGAAGGATATCTTACTCTCTAGCCTTCTCTTCAAAAACCCTAGTCGTTTTCCCCTCATCATCATGTTCTAAACTTCCCCTAGGGCTACGGGTTGATTTGTAAAGTAGTTGCAAGGATTGCATTTGTTTTAGGAATTTTTCTGTTCAATAAAATAGACTTCAAGTTTGCTTATTCTGGTTTCAACATCTTGCAAGAGTATCGGGAGAGCATTGTGAGATTACATATTTACTTAATATCGGGAGAGTTAAGTATACGAAAGGAATAAGTACGGGTTCTCCAGTTTATGGTTGAACTATCTCGGACCTAGGGATAGGACGAGGTTAAGTGGCTAAGGAAGAATTCAACAACATCGGTGTTCATCCTTCGATTCACACCGGGAGGTATCATCAAAGACGTGCTCATCGACAGACTTGGACCTAGGGATAGGCCAAGGCACAACAGAGATTCTTGCCAAGCTTGAAGTACAGAGTTGTGTGATCGTTGTCGCGACTAACAACAGACCGCTGCCGCGACAGGCGCAACGACAGAATAGATATTCCTAGACTTTGCAATACCTACACTACTGAGCAATTCAATACCAGCCCATTCTCTCTATCCTGAATTCTTTACTCTTTTATTTCAGTATTCTCTATTATCTCGTGACAACAATTTAAACTATTCTCTTCTCTCTTGTGCAGTAATCCAAGGTGAAGCTATTAGCCTAGTCCCTGTGGAGACGATATTTGATACTTACGTATCACTTTACTACTTGCGTCATGTACACTTACACTACATTGCGATAGACACTTTTACACGCAACAATGAGCCGAAGACATCTTGTGTGATGAGGTATGGCTCTTTTGAGTATTTAGTGATGCCTTTCGGCCTCACAAATGCCCCTGCGACTTTTTGTACTCTCATGGATAAGGTGTTACAACCGTTCCTTGACAAGTTTGTTGTAGTCTACCTTGATGACATTGTGATCTACAGTAAGACGTTGGGGGAGCATGTTGAACACTTGCGGGAGGTGTTTAGAGTCTTGTGGGAGAATGAGCTGTATGTCAAGAGAGAGAAATGCACATTCGCCCAGCAAGAGGTTCCTTTCCTTGGCCATATTGTTGGAGGAGGCATGATCAGGATGGATAAGGAGAAGGTTCAAGCCATTGATGAATGGGAGGCGCCGACTAAGGTAACCGGGTTGAGATCATTCTTGGGGTTGGTGAACTATTATCGGGGGTTTATCAAAAGCTACTCCAAGATCACCGCACTGTTGACCGACTTGCTAAAGAAGGACAAGGTTTGGGATTGGGGACCAGAGTGCCAGAAAGCCTTTGATGAAATCAAGCTCGCTATGGTGAGTGAGCTTGTGTTGGTGTTGCCAGATTACACCAAGCCCTTCGAAGTTCACACTGATACATCTGACATAGCCATTGGTAGGGTTCTTATGCAGGAGAGACATACGGTTGCATATGAGACCCGGAAGCTTAATGGGACTGAACGAAGATACATGGTCCATGAGAAAGAAATGACTGTGGCGGTGCATTGTCTACGCATATGGAGGCACTATGTGCTTGGGTCCAAGTTTGTGGTGTTCACGGACCATGTCGCCAACAGTTACTTCTTGACTCAGAAGAAGTTGTCGCCAAAGCAAGTTCGTTGGCAAGAGTTCCTTACCGAGTTCGATGTTACCTTGGAGCACAAACCAGGGAAGGTAAATTCTGTGGCCGATGCCTTAATCCAGAGGTATACCATGGAGTTGACGAGTTTGCCAGAGAGGCCGATGCTAGAGCGCATCAAGGAGGGGTTGTCACATGATCCCATAGCCAAGTCATTGCTGAACTTGCCAAGGATGGCAAAACTTGGAGGTTTTGGCCTGAGGAAGGTTTGTTATTTGCTCGGGGACACCTTCTCTATGCGCCACAGTTTGATGGAATCCGAAATGAGCTCATGAGGGAATGTCATGATTCCAAGTGGGCGGGACATCCGGGGATACACCGGACATTGGCCTTGATAGCGGAGCACTATTATTGGCCGCACATGGGCAGTGATGTTGAAGCCTATGTGAAGACTTGCCTTGTGTGCCAGCAAGACAAGATCAAGTAGAAGAGTCCAGCGGGGTTGTTGCAGCCATTGCCAATTCCAGAGAAACGATGGGTAAGTGTTTCCATGGATTTTATAGTCGGTTTGCCTGTTGTTGATAGAAAATCTAGCATTATGGTGGTTGTAGATCGATTTTCCAAGTATACAACATTTATCCCAGCACCCAAGGTGTGCCCAGCCAAGGTGGCGGCTAGGCTTTTTCTCACACATGTGGTGAAGTATTGGGGTGTTTCGAAGTCTATCATCAGTGATCGGGACATGAGGTTTACAGGACGGTTCTGGACAGAGTTGTTCAAGTTGTTGGGCTTAGATTTGAACTTCTCAACGAGCGTCCACCCGCTGATTGATGGGCAGACTGAGAGAGTGAACTCACTCGTTGAGATCTATTTGAGGCACTATGTGAGTGCTAATCAGAGGGACTGGCCGAAGTTGTTAGATGTGACTCAGTTTTAATACAATTTGCAGTGAAGCGAAGCGACAAATCAGAGTCCGTTTGAGATTGTAACCGGGCAGCAGCCTCTTACACCAGACGCGGTTATGACCGGGTACCGGGGGCCTAGTCCAGCAGTATACCATTTTTCCAAGGAGTGGCAAGAACTTCACGACCTAGCTTGTGCATGCTTGCGCAAGGCAAGGAAGCGGGCCAATAAGTGGGCAGATCGTAAGCGGCGAGATTTGAACTTTGAAGTTGGCGATCTAGTCCTTGCCAAGTTGACTTTGATCTTGCGCAACCCGAATCACAAGGGGCTTGTGCGATGATATGAGGGACCGTTTCGGATCGTGAAGAGGAGAGGCACCATGGTCTATCGACTAGATTTTCCGTCAAGCATCAAGGCTCATCCGGTGCTACATGTGAGTTTTTTGAAGCCTTACCATCATGATGCGGATGATCCAGATCGGGGCAAGTCACATCGAGTGTCAGTCGAAGTGAGGGTCTCATACGAGCAAGAGGTAGAAGCAATCTTTTCAGAGAGAGCCGTTCGACAAGTGGGAAATCAACCAAGGCATGAGTACCTTGTTTAGTGGAAGGGTCTTCCCGAAAGCGAGACGAGTTGGGAACCCGCCGATGCCTTGTGGCAGTTTCAAGAGCAGATTGACCAGTTCCACTCTAGCCGCGCGATGAGGGTGTCACTAGAACTAGTGGGAGAGAATGTCACAGACCGCCAGCCCGCGGCTGAGACAAGCACCACATTGGCAACCTAAGAGTATCTTTGTAGCATTTTGGGCTTGCAGAATGGCCCAAGAGCTGGCCTTTTACCTTGGTAAAATGCACAAAGGAGGATAATTACCATGGTGAATAGATAAGGCATCTCACTTATCATTTATGTGATTATATGTAAAGATAATTCCCACTTTATCTCCCATTTGAATTTCAAAGTGTTGTAGATAGGATAGGCTCTCATCCTGACCATTGATTCTTTCTAATCTTGACCGTTGATTGTACAGAGCTCTCTCTATAAAAGAAGGCTCAACCTTGGTCATTTTCATTCATCTTTCACTTCAGTTTGTAAGCTTTTACCTCATAGTAATACAACTCAAGTATTCACTCATTTTTCTTGTTCTTTGTGCCATCTTTCATTTTCCGCGACGCTTCTAAGTGTTCTAACTTAGATATTTTCAAGGTGACTTAGCCCAGTTTTCAGCCGAGAAAGTAGCTAAGGCCTCACGGTTGTTTAGCAGAAGTCTAGCCCCGTGACAATAAGCATCCATGCATTACATACTTGCCAAGGCATGGATCAAATCTATTATAAGCATTAGTGATGTGCTAAGCTATTGCAGCATAACAAAAGTGTTGAGTTGATCACACAATTGCAAATGGCCAAGAGGGGGTGAATTGGCAATTAAAAATTTGGTGGGAGGTATGAGTGAAAAATAAAAGATGACACAAGTGGTTAGAGTGGTTCAAGTTCTCCAAATGAACTCTACATCCACTACCTTAGTTCCCACTAAGGATTTTCAACCAATTCACAACTTGAATTCTTCCCCTTTTCTTGGATGAGGAGGTAACCTTACAAATTGATTAAGCTTTCTACCCAAAGCTTAATCCACTCACTTTTTTACAAAGATAAGAATTTGGTAAACTCAAACAATTCCTCTCAAAGGATAAATGTTTACCCAAATACAATTTCAAACTCCCCAAACTCACAATACAAGATAACAAATGAAATCACTAGAGTTGGGTACAAGAATTTGACTTTGAAGAGCACTAGGGTTTGGATTTTTGCTTTGATGTTGCTTGTAGGTTCAATAGTTGTTGCTTGGTCAATTGAAGCTTGTTTTTATACTCTTGCATTGAATTCTAGCCGTTTGGGCAGTTGGGATCATCAATAGAGTCGTTGGGAGCCATTTTCCCGCATTAAATGCAGCTCTGCAGCATACAGTATCGGTACTCGGGAAGGGCGTATCGATACCTGCATCAAAGAGGAAAGAGTCGTTGTGCCTGAAAACAGAGCGTATCGATGCGCATAGAAGGCGTATCGGTACGGTTTTAAGGGGCGTATCAGTACGGAAGGCCGTATCGATACGGTCTTTGCTCACTGGAATCCCAAGTCTATTTTTTCATCAAAAGCATATCGATACGCATACCAAGCGTATCGGTACGGTATAACGATCTTTTAAAATTGGGAAACCAACCAACTGACAAGTAACGGTCGAATAATTAAATCCTCAGATTTTTCAAAGATATGCTTATCGTATCGATACGGTTGCAAGGCGTATCGGTACGGTTTCATGAAAGAGTTGCCCAGATGAATATCGTATCGATACGGTTGCAAGGCGTATCGGTACGGTTTCATGAAAGAGTTGCCCAGATGAATATCGTATCGATACGGTTGCAAGGCGTATCGGTACGGTAAATCCATCAAAATTCCAGTGGCAAAAGAGGGTATCGATACGCATAAGGGTATCGATACGCCTGAGCGTTTCTGTATACTTTGGTTTGAAAATAAAATTCCAGTAGCCAAAGAGGGTATCGATACGTATAAGGGTATCGATACTCCTGGGCGTTTTTGCATAGTTTGGCTTGAAAACATAGGAAAATACTTAGAGAATTTTATATATTTAAGAGCATGTCTTTAGATATTATTTTGTTTAAAAATACTTGTCAATTGTGAGACTTTAAAGAGTACTTAAAAATTTATTGTTTTGCAAATTGGCCCTTAAGTTTATGTGTTATATCAAAATCAATTTTGGTTTCACAATCTCCCCCTTTTTGATATAACAAAACCCAGAATAAATTTTTTAAGTTTTTGAAACTTTGAAAAGCTTTCTCCCCCTTACTTTAAGATAGATTTTCAAAAATTAAAACATTGACTCTATGATCCTTCTCCCCCTTTTTGTTAGATCAAATATAATACAAGGATAATAGCAACATTAAAGCAACAATAATTCATTAAACTTAAAGCAATCATAAGAGTTCAAATGCATAAACTTCAAATTAAACATAATAGTTCAAATGCATAAACTTCAAAGCAAACATCATAATCCAAACTTTAAAATCCTAAAAACATAGATAATAGGCATAGATTTAGATCCTAAAAAAAGTGCAATAACATAATATAAAAGACTAAATGCCCTAAGATGAGATGCATGAACTACTCGCCCCCTTCTTCATCATCATCATCATCTTCCTCGTCATCTTCTTCTTCATCTTCTTGAGAGGGTTGATTCCTTCGGTTTTTGTTGAGCCAAGCACCATGGAAGGCGGTAAGAGAAATATCCATGGAGTTTTGGCGAGAAGCCATGGTGTCCATCTTCTTCTACATACCTTTGACGCGATCTTCTAAGGATGTGAATCGAGTATCCATCGTGGTGAACTTCTCATTTAGGAAAGTCATGAGAGTATTCATGGAGGAGGAATCAAGCGGAGCACGGTGAGAGCTCGAAGAAGCACGAGAGGCATCGATCGGAGCATCTTGTGGAGGATCATAAGTGTTGCGAACCCATTCATTACCAACATAAGAAAAACCGGAATGAGCTAGAGAACGCTCATCTATGGGTAGGCCAAGGGTTTCGGGAAAGTCATGTGAACAATCAATGCCAAGGGAATGAAGGAGATAACTCAAAGCCGTTGAGTAGTAAAAGGATGAGACTTGTTTGGTGTGACGGTGTTGAACTAAAAAGACAAGGTCGGCAAACATAATTTGACAAATATTTGGACGATGGCCTTCTCTAAAACACCTAAGCCAAAAATCATATGTTTGACGAATAGTTGAATATTTCCCACCCGATGGACGTAGGAACCAAGAGACAAGAACATGAAGGATGCGATCATGAGCATTTAAAACTTTTGCTGAGCCTAAAGGACCCGTACCCAAGGATTGTTCATCATCAATACCAACATTCTCCCTAGCTTCATCGTGAACACATACTGCATTAGAAAAGAATACGATGACTAGTTTCCTATATAGGATAGGAGGGATGCTCAAAAAAGGTAAAAACTTCCATTGCTTAATCAAAGATAGGTATTGGAATTTAAAACGGGATGAACTTAAGAATGGGATTGACACAACATGTTCTTCCCTAAGGTTCATACCTTGAAAGAGCTTATATCGTTCTATATCGATAACATCGGGAAAAATTAATTGGATGATATAAGGAAGGTTAGGTGTAGGATTACCCTCGATATCCTCGTTAAGATTAGAAGTAGAACGATGACGCTCAGTTCCCTTTTTCGGTGGTGCCATAACCCTGAAAAAACAACAAAAACGATTCGAATATGTATGCAATTAATATCCTATTCAATCCAATAAATTCTAATAATTCAAGGTAATTGTAAAAAGAATTTTAATTTTAAAAAGATATTTATAATAAAAATTAACAACAAAAAAACAGATTTAAAAAAAATCGAATAGAAAATATATTCGAATGAAAAATTTTGATTCTTGAAAAAAAACTTATGAAAAAGTTGAAACCCATTACAATAAAACATGTTTTGTACAAAAATTCAATTGAAACAATAATAAAAATCAAACGAAAATCAAAGAAAATAAAAAAGAAGAGTTTTATACCTTGAATCTTAGATTGGATGAAAGAGGTGATGTGAATGCACAAGATTTGTTGACAAAGCTTAGCCTTGATATGGAGATTAAAAACCCTCAAATAATTTTTAAGATTGATGGTAAAATTTGAAGGACTGAGGGGGTTTTATAGGGTATTGCGGCTAGGGTTTTGGAGAGAAAATAGGGTTTTGTGTTTTTAAAACTTTTTAACAATAGCAGCCCTAAATAGCCTCTCCGTCGAGACCGTATCGATACGCTATACACGCGTATCCATACCGTTTAACCCTAATTTTATATTTGTCGATACTACCGTATCGATACGCGGGGCTGTATCGGTACGCTTTGGCTTTGACTATTTCCCTTGACTTTAACTGTATCGATACGCGGGGTCGTATCGATACTCGTTCATCTTCAAAGATTCCCAGTTATCAACCCGTATCGATACGCGGTGCCAAAGTTACGTTTTTACCCTCATGAGTAAAAGAGTATCGATTGGTGTAACAATCATGCAAAACTCTCTTATCATACTACCACAGTCTTCCTAACAACAAATGACAAGTATCCATAGAACAAACATCACAAGTTACCTCATCCTTGTATTTACCAATGAAAAATGGTATAACAACTTGTTCGGTAACTTTGATTTCAACACCATCATTCAACCATTGTAACTTGTACGGATTGGGATGCGTGGTCGTCTTCAATCCTAACTTGTCAACAATGAGAGTACTAGCAATGTTAGAACAACTACCACTATCAATAATCACAACACATACCTTACCGTTCACGTTGCATCTCGTATGGAAGAGGTTGTTTCGTTGTGGTTCATCTTGTGCTGGCTGATCATTTAGACTTCTCTTGTCAACAAGTGTTTCACCTGTAGCAAATGTCTGCACATTGTCATCATTTATCTCTTCATGGACAGAATGGGAACCACCCCCATCTAATCTATCCAATTGAGAATGTATAGGTTTCAATGCATTTGCAATCACTCGTTTCATCATACGCTCTAAGGCTTGCATCTGAAGATTCGGTGGTGGTTGTTCACCCGAATTATCATCAGAACCTGCCATGTTGAAAAACAAAAACAACAAAAAAACACACAATATACATATATATATTAGTGAAATAAAAAAAGGACCTCACAGCAACACACTCAACAAATTTTCTCACGGATCACTCCAAGGAAAGATCGCTCAACAATTGCACTCAACGTTCGTGTTTCACTCGGGAGAATGCTTGAATGGCTCTTTTTGTCCCCCCCCCTTCTGTTCTCACACGCTCAAATGCCTTTTCCACTCGATCTCTCGTAATCAGTTCTTTAAGGAACTAACTCGATCCTTCAGACTTGTTAACTGTGTCAACTTTCAAGAAAACTTAAAGAGGTGAAGAAAACAAAGGTTAGGAATAATTTAGGGGCTGTTAAATTAAAAATAAAAGGTTAGAAAATAAAAGAAAAGTGGCTGGAAATTTGGTGATGAAACGAAGTACAATGCCGAAAAATGAAATGAATGAACAAAAACAAAGAACTTACTGCAATATGAATGCTTGCAGCGACCCTATCACCGAACAAACAAGAAGAAGTTGTTTCGGGTGATTTCGAAGCATTCCATGGTCAATTTGATCATCCTTCATCATTTTCACAAACCAACAGCACATATGAACGTAAAAATACACCAAATATTCGAATCTGATTTTTTTTTTTCGATTTTTTTTGTTGACTTTGACTTTTTTGACTTTTTTTTTTAGAATTTCGATTTTTTTACTTTTGTATTTTTTTATTTCTTGTAGTCCAGAAAGTGCTATAATCCGACCAAAGCTCTGATTACCATATGATAAAGGGTAGTTGCTTCAGAAACAACGCTCCTTGTTCGTAAACGGATCTAGGATCGTAGCAAACATTTCTCTGCAATAAAACACAAGAATGGACGTTTTTTAGATAGTTAAAATAACAAGAAAAATATAAAGAAATAAAAAGAAACAAAGAAAAAAGGTGTAGGAATTTCTGGACAGATTTGGACTCGAACAAGATGAAGGCTTCAACGAGATTTCATGGCTGTTACGGAGACCAAAATATGGCAGAAACGTTGCTGGAAAATCAGCGAAAGTTTGGCAACGTTAAACTCGAAAGAACTCGAACAATCTGTTGAACGAACCCGAATCGAATCTGTCTAACGTCAAAGACGAAAAGCTCGAAAGAACCTACACAATCTATTGAGCAAACCCGAATCGAATATGCTTTACGTCGGAGGACTTGGACCCACTAGATAGCGATCTAGGAACCCGAAGTATCAAGTAAATTTGACACAACAAACAACGTCTGAAATGCCAAAGAAAGTTCGGTGAAAAACCGAAATTGAGAGAATAATCTCACAAAAAAATTATTCATAAATTGTCTAACCAAATTACATTGTTTAAACGCACATATATATATATAGGTACAAGGGCTGCCAAATTCGTTTAAGTTGTGTGGTTGATATTAAAAGGAGTTTAAAAATTGAATTTGAGTGAAAATAACTCCTTTTGGGCGGACTCAATTGGCAGCCACAAGTTTAGGCGCCCAAAACACATGAAAATCACATTTAACATGTGATTTTTATGTTTGAAATTCAAACACAACCACTCGGGCTTATCCTTTCTTGCAAATGGCACATAATGAAGGAGAAAATGGGCTGATTCGGCTGCACATTCACACACATGTGTCAAGCTGCCACGTGGGTGCTGGAGATGACCGGATGCCACCTAGGCTGCCATGTGCACTAGCACACTCCCCGATATGCAAGACGCTTTTCAGCTACTTCTGGACTTGTCAGCTGAAGTTGAGCTGGCTGGAAATGAGCTGAGCTGAAACGAACTAGCTGAAAGTGTGATGAGCTGAAAATGAGCTGGTTGCACTCTCCGGAGCTGGGACCGAGCTGCATACACTCTGGTGAGCTGGAGATGAGCTGCATACACTCACTTGAGCTGGAGTTGAGCTACATATACTCACTTGAGCTAGTGTCCTCCAACGTACCTACGTAAAAAGGTAATAAACTTCCATCAAAGTATTGTAAACTTAATGGAAACACTAATACAAGTCGTAAACACTTGCAACCTTATTCATTAGCTCACAAACAAATATAAACACACCATAAGTTATATCAAACTTAGTCAAAACACACCAAACATACTAAATACATAGTAAACACACTAATATAAATAATATAAGTATACAAATGTTACACATCAGTATGTAACAAATGAAAAAAGCAAACTTCCCTGAAAGTTTGAAGTTGCATCGTTGGGTGGCATAAACGTGCTCACATCATCCCCCCTTCTTTAATGCGATTTGTCCTCAAATCGACCCTCATTACAAAAGGGAACAATTTCGACTTTCGCTTGGCAGGGAACTTCTTCATCCTTCTTGCTCGGCACATGTGCCATCCTCTCGAATCAAGTTCTCTTAAAAAGAACACAAATGGAAATGCCTTTTTTCTTGTACCTTTCCAAATAATACACAACATAAAGTCAGACAATGCTCTTTGCACATTCGAAATCCTACAAACAATGACATACAAAGGCAAATCCAAAGAACAACAAGAATCTCGACGATCATCCAAAATCACAACACAAGGTAGTTCACAATCCAATGTACAACCAAAGAAATCAGTATATAAAAAGGAAAAATCAATAGCACAATGGAAAGGAACGTCAAACCGTGGTATAGATGGTTGCCCAATTTCTGGAAAGGACATAGATGCACTAGACATACCAACAGTAGCAACCTTGGGAACTTCACATGGCATCACCTTATTAACCTGCAAGTTAGAAGAAGAAATAGAAGAAAACGTAGAATCAGATAAAACCTTTGAGTTCACTTCTTCTTTGTCACAATCATTCTTCTCTTTGCTGGCTTTCCAAGCTGTAGTACTCGCTTTCAAACGAACTTCGTCTTCATATACTTCACTTGGAGTCATAGGTGCCAAAGTTACATTTTTACCCTCATGAGTAAAAGAGTATCGATTGGTGTAACAATCGTGCAAAACTCTCTTATCATACTACCACAGTCTTCCTAACAACAAATGACAAGTATCCATAGAACAAACATCACAAGTTACCTCATCCTTGTATTTACCAATGAAAAATGGTATAACAACTTGTTCGGTAACTTTGATTTCAACACCATCATTCAACCATTGTAACTTGTACGGATTGGGATGCGTGGTCGTCTTCAATCCTAACTTGTCAACAATGAGAGTACTAGCAATGTTAGAACAACTACCACTATCAATAATCACAACACATACCTTACCGTTCACGTTGCATCTCGTATCGAAGAGGTTGTTTCGTTGTGGTTCATCTTGTGCTGGCTGATCATTTAGACTTCTCTTGTCAACAAGTGTTTCACCTGTAGCAAATGTCTGCACATTGTCATCATTTATCTCTTCATGGACAGAATGGGAACCACCCCCATCTAATCTATCCAATTGAGAATGTATAGGTTTCAATGCATTTGCAATCACTCGTTGCATCATACGCTCTAAGGCTTGCATCTGAAGATTCGGTGGTGGTTGTTCACCCGAATTATCATCAGATTCTGCCATGTTGAAAAACAAAAACAACAAAAAAACACACAATATACATACATATATATATATATATATATATATATGTTAGTGAAATAAAAAAAAGGACCTCACAGCAACACACTCAACAAATTTTCTCACGGATCACTCCAAGGAAAGATCGCTCAACAATTGCACTCAACGCTCGTGTTTGACTCGGGAGAATGCTTGAATGGCTCTTTTTGTCTCCCCTTCTGTTCTCACACGCTCAAATGCCTTTTCCACTCGATCTCTCGTAATCAGTTCTTTAAGGAACTAACTCGATCCTTCAGACTTGTTAACTGTGTCAACTTTCAAGAAAACTTAAAGAGGTGAAGAAAACAAAGGTTAGGAATAATTTAGGGGCTGTTAAAATAAAAATAAAAGGTTAGAAAATAAAAGAAAGGTGGCTGGAAATTTGGTGATGAAACGAAGTACAAGGCTAAAAAATGAAATGAATGAACAAAAACAAAGAACTTACTGCAATAGGAATGCTTGCAGCGACCCTATCACCGAACAAACAAGAAGAAGTTGTTTCGGGTGATTTCGAAGCATTCCATGGCAAATTTGATCATCCTTCATCATTTTCACGAACCAACAGCACATATGAACGTAAAAATGCACCAAATATTCGAATCAGATTTTTTTTTATTTTTTTCGATTTGTTTGTTGACTTTGACTTTTTTGTCAGACTTTGACTTTTTTGACTTTTTTTTTAGAATTTCGATTTTTTTACTTTTGTATTTTTTTTATTTCTTGTAGTCCAGAAAGTGCTATAATCCGACCAAAGCTCTGATTACCATATAATAAAGGGTAGTTGCTTCAGAAACAACGCTCCTTGTTCGTAAACGGATCTAGGATCGTAGCAAACATTTCTCTACAATAAAACACAAGAATGGACGTTTTTATATAGTTAAAATAACAAGAAAAATATAAAGAAATAAAAAGAAACAAAGAAAAAAGGTGTAGGAATTTCTGGACAGATTTGGACTCGAACAAGATGAAGGCTTCAACGAGATTTCATGGCTGTTACAGAGACCAAAATATGGCAGAAACGTTGCTGGAAAATCAGCGAAAGTTTGGCAACGTTAAACTCGAAAGAACTCGAACAATCTATTGAACGAACCCGAATCGAATCTGTCTAACATCAAAGACGAAAAGCTCGAAAGAACCTACACAATCTATTAAGCAAACCCGAATCGAATATGCTTTACGTCAGAGGACTTGGACCCACTAGATAGCGATCTAGGAACCCGAAGTATCAAGTAAATTTGACACAACAAACAACGTCTGAAAAGCCAAAGAAAGTTCGGTGAAAAACCGAAATTGAGAGAATAATCTCACAAAAAAAATTTATTCATAAATTGTCTAACCAAATTACATTGTTTAAACACATATATATAGGTACAAGGGTTGCCAAATTCGTTTAAGTTGTGTGGCTGATATTAAAAGGAGTTTAAAAATTGAATTTGAGTGAAAATAACTCCTTTTGGGCGGACTCAATTGGCAGCCACAAGTTTAGGCGCCCAAAACACATGAAAATCACATTTAACATGTGATTTTTATGTTTGAAATTCAAACACAACCACTCGGGCTTATCCTTTCTTGCAAATGGCACATAATGAAGGAGAAAACGGGCTGATTCGGCTGCACATTCACACACATGTGTCAAGCTGCCACGTGGGTGCTGGAGATAACCGGATGCCACCTAGGCTGCCATGTGCACTAGCACACTCCCCGATATGCAAGACGCTTTTCAGCTACTTCTGGACTTGTCAGCTGAAGTTGAGCTGACTGGAAATGAGCTGAGCTAAAACGAACTAGCTGAAAGTGTGATGAGCTGAAAATGAGCTGGTTGCACTCTCTTGAGCTGGGACCGAGCTGCATACACTCTGGTGAGCTGGAGATGAGCTACATACACTCACTTGAGCTGGAGTTGAGCTGCATATACTCACTTGAGCTAGTGTCCTCCTACGTACCTACGTCAAAAGGTAATAAACTTCCATCAAAGTATTGTAAACTTAATGGAAACACTTATACAAGTCGTAAACACTTGCAACCTTATTCATTAGCTCACAAACAAATATAAACACACCATAAGTTATATCAAACTTAGTCAAAACACACCAAACATACTAAATACATAGTAAACACACTAATATAAATAATATAAGTATACAAATATTACACATCAGTATGTAACAAATGGAAAAAGCAAACTTCCCTGAAAGTTTGAAGTTGCATCGTTGGGTGGCATAAACGTGCTCACATCACTCCGCTTCGGTGGTAGATAAGGGTACGCTACTTTGTTTCTTAGAGAACCAAGATACGAGCATACTACCTAAGAATTGGCATGTCCCGGAAGTACTTTTCCTATCTATCTTACATCCCCCATAATCCGCATCCGAATAAGCATGAAAGCTAAAGGAAGAATCTTTAGGTTACCAAAGGCCTAAGGTAGGTGTGTCTCTAAGGTATCTAAAAATTCTTTTAATGGCAACTAAGTGTGATTCTCTAGGACTAGCTTGAAACCTAGCACACAAGCAAACACTAAACATAATATCCGGTCTACTTGCGGTAAGGTAAAGCAAAGAACCTATCATGGATCTATAAAGTTTAAAATCAACACACTTACCTCCTTCATCTTTGTCAAGCTTTATGGAAGAACTCATAGGTGTGGCTCGAGGTTTTGCATTCTCCAAGCCGAACTTTTTGAGCATATCATTCACGTACTTAGCTTGATTTATGAAGGTGTCATCTTTCCTTTGTTTGATTTGGAGTCCTAAAAAGAATGAGAGTTCCCCCATCATGCTCATCTCGAACTCACCTTGCATTAGCTTAGAAAATTCTTTACAATAACACTCAATAGTAGAACCAAAAATGATATCATCAACATAGATTTGTACTACTAAGATGTCATTGTTATATCTTTTTATGAAGAGTGTAGTATCCACCTTTCTCTTTTCAAAACCCTTTTTAGTTAAGAAATTTGAAAGTCTCTCATACCAAGCTCTAGGAGCTTGTTTTAAACCATAAAGAGCTTTTGTTAGTTTAAACACATGGTTTGGAAATTTTGAATCCTCAAAACCCGGTGGTTGTTCAACATACACTTCTTCATTTATAACACCATTTAAAAAGGTACTTTTCACATCCATTTGAAAAAGCTTGAAATTGTTATAACATGCAAATGCTAAAAGCATCCTAATGGCTTCCATCCTAGCTACGGGTGCATATGTCTCATCAAAATCAATTCCCTCTTCTTGGGTATAGCCTTGAGCAACAAGCCTAGCCTTGTTTCTCACTATATTACCACTTTCGTCTAATTTATTCCTAAATACCCATTTAGTTCCTATAGTAGATTGATTATTAGGCCTTTCAACTAATGTCCAAACTTTACTTCTCTCAAATTGATTTAATTCCTCTTGCATGGCCAAAATCCAAAAATCATCTTTTAAAGCTTCTTTAATATTTTTAGGCTCAATGCATGAAAGAAATGCAACATGGTTCATTAATTTGAGAGAGGATCTAGTAGTTACCCTTTTGGATGGATCACCCAAGATTTCACCACCTTTGACATAGTTGAACTCCCTTGGGTAAGACACCTCATTTTCCTCAAGAGTCAAGTCCTTCAAGGCTTCAAGAGGTGGATCTTGTGTATCCTCATCTTTAGTTGGAACCTCATCCACCTTTGACGTTTGTCCTCCATCAATGGCATCAAGGATTCCTACATCATCATCATCACAAGATTCCTTCCTCGGAAGGAGGTTATCATCGAAAACAACATGTATAGACTCTTCAACTACTAGATTTCTTTTATTAAATACACGGTAGGCTTTAGAGTTTAAAGAGTACCCTAAGAAAATAGCTTCATCACTTTTAGCATCAAATTTACCTAAGTTTTCTTTACCATTATTCAAAACAAAACACTTGCAACCAAAAGGATGAAAATAGCTAATGTTAAGCTTCTTAGATTTTAAAATCTCATAAGGTGTTTTCTTCAAAATTGGCCTAATCATTACTCGATTTATAATATAGCAAGCGGTATTTGTGGCTTCCGCCCAAAAATATTTAGGTAAATTATTTTCGTAAAGCATGGTTCTAGCCATTTCTTCTAAAGTTCGATTTTTCCTCTCAACTACCCCATTTTGTTGAGGAGTGCGAGGTGCGGAAAAATTGTGGCTAATCCCATTTTCATTTAAAAACTCATCGAAACCTAGATTTTGAAATTCGGTTCCATGATCACTTCTAATGTGAGAAATTTTAAGTTCAAGATCATTTTGAGTTATTTTAGAAAATGTGATGAATTTTTCTAAAGCCTCATCTTTTGTACTTAAGAATAGAACCCAAGTAAACCTAGAATAGTCATCTACAAGCACAAAAGCATATGATTTTCCACCCAAGCTCATTGTTCTAATAGGCCCAAAAAGATCAATATGAATTAATTGTAAACATCTACTAGTAGAGACATCATTAATGGATTTAAATGATGTTCTATGTTGTTTACCCTTTGAACATGCATCACAAATTTTATCATTAGAAAATTTAAGTTTGGGTAAACCTCTAACTAGATCAAGGGAGATTAATTTCTCTAAGACACTCATGCTAGCATGTCCTAATTTTCTATGCCAAAGCCATGAGTCATGTTCATCTTGTGCAACAAAGCATGTATGGGATGAATGGATGTCATCTAAATGCACCATGTATATACTGTCTATTCTATGTCCTATGAGAATTAGTTGATTTGTTTTAATGTTTACAATTTTGCAACCACTTTTATCAAATAAAACATTAAAACCCTTATCACATAATTGACTAATGCTCAATAAATTATGTTTAAGACCGTTAACATACAAAACATTTTTAATGAAAATAGAATAGTGATTACCAATGGAGCCTATTCCTTCAATGTGGCCTTTGGAGTTGTCACCGAAAGTTACCACTCCACCACTCTTTGGCTTTAGTTCCACGAATCTACTCTTGTCACCGGTCATATGTCTTGAGCATCCACTATCAAGGTACCATGAATTTTGGCTTGAAGCTTTAGCCTTGTAGCAATGCTCCCCCTACAAACAAAGAAATTAGGCCTTGATTTTTGGTACCCAAATCATTTTGGGTCCATGTGTATTAGCCTTCAAAATTTTGGTTCCCATAGGAATCCAAGAAGCAATAGCATTCATATTATTAGAAATAATGAGTTCCTTAGGAACCCAAACACTTCTAACTCCTTGACCTCTAGATTGCTTATTAAAATTTCTTTGTTTAGGAATAAAGGGTTTTCTTTTTACATATTGGGATTTAAAAGGATTTCCTTTTTCAAAATTGTTTTTCCCAATAGCAATTGATGTTTTAAGATTATCCACTTCCTTTGTGTGATAATCTTGAAAATCGAAAAGAAGTTTTTCAAGTTCAAGATTTTTTGTTTTAAGATCATTTGAAAGATTTACTAAAAACAAAACTTTTTTCCAATTCGGAGTTAGTTTTTGAAAATGTCTCATTTTGATTTTTCAAATCGGAAATGGTTTTCTTGTTTTTCAAAATGGATTCTTTATATTTTCCTACTAACTCATCGTAAACCTCTTGCAGTTCATCATAAGCATCTTGAAGCTCATCAAAAGTAAAATCAAAATTAGATAAGTTAGAATTTACCTTTGGTTCATCATCAATGGCCATGAGACATAGATTGGCCACTTCCTCCTCTTCCTCGGATGACTTATCGTCACTCCAAGTTGCTATTTGAGCTTTGAGCTTGTTCTTCTTCCCAAAGCTCTTCCTCTTCAATTGAGGACATTCAGAACGTATGTGACCAGACTTTTTGCATTCATAGCAAGTGATTTGGTCCTTCTCCTCTTTCTTACTCTTGCTCTTGAAGTCTCCCTTTCTAATAAACTTTCTCCCACGATTGGACTTCATGAAGCGAGTGAACCGTTTGGCCAACGTGGCCATCTCCTCATCTTCATCTTCACTTGAATCGCTTTCTTGACATGAAGCTTTAAGAGCGATTCCAACCTTCTTCTTCTCAACATCCTTCTTCTCAACCATTTTCTTCTCTTCTTCTTTTCCCTTCCTCATGATCTCATGGGTGAGTAGAAATCCAACAAGAGCATCAAGCTTGAGAGTCTTCAAATCTCGAGCTTCAATAATAGTCGTTCTCTTGCCATCCCATGACTCCGGAAGAGAGTACAATAATTTCCTCACTAGTTTGTCTTCGGGGATGATCTCGCCGAACCCCTTCAATTCGTTGACAATGACCAAGAATCGATCAAACATCTTGGAGACACTTTCATCGGGATCCATCTTGAAATTTTCATAGCTTAGATTGAGTAGCCCAATCTTTGTCTCCTTGACATCACTAGTTCCCTCATATGTTGTCTCGAGGGTATCCCAAACCTCATTGGCATTTTCAATTGAAGACACCTTGGAGTAGATATCTGGACCAAGTGCACAAAATATCACATGGAGAGCTTTGTCATTCACTTGCATCCTTCTTCGTTCATCATCCGTCATTTTGGCTTTTACTTTTGGGACAAGTCTTGCTTCTCCATCTCTCTTCATGGGAATGTATGGACCTTCTTCAACCACGTCCCACACCATGTAGTCGGTGGACTTGATGAAGAGCCTCATCCTATTCTTCCAATATGGGTAGTTATCCCCATTGAAGAATGGTGGCTTGGTGGTAGATTGGGACTCATAGAGGTTGGAGTTGGAGGTGGATGCCATTGCTTGACTAGTTGTTAATCAAAATCTCCTACAATCGACTCAAGAGGGTTGTAATCCTTCCAATGAGTGTAGCGCTGATGCAAATTGTTGAGTTTATCACACAATTGCAAATGGCCAAGAGGGGGGTGAATTGGCAATTAAAAATTTGGTGGAAGGTATGAGTGAAAAATAAAAGATGACACAAGTGGTTAGAGTGGTTCAAGTTCTCCAAATGAACTTTACATCCACTACCTTAGTTCCCACTAAGGATTTTCAACCAATTCACTACTTGAATTCTTCCCTTTTTCTTGGATGAGGAGGTAACCTTACAAATTGATTAAGCTTTCTACCCAAAGCTTAATCCACTCACTTTTTACAAAGATAAGAATTTGGTAAACTCAAACAATTCCTCTCAAAGGATAAATGTTTACCCAAATACAATTTCAAACTCCCTAAACTCACAATACAAGATAACAAATGAAATCACTAGAGTTGGATACAAGAATTTGACTTTGAAGAGCACTAGGGTTTGGATTTTTTCTTTGATGTTGTTTGTAGGTTCAATAGTTGTTGCTTGGTCAATTGAAGCTTGTTTTTATACCCTTGCATTGAATTCTAGCCGTTTGGGTAGTTGAGATCATCAATAGAGCAGTTGGGAGCCATTTTCCCGCATTAAATGCAGCTCTGCAGCATACAGTATCGGTACTCGGGAAGGGCGTATCGATACCTGCATCAAAGAGGAAAGAGCCGTTGTGCCAGAAAACAGAGCGTATCGATACGCATAGAAGGCGTATCGGTACGGTTTTAAGGGGCGTATCGGTACGGAAGGCCGTATCGATACGGTCTTTGCTCACTGGAATCCCAAGTCTATTTTTTCATCAAAAGTGTATCGATACGCATACCAAGCGTATCGATACGGTATAACGATCTTTTAAAATTGGGAAACCAACCAACTGACAAGTAACGGTCAAATAATTAAATCCTCAGATTTTTCAAAGATATGCTTATCGTATCGATACAGCTGCAAGGCGTATCGGTACGGTTTCATGAAAGAGTTGCCCAGATGAATATCGTATCGATACGGTTGCAAGGCGTATCGGTACGGTAACTCCATCAAAATTCCAGTGGCAAAAGAGGGTATCGATACGCATAAGGGTGTCGATACGCCTAGGCGTTTCTGTATACTTTGGTTTGAAAATAAAATTCCTGTAGCCAAAGAGGGTATCGATACGCATAAGGGTATCGATACGCCTGGGCGTTTTTGCATAGTTTGGCTTGAAAAACATAGGAAAAGACTTAGAGAATTTTATATATTTAAGAGCATGTCTTTGGATATTATTTTGTTTAAAAATACTTGTCAATTGTGAGACTTTAAAGAGTACTTAAAAATTTATTGTTTTGCAAATTGGTCCTTAAGTTTATGTGTTATATCAAAATTAATTTTGGTTTCACAAAAAGCCATAAACCCTACATAATCTAGAACACAACAATATAAATATTTTTTTTTATTTTTATAATACCAACTACTTTTTAATATAACTTTTAATATTTTTTATTTTTTAATAATTAATGCTAAATCACTCTAAAAACTATGTTTATAAAATTAATAGTATACTATAAAAAATAAAATTAATACTAAATCACTCTAAAAACTAAATGGTACAATGGCATTTATTTTATAAAATTAATACCAAACCACTTTAAAAACTAAATGGTACAATGACATTTATTTTATAAAATTTAACATTTTAAAATATAATATAAAATCACTCTAAAATTAAATATTATAAGTTTTTTTTAATATTTAAATTTATGTTCTATACTAAATAAATATTATAAATTTAACTTTTATAATGGTTTAGTATTAATTTTGTAAAAATAAATAGTTATTTAATTAGTTTATTTTTATTCACAAATGAAGTGAGAAAATAATTGTAATTTGATCTTCAATTTTAATAATAAGTTAAGTTAAATATCAGTTTGGTTAAAAATATATCAATTGAATTATTTGGTTTATTAGTTAAATATTCAACCCATTTTGGAGAGGTTTTAAGCTCAATACTCTTAATTCGTATTTAGTATAATTTTGAAGTTTTGACAAAATATATGTAACCCCCTCGTCCCGGTCTGGCCGGACGACCGGTCTGAGTGGGCCACACGGGGAAAACCGAAGCGAAACCCGTTAAGGTCCCACCTCGGTTAGCAACCCTAGAAAAATTTCTTTTATTTCCCTTGTCTAAAAGTCCATTTAAGTCCTATGTGATCAAACAACGGAATAAAATACATGAGACAAACATTCGATCCCAAAACAGCAATTAAACAGCCCACTTTTAATATTTTTAAACAGGCTGTTTCGAAACACCCTTGAGGCGTATCGAAACGCCTTGACCAGGGGCCGTATCGAAATGGTGGTCAACCGTTCCGAAACGCCCTCAACGGTCAACTTCTCGTGGTCAACGAGATTTTGACCGTTTCGAAACCCTTATACCCGTTTCGATACACCTCCATCTCGTGAATTTCTCAGAATTCCAGTAGCCAAAACGTTCCGAAACGCGTATCGGGACAGGGGTTTCAAAGGCCATACCGTATCGAAACGCGTTCCGATACGGGGTCCCTGAAGCCTTACCCGTTCCGAAACGACCCAGCCCGTTTCGAAACGCGGGCTGTCTGCAGCCTTTTGAAATTCAGATTTAAGGTTATTTCAACAAGTATGAAGGTCCCATAGGACCCCTAAAGGCACACAAAACCATCAAACAAAGTCTAGAGGTATACATCCTAGATTTAACATACTCAAACACATACAAGCATGGATTTAGACAATCTTTCGTACATAGCAAATTACACAGTAAGAGCCTTTCATACAAGCATGCTTGAAGACATTAAAAGAGAACCAATAAGCATCATACATATCAAAAAAAAAATTTACATGTCATTCAAGCAACTTAAGCATTCATAAGCCATCCATCATACAAACATTCGGCAAGATATAACATGCTTACAAACCAAGTCAACCATAGACATACATCAAACTCAAACCAACAATACCTATCCCATTGCTTTACTATTACCATCTTTAAATTTAAACATCATACTTGAGCTAACCGTAAGCAACACTTGGAGGCCTTTTCTTGCCCCTTGCCACCCTCAAGCTATTGATCTGCATTGTCGAACAAAAGAGAGCGTAAGCATAAAAGCTTAGTGAGGGTAAGCTCTTTAAAAACAAACCTCGACAATGCAGGGTCCAAGCACGAGCTACAACCAAGATAGAATGCATGATCTTACCTCCGATCCACGCAAGCCATAAATATAGATGATGCATGAACATATATTCAATATCATGTCATGCTCAACATGTTTAAATCCACAACATATGAAATCACATATATTAAACCATGTTGGCAACACCTCCCAAAACACATTGGCTCACAATTAACCACATATTGGCAACATAAACTACAATCTGTATTGGCACCTAGCTATGACTCGAATACGCGGATAACCGTTGGAACTCACATCCAACAACTCAACCATTACCTGACGGTGGGATTCCACTCATCACCGTTCACGCGGAGGGGATTCCACTCATCCTCACGCCCCGTCGATGGGATTCCACTCATCACCGACTAATATAAATACAATTTCCGGGCGAACCCGTACTCCTCCTTGGTGACTCAACGCCACCAAGGCCACGCGCGACTTTTGACTCATGTGTACACACTAACATCCTAATGATCGATCATTTGTACCCAAGCATACTAGTGCCAAATACTACACATTTCATTAATCATTCATAATATCAATTCATAACACTTTCGTGCTTAGCACGTACTCACCATGATCTTCGGATCATGAAACCACCTCATAATATCATTTCTCATGCCAATACCACATGTACATCATTAACAATCATATTACATTATATTTTACACATGTGTATAACCATATCATCAACATGCATATAACAATGCATCAAACATGCCTCAACATACGTGTATACAACATATACTTAATCAACACCATCGCAATTTAACATGGGGCATATACAACCATTAAAAGTGCAACCAAGGTCTCTAATCAAAGCTTGGGATTAGGCTACCACTCTAATCCCAACTCTAGGTGGGTTTACCAAGCCCATCCTAGGTTCACATGCTTGAACCAAATACTCAAAACCATTTGAAAATATTTAACCACTCACCTAAGCTTCCAAGCTCCAAGCTCAACTACCAAGCAAGCATCACCTTCAAGTTTCCGGATTTCTTCCCGAAGCTCCTCCAACGCAAACTCTCGCTTCTAAACAACCTCAATACAATTCAAATAATCCTCAAATCAGCCCAACATCAAAATATCAACCCGGAATACAAATTCAAATATCAAACCCAACATTTCAAGTCATGACCAAACCCCATACTTAGCAATTTCGGACAGCCCTAATACCTCATCCAAAAACCTTGTTTCCAACATCCATTGCACCCACAAATGATCCCAAATCAATCCCTAACCATAGTACTACCATTGGGCTATCAAACCCCACCTTAAACAACCCCCAAAACTCACCCAAAACCCTCCAAAACACCATTTTCGTACTAATATTTTACCCAGCAGAAAATCATGTTTTTAAACACCCAAATGACATCTAAATGGTCCCAAATCATCCCCTTAGCATACATATACCACCAGCCCTCTAATTACACCTTAAAACCCACCAAAAATCAACTTTTTGACACCTTAAAAATGGGTCCAAGAACCCACTTCGGAAATTCATCAAAATTCAACCAAATTAACATATAATGTATATTTCAACTTGATTAAACAAAACCCCAACTCTATTTAACAAAACAAGATGAAAACCCCATAAAAACTCAAACTTTAAAATCAAACCCTAATTCCCAAAAGTTCATATTTTTAAAATCTAAGACCATGTATGAGTAGGAAATGAAGAGGAGGTTTAGAAAATGATTTTACCTTTAAAAACGCCCTTGAATTGATGAAGAAATTGATGGAAATATGAATTTAGGATTTGGGAGGGTTTGTTAGGGTTTCCATGGTGAAGAGAGGAAAATGAGGAAGATGACTACACTTTTTTTTTTGTTCTCTTTAACTTTCAAAAAGTGGTCTAGCTTTTTAAAACATTTAGGTTAAATCACCGCATTGGTCCCTCCTTTTTATTTTAAAACCCAATTAGCCCAAGTTAAGGTCAAATTGATTAAATTTTAATTTTACCGACTCGGACCACTAACCCGACTAACTCCTAGCCCCAAAACACGGGTGTTACAACTCTCCCCCACTTAAGGAAATTTCGTCCCCGAAATTCATCGGACAGGAACCCACTTTCTTTCACACCACAACACACTAACCAACCTCGGTGGACTTACCACACAACAATAGATATCTGATGCTAAGATCTCTACTGATTCTTCAAGGCATGGCAATTTCAAACTCAACTCAATCTTTTCAAAAAAATATAGCACGGAACAGATCTGACTCACATTTCTGAATCATAGATACACGTAACACATCTCAAACCCCTTTCTAACTCTGGTGGTAACCGCAACAGATAACAACAGAACCAGCCCGATTCACAAACTCATACAATACTGCTTGAACACTTGACTCATAACTTTCTCTGACTGATCATCTGTCTTCATCAATTAACCAAACACTATGCAGACGTCTTCAAAACTATTCTAGTTGAAATCTCGGTTCTTTATTACTCACTTTTACTGCGAATCTTCCACGGATGTAACAAACTAGAAGAAAACTGAAGCTCAGTCTTGACACGCTGGCAATTTACATACTTACTCTCATACTGAACCACATTATTCATCCACTCACTCTGAAAGTACTCATCTTCAACCCACGATACGTCTTCATACTACTCAGATGCAATACAAATCAACCACCGTGCGCTTCGGCCAAAACAATACATCTCAAAACACTAGGTCAGTCGGTACAACTATTCTGTCTCTGAAATGCAAAACTCTATCATCTCTGGACTGTATTCTGAAGGTCTTCTTTCCACTATGCCTTGCACGTGAGGTGCCAAGAATCTGTCTTGCAACTGTTTCTTATCAAACATTCTGACTCAAAGTAGTCTCAACCCGAAACTCGGCCACAAAACTACTATCATTTGATATACGGAATTCGGCAATTGCAACTCGTAACTCAACTACTAATCTAACAACAAATACAACTCGGAACTCGGTTGCTACGTAGACTCTCTTCAGATAGTACTCAATCTTGAGATCACAGTCTTCAAGCAATTCTAACTACTCATGTTGTTCAAGTTCCAACCATTCCCAAGTCTTCAAATATTTCAAGCTCTAATGATACGTACATATACACTGCGCGTTTCTTACTATACAAGCTTGTCTCCAAGTCTTCGAAGCAATTACAATTGTAGTTAACTCTATGTCTCATATCGAATAACTCTTCTCACGGTCTTTCAACTAACTCGATGAACAAGTCGCAATCTTCCGTCTTGCATAAGCACACAACCTAACTCTACATGTAATGCATCACTGTGTTTCACAACCCTTTCTCTGACATAAGTTGATTCAAGGTCGAAGCTCTCTTCAAAGTTTCTTTCAGTTTCTCAAGGGCTCATTGTCTCGCATCTAACCACACAACTGAACATTCTTCTGTAGCAATCTATCAACGGAGCAACTATCTTCAAACACTATTTACAATTCTCTTAAAGTAACAATGCTAGGCCTAGAACTATAGATATCTGTCACAGTCTTCAATTTCTTCCAACTCACATCTTCCTTTGTCTGTTCAAGATTTGTTCTAATACACTCTGCTAATTTTCATGTTCTAAGAGGACATCTTCATTAACTCGAAGTTCACGTTGTACAACTTGGTATACAATTAATTCTCTAATAGAATCTACCACACTAACTTCAAAACTCGTCATGATCTTCCTCGGTACTTGAATATACTCACGTGACATCTAGAAGAGCTACTACCACTGATCATGAAACTCAAAAAATTATTCTGCTCAACATCTCTATAAAGGTAACTAATACACTAGTCAAACAAAGCGGCATAACTCAGAGCTCAAGGCGATTACATCTTGCCCCTAAAGCTGTCTTTGGTACTCCAAATTTCTCACCTTCATCTGGTAGAAACGGATCTCAAATTAATCTTCAAATAGACTGAAGCACACACTAACTGATCAACAAATCACTGACACTTGTTTCGACTGTATGTAAACTGAACACATCCTCGTACTGTCACTCTTTCTTCTTCACAATTTACACTGTAGAACTCTGAGATGATGCACTAGGCCTACTGAATCTAAGGTCTAACAAGTCTCGGAGCTAATTCTTCAACATTCCCAATTCTGTCGGAAACCATAAGACACAGAGCGAACTAAAACACGAGCAACTCGGAGACGACATCAATAATAAACTCTTCTTCGCTGTTAGGAGACAAACTGGGCGTTTCTTCTAAACACTTCTAGGAAGAATCACAAACTATTTTAACATTCTGCGGTCTAATCTTCGTTCAAAAATCAAATCCATCACAATTGCTCAGCAAGTCTGTCAACTAAACTCAATCAACCTTTGATCTCTAAAACTGGATCAACATTCAATAAGAAGCTCACATCCTCACCTACCACTACAGTCACACAAAAATCTACAATTTCAAGGCAACTCTCTCTTTGCCTCAATGTACACACTAACTATGTGCTCTTCAAGCTGAACCTTGTCAAAAGGTACATCAAAACCGTAGGAAGACGATCGCTTCACACCTACGAGAAACTAGTAACTCTAAACCACCAACAACATCTTCTGTACATCTTTCTGATCACTACTGTCTCCCAAAGAGGCTAGTCACATGTGTCTCTACATCTAAGGTCTCAACAAACTTATCTAATTTCTTACATGCTCACGCAAAAGGAGGTATTCGCAGAAATTGCAACTTCACATGTACACGACTGATAGTCTTCGGTCCTCTTGTTTTCAGACTGGTTCTTCAACAGAATCGGACTCTTCTAAACTATTTTTAGAGCATCTCGTAACTTCAAGACTCAATTCGGATCGCACACAAACAGTCTTGCTGGACTTGTTCTACCCCTACCAAACAATCCTGAAGTCAAAGCTCAAGGCTCCCTTCTCGGCTCAACTATATCAGAAGTGACTTCATCTCTTCCGCTTGCTGGAAAACAACTCAACGTACACTGACTCAATCACACAAACTAGCTTCCACTCACGGACACTGACCGGCTGTCTTGCATTAAAATCATAGGCCAACCTCAACGGTCACCAACTAACACCTCACCAGGCATGTTCAACTTGTATACTTGCTAACAATGTACAGAGATACAGATTCAGAATCAACTGGAGGAAACAACTTGATACTGTGCTAAGGGCTCATTCGATAAAACATTGACACCACTCTAACCCCCGCCCATAAGCCTTCACTTCTTCTTACTAACTAATGCCAGAGTTGATCACACCGTCCCTCATCCACAAGAATCGACCCATATACACACTGTCTCAAACGGACGAATTGTACCTCAATTCTGGTACAACCATACCTCTCTAACTGAGGTGATGGACTCCCTCAACCTAGTCCACCCCTTTCAGAAACTACGACTTCTACTTACCGAAAAGCAATTAAATCAACAACAATATCAACAGTAAAACATACAAGATTGGGTTAGCAAGGCAAGGCTTCCAAGTGGCTCAAGTATGTTTCCCTCACTTAAAAAAATCTCTTTTTTCGATGTAATAGTAGCAATGGGACTCTACTAAACACGTTTCAAACAAATCAACACACATACATGTTCAACCAAGCGTATAACAAGGCTTACTTGCTAAACAAGTAAACATAAGCGTACTATCAAACAGCAGGCATTCTCAATCAATCAATCCTTCATCACAACATACACGGATAACAAACAACATGCTTTTAAACAAGCAATCAACATACTTGTCATACAAGTAATCGTACTTACAAAGCAAGCAAACACCGTGCATATCAATTCAAAACTTAAACTTACCTCACTTACCTGCCCAAGGTCTCAGAAACCTTAGGCTCTGATACCAACAAATGTAACCCCCTCGTCCCGGTCTGGCCGGACGACCGGTCTGAGTGGGCCACACGGGGAAAACCGAAGCGAAACCCGTTAAGGTCCCACCTCGGTTAGCAACCCTAGAAAAATTTCTTTTATTTCTCTTGTCTAAAAGTCCATTTAAGTCCTATGTGATCAAACAACGGAATAAAATACATGAGACAAACATTCGATCCCAAAACAGCAATTAAACAGCCCACTTTTAATATTTTTAAACAGGCCGTTTCGAAACACCCTTGAGGCGTATCGAAACGCCTTGACCAGGTCAACTGTCCCAGAGCCTCTACAAGGGGTCGTATCGAAACGGTGGTCAACCGTTCCGAAACGCCCTCAACGGTCAACTTCTCGTGGTCAACGAGATTTTGACCGTTTCGAAACCCTTATACCCGTTTCGATACACCTCCATCTCGTGAATTTCTCAGAATTCCAGTAGCCAAAACGTTCCGAAACGCGTATCGGGACAGGGGTTTCAAAGGCCATACCGTATCAAAACGCGTTCCGATACGGGGTCCCTGAAGCCTTACCCGTTCCGAAACGACCCAGCCCGTTTCGAAACGCGGGCTGTCTGCAGCCTTTTGAAATTCAGATTTAAGGTTATTTCAACAAGTATGAAGGTCCCATAGGACCCCTAAAGGCACACAAAACCATCAAACAAAGTCTAGAGGTATACATCCTAGATTTAACATACTCAAACACATACAAGCATGGATTTAGACAATCTTTCGTACATAGCAAATTACACAGTAAGAGCCTTTCATACAAGCATGCTTGAAGACATTAAAAGAGAACCAATAAGCATCATACATATCAAAAAAAAAATTTACATGTCATTCAAGCAACTTAAGCATTCATAAGCCATCCATCATACAAACATTCGGCAAGATATAACATGCTTACAAACCAAGTCAACCATAGACATACATCAAACTCAAACCAACAATACCTATCCCATTGCTTTACTATTACCATCTTTAAATTTAAACATCATACTTGAGCTAACCGTAAGCAACACTTGGAGGCCTTTTCTTGCCCCTTGCCACCCTCAAGCTATTGATCTGCATTGTCGAACAAAAGAGAGCGTAAGCATAAAAGCTTAGTGAGGGTAAGCTCTTTAAAAACAAACCTCGACAATGCAGGGTCCAAGCACGAGCTACAACCAAGATAGAATGCATGATCTTACCTCCGATCCACGCAAGCCATAAATATAGATGATGCATGAACATATATTCAATATCATGTCATGCTCAACATGTTTAAATCCACAACATATGAAATCACATATATTAAACCATGTTGGCAACACCTCCCAAAACACATTGGCTCACAATTAACCACATATTGGCAACATAAACTACAATCTGTATTGGCACCTAGCTATGACTCGAATACGCGGATAACCGTTGGAACTCACATCCAACAACTCAATCATTACCTGACGGTGGGATTCCACTCATCACCGTTCACGCGGAGGGGATTCCACTCATCCTCACGCCCCGTCGATGGGATTCCACTCATCACCGACTAATATAAATACAATTTCCGGGCGAACCCGTACTCCTCCTTGGTGACTCAACGCCACCAAGGCCACGCGCGACTTTTGACTCATGTGTACACACTAACATCCTAATGATCGATCATTTGTACCCAAGCATACTAGTGCCAAATACTACACATTTCATTAATCATTCATAATATCAATTCATAACACTTCCGTGCTTAGCACGTACTCACCATGATCCTCGGATCATGAAACCACCTCATAATATCATTTCTCATGCCAATACCACATGTACATCATTAACAATCATATTACATTATATTTTACACATGTGTATAACCATATCATCAACATGCATATAACAATGCATCAAACATGCCTCAACATACGTGTATACAACATATACTTAATCAACACCATCGCAATTTAACATGGGGCATATACAACCATTAAAAGTGCAACCAAGGTCTCTAATCAAAGCTTGGGATTAGGCTACCACTCTAATCCCAACTCTAGGTGGGTTTACCAAGCCCATCCTAGGTTCACATGCTTGAACCAAATACTCAAAACCATTTGAAAATATTTAACCACTCACCTAAGCTTCCAAGCTCCAAGCTCAACTACCAAGCAAGCATCACCTTCAAGTTTCCGGATTTCTTCCCGAAGCTCCTCCAACGCAAACTCTCGCTTCTAAACAACCTCAATACAATTCAAATAATCCTCAAATCAGCCCAACATCAAAATATCAAACCGGAATACAAATTCAAATATCAAACCCAACATTTCAAGTCATGACCAAACCCCATACTTAGCAATTTCGGACAGCCCTAATACCTCATCCAAAAACCTTGTTTCCAACATCCATTGCACCCACAAATGATCCCAAATCAATCCCTAACCATAGTACTACCATTGGGCTATCAAACCCCACCTTAAACAACCCCCAAAACTCACCCAAAACCCTCCAAAACACCATTTTCGTACTAATATTTTACCCAGCAGAAAATCATGTTTTTAAACACCCAAATGACATCTAAATGGTCCCAAATCATCCCCTTAGCATACATATACCACCAACCCTCTAATTACACCTTAAAACCCACCAAAAATCAACTTTTTGACACCTTAAAAATGGGTCCAAGAACCCACTTCGGAAATTCATCAAAATTCAACCAAATTAACATATAATGTATATTTCAACTTGATTAAACAAAACTCCAACTCTATTTAACAAAACAAGATGAAAACCCCATAAAAACTCAAACTTTAAAATCAAACCCTAATTCCCAAAAGTTCATATTTTTAAAATCTAAGACCATGTATGAGTAGGAAATGAAGAGGATGTTTAGAAAATGATTTTACCTTTAAAAACGCCCTTGAATTGATGAAGAAATTGATGGAAATATGAATTTAGGATTTGGGAGGGTTTGTTAGGGTTTCCATGGTGAAGAGAGGAAAATGAGGAAGATGACTACACCTTTTTTTTTGTTCTCTTTAACTTTCAAAAAGTGGTCTAGCTTTTTAAAACATTTAGGTTAAATCACCGCATTGGTCCCTCCTTTTTATTTTAAAACCCAATTAGCCCAAGTTAAGGTCAAATTGATTAAATTTTAATTTTACCGACTCGGACCACTAACCCGACTAACTCCTAGCCCTAAAACACGGGTGTTACAATATACATTAAATAAAAGGTTTACTGAAATTTTAAGAAAGGTTTAGAGAAAATAACGTGAAATATAAAAAAAAAATACCAAAAGAACATTACCATGACCAAAGTAGGAAAGATGTAATAGTTTAGTCAATAATAGTGTAGTTTATCAAAAAAAAAATATTTTGATTGGGCAAAACACAGTTGGTGAGAGGTTAAAGTTAGGTAAAATGATAAAAGATGTCCTCAATGCTTGCATGTTTTGTTATTTGGCCCCCTATTTATTTTTTAGCAAACAACCCCCAATGTTTCAATTTGGTCTAAATATGCTCTCGTTGGATGAAAACTGTCAGTCAACGACTGATGCTGACAAGAATTGCCACGTGTTAAGATCTGCTGACGTGGAATATTCCACATTAGATTTTTTAATATATATATGTTATACCCTTCTTTATGTCGACACATGACCGACTATCATGCTGACACGTGGCGAATATAATGCTAACACGACATCAGATCTTAACATGTGGCAAGTCTAGTAAATATTAGCCGTTGATCGTCAGTTGACTGACAGTTTTCATCCAACGAGGGTATATTTGGACTAAATTGAAACGTTAGGAGTTATTTACTCCAAAAAAGAATAGGAGGTCAAATGACAAGACATGCAATTTGGGGGGGCATTTTCTATAATTTGGCCTTAAAGTTATAGAATTGCACATTTAAAATTTTAGGATCCATTTCGCTGTAGAAAATAAATATTTAAAAAAATAGAAAACATGTTTTGTTGTAAAATTAGAAAATGAAAATAGATAAAAATGAGTGGAAAATATGAAAAACATAAAAACAATGTTTTCAATATTTTTTTATTAAAGTTAGAGTGAGGCATTGTTGCATTTTTTAGTTAAAATTTGTGTACTCAGTGCGAATGACGTCAAATGTTGAGGATTCTGATAAGGTTTAAGGTCTTGTTCATAAATTTAGGGGACTCCAACAAATTACAATTTTCATGTGGTTAATTTGTTGCGGTAAGTTGATGACCAATACCGAAAGGTTTAAACGCCACTTTGTACATGATAGTCGTTGCATTTTCTGTCAGGCAGATATTGACCATGTTCTTCGTTTTTGTCTCCCGGCGTACTCAATATGGCACCAATTGGTTCGTTTGTATAGACTTGAGTTGTTTTTAACTGTCGACATCAAGAGTTGAATTCAAATTAATCTTGCTAATCCAAAATTTTTTGTGCAAAACACGGAAGATTGGGACATCCTTTTGGCGCAATTATTTGGAACATTTGGCTCCAAAGGAATACTATGATTTTTGATAACCCCTAAATGATTCAGAATCCATCGTATGTCGCAGTTTGAGATTAGTACAACTACAATGTGTTGTGGATCACACTTTGAAATCGATTTATTTCCATGGCAAGTCTGCAATTCCCGGTTCTCCAAATGGTTTTCTCTTGAATCCGGGTGGGTCAAGATGAATACGGATGGGCCTGCTCGATTGGTGAGAACCGTGCCACGTGTGGGGGGTGCTGCGCAACTACACGGAGAAATGGCTCTTAGGTTTTAACAAATCTTTAGGTATATGGTCCTCTATCATGGCAGGGATTTGGGGCATGTTTCAGGGTATGTTATGTGCATGGAATGAGGGATGGCGCAACGTCATCTTTGAGATGGATAGCCTCGGGGCCCTATCATTGATTTTGGACTATCGGCAGGACCTCATGGATGGTGCTTTGCTGGAAAATATATGTATGATGCAATCATGAGCTTGGACTATCCGTTTTTAGCATGTTCTACGATCCGATAACATGGTGGCGAATACTCTTGCCAAGATGCATGATTCCACCTCACTCTCGGTACGAATTTTCCATTCAGCTCTTCCTTGCGTGAATGAGATGTTACAGGCGCACTCGATCGATGTTCTTGACTTACTTGGAGATTAGTTGGCCACCATAACATATGCAGGTTGTCTAGTTGCGTTCTTAGCTTTGTTTTTTATTCCTTATGGCTTTAATTATCTTAATTTTCTCTTAGGTTTTTGGTTTTTTAACCTCCATCTTGTATACAATCATGGGTATTCTTTTCCTCCACTTAGGTTTAGGGAGATTTTTAGCGTATCCCTATTTTTACCAAAAAAATATTTTTTTATTAAAGTTATTTTAAAAATTAGAAAAAAAAAACTTAAGTGACACACGATCAAACTCTTATAAAGTATTTTTTATTTTAATGACATTTAACTATTTTGTTTTAGGATAGTTTCAAACTATTGTAAAAATATTTTGGGTAAAATACATTAGTAGTCCTTCAACTATAAGATATTTTTGTTAAGTCCTTCAATTATAGAAAAATTAGTCTTTATTTTAATTTGGTTTTAAATCTAAAATAACTAACCCTCAAAATTTCAATATTATATTAACCTAATCTATAATTCCATTTTTTCTCCAGTTTTTGTCTTCCTATCATCATCTTCTTCGTCAGTCCAAGCACCATTGAACTTACATTAGCAACACAACTATCACAAATAACTTCTCGAAACACAAAAAAAACTTATAAAACCCTAAAAATGTCATAACAAAACAACTAAACCAAAACAAAATCGTTGTTTCACACAACCAAGTGTTAACATTTTGTGATAAAAACCCAAAAGCAAAGTATGCATAATAGAATTGTTTTGCAACTAAGTATAAACTTAAATAACACATCAAGATGGATGGTCTAAATATGTCATAATTTTTATTAAAAATAAAAATTATTTTCTTTCTCATTGATTTTAAAATTTTGTATTGTTTAATCATATTTTCATTTTTCATAATTATAATAATATTTTAATTTTATTATTAAGTAATTATTTATTCTTTTAAAAAATACTATATATTAAATATATTTTTATTTCTAAAAACAAATTTTCATTTATATTAATGAAATATGATTTTTTTAAAAGATCGAAAATGAAAATTGTTTTCCGAAAATAAAAACAAAAGGTATTTTTTAGAACTAAAGTAACCTTAGTTGGCTCAATTCCAAACAAAAACCAGGAGCAGCACAAGGCATTTCGGGAAATTGACACATCGCTGCAATGTCGACCCCTCGCACAACATTCCACTTGTCCGATTCTCACCTCTCCTTAACCTTAACGAATTCTGCCCCATTTCCCCAAATCAAACGACCTTCAATTCAATTATCAGAATCCCCTGAGCTTCAAAATCAAAATCACATTCAATGTCAGTTCTTGTTTAATATTTTTTTTGGAAAAGAAAAAAAAAACTCTGTAAGTAATAGGAGATGTGAAAAAGAATATGACATTGTCCTTTTTAAGAGCTTCCACACATTCTCTCTCTTCAGGTGCTCTCTCTCTCTCTCTGCTACTTTTTTTTTTCTTCAAATTATCTTAGCCTTTGGTTGTTTTCGTCCTATTTTTTTGGTTTACATTGTTTTCAATTTTTGTGATTGTTGTTGAATGATTTCAATACTTTGTAATAATGAAGTTTATATTCCATGGCGTTTGCATTGTTTATTTTTAGAGCTTTTTAATGCAATTTGAAGCAAAACCCCAATGACATTCTTTTATCGCAGAGGAAAAATGAAATTATTAGGAAACTGGAAATTTAGTTTTTATTTTATGTTTCCATGTATTTGTCTACTTATTTAGTTTTGGGTTTACTTTAATCAATGATTTTGAAGTAGCATTTTATGGTTTAACTTATAACTATGTAGTTTTTGCGTATATAAGATTTTAGCTTGATGGGAATGGTTTACTTTATTTTGTTGGATTGTTAATTACTTTGGAAACTAGAAATGTTGATTAGAATATAATAGTCTTTTGTGTTTTGTTACATATTCTAATTTTGAAATTACTAAATTTTATGTTTTTCTTCAAGTTGAAGGTTTATTCAGTATCGATACAAGGAATTGCAAATGGCCATGATCCTGGTTTTTGACTTTTTTGTGCTGGTGAAATGCAGGGACAATTTCTGAAACATTGAATTAAGCTAAATAAGAGGATTTATCACAAGATTCCTTCCTTGAGAAATGGACTCTGATAAGCACTCAACTAGACTGTTACCTAGACTCAAAATGGAAAGGGTTCGGACGATTTTAACTCATAAATACCCTTACCCGCATGAACACTCACGTCATGCCATAATTGCAGTAGTTGTGGGTTGTCTGTTCTTTATCTCATCAGATAACATGCACACTTTGATAGAAAAGTTGGATAATAATATCAAATGGTGGTCTATGTATGCTTGTCTTCTTGGATTCTTTTATTTCTTTTCATCTCCATTTATTGGCAAGACTATCAAGCCAAGTTATTCGAATTTCAGTCGTTGGTGAGTATTATAATCAGATGCCTTTGTTAATCATGTTACAAATCCTCTTCACATAGATTTATTCAAATTATTGTTGATATGCAGCTGGATGATAATAAGTAGCAATGGCTTATTTCTGATTTTGCATAGCTTAATTTGCAGGTACATAGCCTGGATTTTAATTGCATCTGTGTATCATCTTCCTAGTTTTCAGTCAATGGGAGTGGACATGAGGATGAATTTGTCTTTGTTTTTGTCTATATATATCTCCTCAATTCTCTTTCTCATTGTCTTCCACATTATATTCTTTGGCCTGTGGTATCTTGGTCTTATATCTCGTGTAGCTGGAAGGACGCCTGAACTTTTGACCATTCTCCAGAATTGTACTGTAAGTGTTGAAGATGCACTTGATGGTCTTTTCTTTGGACTACAAATTTTAGCCTTTGTGTAATGTTGCTTCTTATAGGTATTTTCTTATCTCACCCTTTTGTAGGTTATTAGCATAGCCTGTTGTGTATTTTATAGTCATTGTGGCAACCATGCTGTGTTAAAGAAGAGACCTTTTGAACAAAAAAAATCTAATTGGTTTTGGGGAAAAGGCGAAAGAAACACATGGCTTGCAAATTTTCTTCGTATGAATGAGTTGAAAGACCAGGTCTGCTCCTCTTGGTTTGCTCCAGTTGGCTCTGCAAGTGATTATCCACTTTTGTCGAAGTGGGTAATTTATGGTGAGGTAAGGTTCTTATTGAATATGAGGTTTAAATTGTTGGTATCACTCCCATATTCTTATGATCAGTTTTGTCATTTTTTATCCTTATTACATATTGGCCTCTTGATATTTTATTTGCAGATAGTTGGCAGCAGCTCATGTCCAGGTCCCTCAGATGAAATTTCTCCTATATACTCACTGTGGGCTACATTTATCGGTCTTTACATTGCCAATTATGTAGTGGAAAGGTCAACAGGGTGGGTAGGAGCATATTAGCTTGTTCGAAATGTTTGAACTATTTATGCTGGTTGCATATTCTTGAATGAGAATTGTACTATATCTTGCATGGGCTCAACTGTTTAGATTGCTTAATATTGCATTGAGGTTCATTTTCATGGCATTGGCATTGGCATTGTACACTCATGATTATTTTGTTGATAATTGTATCCTAATTTCTTGATTATCTATCCTTTAGATCAATTTCACCAGTTTCTGAGTCTAAGATATGTATCTTTTATAGGATTCAGCCACACTTTCTTCTACATGCATGATCCTTATTCTATATCTTATTTCTTTGCAGTGCTTTCTACATCAAATCCAGGTGGGATCCTACTCACCCTTTGTCTGTTGAAGAATATGAGAAGCTAAATAAGGATCAAATGAAACCAGATTTCTTAGATATGGTTCCTTGGTATTCAGGGTAAATCTTTAATATTTTTGTCTTTTACCTTCTAATTCATTTGTTTTTTTACTTCACCATGTGGTACAAGGGAAAAGGTTTCAATCTTTTAACTTTAGTATGCTTATCCTAAATTTTCCAGAACATCAGCTGACTTGTTCAAGACTGTTTTTGACCTCTTAGTATCAGTAACTGTGTTTGTTGGTCGTTTTGACATGCGTATGATGCAGGTTTAGTTCTAAAATTTGATATTTATTCATTAATGTGTTTTTTCCTTTTTGTGTTATAAGTCTCTTGGTAAAATATCCCATTAATGAATGACTTTCTATCTCCTTTTCTGCCTTTGTCAGGCTGCAATGACCAGGGTTCATGAAGGAGTTCAACAAGATGATCTTTTTTATGATCATTTGAGTGAGAAGAAAGATCTATGGTTTGATTTCATGGCTGATACTGGTGATGGTGGAAACTCATCGTATGCTGTGGCTCGACTGCTTGCTCAACCTTCCTTATGGCTAACTAAAGATGATTCTATGCTTAAGCTACCACGTGGGGACTTGCTACTTATTGGAGGAGATCTTGCGTAAGTTCTGTCTTTGGTACAATTTGTAGTTTTACTTGATAATTTTTTCACATTGATTGTTTATTATTCATGAAGCTTAACCTTTATTGTAGTTCTAATTTTTGGTTGATGATTTGGTCAAAAAGTATTCTTGTCGAAAGGCTGATCAAAACTGACCTTTTTATCATATTTCGACTGTTAAATTGCTACTGATTTACAGACTAAATATATAGACTTATGCCTTAGCTAAGGAAACTCCTAACTAGGAAAGAAACTAATTCTCGTAAAGAAATACAACCCCTTATAAATAGGGATTCTAATAAATAAAAAAATATTTACAAATCTTCTGAACTTTAGGAAACAATCTTTGACACTCCCCCTCAAGCTGGGGCCTGGATGTCCTCCATCCTCAGCTTGCTTGTTAACTTCTGAAAATCCTTACCAAGTAAACCCTTGGCGAGAATATCTGCAATCTGATTACCAATAGTCACATAAGGAGTACAAGTCAAACCACTATCGAGTTTCTCTTTTATAAAATGTCTGTCCACTTCAACATGTTTTGTTCTGTCATGCTGAACTGGATTATGAGCAATATTGATTGTTGATTTGTTATCACAGTACAACATCATTGGTCCATTCCATTCCACTTTCAAATCTTCTAGAATGATCTTCAGCCATAGTAACTCACAGATTCCTAAAGCCATAGCTCGAAATTCAGCTTCTACACTGGATCTAGCTACCACGTTCTGTTTTTTGCTTCTCCAAGTATCCAAATTTCCTCCAAAGAAGGTGCGGTAGCCTGAAGTTGATCTTCTGTCCATTCTGGACCCTGCATAGTCTGCATCTGTGTAGGCTTCCAGAGTCAAGTTTCCTCTTCTAAACATGATTCCTTTACCTGGTGTACCTTTCAAGTATTGCAAGATTCGCATTACAACTCTTAGGTGTGACTCCTTAGAGTTGTGCATGAATTGGCTCACCACTGCAACAACATATGTATGTCTGGTCTGGTATGTGATAAATAAATAAGTCTTCCCACAAGTCTCTGAAATGAACCCCTATCAACTGCCATATCATCTTCATCTGAATCTCCAAGTTTGTGGTTAACTTCTATGGGCGTTTCTGCTGGTTTGCATCCTAGCTTTCCAGTTTCCTTTAAAAGATCCAGGGTATATTTTTGCTATGATATAAAAATTCCCTTTTGTGAGTGTGCCACCTCAATACCCAGAAAATATTTTAATCTCCCAAGTTCCTTCACCTCAAACTCTTTTACAAGACACTTTTTCAGATTGATGATTCCTTCTGAATCATTACTTGTAACTATGATATCGTCAACATAAACCAGTAGTATGGTTACTCCCCCTGAAGATGAATGCTTCACAAATAAGGTATGGTCACCTTGACTTTGTTTGAAACCCTGCCCTAACATTACCTTAGCAAATCTTCCAAACCAAGCTCTTGGGGACTGTTTTAATCCATATAGAGCCTTTTTTAACTTGCAAACTACTTGTCCAACAGTCGAATTAAACCCAGGTGAAACATCCATGTATACCTCTTCTTCGAGATCTCCATGCAAAAATGCATTTTTAATATCAAACTGCAGTAAATTCCATCCTTGGTTAGCTGCTAAGGAGAGTAGAACCCTCATTGTGTTCATCTTTGCAATAGGTGCACATGTCTCCAGATAATCTATCCCATAGGTTTGCGAGTACCCCTTTGCCACCGACCTTGCTTTGTATCTTTTCAAGGAACCATCTGATTTGTATTTTACAGTGTACACCCATCTAAATCCTAGGTCTTATTCTTTTCCAGTGCATCCATTTCCTCCTGCATAGCCTTTTTCCAGTTCTCATTATCTAATGCCTCGGCTACTGTTTTAGGGATGGAAATATTGTTTAAGTTGGTAAGAAAGGTTCTGTGATTCGGGGACAAATTATTATAGGTCATAAACAAATATGAAGGGTGTTTAGTGGTGCAGGTTCTTTTTCCCTTTCTATTAGCAATAGGAAATTCAAACTCAAATTTAGAATTCATATCATTATGATCAGGATCAGTTTCAAAATGTACCTCAAAATGTATGGGAGCAGAAGCAGGAGATGATTGAGTCTGCATAGGTATCTTCCTTCTCGAATATGTCTTTAGAGGACCAACAGTTTCTTGAACATTGGGCTGAGAAATATTTCTGTTTGGTTGAGGAGTTTGAGGACTATTGGGTTCTGTTTGTAAGGGTTATGTTTGTAAGGACTATGAAGGTGGCTGGATTTCTGCAGAATGAGAAGGAGGTAGATCAATGAGGGACAGAGGTTGTTGCTGCAGTAAAAACATATTTGCATCCTTATCTTCCCTAAAAGACATCCCCCCCTGAAGATAAGGAGCGGTGAAGTAACTCTCTCTTTCAACAAAAGTAACATCAGCAGTAACATAGATTGTTCTAGTAGGTGGATGATAGCATTTGTAGCCTTTTTGAGTAGAAGAATATCCAAGAAAAATGCACTTTACTGCCCTAGGATCAAGCTTACCTCGGTTTGGAGAATGAAGATGAAGGTTAAGAGATAGGTTGAAATGTGGGAAAATTTTTGTAAGGGTTTGAATAGGACTTTGGGATTCAAGGACTTTAGTGGGTAGTCTGTTCATCATAAATGTAGCTGTTAAGACAGCTTCCCCGAGCTCTGGTTATAGCAAGAATATGTCCATTCTTCCTTTCTGAAATTCAATTCTGCTGGGGAGTGTTTTCCAAGAGATTTGATTAAAATAATCCTTGGCATTGTCTGATCTAATTCTTTTAATCTCGGCTCCAAACTGGGTTTTTATCATGGTGTAAAAGTTTTGAAAGGTAAATGCAACATCAGATTTTTGTTATAATAAATAAATCCAAGTAACCCTAGTGTGATCATCTATAAAAGATACAAACCACCTTGCCCCAGTTATGTTAGGAACAGAAGAAGGTCCCCATACATCACTATGAATAAGACTAAAAGGAATATTGGTTCTATTATTACTTGCTGGAAAAGATGAACGTTTGTGTTTAGCAAGTTCACACACATCACAATGTAATTCCTCAACATCTAAGGTTTTACATAAAGAAGGAAACATAGTCTTTAGAAGTTTAGAAGGTGGATGACCAAGGCGAAGATGCTGGAGCCAGATTTGGTCTTTATTGTTTGTAGAATTAGATAAAAAAGATGAGGGTGGCGTGTTCAAGACTCTAACTTGTCCTCCAAGATTCTCAAGATAATAGAGTCCATTGATCTCCTTAGCACGCCCAATCATCTTCTTCGTTTCCTGCTCCTGGAAAAAACAGTGTGTAGAATGAAACAAAACACTGCAATTAGTATCCCTGACAAGTTTTGGTATTGAGATAAGGTTGGTAAATAATTTTGGAACATGTAGAACTTTTCTAAGCAATTTTTTTTACTAATGACAACATCTCCTTCACCAGCAACTGTTATCATGGTACCATCAACAACTGTAATTTTCCTATTGCTAGGGCATGGTGTGTAATTGAGAAAGTTGAGAGAGGAATTAGTCATGTGATCAGTTGCTCCTGAGTCTATTACCCAGGAGGTTTGAGTAGGTATGGAGGATTCCAAGGCATTAGAGTTTTGAGAAGAGGAAGAGGATATACCTGAGAAAAGCAGATTACCTGTACCAGCAATTGATGATTTTCCTAAGGACTCCAGTAGAGTCTTCAACTTCTCTACTTCCTCTTGATTGAACTCACCAGATTGTTCAGTGGATTCCTTGGCTACTTCTCTAGTTGCATAAGCTCTGCTCTGCCCCCTCGTTGATCCTTCCCTTTCTATGAAGTTTATGTTTGTGAACAGAGGCTTCCCATGTAACTTCCAACACCTCTCTCTAGTGTGTCGAGATTTTTTGCAATACGTACACCACATGGAATCTCGATTCACTGCCCTTGTTGTTCTGATTTTCTTTCAAAACTTTCCAGACGTGTTGGCTTTTCAAAAACTGTTTGAGTCACTAGAGCCGAGCTTTCTACTTGATTATTTCCAATCATCATTACTTCTCTTCTTCCTTCTTCAGCTCGAACATAAGCAATGGTTTCATTTAATGAGGGCAGATCTTCTTTCCCCAAAATTTGGATTCTCACTGCATCAAATTCAATATTCAGTCCAGAAAGAAAATCGTAAATCCTTTCCTTTTCAACAAACCTTTTCAGAACTGCTACATCCTCATTGCATTTCATCTGAATGCACTAATAATGGTCCATCTCTTGCCAAAGATTTTGCAGCAGATTAGAGTATTTTGTGATTGATTTGCTTCCTTGTTTTGTTGTTGAAATCTTGCTCTTGATCTCATAAATCTGGGCAGCATCACGAACCTTTGAATAGATTTGCTTTACAAATTCCCATATTTCCTGAGCTGTGCTAAGAAACATATAAGTGTCACTGATCTCAGGCATCATTGAGTTGCACAACCAAGACATAACTAATGTGTCTTGTTCATCCCAAGCTTCAGATTTAGGGTCTCCTTCTTTAGGGCCCTTTCCAAGATGACTGAGTTTTCCTTTTCCTTTTAGAAAGGTTCGAACTAATTGGGACCATTTAAGGTAATTCTTGCCATTGAGTCTATAAGCGGCATGAATGTTTTGTAAGTCATTCATCTGACTAGAATGACTTCCTTCATTCATCATATCTCCTTGGGCAGTCGCAGAACTGTTGGAATCAAATGTGTCGATCATACTTTTCTAAGAGAAATCGAACAAATACTGTCTAACAGAACAGTTAAAGCCTAAAGAAAAAGAGGCTCTGATATCATGTCGAAAGGCTGATCAAAATTGATCTTTGTATTATATTTCGATTGTTAAATTGATATTGATTTACAGACTAAATATCTAGACTTATGCCTTAGCTAAGGAAACTCCTAACTTGTAAAGAAACTAATTCTAGTAAAAAAATACAATCCCTTATAAATAGGGATTCTAATAAATAACAAAATATTTACAAATCTTCTGAACTTTAGCAAACAATCTCTGACAATTCTCATATTAACAATTTATTACTCATAACGTGGTTATGTGTAGGTATCCTAATCCATCGAGATTTACATACGAAAGGCGCCTTTTTTGTCCTTTTCAATATGCTCTCCAACCTCCAGTGTGGTACAAACCAGATCACATAGCTGTAAACAAGCCCGAATTACCAAAAGGGGCATCTAACCTGAAGGAGTACATAGGACCCCAGTGTTTTGTCATTCCTGGAAATCACGGTAGGTCGTATGTTTTGCTCCCAACTTTTATCTTGAATGGTTTATTTTTTGCATATGAGAAAAGTTCAAAATAATGTATACGATTATTTTTGTTACAGATTCTTAGGCTAATATCTAGGCTATTTATTAGGCTATAATACATTGTAATTAATGTCATATATTATGTTACCTAGTTTAGGTAAATTAGATTTGTATATATAGCCCCATATGGTTCATGAATAAAATACAAGAAATTACTTTCTACATGGTATCAGTTGTCCTAAGTTCTTTCGAGTACTCTTAAAATTTTCAATTTTTTGGGGCTATTGGGGTTTTGACCTAAAGTTTCTTTTTTTGGTCGTTCTTCACCGGCCATCTTCGGAGGCCCCTCCATCGACACCGCCCGTACCACGGGAACCGCCGTTCGCCGATGTGCAGATCTGGAGATTCCGGTCACCAGAATCTCAGCGCGCGAGCCTCACGCGCCGCCCCAAGTTTCCGCCTGTCCTTCACGCGCCGACACGTGAGAGCGCGTGGTGGCCCCTTTTCGTCGCCCATTTTTCTGCCGACATCGCTGCTTCGTTCCGATCACACTCCTTCCGCCAGTCCTTGATTCCGGATTGTTTTTGGGTTGGGTGTCCTGTCTTTTGGTACCGTTAGGGTTTTGTTTTTCCTGGTTGTTCTTGGCTCTTTGCTTCTTTGATCTCATGGCTGATAAGAAGGTTGATTTTATGTCTGATATCGTTCCGGTTACATCTAAAATTACTGATTATAAATTGAATGGCTTTAATTTTCTCGATTGGAACCATACAATTGAGTTGTATTTGTTAAGTCTTTCTATGGACAGACATTTGACTGATGATCCTCCGACGGATGATTCTCGCCTTCCATGGATGAGAGAAGATGCTCGCATGTATATCCAGATTCGTAATTCTATTGACAGTGAGGTGGTAGGTTTGGTTAATCATTGCAAGACGGTGAAAAAGTTGATGAGCTATTTGCAATTTTTATATTCTGGCAAAGGAAATTTTTCACGTATCTATGATGTTTGTCAGAATTTTTACAGGGCTGACAAAGAAGACCGGACTTTAACTAGTTATTTTATGGATTTTAAGAAAACATACGAAGAGCTTAATATATTGCTTCCCTTTAGTGCTGATATTGAGGTCCAACGTAGTCAGCGAGAGCAAATGGCGGTTATGAGTTTTCTAGCTGATCTTCCACCAGAATTTGAGACTGCTAAATCTCATATTCTCTCTGGTTCAGAGATCTCCAGCCTCGGTGATGTTTTTCGGAGGGTACGCCGTACTGAGAATTCTTTGCCTACTCCATCCTCGCAACATGGCAGTATTCTGCTCAGTCGTGCTCTTCCTTCTGACTCTGGCAAGCAACATTTCAAGAGTAGTGGTCCTGGTCGTTCCATGGGGTTTGGGTCTAACAAAACCGATCCACAGTTTGGAGTTCGTGGTCAGGATCACAATGCAGTTATCTGCCATTACTGTCACAAACCGAGACATACCAAGCGTGATTGCCGGAAGCTGCAGTTTAAGAAAGCTTCGTCTGCTCATGTTGCTTCTAGTGTAGACATTTCTTCATCGGCTGTTACGATATCTGCGGATGAGTATGTCAAGCTTCTTCACCTGCAAGACATTGTCAAGCATCCTTCCGGTCCTGTTTCTGCTCTTGTTGAGTCAGGTAAACCCAATACATGTCTTGTTTCTACCTCTTCCAAATGGGTCATTGATTCTGGTGCAACAGACCACATGACAGGTAACCCCAATCTTCTTTCTCATTTTACAACCCATCCTTCTATCAATCTTGTTACTTTAGCCGATGGTTCCACATCTTCTTTTATTGGCTCTGGCACTTCGTACCCCACTCTCTCTCTTACTTTGTCCTCTGTTTTGAGTTTACCACATTTATCGTTTAACCTGATGTCAGTTAGTAAACTTACAAGAACCCTTAATTGTTGTGTCTCATTTTTTCCTGGTTATTGTGTGTTTCAGGATCTTTTGACGAAGAAGATTATTGGTAAAGAGCATGAGTTTGACGGTCTCTACATCCTTGACACCCATGCTCTAGAACCTGTCGCTTGCATTGGAATTGTCAATCCTTTTGGAAAACATTGTCGATTGGGTCATCCTTCTCTACCTTCTTTGAAGAAACTTTGTCCTCAATTTTCTATTTTAAAATCGTTAGATTGTGAGTCTTGTCAGTTTGCTAAACACCATCGTCTTAGTTTCAGTCCTAGAGTCAATAAACGAGCTTCTGCTCCATTTGAGTTAGTTCACTCTGATGTTTGGGGTCCTAGTCTTGTTACTTCTAAACCTCATTTTCGTTATTTTGTTACTTTTGTTGATGATTATTCTTGAATGATATGGCTTTATTTAATGAAATCTAGCTAAGAATTATTTACTCATTTCTCTTCTTTTTGTGCTGAGATTCGAACTCAATTTGGTACGCCTGTCCAAAACTTGAGAAGTGATAATGCAAAAGAGTATGTTTCAGGTCCTTTTTAGAAATATATGCTTGAGCACGGTATTCTCCATCAAACTTCTTGTGTTGACACCCCTTCTCAAAATGGTGTTGCTGAACGCAAAAATAGACATCTTCTTGAAACAACCCGAGCATTGCTATTTCAAATGCAGGTTCCAAAATGTTTTTGGGCTGATGCCATCTCCACAGCTTGTTTTTTGATCAATCGTATGCCCTCTTTAGTTTTGTTGGGTAACATCCCTTTTCATACTCTTTTCCCCACTAAAAATTTGTTTCCTCTCTCCCCGAAAATTTTTTGTTGTATTTGTTTTGTTCGGGATGTCCGTCCTCAAGTTACAAAACTTGATACTTTCTCTTCTGTTGCCAAACTTGCTTCTGTCAGGCTATTTATCTCCCTTGCAGCCATTTTTGATTGGCCTTTACATCAGTTGGATATCAAGAATGCTTTCCTTCATGGTGATCTTCAGGAGGAGGTGTATATGGAGCAACCACCTAGGTTTGTTGCCCAGGGGAAGTTTGGGAAAGTATGTTATCTGAAGAAATCTTTATATGGTCTGAAACAGAGTCCTCGGGCTTGGTTTGGTAAGCTTAGTCAGGCTATTGAAAAATTCGGGATGCAAAAAAGCGAATCAGACCATTCTGTTTTCTTTAGAAAGTCTGATGGGGCACTATTCTACTAGTCGTATATGTGGACGATATTGTACTCATTGGTAATGACACTAGCGGAATTTCCTCACTAAAGTCTTTTTTCCATACTCAGTTTCACATTAAATATCTTGAAATACTTCTTGGGGGTTGAGGTAAACAAAAATAAAAAATGAATCTTCCTATCTCAGAGGAAGTATGTGCTTGATCTTTTATTGGAAACAGAGAAATTGGGCGCCAAACCTTGTAGTACACCAGTGGTCCCTAATCTACAATTAACTAAAAAAGGTGAATTATTTGATGACCCTGAAAGGTACAGAAGACTTATCGGTAAATTAAATTATCTCACGGTGACGCGTCCTGATATATCTTTTCCGGTGAGTGTTCTGAGTCAATATATGTCGTCACCGACTGTTGATCATTGGAAAGCAGTAGAGCAAGTTTTATGTTCTCTGAAAAGTGCTCCTGGGCGTGGAATTCTATATGGAAGTCATGGTCATACTAGAATTGAATGTTTTTCCGACTCGGATTGGGCAGGATGCAAGGAGGATAGAAGATCCACCTCAGGATATTGTGTGTTTGTTGGAGGAAACTTGATTTCTTGAAAGAGTAAAAAGCAGAAAGTAGTCTCACGGTCTATTGCAGAAGCCAAATATAGAGCAATGGCCAAGTCCGTATGTGAGATTATATGGGTATATCAGCTCCTCGGTGAGATTGGAATTAAAGCTTCAATACCTGCAAAACTTTGGTATGATAATCAAGCTGCATTACACATTGCTTCTAATCCAGTTTTTCATGAAAGAACGAAACACATTGAGATTGATTGTCACTTCATTCGTGAAAAGATACAACAAGGTTTGATATCTACTGGTTATGTGAAAACCGGAGAACAACTAGGAGACATCTTCACCAAAGCTCTCAATGGAATTCGAATCAATTATCTATGTAACAAGTTGGGCATGATTAATATCTATGATCCAACTTGAGGGGGAGTGTTACAGATTTTTAGGCTAATATCTAGGCTATTTATTAGGCTAGAATATATTGTAATTAATGTCATATATTATGTTACCTAGTTTAGGAAAATTAGATTTGTATATATAGCCCCATATGGTTCATGAATAAAATACAAGAAATTACTTTCTACAATTTTCATGTATTTGTTAATAAATAGTTTTAGTACTATTATTGTTATTTAAAGATTCAACCATGTGTAATGGAATTATTCTTTTGACTTTACAGATTGGTTTGATGGGCTTAATACGTTTATGAGGTATATATGCCACAAGAGCTGGCTGGGTGGCTGGTTTATGCCTCAGAAGAAGAGTTACTTTGCTTTGCAGCTCCCAAAAAGATGGTGGGTATTTGGTCTTGATTTATCACTCCATGCTGACATTGATGTGTACCAGTTCCAGTTCTTTTCTGAATTAGTAAAGACCAAGGTATTGTTTCTAACTACTTGTAAGATTTGTCTCTCTGTTACGATTAGTGCTAACTTTACATTTGAATTGTCTAGAATTATGAAATACATCAAAGTGGAGAGGGGGTTTATTTTAACTTAGTGGAAGACTCATATCTTTTATGGTGTCATTAATTCGCATGCATTAATGCATTCTAGAGTGTTCACATTGCTATAATTTTGGCTTATTTTCTAAGTCCCGTATGTTGTATTTTGATTTTGATGCCTAAGGCATGAGGTATACTTGGCAAAATTGCAAGAGAAGAATGAATTTCAGTGATAATTGTATATAATAGGTATTTTGTGCAGAGAGGTAAGTTCCCTTCTCTATTTTTCTACATCTTTTATTGATAAAGGTTGAACCTATTTATAGTTTACAGAAGAAATCTAAACTAGGAAAAAAGTAATTACAAATAAATTACAAAATAAATCTAGGTCGTAATTCCAGCTAATATTAACTAAGAGATTAGGGAAATAATTCCTAAATATTAGAAGTTAGATATTTGGGAATATAATTCCCTAATTTTTATGCAATCTTCACCAATTTACACTTCCCCTCAATCTGGGAGTATACATTGTAAAGTCTCAGCTTGGATGTAAACTTATCAAAAATGTCTCTTGGTAGGGCTTTGGTAAAAACATCAACTATCCGGTCCTTTGTTGGAATAAAGTGTAGTTTAAATGTTCCTCCATTGACCTTTTCAGCAATACAATGTCGATCAATTTCCACATGTTTGGTTCTATCATGATGAATCAGATTTTTGGCAACTCTGATAGTTGATTGGCTATCACTGTGCAATTCGAACTCTTCAAAATGCTTGAGTCCTAGTTCTGCCAACAATCTTTGCAGCCACTTTCCTTCACAGATTTCCCCACACAAAAGAACAATAGCCACTAGTAGATTTCCTAATGGTTAGCTCACCTGCCCAACTTGAATCTGTAAATATTTTTACTGATTTGTCTTCATTCTTCTTGAAGATTAGACCGTGTCCCAGGGTCATCTTCAAATACCTTAAGATTCTGTACAGAGCTTCGAGGTGTTCCTCCCTTGGATCACTCATGTGTTGGCTAACAATACTTATAGAAAAAGCTATGTCTGGTCGAGTGAATGACAAATAAATCAGCTTTCCCACAAGTCTTTGATATTGCTCTTTGTTGACAGGACTGCCCATTTCTTCTCTTCGTAGTTTCAGATTAGCCTCCATTGGTGTTTCAGCTGATTTGCACCCTAGCATTCATGTTTCTGAAAGTAAATCAAGAACATATTTTCTTTGATTTATAACAATACCAGCTTTAGACCTTGCTACTTCCATCCCTAAGAAGTACCTAAGGCTGCCTAGCTCCTTTGTTTTGAATTCAGTTGAAAGTAGCTTTTTCAAGCTATTAATCTCACAGATATCATCACTTGTAATAATGATATCGTCAACATATACAATCAGAATTGATTTCTTTTTACTTGAAGTCATTTTTACAAACTATTTGTGATCTGCTTGACACTGTTCGTAGCCATTTTTTACAATGACTTTAGTAAAACCTTTCGAACCAAGCTCTAGGGGATTGCTTTAGTCCGTACAATGACTTTTCCAGGGGATTACTTGAAGTCATTTGTTTTGAATTCCTGTCTGCTTTTTGTTTCATTTTTGGAGGAATTTGCATGTATACATCTTCTAATTTTCCATTAAGAAAGGCATTTTTGATGTCTAGTTGGTGTAGCTCCCAATCCTCAGTAATAGCTAAGGATAACAACACTCTTATTGTATTCAACTTGGCTACTGGGGAAAACGTTTCTTGGTAGTCAATTTCATAGGATTGTGTAAATCCCTTGGCTACCGGCCTCGTTTTGTACCTTTCCACATTTCCATCAGACTTGTATTTGACCGTGAACACCCATTTACAACCCACTGGTCATTTCCCTTGAGGAAGATGAGTTACAGTCCACGTTTAATGTCAAGTTGATGCAGTTGCCAATCACAGTTTACAGCTAGGCTTAACAAAACTCTAACTGAATTTAATTTAGCAACAGGGGCAAATGTTTCCTTATAATCCACTCCATAGGTCTGTGTGAACCCCTTGGCAACCAATCTGGCTTTATATCTCTGTATACTGCCATCTGAATTGTACTTAATGGTGAACACCCATTTGCATCCAACTGGTTTTTTTACCTTGGGGAAGATTTGTAATGGTCCATGTACCATTCTTTTCAAGTGCCTCAATTTCTTCATCAACTGCTTCCTTCCACTTTGAATTCTGCAAAGCTTCTTCAATAGTCTTAGGAATACGTTCTTCATCTAGCTTTGCTGTAAATGCTTTAAAAGATGGCATCAAATTCCCATAAGCATCATACCTTTGAATAGGATGCTTAGTACACTGTCTCACCCTTTTTCTTTTAGCAATAGGTAAGTGTTCAAATTCAAGAAGATGAGAAGGAATACTAGCAGAATCATTACCTCCACTTTCTTTACAAGCAACTGGACTAAAATCCAATTCTTGGCAAGTACTAGATTGCAGAATGGTTTATGGAATGGTTCTCCTCTTCCTGGTGTAAACTTGGAGTTGTTTAGGGGGCTGTGAAGAAGGTTCGATTAAATTTCGGGTTCCTGCAGGCGTGACAATAGGTGAAGTATGTGGTGTAGATAAGGTATTAGGTGAGGAAATAGGTAAAATATTAGGTGGTGAAAGAGAAGTCTGAGGCTCAAGTGATGAGGAATAGGTAGGAGGTGGTAAAGGAAAAGAATGAACCTATTTTGGAGAGGGCTGGAAATCATCAAAACTCTTCCCCTGAATTTCAGTCGTGGGAAAATATGGTTCCTGTTCAAAAAAGTTAAGATCCAAAGAAACAAGAAATTTACGAGAAGGTGAATGATAACATTTGTAGCCCTTCTTTAGTGAAGAATATCCTACGTACACACATTTTAGAGATTTAGGATCAAGTTTAGACCTAGAAGGGTCATGGTTTGTAACAAACACGATACACCCCAAAATTTTCAAAGGAAGTGTAGAGGATAAAAGCTTAAAGTGAGGAAAACAAGATAAAAGAACATCTCTAGGTGTTTGGAAATTTAAAACTCTACTGGGCATGCGATTAATAAGATATGTAGAAGTTAATAAGGCTTCTCCCCATAGATATTTAGGAACATTGTGGGTAAACAATAAGGCTCGAGTTACCTCTAGTAAATGCCTATTTTTCCTTTCTGCGACTCCATTCTGTTGGGGAGTATCAACACAAGAACTAATTTGTACTATCTCTTTCTCCTTGAAAAAATCACCTAAAGATTTAGTAAAGAATTCCCCTCCATTATCCGATTTAAAGATTTGAATTTTAGAATAAAATTGGGTCTCGGCCATGTTGTAAAATCTCTCAAAAACACTAGTCACTTCAGATTTTTCTTTCAAGAGGTAAGTCCAAGTGGTTCTACTATGGTCATCAATAAAGGTCACAAACCATCTGCTACCAGTAATATTCTTCACTTTAGAAGGACCCCAAACATCACTGTGGATAAGAGAAAAAGAATGTGAGGGTTTGTAAGTAGATGGTAAGTAAGATTGTCTTGTTTGTTTAGCAAGTTGACAGATATGGCATTTAAAGGAAGAAGATTTTTTATTAACAAATAATTGAGGAAAAATTTTTGCAAGATAGGTGAAATTTGGGTGGCCTAACCTAAAATGCCATAACATAACATCAGACTGTCCTAAGGAAGTAAGACAAAATTTAGAAGATAAAGGTTTAGAATTTCCTGTACTGTGAAGAACATATAAACCATTATGCAAGCGAGCATTGCCAATCCTCTTTTTGTAGTCCAGTGCCTGTAAAAAACACTCAGAATCAATGAACTGGAAAACACAATTTAAATCCTTGCAGAGCTTACGAACTGACAGCAAATTGCAGTTCAGGCTAGGCACAAAAAGCACGTCTCGAAGGACTAAGTCATCAGTAAGAAATACAGAACCATTGCCTTGAATTGGTGAGAAAGAACCATCTGCTAATTTGATAGAATTCTGAGAGGAGGAATTTTTAAATTGAAAAAACAATTCCTTGTTACCAGTCATGTGCTCAGAAGCACCAGAGTCCACAATCCATGCTGATGTATTCGTAGTAGAAAGAAGTGCAGCGGAAGAAGAGTTGGTCTGTGTACCATCATTGTCTGCGAAAGCCAGATTTCCTGCACTGCTCTTAATGAATCTGCCGAACAGTTGTTGCAGTTGTACCATCTGTTGGTTGGTGAAGCCTCTAGATGAAGTCGGATTATCCATTGAAGAGGAAAAGAGAAAAAAATTATCTAATAGGATCGAATTTAGACTGATACCATGAAGAAAAACATAATTGAAGAAAAACAAAATGTATTTCTGTTTCTTTCGATTAAATTAATTGATAAACTTACAAAGGTTTGCAGACTTTTATAGACTAGGACTTTTAGTTACATTAGGAGTCCTACTAATTATTAACTTCTAACTCTAGTCTTAGGAATTTGACTTTAACTAAACTTATACAATATAGTTCGATTACAATAACTAATCTAGTTCGACTAGACTTACAATTCTAGTTCGAGTAAACTTACATTTATAACCAAACTAGGATTATACAACGTGTATATTCCAGTTTGAGGGGGAGTGTTAGATAACGCAATCCTAGAGTTTGTAAATAAGTTAAAGTGTATCTTTATCTTGTACCTAACAGATAGAGTTAGAGTTCAAACCTAACTAGGTCTCCTTGTAAAACTAAAAGTCCTAACCTATTTAGGATATAATCTACTGATGTAACGAAAATTAATTTTCAATGAAAACAGAACAGTAATCTGTTTCTCTTCAATAATTTTGACAAATATTGAAAACTAGGGTGACCTAACCTAAAATGCCATAACAAAACATCATCAAACTGTCCTAAAACTGTAAAAGAGGAGGGAGAGATAGAGGTGCAATGTGATGGAGAGCTATGGAGAACATAGAGGCCATTTTGCAATCTAGAAGTGCCAATCGTCTTCTTCGAGTCCAAAGCCTGTAAAAAACAACCAGAATCAGTAAATAGCGTAAAGCACTTTAAAGCTGTTGAAAGCTTACTAACAGAGATGAGATTGCAGGCAAGGTTTGGTACAAATAAAATGTGAGAAAGGGGCCATGGTGGCCGGAGATGCAATTAATGATGGTGGTTTGTGTGTGTGTGAACGGTGGTTAGATATTTGTTGTTTGAAGAAGATGGAAAGGATATTTTCCAGAGAAAACAATGTGTTTCTCTGTATTTTCTTATTACTCTTAACTATCAAATGTATACAGAGTAAGCCTTTAAATAGGCTGATATAGAGTTCTAATATAACTAAAACTATACTTTTATCTTTAATTTAAATAGTACTTATTCCTAATTTAAATAAGGAATAAACTCTAATTACACATTAAATAAAAACTCTAACACTCCTCGTCAACTTACACTCCCCCTCATCAAGCTCTAACACTTCTCGGATAACTTACACTCCCCCTCAAGCTGGTGAGCAAACGTAATAGAGCACCAGCTTGGATCTTGGATGTAATGCCTTACTCATATTTCTTCTGCTGAAAAAAAAATGCTCCCTATTCTCGGGAGTCTTTGATTTGAAGAGTGAGGACAGAACCATGATGTTCTTGCGCAGCAATTGTTGATGGCATGCAGTTTCTAACTGAATGGTCTGATGCGAACGATGTAAAAAGTGATCACATGAATTTACACTCCCCCTCAAGCTGGTAGTTACACAGACTAGAGTTCCAGCTTGGATCTTTGATGTAGAATCCCTTAAAAAAATATTATCTAGTTTTTGAGGTTAAACTAGAACCTTTTCTTCTATCTTTTAGGATGGATGGCTAAGATAGAACCAAATAGTTTTTAAGGCTAAACTATAACCTTTTCATCTATCTTTTTGATTGGCTAAGATAGAACCATTAAATAGAGAAACAACAAAATTAAACAAGTAGAAATTTCACTATAGATGTAAGATTCCAACGAGGGAGAAGCCAAGGAACGAGTGTGGCCTAATGATAGCAGCGGAAAAGAAAAAACAATGTGCATCTGAAAAATCAGATCATGGTCGATCTGTTTCAAATTAGAGATGACAACAGTGGTGACGACATCAAGACCGTTGTTGGCTCATGATACCATGTGAGAAAGGGGCCATGGTGGCCGGAGATGCAATTAATGATGGTGGTTTGTGTGTGTGTGAACGGTGGTTAGGTATTTGTTGTTTGAAGAAGATGGAAAGGATATTTTCCAGAGAAAACAATGTGTTTCTCTGTATTTTCTTATTACTCTTAACTATCAAATGTATACAGAGTAAGCCTTTAAATAGGCTGATATAGAGTTCTAATATAACTAAAACTATACTTTTATCTTTAATTTAAATAGTACTTATTCCTAATTTAAATAAGGAATAAACTCTAATTACACATTAAATAAAAACTCTAACACTCCTCGTCAACTTACACTCCCCCTCATCAAGCTCTAACACTTCTCGGATAACTTACATAAAACATTATCAAGTACCAAGCTTTGGTTAACAAAAATAGAGCCAGAACCCGCAATTTGGGAGAGAGAACCATCGGCAGTTTTAACTGAGCTACCAGAAGAGTATGGTGAGTAATGGAGAAATAAATCTTTGTTACCAGTCATGTGGTCTGAAGCCCCAGAGTCGATGATCCAATTTGGAGTGGGTTGTGTAGATAAGAGGGCTTTAGGGAAGGATTTACCTTCAGGTTCTTTTATGATCAGATTCGTATCAGTAGGATTTGTCAGTTTTCCAAATAGGTTCTGAAGATCGGCAATTTGCTCTGGGGTAAAACTGGTGACACTTGAGGCAGCCGCTAAATTTGATTGGGCATTGCGAGAAGATTTTGGCTTCCAATCAGCAGGTTTTCCATGAAGTTTCCAACATATTTCTTTGGAGTGGCTTGGTTTCTTACAGTGATCACACCAGGGTCTGCCCTTCTTAGTCGAACCAGAATTGGTTTGAGTGAGTAGAACAGAACCTTCAGTAGGATTGGATTTAGAGAGCATGATTGTGCGCCTACTTTCTTCTTTCTTGACTGTAGAAAAAACTTCTATGATGGAGGGAAGAGGAGAGATACCAAGAATTCGACCACGAACCTCATCGAGTTCTTCATTCAATCCATGAAGGAATTGAAAGATCCTCCTCTGGGTGGTAATTTTCTTGTATAAAGAATAATCGGCTGGTGTCTCCCAATCATTTTGTTCATAGAGATCGACTTGCTGCCAAAGAGCATTGAGAGTATTATAATAGAGAGTGACCGGCATTCCTTCTTGTTTGAGAATCGAGGCTTGTCCTTCTATACCATACAACTCCGAGATGTTGTCCGTGCTTGAATATGTCTCTTGGACAGCACACCAAATTTCAGCTGCTGTTTGATAAAGCAGAAAATTTCTGCCGACATTAGGAGCCATAGAATTGAGGAGCCAAGACATGACACGGCTGTTTTCTTGCATCCAATTCGCATAGCCATCAGCAACAGCCTCTGGTTGTTTGAGAACCCCGGTAAGATAGCTCAATTTACCTCGTCCCAACATAAAAATTTTGACAGATTGAGACCATTCCAAATAATTATTACCTGTTAACCAATGACAAGTAATAGGGAGATTGGAAAAGTCATTGAGGTCGTCAGAACCAGAATTGAATCCTGGTGGAAAAGTGATGTCGGAGGTTGAAGAAGAAGAGGAAGAAGATGTAGCCATCGAGAAGGGATTTTTTATTTTTATTTTTGGGTGATGTGGAAGACGATTTAGGGTTGAGAAACCAAAACCCCAGTTGATACCATGTAGAACTAGATGAAAACAGAAGGCTTTTTATGTCCTGCTGGTTCAATTGGCTCAACACTTGGTCTGACATTGTCGGTTGGTTTGGAAGTGGTTTCGGTGGTTTCGGGAAATTGGGAAACAACATGAATGAGAGATTGTACCTTTACTGAGACTAGTATTTGCTCCTGGAACAAATCTACACTGGCTGAATGTTATCTTGATTTCCCTTATCTTTCATCATTTCAATTGATTTGGTTGACTTGATTGATGAAAAAGTGAGAGAAGTGGACTCACTAAGAACAAATTCAGATTCCATGAATGGTTTTGATTAACAAAATGAGCTTAGAGATGGTTATGGGTACAGACTCAAATTGGCAAGCCTAAATAAAAGTAGGATCAAGAAGAAACATATCCTTTGCTTTATCTTCATTCAAAGTCTCCCCTTGAAGATAAGCATGTTGAAAAAAGATTCTATCTATAACATTATGATGGTTGAGATCCTATGTTTTCCTTTCAGGTTGGTGAAAACGATTCTGTTATCATTATGACCCATGAGCCACACTGGCTTCTTGATTGGTACTGGAATAATGTTTCGGGAGAGAATGTCTCACACCTGATATGCGACTCATTAAAAGGAAGGTGTAAACTTCGAATTGCTGGGGACCTGCATCATTATATGCGCCATTCATGTGTTTCTTCAGAAGGCCCAATTCATGTGCAGCATCTTCTTGTAAATGGGTGTGGTGGTGCATTTTTACACCCCACTCACGTGTTTGGTAATTTTAGCCAATTTTATGGGAAAACATACGATTGTAGAGCTGCTTATCCTTCTTTTGATGATTCAAGCAGGGTACTTTTCCATTTCTTTACTATTTCTTAGAATCCATTTATCTTGTTTCCTAAGTTCTCACTCAAATAGGAATTGTAACTTGATGCAGATTGCATTGGGAAATATCTTGAAGTTCCGTAAGATGAACTGGCAGTTTGATTTCATTGGTGGTATTATATACTTTATATTGGTTTTCTCTATGTTTCCACAGGTATATTTCTTTTAAATTCTTCGAACTTTGTTCCTTTTGATTGGTTATTACAACATTTACTATTGGACAAAAATGACTTGATTATTAGCTGCAATCTCATTCTCTTTCAGAAAGCTTACACATAGGTACTGTTCTACTAACTATTCTGTTTTCCTCTGTTTTTTCAGTGTAGGCTTGATCACATATTGGAAGATGATTCATTTTCTGGTCTTCTAATGAGTTTCTTTGGCACAGTGGGGAATTCTTTTGTATATGTTTTGGAACATTCTTTTGTATCATTGGCTGGTGTGGTGCTATTGTTGATAGCGGCAATTGCATTTGTACCTTCCAAGTTGTCTCGCAAGAAACGTGCAATAATTGGACTTCTTCATGTTTCTGCACATCTAGCTGCTGCCCTCATTCTTATGCTGCTCTTGGAGCTAGGTCTAGAGACATGTATCCGACATAAACTGCTAGCTACGTCTGGTGAGTTACATTATAATTATTTCGTCTGCAGTAGTAAGATTATGAATGTTGTTTCCTTTGAGCACTCGAACTCTAATTCTTTATTTCGTAGTTTGTTCGAGTGTACTACCTTGTGGTTTTATTATTTTCTTAGTAAAATAATCAAAGCTTAGCAAAAATAATTCATGAGAGTTTTGTGATGACTGGATTCAAGTTGTCTTTATAACTGGAGATAGTAACGATTAGTTATTGTGTCTAGGTTACCACTCTTTGTACCAGTGGTACCAATCGGTGGAAAGTGAGCATTTTCCAGATCCCACCGGTCTTCGAGCACGGATAGAACAATGGACATTTGGCCTTTATCCAGCATGTATTAAATATCTTATGTCTGCATTTGATGTTCCAGAGGTAAGAAGCTTCTCCCTGTTTGGTAGATAATAATATGGTAACTTTTCACATGTTAACATGGATGGTGAAAGCATTGCCTGTTAGGTTATTGCTGTCACTCGTAGCAATATTTGCAAGAATGGAATACAGTCACTCTCCCGAGGAGGTGCCATCATATATTATGCTTCTGTCTTCCTCTACTTCTGGGTTTTCTCTACTCCTGTGGTTTCGCTTGTGTTCGGGAGCTACTTATACATCTGCATTAACTGGCTTCACATACACTTTGATGAAGCATTCTCATCTCTTAGAATTGCTAATTACAAGTCATTCACACGATTCCATATCAATTCCGACGGCGATCTTGAAGTTTTCACTCTTGCAATCGATAAGGTAAGAAATTGATATTTATTCCCTTGTCATACTTTTAAGAATTAAGGATAAGCAAAGTTTGTTAAACCGTGTTAACCAACCGAATCAAGGCAGTTTAATTAATTCGGTCGAGGGAATCGGTTATATCAATGACCAAATTGACTAATACATTTGACGTGCAGGTTCCCAAGGAATGGAAGTTAGATCCCGATTGGGATGCGGAGGCAAAAAGGCCACAGAAGTGGAGCCACCAGAGAAAATATCCGAGCAAGTGGAGTGCATCTGCAAGTCAACTAGATCCAGTGAATACTGTGAAGATCGTTGACCAATTTATTATTAGACAAACAGAGAAACATGATTTTGCATCTAGTAACGGGTCAATTAGTAGTTGATCTTTGGTCTTCCAATATGAATGTCCAATGCAATTCTTACATTTAGGAAGCAATGAAAAAAGTTTGTAAAAAAGAAGAAAGGTTGTTGGAGCGAGAAGAAATGACAAATCTGATTGTGGGGAAGAGATAATCTATTAATCACTTGCATGCTTCAAATACTTTAATGTGTATGTATAGTTAAGTGCATTCATACAAGACTAATACATTAATCTAACAAATATCCTAGAACATTCAAATTACAATGTCTAACATTCCCCATGACAAGTTTTCCATGCATTGAGAAAATTTATGAAAATATCCCTCCCTTGAGTCTCACTTCCTTCTTTACAATATGTTCTATAATAAAACAATATCTAATGTCTATATATTTGCTTGATCATTGAATGGCAGTGATTAATTTATCTAATATTTAAATTTATAAGAACTTCAATTGTCATTAAACCGAAAATTTTAGACTAAAATTTTCACTTTTCAAATGTACAATGATTAAACTATCTCTTTTACAGTAAAGAGACTAAAATAAACTTTTAGATATAGTACAAAGATGAAAATACTCTTTTTATAGTAAAAGAACCGAAATGAACGTTTACTATAATATAAGGACTTTGATGAAATTTAACTGTATTTTTGTTAAATTAAATATTAATTATTAATTTAAATATTTATAAAATTAAAACTAAGGGTAAACTACACATTTAGTACCCCATTTATGCTTGTGTTTTGATTTTGGTACCCAAAATGATTTTTTGGTAAAATGATACCTAACGTTACAGATCGTTTTTATTTTGGTACCTCAACCGTTGAAAATAAACAAAAACAATGATGTTGGTTAGTAAAATAACAGTTTTAGTCCAAAATTTTTTTAAAATTTTATCAATTTAGTCCCTAATCCTATCAATTTAAACATCATTTTAATTTTTAGGTTAAATCTATAAATTTTTCATTTTTCTTCTTCCCAAAAAAAATATGAACAATTTTGGACCCAAGTAGTGAACCTAGTTCCACCATCGTTGTCTCTGGCCCGAAGATTCTAGCACTAAAGATAAAATCCAAATTTGGGCAAGTGTTTCCATGAAAATCTGACCCTAAAAAATCAATCTTTGTTGGGGTTACCCCTCTGATGAGAGTTAAGTTTTCAACTCCGATGAGCATGGAAGAAACCATGGATTAAGCATACAAAAACTACCCAGAAACTAAAAAGCTGCAATCTTTACTTGAAAACTTTGAGCAAATGCCAACGACCAAGAGAAATACTCTTCAAGGTAAACAAGATTGAACCAAAGACCGTGTTAGAAAAATGGTGTAGTAATAATCCAAGTATAATAGAATACCGTGAAAAAAATAAATAACAATAAATTAAAAATAGAACCTGAAATCGGATATAGTTAAAATCAGAAGAATTTTTGTTGAGTCTTGTATAAACAGTTTTCTTAAGACAGATTTGTTCTCTCTTCAGTGCTGGAGTAATGTTGGACGTCTATCTCTCAGGATACAACAGCAAACGTTCACAACAGTAGCACAATTGCAGTGAACAATCGAACACATCCTTGTCTTCTTCTATCACCAAAAAATAAAAAGAACTTTGGAAGGAAGTTTTCTAAGTAAAAAATTTCAAAGTAAACGAACTAGTAAGTTGATGTGATATATTAGTCACAACAATCCTTTCTATAGAGGATGAAAAAAATTAAATCGTTTGATGAAAAGAGTAAACTTTTTTATGAAAAGATTTGTTGAAAAGTTAATAGATACGATTGAATGGATGCAACTTTAAACTAATAATTAATAAGTCTATTCACTAAGTGACATGACTTATTATTTGCATGTCTATTCACCAAGTGACATGACTTAGCATCAATATTATGCAACCAATATAAATTATTTTTTCTAACAATTCCCCACATGAATAAAATTGATGACTCAAAAATATTAACTCGATGTGGTGATAGATTATATGTTCAATATTTGCATAGGATAGGTAGGCGTCCCCCTTTGAACCTTTCTTGTGAAAATATGTTTACCTTACTTGTTGTCTAGGAGACGTGGGGTCCTTGAATTGTAATGTTGTTTGTGTAAGCGATGGCATACTTCACACAAATACCTCACTGACAAGAATTTGGTTCTCATGATTTTGGTTGTTACAAATCTCCCCTCCTTAATGAAATTTCATCCTCGAAATTAATACGGGTAAACTAGAGAATATGCTAAAACTTTTATAACTCTCCAACACTCTCAGCATAACTCGTTGCACTACTCTGATCTTTCATAACACTTGCCAACAACAATCATTGTCTTCCAATGATACAAACATAATCTCAATTGATTCTTTCTCTTAGAAGGAATCCATCCTCGCTCGGTACAAACCCAATTCAATTGACCATTTCCTTTAAAGAGATCCATCACTATTTGGTGCATAACCAATGCCATGGAACAAACCCAACGGCACCCCAAGAAAATTGTCACACAGATACTTCATCAAAGGAACTTAACTTACGATGTAGAACCCAAAAGATTGTTTTACACAAAAATCCTTTCACAACAACGTACGGTCTAAGAATAAAAATATATTAGATAGTCGTTGCTTCCAAAACGAAACAATTCTTCTCGCGATGACTCCCTGAAAGAGACTCTAACTCTAATGTCATCCCATAACTCGAACATTGTTTGCCCAATGCAAGACTTATGAAACGAACGACATCTCGACTCACCTCCAACACTTACTTTAAACTCGGCATAACAACTAATATCGACAACTAAAGCAGCTCTCATAACTCAGTTCATGCAAAAATCCTACACTCCAAACTATAACATGTCTGGGAAAAACACATTATTTGCACCCTCACTAAGATTCGTCCTCGCATGAAAATTCCACCAATGGATAAGGTTCCATCACAAACCTCGAATCTTATACCAAAAAGGTTGCATATACACATCGTAGTGTCGTAAAACCCAACCCACAACCAATCCAAGCAGACTTTTTACCTGGATCTCAACTTTACCGAAAACAACAAACAATACTTATCAAGGTAAATATCATTACTCAAAGAAATCCCATATAAATTGTGCATTCACCAATCCTTTACAAGATCCACGGTCATCCATTTAATTTCCACTAAGTTATATCCAAACATTATCACAACTCTGAAGAACTCGATGTTAGACTCCCAACTGAGGGCAAGTCAAACGTCTATCCCTATCTCAAACACACAACTCCACACTGTCTCTCAAAACACGCGGAAAAAGTTAGGTCCAAACTATCGCCTTAAAATTCATCATATTTTGACCACTGTACCACATAAGAAGAATATCTTACCTTAACATGTCTTTCTCTAAAGCACCCAAAACCATATCCTAAGGTCCATCAAAAACCACCGAACCTAACTTCAAACTTAACAATATATCCTTTTAATTAAAATCGGATGTTACTTCTCGTGGCTTCCAAAGTAGATCAATCCTCAACTCGAAGCTTAACATCGATTACTAGTACCGCATGAAGCTAACATCGGTACTCCCCTATAGGACCATCACTTGCAATCCTTGATCCCTCTACATGGGCATCATGGTGCTCTAACCTTAACTAACTCGGTACAACCCATCACTTATGAAGTTCACTTTACTTAGGTGGTGATCGATCACACGATCAATAGTTCTCAATTACTTTGACTCACAACGTTGTCCAATATCTCAAATTCCTTAAAGATTAAGTACCCAAAACTTCATATTGTTAGGGTAGGCACACCCTTCTTTCTTATTGCACAAAAATACAGCTTTGACAAAACAACAAAACATTCTCAAAGATTTTAAAATCTTATTCAACTTTAATCAAATCAGTACCACTATCACAACAAAAATGGTCTCACGCACCTCAAACCTCCAACAATGTTCCTCGGCTCCTTCCTATTTTCCCACTATTCATCTTCTTCCTATTTCTTCCTATTTTCCCACTATTCATCTTCTTCTCTAACGTGAAAGGAGCCCCCCTCTTCAATCTACTATTTCATCCAAAAGCTTCTCCATTTCAACTCTGAATTGAAAGGTAATGGTATTTTTGACTTCCCCTCATCCTCCCCTTCATAAAAGTACCTTTCATTTTAGTTTCCATGGAAGTTTTAGAAAATATCATTTTTGAATATTTTGATTAAAAATGAGATTTTTAAGTTGTTAAGTAAAGTATTTTGATTTAATATACTTAGTTGTGGTATAAGGAAGTCAAATGGTATATCATATATGAATTTCAAGTGATTTTGGGAATTTTCGGAATTGGGCTTTGAGAGGGTTTTTGGAGGGTTTTAAAGTAGGATTTGGGGCGGTTTAATGTTGGATTTTGGGGGCTGTAGGTAGTATGATATATGAGGATCATTTTGGGTGTAATTGATGCTTGTTTGGGTGCTTGAAATAGAAGATTTTGGTGGGCTTTAGGGGCAGCTCGAAAATTCTGTTTTGGACTTGTTTTGGGTGTTGGATGCTTGCAAATGTTAATCCGGGTTAGTTCCGATGATGAGTTATTGATTTCGAATGTTTTGTTTATGTTTGGGATTGATTAGAATCGAATTTGGGCATCGGTGAAGCATCGGAAGTGAATCCGGGAAGTTGAAGGTTGTTGCTTGCTTGGTCTTGAGCTTGGAAGTTTAGGTGAGTGGTTAATTGCTTTGAATGGTTTTAAAATAGTTGGTTCGAGTATATGGACTAGGTTGGGCTTGGTAGACCCACCTAGAGTTAGGATTAGGGTGGTAGCCTAATCCTAAGCTTGATCTAGAGCCCTTGGATGAACTCATTATATGGTTGTTTATGTCTCGTATGAAATGTGGTATGAATGCTTGTGTATATTGTATTATACATGTGGGTTGAAATATGACTTGCGATGCTTGAGACATGCATGATGACGGTTGTTGGTGAGTACGTGCTAAGCACGAAATTGTTTGAAATGAGTAATGTGAAGTGAGTAAATATTGGCACTAGTTTACTTGAATACAAATGATCGATCATTAGGATGTTAGTGTGTACACATGAGTCTAAAGTCGCGCGTGGCCTTGGTGGCGTTGAGTCACCAAGGAGGAGTACGGGTTCGCCCGGAATTGTATTTAAATGTAGTCGGTGATGAGTGGAATCCCATCGACGGGGCGTGAGGATGAGTGGAATCCCCTCTACGAGACCGGTGATGAGTGAAATCCCACCGTGAGGTAATGTGGTTGTTGGATGTGAGTTCCAACATGTCTATCCGCGTATTCGGGTCTTAGCTAGGTGCCAATGTTGTTTGATGTGTATATCAATATGTTGAGGTTTATGATCCTTGAGGGATGCTTGTATGTGCTTATGTGTATTATGAAGTTAAGCTTATGATCATGGCATTTATATTATATATTGCTCATGCATCTTTACTTCATGGCTCTTGTGGACCCTTGGTATGATTGTGTTTTACCTTGGCTAGATCGTGCTCGGACCCTGCGATGTTGAGGTTTGTTTTTAAAGCTTACCCTCACTAAGCATCATTTCTTACGCTCTCTTTGTTCAACATTGCAGATCCTTAGCTCGTGGGTTGCTTGGGCAAGTGGAGGGCCTCCAAGTGTGGTTGTTAACCTTGAGTGCTTCAAGTATGGATTTTAATGTTAGACATGTAATAGTATGAGCAATGGGACATGTAATGTTTTGTTGGATAGTTGTAGGTTGTTAGGAGCATGTTTAGACTCCTTAATATCTTGCTTTTGTATGGTTTGTGATGCCATGATGAATGTTAACTCATGCCTAAATTGCTCTTTTTGAATGTTAGTTGAATGCCTTAGAGGTTACCTTTATACTTGGATGATGTTTGAATGAATGCATGATTGTGAGGTTTTGCCTTAGTGTTGGACTTGTCTAAATCTTGTTGAAGCATGCTAATGTAGTGGGTAAGCCTTAGGTTAAATTGTTATGTTGTTATAGGGTGTTTTGGTGATGTTTGGGGCACCCTTGTGCCTTAAAACAGCCAAAATGTGTCTGCAGACAGGGGGCGTTTCGGAACGGGTCCCCCTGTTCCGAAACGGTTCCTTTGCAAATGGTCTGCCATTTCGAAACGGATGGGGGTCGTTTCGGAACAATTTTGCTACTGGAATTTTGAGAAATTGACGAGATAAAGGCGTTCCGGAACGGGCCTCTAATGTTTCGAAACGGTCAAATCTCATTGACCACGAGATATTGACCGTCAAGGTCGTCCCGATACGGGTCTCCCCTGTTTCGAAACGGTCACCTTATGGTTGACCCTGGCCTGTTGACTAAGTCAAGGCGTTTCGGAACACCCTAAGGGCTTTTCGAAACGGCCTGCTGAAAAAGGTTAAAATAAACTGTTTAATGTTTGGTTGGTCGACGTATGCTGCAATGATTGTATTTCCGCTGTTGTGCTTTACATAGGATTAATTTATGCATATAGACAAGATAAAATAAAAAGAAAATTTTAGGGTCGTTAACCGAGGGGAAACCTTAACGGGTTTCACTTCGGTTTTCCCTGTGTAGCCCACTCAGACCGGTCATCCGACCAGACCGGGACGGGGGGTTACACTTGTTGGTATCAGAGTCTAAGGTTTCCGAGACCTTGGGCAGGTAAGTGAGGTAAGTTTAAGTTTTTAAATTGAATTGCACGGTGTTTGCTTGTTTTGCAAGAATGATTGCTTGTGTGACAAGTATGTTGATTGTTTTATTTTAAAGCATGTGTGTATGGGTCCCATTGCTACTATTACATTGGAAAAATGATTTTTAAGTGAGGGAACGTACTTGAACACTTGGAAGCCTTGCCTTGCTAACCCAGCTTGTATGTTTTGTTGTTGTGGTTGTAGTTGATATCTGTGAGAGCGATGTCTAGACCGAGAGGTAGACCGAGGTTGGTTCGTCAGGAACCACGAGTTGCGGCTTCTGTTGAGCCGGTAGTTGGTGTGGAGGCTCACCTTGAAGGGCCGGTGGCCGCGGGAGTTGGCGCTCCTCCACCACCTCCACCACCACCACCTCCTCCACCTAGAGTTGGGGGCGAGGATGGAGCCGGAGGAAATGGACCACAAGGTGGCCAAGGTCCAGCTGGAATTGACATGACTCCGCTAGTGCAAGCAATAGCGGGAGCATTTCAGGCCGCAGTTGCGGGAGCCCAGGCTGCAACTCAGCCTAAGTGTGATGACGCTAGTCTACCTTTGGAGAGGCTCCGTAGCTTAGGGGCCGAGGAGTTTAGAGGATCTACTCCGGAGAGGTCGGAGTTGTGGTTGGAGAAGACAGTTCGTATCTTGGCTCAGATGGGTTGTGCGGACGCACGTAGATTGGGTTGTGTGATCTCATTGCTTCAGGGTGATGCCTACACCTGGTGGGTCACCATTACTACCGGGGTTCCAGAGACAGAGATTGATTGGGAGTTCTTTGAGTCTGCTTTCCGGAAGAGGTACTTGGGACCGAGGTACCTAGATGAGAAGAAGAGAGAGTTCATGGCTCTCACTCAGGGAGATGCTTCTGTGACTGATTATGAGATTCGTTTTGTTCGTTTGAGTCAGTATGCTCCGGAGTTAGTGCCTACTGAGAGGGCTCGATGTGATCGTTTCAGATACAGACTTCATGAGGAAGTTAAGAGGTATACCTTAGCTTCTGATTATTCTAACTTTGATGTCTTGGTTGCTAGAGCCAAGGACATTGAGCACAGCTTGGGGCTGGCCAAGCGTTCTGGGGGACCTAATTCTGGTAAGAGGCACAACAACTTTGATGGTAGAGATGCTAAGAGGCACAGAGGTGGCAGACATCAGTTTGACCATAGACGTGGCGGTGGCCACCATGGTAGGGGCCATCAGGGCCACAGAGGAGGAGGGCGTTTGCCCGAGTGTACCCGTTGTGGGAGACAGCATGCTGGTGAGTGTTGGGGTAATTTCCATGCCTGCTGGAACTGTGGTTCGAGGGACCACTTTAGGAGGGATTGTCCGCATCAGGCGGCTCAGGCACCGAACATTGCTCAGGCTCCTGCGAGAGCTAATGATTTTCAGAGAGGTCGTGGGCGCGGTCGTGGCTACTTCCAGCCTAGGGCTGATGCACCTAGGGTAGATGCTCAGAGGAACCTTGCTCATGTTGTGGTTGTGCAGCCAGAGGCGGGAGGACCAGCGAGAGTCTATGCTCAGAGAGAGGCCGGGAACGACACTGATGTGATAGCAGGTAATTTCGAGTTACAGTCTATGTCTTTGCTTTCTTTGGTTGATTCGGGTTCTACGCATTCCTACATTTTGAGTGAGCATGCACAGAAGTTAGATATCCCTGTTGAGATCTTAGATGTAGGTATGCATGTTACTAGTTCTTTTGGTGAGACGGTTGTGGTTAGACGTATGTATAGGAGGTGTCCACTGAAGATTCAGGGTCATGTGTTTTCAGTTGATATGATGGAACTTCTCTTCTACGGTTTTGATATTATATTGGGTATGGATTGGTTGGTTGAGCATCGGGCTAGTGTGGATTTTGAGACAAAGAGAATTTTTTGAAGCTTTCTGATGACTACGAGGTAGTGGTAGTGGGCGAGAATATTAAGTTCTTGTCTAATGTGGTGTCAGCTTTAGAGGCTCATAGGTTGATGGACTCTGGATGTGGGGCCTATTTAGCTTATGTTATGAATCCGGATATGAGTGAAGCTAGACCGAAAGATATCAGGATAGTGTGTGACTTTCCAGATGTGTTTCCTGAAGAGTTGTCGGGTTTGCCTCCTGACAGAGATGTTGAGTTTGTGATTGAGACAGTTTCAGGGTCTAATCCAGTTTCGATAGCTCCGTACCGCATGGCTCCGAAAGAGTTGAAAGAATTAAAGAGTCAGTTGCAAGAATTATTAGACCGTGGTTTCATTAGGCCTAGTAGTTCTCCGTGGGGTGCTCCAGTGTTGTTTGTGAAAAAGAAAGATGGTAGCATGCGCATGTGTATTGACTATAGGCAGTTGAATCAGTTGACTGTGAAGAACAAGTATCCGTTGCCTCGCATAGATGATTTGTTTGATCAGTTGAGAGGTGCTTCAGTGTTCTCGAAGATAGATTTGAGATCCGGGTACTATCAGTTGAAGGTTAAAGAGTGTGATGTTCCAAAGATAGCTTTTAGGACTAGATATGGTCACTATGAGTTTCTTGTGATGCCATTTGGGCTCACAAATGCACCAGCAGCATTCATGGACATGATGAACAGAATTTTCAGAGACTATCTAGACCGTTTTGTAGTTGTCTTCATTGATGATATACTTGTGTACTCGAAGACAGAAGAAGAGCATGATGAGCACTTGAGGTTTGTTTTACAGAGATTGTTGAGCAATCAGTTGTATGCGAAGCTTAGTAAATGTGAGTTCTGGATTCGAGAGGTTGTATTTCTTGGCTATGTTGTTTCAGCCGAAGGTATCTGAGTTGACCCATTGAAGATTGAGGCTATTGTTGAGTGGAAACAACCTGTAACGCCCCGGTTTTGGGCTCAGAAGTTTTGGGCGTTGACCGGTTCGGTCAAAGTGCTGATCGAATATATAAGAGTGAATTTAGGAAAGCCTAGTTCGGGTTGCATCAAAAATATGGAAAAATGTTCTAAAATCATCTTTTAATATATAAAAGTGAACTGTGAAATCAATTTTGGAAAATGAGGTTCGGAAGGTTGACATTTTGGCTAGTGACCAAAATGTAATTTTTGAAAGTTGCGGGACAGTTTTATAAAGGATTGGAACTTTGAATCTTTAAGGAGCTATTATTCCAAAGAGGATTTCTCCAGATTTTTCTAAGATATTTTAAGGCTTTATTCTGATTTTTAAAGATTATGAAAGGGAGGGAAATCATTTTAACCAATTTCTTAACTAACTTTCTATTTTCTCTCAATTTCCCTTTTCTCTCATTTTCTCTCAACCCAAACACAATTCTCCAGATTTCCTTCTCTGATTTTGGCATCTAAATCTCTCATTTCAACTCTCATTTGATTCCTAATCATCTCATCAACAAAACCTCTCAATTTGCAAGTTGTTTCATCAAGCTTTTTGGCTCTAAAATGGAGAAATTCAAGTTTGGAGGTAAGAACGTCCTTCTCCTCTAAACTATCAGTTCTTTACTGAAATTCCTAAGTTCTCAATCCTTGATTTATGTTTTGTTAATGGCTTTTCAATTGAGATCTTGATTTTTGGCTAAAATGCAAGATTTGGTGATTTTGGTGAAATTTTCGTGTGATCTGTTTGGGCAGTGTTTTGGAGTGTCAAAATGATGCTAAATGAATGCTAAATTGATTAGAAGTTGAGGTTTAATTAATGCAATCCCGGATAGGTTGAATTTCCTAAGTTTGGCTTGAGTTTTTGGTTGTTTTTGGAGTGTTTTTGGTGATCTGTTATACCTGGAGGTATAAGGACGTGGTTGTGATCATTTTGTATGTTAATTGATGTATAAAAATGGTTAGAAGTGATGGATCTTGGCTGGGTTAAGTTTTGGAAATGTTTGGAGGTGATTTCGGTTGTGTTTGGTAGCCAAATTGTTAGATTTGTGATGAGCAGCGAGTTGTGTTGTTGTTGCTGGTGTTTTAATGCATAAGGATGCATTAATGTTCTGTTTTTGTGTGCTTGAAACAGGGGAGTTTGATCCGTGAGCTTTAGAGGTGTTGCGGAAGGTTTCGGAAGCTTGGAAGGCTTGTTGGCTAGTCTTGTTTTGGTTATCGGTGAGTGAAGTTGGGATTTCAGCTTTTAAACAAGGTTTGAAGGTTTTTGGGAGCTTAGTGTAAGTCTAAACAACTTTGCTAAGCTCAAGAGTAAGTAAAAGGATTTTTGCTCTTGAATTGTGTTGTGATTTGGTTTTAAAAGCAAATGTGGTTGATGATTGAAATGCATGTGTTTTGCATGGTTTAATTCTGTTTTGTAAGCATGTTTTAGCATGGTTTAATGTTGGTTTTGGAGTTGCTTGCATAGTGCTTTGGGTAGTCGTTTGCATTTCAGCACATCTTATCATCCGCAGTCCGATGGGCAGTCAGAGCGAGTGATACAGATTCTAGAGGATATGCTTCGTTGTTGTGTGATTGATTTTTAGGGTTCTTGGGAGAAGCACTTACCGTTGGTTGAGTTTGCTTACAACAACAGTTATCAGTCTAGTATTCAGATGGCACCCTATGAGGCTTTGTATGGTAGACGATGTAGGACTCCGATTTGTTTGGCTGAGATAGGTCAGAGGTTGTTACCTATGTCAGACTTGCTTAAGGGAACCACATAAAAGGTGAAGTTGATTTGTGACCGTTTGAAAGCAGCTTCCGATCGTCAAAAGTCTTATGCAGATTTGAAGAGGAAAGAGATTGAGTACTCAGTGGGTGAGAAAGTGTTTCGAAAGTATCTCCGTGGAAGAAGGTAATGAGATTTGGCCGAAAGGGCAAGTTGAGTCCGAGGTTCATTGGTTCGTATGAGATAGTTGAGCGGATTGGGCCTGTAGCTTATCGTTTGAGGTTACCTTCGGAGTTAGAGAAGATCCATGATGTCTTTCATGTGTCTATGCTTAGGAGATATAGATCGGATCCTTCGCATGTGATGCCCGTTGAGGAAATAGAGTTAAATCCGGATTTGTCTTATAACGAAGAGCCCATTGAGATACTTGCTTCTGATAGCAAGGTGTTGCGTGGTAAGACCATAGAGTTGGTCAAGGTGTTGTGGAGGCATAGAGGCGTGGAAGAGGCCACGTGGGAGAGGAAGGCGGATATGGTTGAGCAGTTTCCGTATCTGTTTCCACCAGGTAATTTCGGGGACGAAATTCCTTAAGTGGGGGAGAGTTGTTACACCCGAGTTTAGGGGTTAGGTGAAAATAATATTTTAATATTATTTTGGGCTCGGTTTTATAATTAAAATGATTATAAAATAATTCCGGGTTTTCGTTTTCAAATTTACTAATTAGAGTTAACAATGTTTTCAAATTTAATCCCAAATAGCCATTAATGGTGTGCCCTTGTGAATATCCCATTTAATTAAGGGCAATGTGGTCTTCTAGCCTTTGAATTTAAACAAACAATTAAAACACCCATTTCTTCCTATTTTCCCACTATTCATCTTCTTCTCTAACGTGAAAGGAGCCCCCCCTCTCCAATCTACTATTTCATCCAAAAGCTTCTCCATTTCAACTCCGAATTGAAAGGTAATGGTATTTTTGACTTCCCCTCATCCTCCCCTTCATAAAAGTACCTTTCATTTTAGTTTCCATGGAAGTTTTAGAAAATGTCATTTTTGAATATTTTGATTAAAAATGAGATTTTTAAGTTGTTAAGTAAAGTATTTTGATTTAATATACTTAGTTGTGGTATAAGGAAGTCAAATGGTATATCATATATGAATTTCAAGTGATTTTTGGGAATTTTCGGAATTGGGCTTTGAGAGGGTTTTTGGAGGGTTTTAAAGTAGGATTTGGGGCGGTTTAATGTTGGATTTTGGGGGCTGTAGGTAGTATGATATATGAGGATCATTTTGGGTGTAATTGATGCTTGTTTGGGTGCTTGAAATGGAAGATTTTGGTGGGCTTTAGGGGCAGCTCGAAAATTCTGTTTTGGACTTGTTTTGGGTGTTGGATGCTTGCAAATGTTAATCCGGGTTAGTTTCGATGATGAGTTATTGATTTCGAATGTTTTGTTTGTGTTTGGGATTGATTAGAATCGAATTTGGGCATCGGTGAAGCATCGGAAGTGAATCCGGGAAGTTGAAGGTTGTTGCTTGCTTGGTCTTGAGCTTGGAAGTTTAGGTGAGTGGTTAATTGCTTTGAATGATTTTAAAATAGTTGGTTCGAGTATATGGACTAGGTTGGGCTTGGTAGACCCACCTAGAGTTAGGATTAGGGTGGTAGCCTAATCCTAAGCTTGATCTAGAGCCCTTGGATGAACTCATTATATGGTTGTTTATGTCTCGTATGAAATGTGGTATGAATGCTTGTGTATATTGTATTATACATGTGGGTTGAAATATGACTTGCGATGCTTGAGACATGCATGATGACGGTTGTTGGTGAGTACGTGCTAAGCACGAAATTGTTTGAAATGAGTAATGTGAAGTGAGTAAATATTGGCACTAGTTTACTTGAATACAAATGATCGATCATTAGGATGTTAGTGTGTACACATGAGTCTAAAGTCGCGCGTGGCCTTGGTGGCGTTGAGTCACCAAGGAGGAGTACGAGTTCGCCCGGAATTGTATTTAAATGTAGTCGGTGATGAGTGGAATCCCATCGACGGGGCGTGAGGATGAGTGGAATCCCCTCCGCGAGACCGGTGATAAGTGAAATCCCACCGTGAGGTAATGTGGTTGTTGGATGTGAGTTCCAACATGTCTATCCGCGTATTCGGGTCTTAGCTAGGTGCCAATGTTGTTTGATGTGTATATCAATATGTTGAGGTTTATGATCCTTGAGGGATGCTTGTATGTGCTTATGTGTATTATGAAGTTAAGCTTATGATCATGGCATTTATATTGTATATTGCTCATGCATCTTTACTTCATGGCTCTTGTGAACCCTTGGTATGATTGTGTTTTACCTTGGCTAGATCGTGCTCGGACCCTGCGATGTTGAGGTTTGTTTTTAGAGCTTACCCTCACTAAGCATCATTTCTTACGCTCTCTTTGTTCAACATTGCAGATCCTTAGCTCGTGGGTTGCTTGGGCAAGTGGAGGGCCTCCAAGTGTGGTTGTTAACCTTGAGTGCTTCAAGTATGGATTTTAATGTTAGACATGTAATAGTATGAGCAATGGGACATGCAATGTTTTGTTGGATAGTTGTAGGTTGTTAGGAGCATGTTTAGACTCCTTAATATCTTGCTTTTGTATGGTTTGTGATGTCATGATGAATGTTAACTCATGCCTAAATTGCTCTTTTTGAATGTTAGTTGAATGCCTTAGAGGTTACCTTTATACTTGGATGATGTTTGAATGAATGCATGATTGTGAGGTTTTGCCTTAGTGTTGGACTTGTCTAAATCTTGTTGAAGCATGCTAATATAGTGGGTAAGCCTTAGGTTGAATTGTTATGTTGTTATAGGGTGTTTTGATGATGTTTGGGGCACCCTTGTGCCTTAAAACAGCCAAAATGTGTCTGCAGACAGGGGGCGTTTCGGAACGGGTCCCCCTGTTCCGAAATGGTTCCTTTGCAAATGGCATGCCGTTTCGAAACGGATGGGGGTCGTTCCGGAACATTTTTGCTACTGGAATTTTGAGAAATTGACGAGATAAAGGCGTTCCGGAACGGGCCTCTAATGTTTCGAAACGGTCAAATCTCGTTGACCACGAGATATTGACCGTCAAGGTCGTTCCGATACGGGTCTCCCCTGTTTCGGAACGGTCACCTTATGGTTGACCCTGGCCTGTTGACTAAGTCAAGGCGTTTCGGAACACCCTAAGGACGTTTCGAAACGGCCTGCTGAAAAAGGTTAAAATGAACTGTTTAATGTTTGGTTGGTCGACGTATGCTGCAATGATTTTATTTCCGCTGCTGTGCTTTACATAGGATTAATTTATGCATATAGACAAGATAAAATAAAAAGAAAATTTTAGGGTCGTTAACCGAGGGGAAACTTTAACGGGTTTCGCTTCGGTTTTCCCCGTGTAGCCCACTCAGACCGGTCATCCGACCAGACCGGGACGAGGGGGTTACAACTTGTGTCGGTGAAGCATCGGAAGGGAATCCAGAAGCTTGAAGGTGGTTGCTTGCTTGTTATTTGAGCTTGGAAGTATAGGTGAGTGGTTAATGTTTTTAAAGTGATTTTTTTAAGTAATTGGTTCGAGCATATGGACTAGGTCGGGCTTGGTAGACCCACCTAGAGTTAGGATTAGGGTGGTAGCCTAATCCTAAGCTTAAACTAGAGACACTGGTTGAATTTGTAATTGATGTTTATGCCTCGTAATATTTGTGATATTGTGATTTATGTATAATGTGTTATACATGTGAGATGAGGCATGGATGTGATGCATTGTGATATGCATGAGAATTGTTCATGATTGTGATCATGGTGAGTACGCGCTAAGCACGAAAATGGGTTGTAAATGATAATGTGGATTGAGTTAAATGTTGGCACTAGTATGCTTGAGTACAAATGATCGATCATTATGATGTTAGTGTGCACACATGAGTCAAATTCGCGAGTGGCCTTGGTGGCGTTGAGTCGCCAAGGAGGAGTACGGGTTCGCCCGGAAATTGTATTTATATATAGTCGATGATGAGTGGAATCCCGTTGACGAGGCGTGAGGATGAGTGGAATCCCCTCCGCGAGACCGGTGATGAGTGTAATCCCACCGTGAGGTAAAGTGGTTGTTGGATGTGAGTTCCAACGTGTTTGTTCGCGTATTCGGGTCATAGCTAGGTGCCAATATTGATTGATATGTGTATCAATGTGATGTGGAATGTGATTTCTACTTGGATGTTTATATGTGTTTATATATGTGGTGGAAATGAGCTTGTTGAGCATGACATTTAATTGGATATTGTTCATGCATCATTTACATTTTGTTTTTAAAGAGCTTACCCTCACTAAGCTTTATTGCTTACGCTCTCTTTGTTCGACAATGCAGATCAGTAGCTCGTGGGTTTCTAAGTGCAAGAAGAGGCCTCCAAGTGTGTGTGCTTGTGGTGCTAGCTATCAAGTATGGTTTTTAGTTTAAGATGTAATGGTCAAGCAATGGGACATGTAATCGTGTTATGATGCTTTTGAACTGTGATGTTGGTGTTTAAGAGCATGCTAGACTCCTTCGATATATTTGTTAACTTGGCTTTTGAGATGTATGCCTTGCTTGTAACCGTATTGGTTTTATCTACCTTAATTTGTCTAAGTGTTGACCATGTTGATGTATGCTAAATGTAATGACATGAATGGTCTTTGGTTTAGAGGTCTTTTTGTATATCTTGTTTATGTTGAGTATGGTTGCTAGGGAGCATGCCTCTAGAATGTAATTGTATGTTTTGTATGCTTCGTGTAGTTGTTTCGGACGTTTGGAACCTCTAGGAGTTGTCAAAAATAGATTTTGAGATTTCGCAGACAGCCAGTGTTTCGAAACGGGCTGGGCTGTTTCGGAACGGGTTGGCTTCAGGGACCCCGTATCGGAACTCGTTTCGATACGGTTTGGCCACTGTGAACCCCTGTTCCGAAACAGGTATCGGAACACTTTGGCTACTGGAAATCTGAGAATTTGCCGAGATGATGGGGTTTCGAAACGGGTCTAAATGTTTCGGAACGGTCAATATCTCGTTGACCACGTGAAGTTGACCGTTGAGGGTGTTTCGGAACGGTTGACCTCCGTTCCGATACGGCCTCCTAGTGTAGGCTTAGAGCCGTTGACCAAGTCAAGGCGTTTCGATACACCTTGAGGGTGTTTCGAAATGACCTGCCTAATAATCTAAAATGGATTGTTTTCCGTATGTTGTTCGAATGATCATTTTTATGATTGCTTGTGATTTCGCTGACGTGTCTCACATAGGACAATAGTAATGCATATAGACAAGATAAATAAAAGAAATTTTTAGGGTTGTAAACCGAGGGGAAACCTTAACGGGTTTTGCTTCGGTTTTCCCCGTGTGGGCCACTCGGACCGGTCAAGCGTCCGGATCGGGACGAGGGGGTTACATGAAACACCTCAAACATCACTACAGACATCAAACTTTACCTCACACACATTAAAAAGAGAAAACCTCATTCCAAAATTCATTTCAAAACTACAAGCCTTTAATACTTTAACCGCAACTATCTTATTCCCAAACCAATCTCGAAAAGACATACAGGTACTTCACAGTCAGTTAAACAAGTCATCCACCTCCGGAGACAAGTAACGGTCTTCTATTGTCACTTAACAACTGTCAACGGTTTAAACACTACCTTAACGAACCAACTTCTTATTAGAGAACAAGCCCGACTCTCCCTAGGGCAAAACACTCAGACAAAAGAAACCTTGTTTGAGTTGTGCCTTCGCAATTGAATCTCCGACTTTCTCAAGTAGGTTGGTGTCCTCTAACAATGGTGATGGGCACCAGCATCCAACTCGGTCTTACCTCAACACCCTTTCACTTCCTTGATAGGAAGAAAGTCTTGACGACTTCTCCAAGAAGCATAAACAAACTCTCTGATAGTCTGAAAGCTCTTGAGCAATTAACTACACATGTTGCATCCATCAAACGATCAAACACGTCTCACAACTTCGTTGTGCCTTTCGCTAAACAACCACAACAAAAATCACGATAGAAGGGCAACGATTCAACATTCTTATTAACAAAGGTTGGGTTCCCTCGAGGTCTTGAAGACTCGAGCCCACTCTCGACATCACTGGCTAGCATCACACTAGATTAACCAAAGCATTTCCCAAGGTGCCACAACTCCCAAGAAGGTAGCTCTCTCAAACCTATAGAACGTTTAACTTCGATCACATTCTAGAGAACCGGTAGATCCCAAATCCATTATCTCTAAGAAATGCCCTTGAGGAGGTGATGATACATCCCAACTATCAACAAAACTATTTTTTACACGAACAAAGGGTCATTCACCCAACGTGCTTCCACTGATCGGTTTCAAAGGTGGGTTATCCAACTTGCTTCATAAATGTTATCCACGAATAACGATGAAGGTTTTTTACCACAAGCTCTCCTAACGTACCCTTGGGCTTTGGAACGTCTACAACACAAAACGAAGACACCATTCAGGTGGCGGGAGGAGGACACATCCACGACTCCGACATCATTCAACTAACTAGCACCTCAACAATCTGGGGTGACCTCGCACCCAGAATTGCTCCTAAGAGCAAGCTAACACTTAAATCGGCCCTCTCGGCCACGACCATAACCATTTTATTGTCACAACATTAGACGTACCATCAGGATTCCTGTCTTATGGAGTACAAACTTACTTTAAGGGCTTGTATTCACTAGGAACCTTACTAAAACACCTATATAACCCTGGGGTTTCCTAAAACCAGCTAAACCTAAGCTCTGATACCACTAAATGTAACACCCTCGATCCAGATGTCACATTTGGGCCTCAAGCCCAACCCAAATCCATAAATATTCTCAACTTGGTTTAGCCCAAATAAAATACTTTCTAAAAACATTTAAAACCAATGATTTAAAAATAAATATATAAATGATTAAAATGTTACAAAGGAGCTCCAATTAAATTAAAACATTTAAACATTTGACTTGATTAATACAAAATTAAAAATAAGGATTACATACTCCACCACGTAAGGTCCTATGAGTACATAGCCCACTAAATACAAGTATCGTACTCCGGAGATCACCACATGCTGGAACCCCGTACCAATAGTGCTTCTCGATCCAACGATCAACCTACATACGGAAACAATGATTTCGAGCGCTAAGCTTACAAAGCTCAACGGTACACATCTACTC